>OY757541.1:29031699-29066699 GCA_963584105.1 Alviniconcha strummeri | reverse complement strand
CTCGTATGCGGAACATGTAGTCCTGTCGGGGCTGCAGGCCACTGATCCTGTAGCTGGTGTCTGTGATGCCGTGGGCCACAGGCTCCCAATCGTAGGACGGCAGTCGCTGAGCCTCGATCATGAAGGAGAGTGGTTCCTCGTCCGCTTCGTAGGCTGGGATGTCTACCCTCTTCCAGCGAAGGCTTACCGTATCCTCTCCCACTTCAGACAGTTCTGGCATCTCCAGAGGTAAGCGAGGAATTACTGAGAAAGAAAAAAAAAAAACAGAAAAAAGGCAAAATGTTTTAAAAACAATACAACTTTATTGTCTCTGTGTAGAGAAATTTGCCTTTTCTGTTACCTGAGATGAATGACTTTAATCACTAGCAGAGCTGGAACCAAGGCATTGTTATTACATGGAGGCTAAAGTCTGCTTTGCTCTTCCTTCCAAAATATCAGTAAGGATGGTTCTAAAATAATTATGCTTATTATTCATAAAAAGTTACCCTTCATTATAAGTGACCTAGCTTTATTATAAGCAAGCCTTCATTATAAGTGACCTTTAATGGCAACTGCAATCTCTAATATAAACAAGCTTAAAGGACAGCTGCAATCATCTGTTCTACAGACTGTAAACATGTTTTTTTAAATGTCTCATTTAATATAAGCGTTCTTTCTAACCTTTGTGAACTTTGAGCTTTCTTCACAACACTAGCAGCCGTTTCTGTCTCAAGATTTTCCTTTTTTCTTTTGGTCAACACTGTGGTTAATTCCACTGCATCACTGGTTAATTTAAAAATAACAACAACAAAAATGAAACAAAAATGCCTACAGAGAAACTTTGCTGCTGAAAGATCAATGGACTAGGACAAAATCTGAAAAAGGCTCTAATCGCATTATGAAATAAGCCATCCAAGCCCCCTCTGACCTGCGTGACTCACTCACCTGGCCTCCTGTACAGGTAGGCAGCGTTGGAAGGAGGGGATGTGCCAGCATCAGTGATGACACTGACCCGGAAACAGTAGTCCATGTTGGGTCTGAGTCCGGTCACCTCGTGTTTCCACTTGGGAGTCTGGTGGACGATGGTGCTCCATGAACCATAGGGCAGCTCCCGCATCTCCAGCCTGTACTTCCTGCTGCCCTCACCACGACCCAGAGATGGGTAGTGGATGGGGTGCCATGACACTAGCACAGAGTCCGACTCAATCTCCGACAGGATGGGGCGCTCCACGGGTACCGAAGGTGGTGCTGCGGAGAGGCAGACTGCATTATATGCCTGATATTTGGCAGTTTTTGTTCGTTTTGTTTTTACATGTGTTCAGTGAAACCCTAATGAAAACCCTAATCCTCTACAGTATGAGCTGCTTTTTAGATTGCTTTAAAGTATGTTAAACTGTGCAACGCTTACAAGGGAAAAGTTCAGCAAAATTGCACTGACCTTGCTCTTTTCTTCAAAGATCAAATTGTATTTGTATGTTAAATGTTAAAGTACTGTTTAAGCCTTACACCAAAGGGTGTCATGAAAATCAAACTGTTTTACAGCAAGGTGAGTGCTATGGGGGTGTTTTGCAGCAAGACATTTGGGATGCCTGAAAATCTCTATCTTTACAAGACCACAATCCCAAAAGCATTTAAGCCAAAAAATCAGTTTGGTTTCCAACTGGGAATTCACTGCCATACTTGCAAGATCAAAAGGTAAGTCAAGTAAGTGTATATATTGTATGTGTGTGTGTGTGTGTGTGTGTGTGTGTGTGTGTGTGTGTGTGTGTGTGTGTGTGTGTGTGTGTGTGTGTGTGTGTGTTGTGTGTGTGTGTGTGTGTGTGTGTGTGTGTGTGTGTGTGTATGTGTGTGTGTGTGCGCATGTGCGTGCATGCGTGCGTACGTGTGTGTGTTTTCATGCATGCGTGCATGTGCCTGTGTGTTTGTTACCAAGATTTCAATCCTGTCTAAAACTGGACCCTGACAACTTGTTTTGAATCTACTGTCAAAGTGAGCATGCAGTATGTGTTCACTGTTAAAACATTGGTTACCAAAGTGCATACCAGTGCAAAAATCAATACGAGTTTAGAAAAATGGTGGATTAAAAACAAAAAAACTGAAAACTTCAACACAACTTCATGAATGTGATTATTAAGACAGATCTGACAAAGTCTGATAAATATAAGTATGTGTCATATTATGTGCGATGGGGGTAATATCAAGACATACACAACAAAGTTTGATAGATGTAAGTATGTAACATACAATGTGCAATGAGTGTAATAATATTAAGACAGATACGACAAAGTTCAATAAATATAAGTAAGTGGCATATTATGTGCAATGAAGGTGCATGTGCTTATACATATGATGGTATTATTCACATAGTTACAGACTGACACATCAAAACAAAAATCTTTGCATAAATACTCACTTTCTTGTGCAGTGCATGTAATACACACAATAACGGATGATTGAGATTTAAAAAAAAGGTTTATCGCAAACAGAAATAAAAGGTGCTGTCATAATCCTGTACAAGTGTGCAAGTCTGTGTCAAATTGGTTAGCAAATTTGCCTCAAACATTTTGTGTGAGCATGTAACAACAATGATAAAGGGATGTGTATTAATGCAGACATATTGCATGCACTGATACATTTACAAAACTGAGAAAGATGGGTACCCATGATCCTTGGTGTGCCAAGAATACTGCTGAAAGCTGAAAATCAAAAGCACGTCACTTTATAGACATGACATGACAGGCAACAACTACACATCAACAGCTTTAAGTTTAAAACATCAAAAATTGTGAAGCAGAGACCAAAAGCTGCTATGGCTTTTGTTCACAACATGACCAAAACAAATCAAGCAAACCTAAAAAAAACCTGAAAGCTGCATAAAACTGAAATGAGTAGAGCACAAACCTAAGCACAAACTTAAGCTTTAGACACAAAAGACTGATTTAGAACACAAAAGACTGTCACATGTTCTGCAAATAGCTCTGCAGAATAAACCAAAAGCATATTTTAAAGACAAAAGCTCTGCATGGATTCATACTGATATTAGCTGACTCAGCCAAAAAAAAAAAAAAAAAAAAAAGGGGGGGGGCAAAGGGAAAGAGGTGAGCGAACTATTGCAACAGAAAGGCACTAGACATTCTAAATTAAAACAGACATGGTACAAGTAAAACACGAAAAATAAATAAATAAATAAATAAATAAGCATCAGACACACACACACACAAAAAGAGAAAATAAAATGAAAAAAAAGAAACAAATTAATGCCAATAGACAACTTCTTTTCTTCAGTGCCATATATAAATAATCTACTTATAAAAACATTTTTTTTTATATGAAATAAGAAAAATACATAATCAACAGAAATATATATATGTAAAATCAATTTTTTTTTTAAAGGCACCCTGTCGACCATGTAGGTCATATCAGGGTGATAGATCAAACAATAGATAACTAAACCCAGATAAATACATGGGTAACCCATAAATAATAAGCAAAAAATAAATAAAGGTGTAAATACAAATAAATACGTAAAGCATCACACAAAACTGTTAATAGCAGGAAACAACCTCTACATACATCCCTCAAAATGAGAACTCTCATCAACGCTGCCGCTAGCCTGCAGACAAACCTGAGCAACCCTCAGTCTCACCTCTCGTCCTGGAGAAGGAGACAGGGAACGACGGCTCACTCAGCACCTTGTCAGCCTCTGCCCGCACTCTGAACACGTAGTCCTCAGTGGGGGACAGCGTGGACACCCTGTAGCTGGGAGTGAGCAGGTTGGATACCAGGGGGCGCCACGTCCATGTGCTGGGCTCCAAGGTCTCGATGGCGTAGGTGGTCTTCTTGGATTTGTAGGGCCCGATGCGGGGCACCTTCCAGGCGAGACGCAGGGCGGAGGGTTCCACCTCCTCAATCTCTGGACTGTAGATGGGAGCTGGGATTTCTGTAAAAGTGGACGCTGACGCTGTTCATTGTTTGCTAGTGTGAAGTATTTGAAAGCCTTTTCTGTTTTTAACATGATAAATGTGCTCTTGATAATTGGCACACTCAGAGAGCAGATTCAGAAATATTAGTTTTAATGGAAATTCACAAATCTGTTACAACACCACCCCATCCCTCCACCCTCCCACCTAAAGCTTTAGAAAGTACTGAAATACAATTTTGTCCATGCCTCTCTTCTCAAGAATGACCTCTGCCGCTCAGTCTATTGATGGAAAAATCTGACTAGCGCAGACTGTACAGGAAGAGAGGTTTCCTGTGCGGACTCTCTTACGGTGACTGTCCCGCCCCCCGTGTGCAGTCACAGGCATCAACATCCGTGCACATGTTAAAAATCCCGAACGCTGGCAGCCATACCATTCACACAAAAATACTACACACACTGATAGAAATTGGTAGCGCTGCTCTGGCAGCTGCTGTGCCACACCCAGGTAAGGTGACCCAAATTTCCAGCAAGGGACAAAGAAGTACTCAAATAAATATAAAAATTAAAAATTAAAAAAAGGGAGGAAAAACAAATCCAACCCTGAAACTCTAAATAAACATCACAGTATCCCTACCTGCAAGGCGTGGCATGCGGGCAGGGTGTGTGGGCTTGCTGCACCCAAACTGGTTCTCTGCCTGAACACGGAAGGTGTAGTTGTTGTCCGGCGACAGGCCCGTGATGTAGTAGTTGGTGCCGATGATGCGTCGCGCCAGGGGGTGCCAGTCCAAGTCAGGCAGGTGCTGCAACACAGCCAGCCTTCATCAGTCATGGCTTCTGTGTTGCCAGAATATCTCTGTCAAGCAGGTTACTACCATACATAAACAAGAATGGGTGTTATAATGGTGACAAATTACCTGTAACCAGTATCAACAACTTCTTAGCTGGTACTGACTTAATGTACCTTGTACCTATAACCAGTATCAATAACTTCTCAGCTGTTATGGTTAGTGACTTACTGTACCTTGTACCTGTAACCAATATCAACAACTAGTTACCTGGTAGTGGATGGAGTAGGTGATGGGAACAGAATCCATCAGGTAGGATGGCACTTGAGCAGGTCGCCATGACAACCTCAATGAACCAGGTTGAACATCCGAAATAAGAGGTTCATCTTGATGCATAGTTGGTGGCACTGTTTGACAAACAAGAGATACAGTTGGTGGTACTGTTTGACAGACAAAAGGTACAGATGGTGACACTGTTTGACAGACAGGAGATATAGTTGGTGGCACTATATGGCAGACAAGAGGTACAGATGGTGACACTGTTTGACAGACAGGAGATACAGTTGGTGGCACTGTTTGACAGACAGAAGTGGACACTGTTTGAGAGAGAGAAGAGACATAGATGGTGACAGAAGACATCACTGGTGGCAAGTTTTGAGAAAGAAGAGGTATAGCCACATGCATTAAATGGCAGAGAAGAGATGTCCAAGGGTGTACCTTGGGCAGGATTTATGTCCCCTAGATTCACTCACATGCCAGGTGAGAGTTACTGTACATGATTCATCTTTCCTGTTCTGCTTGCATGACGTCTTTGGAATGCTAAAAAAAAATCAAACTCCTTTTTGTTTGCCAAGTCAACAAAACAGTGCGAGATCCTCTCCAAGCCCAAACTGACCTGATCTCTTCCTGAGCAGCACAGATGGGGTGGGTTCGCTCAGACCAATGTCGTTCTCGGCTCGCACCCTGAAGTTATACTCCTGGCCCGGCCGCAGCCCCATCAGGTGGTAGTGGGTGGTGGGGATGTGCCTGGCCACGGGCCTCCACTCTGTCAGCGGGGGCTCCTGGGCCTCAATGCGGTATGTCACTGGCGCGTAGTCTGTGATGCGGGCAGGGATGTCCACCGATCGCCATGACAGCCACACAGAGTCTGGGTGCACGCTGGAGATGTACGGGGGCTCACGGAGCATCTTGGGTGGACCTGTAAAAAACCAAGGGTGTGCTTCACAATTAAAAATTAAAAAGCAACGGCAAAAACAAACAGTATACCACAATGTCAAAACCTGTGCCTGGAAAGTAATACTTTTTACAAACAAGCCTTTTTACACTTCTGCCAGGATCTTGTCATTTCATCCGCACACAGCATAACTAGTTCCAAGGATTTTGTGTCTTATCCACAAACAAAGAAAATCTGTGCACCAAAACATTTTTTTTAAATATGTGCCAGGGACATAATATCTTTTCACATGCACCTCTGCCAGAATCTTGTCACTTCTTCTGCACACAGCATAACTGATTCCAAGGATTTTCCATCTTATCCACAAACAACAGAGACTCAGCGCCATGCTCACTCATCCTGTGAGGTAGGTAGGATTTCACATCTTATCCACAAACAAACAAAAACCTGTACACCAAAACATTGAAAACCTACGTCCAGGAAATAATACCTTTTTACGAGCACTACTTCCAGAATCTTGTCATTTCTTCTGCAGGACTAAGTCCCCAGGATTTTGCACCTCATCCTCAAACAACACCAGATCGAGAGACTCGGTGCCACACTCACCCATCCTGTGAGGCAGGTAGGTGCTGGCAGTGGGTTCACTCTCCACCCCATCCAAGTCAGCAAACACCCGGAACGTGTAGTCCTTGTCTGGGTTGAGGAAGTTGACTGTGTAGTTTGTGGCAGACACTCTCTCGGCCACCGGCATCCAGTGACCGCTGGGGGGTTCTCTCATCTCGATGCGATAGGTGACCGGCCGTATGCTCTGCACCCCGGTGGGAAGTTTGGCTGGCAGCCACTTCAGCACGATGCTGCTGGGGCCAATGTCTGAGATGATGGGCTCTCTGGTGGGCATGGTCACAGCTGCAAGACAAAAAACAGAATGGAGAAACTGGGCTGTAGAATAGCACTATGAGGATGCGTTTACCTCAATATGCACTGTACAAATTCTTATCTGTTATGATGATGATAATAATAGCAACAACAACAACAACAAAAAGAGGAGTAGTGCAGCACCACATCTTCCATATTAAGTTGGAGTCTGGAGTGCTTTAGAGTGCTTCACAATAACACTGACCAACATCTGCATACACACATATACTGACCCTTTGACTTCACAACACACTGACCAACATCTGCATACACACATATACTGACCCTTTGACTTCACAACACACTGACCAACATCTGCATACACACATATACTGACCCTTTCACTTCACAACACACTGACCAACATCTGCATACACACATATACTGACCCTTTGACTTCACAACACACTGACCAACATCTGCATACACACATATACTGACCCTTTCACTTCACAACACACTGACCAACATCTGCATACACACATATACTGACCCTTTGACTTCACAACACACTGACCAACATCTGCATACACACATATACTGACCCTTTCATTTCACAACAACACTGACCAACATCTGCACACACACATATACTGACCCTTTCACTTCACAACACACTGACCAACATCTGCATACACACATATACTGACCCTTTCACTTCACAACACACTGACCAACATCTGCATACACACATATACTGACCCTTTGACTTCACAACACACTGACCAACATCTGCATACACACATATACTGACCCTTTCACTTCTCTACCAATCACAAAAGTTCCCCATAGTCCATACAACAAACCATTATGTAAGTATTCACATTTCAGAGCATGCTCCACCTTCCCCCGACCTCCCTCTGGGTTTCTGTAGGCCTGCACTGACAGACTGTACTTCCCACACCCCTTTACAGGGCTTCATGTCCTCCCTATACCCATACTTACTGGGCTTCCTGTACTCCCTACACCCACACTTACTGGGCTTCATGTACTCCCTACACCCACACTTACTGGGCTTCCTGTACTCCCTACACCCACACTTACTGGGCTTCCTGTACTCCCCACACCCATACCTGCTGGGCTTCCTGTACTCAGCACACTCACACTTACTGGGCTTCCTGTACTCCCCACACCCACACTTACTGGGTTTCCTGTACTCCCCACACCCACACTTACAGGGTTTCCTGTACTCCCCACACCCATACTTACTGGGCTTTCTGTACTCCCCACACCCACACTTACTGGGCTTCCTGTACTCCCCACACCCACACTTACTGGCTTCCTGTACTCCCCACACCCACACTTACTGGGTTTCCTGTACTCCCCACACCCACACTTACTGGGCTTTCTGTACTCCCCACACCCACACTTACTGGGCTTTCTGTACTCCCCACACCCACACTTACTGGGCTTCCTGTACTCCCCACACCCACACTTACTGGGCTTCCTGTACTCCCCACACCCACACTTACTGGGCTTTCTGTAGGCCTGCACTGGCAGACTGTATTCCCCGGGCCCAAACTCTGTCTCTGGGCGGATGCGGAAACGGTAGTCTCTGTCAGAACGCAGGCCTGTCACCAGGTAGGATGTCTCTGGGATGCCACGGCGTACCGGCGTCCATGTGGAGCTTGGAAGCTGAACAGAAGCCAGATGGGAGTTACAGTACCCTTAACACAAACAGGTTCTGACATCAAAGCGACTACAGTGGAACCCTTCTTTAAAGGCCATCCTAAAAACATGCTTTTACATATTTCAAAGATATGTCAAAGCAAACTAAGCAAAGTCATAATGTTCCCTCTCTCCATCAACTTTAGGTAACTGCTAGTAGAATCAGAATAAAACTGGATTTGTAATCCACATAACAGCTCACAAGAGACGAGATGTGCAGAGTCATTCAGAACAATGGACTTTCCAAGAAGTATCAGTCTGAAAAATGTTGTTCCACTACAGAGATTTGTGATTCAAGATTACTTTCTTATCTCTTCTGAAATTCAAATACAAAAATATCACATATAAACAAATATGACAAACAGCATTTCACATTCTGAATATTTTTTAGACGCACACAACATTAAAAAAAAGTTTAATCATATGCAACATAAAAAATTGTAATAAACATACACAACATAAAAGAAAAACTCATAGACATACACAACATAAAAGAAAAACTGTTCTAAGCATACAGGACATAAAAGAAAAACTGTTATAAACATAGACAACAAAGAAAGAAAAACTGTTATAAAACAAACACAAGGTAATACAAACACAACATAAACAAGGAACACATTAGATGACTCTCTACTCTCACCTCTCAGTCCTGAGATGACCCTGTGTGATCAGCAGCTGGTCAAAACGCACGAGCTACTAAATAACTAACCCTCACCTCCTGCATCTCCACAGCATAGGTGATGGGAGATGTCTGACGCACGTAGTACGGCAGCTCAGCCCTTGACCACTGAAGGCGCACAGAGTCCACTCCCATCTCCTTGATCACTGGCTCTCTGCTCATCAGGCGTGGACGCACTGGGGAAAATTAAGTGTGGCATACGGAAGATTTATTCCTTTGGGCCATTGCTGCTCACAAAGGGGTGCAGGTGGATGACCTGTCACCTCATGGTACATACTATAATTATGCATATGAACAAGAAAACCAAGAAAATAACAACAGTGTGCTTGAAATAGGTACTGAAAATGACAGTGTGCTTGGATTACAGGTGACTGTATGTCTAAATAATAATAATAGAGTGTGCTGGCTGACTGATGTTCGACAGTACCCTTCCAAAAAACTACTTTTATTTGTATCTTACATAACTGTATGTTGTTTACATAATATATAGCAATCTGGATGATAAATGTTCAACAGTACCCTTAAAAAATAAATTTAAAAAATACACAACCCCCACCGACAGTACCCTTCAAAAAACAACAACAAACAACAACAACAAAAAACAGAATGAATTAAATACTTCATTTACCAGGCAGAGACGTGATGGTGACAGGGG
The DNA here is from genome assembly GCA_963584105.1 of Alviniconcha strummeri. Lineage (NCBI taxonomy): Eukaryota > Metazoa > Mollusca > Gastropoda > Provannidae > Alviniconcha > Alviniconcha strummeri. Next base: position 29,056,922 of record OY757541.1, on the reverse strand, counting down.
TCGTGGGCTCCGTCAGACCCCCAGCAGGTGTTGTGGCACGCACACGGAACGAGTAATCCTTGGTCGGAGCCAGCCCAGTCAGCTGGTACGAGGTGTCACGCACGTCAGAGGCCAGGGGGCGCCACTGAGTGCTGGGGTACTCCAGAGCCTCGATGAGGTAGGAGGGGGTGGTGGCACGCGCTGGCAGAGCTGCAGGCCGCCATGACAGACGCATGCTCTCTGGCTCCATGCTGCTGATGAACAGGTCCGACGCCAGAGGTCTGGCGGGAGCTGTGCAGCAACAAGTATAAAAATGCAGACTGGTAATAAGCAGTGTAACTTAAGCAACAATGACCACTTGTCTGTCCACATCCCCTTTCTTCTTAAAAAGCAACCACAGATACCCCTCCTCAAGACAGAGGGACAAGAGGAGAGAAAGGGGGAGGGGATGGGGAGGGGGGAGAGAGGGAGGGAGAGAGGGAGAGAATGGGAGAGAGTGAAAGATGGAGAGAGGGAGAGAGAGGGGAAGAGGGAAGGAGAGGGGGAAAAGAGAGAGAGGGGAAGAAAGAGAGACAAGAGAAAATCATACTTTGATACACAAGGGTAAAGATTTAAGCACAAGTCAGCTTTTTCTACAAATCTATCCCTGATCATGTAACACAGCAACATGCATTACAGCAAACTAAAATACAAATAATTGTAGCAAAATATATATACAGAGAGAGAGAGAAAGACAGAGAGAGACAGAGACAGAGAAAGAGAGAGAGTGAGAGAGAGACAGAGACAGACAGAGATAGAGACAGAAGCAGAGAGACAGACAGACAGACAGAGACAAAGGCATAGAAAGGGTAAAAAAGAAATACTGAGGCATCCTCACTAGTGGATCTGTAGAGCCCAGTTGGATGGGAAGGTGGACTCAAACCATAGGGAGTCAGAGCACGGACCCTGAAGCTGTAATCATCTGTGGGCCCAATGTCGGGGATCCTGTAGCGTGTGGTGGGCACGCCGGACACCAGAGGGCGCCACGCCTCTGACTGAGGCTGCTGGCACTCAATCATGTAGAGCAGAGGCTCCTCCTCATTGTCGAAAGATGGGACCTCTACACGCCTCCAGGACAGACCCACTGTTTCATATTCAGGTTCGTAGTCGATGACCTCCAGCTGGTCAATGGGAGTGCGGGACAGGGCTGCACACAGAAAGCATGGTTGAGATCATGACCCTTCCTTTTGTGTGTGTGGGGGTGTGTGTGTGTGTGTGGGGGGGGGTGCATGCATGCGTGTGTGCATGAGTGCATGTGTGTGTGTGCGCATGTATGTGCATGCATCATGCATGCATGTGTGTTTGTGTGTGTGCATCTGGTATGCATGTGTGTGTGTGTGTGTGTGTGTGTGTGTGTGTGTGTGTGTGTGTGTGTGTGTGTGTGTGCAAGTGTGTTTGTCCTGAGATGACCTTCCCTATGCAGTTAACAGAAACTAATTAATGTGGTTGTACTGTGTGTGTGTGTATATATATACATGTGTGTATACAGTACATGTATCCATACATGCACTAGCACATAAAAACTCATCCCAATCTTCTACATGATCGACAGAAAATAAAACATCAACACAAATGGAAACATCAACACAAAGGACATCAATGGACACACAAAAGCTCAGACAGTGGGGAAAGACAAGGACACAGAACAGGAAGAGGACGACAACCATCTCAACAAGGACTACACCCACCACTGCCACTCCTCTCGCTACTTCCGCCACTCACCAAGAGTTCTGTGGATGGAAGTGGCTGGGGACGGCTCGCTCCTCAGGCCCTCCCTGTTGAGGGCTCGCACACGGAAACGGTAGTCCGTGGCCGGCTGAAGATCCTGGACAATGTAGTAGGTGTCCGGGATGTGGCTAGCCACCTCACGCCAGTGGTAGGAAGGTGGTTCCTGTATCTCCAGCATGTAGGTGAGGGGCTCCTGCTCGTGGGAGAAGGTGGGCACATCCACTCTCCGCCACTGCAGGCGCACCGAGTGTGGCTCAAGCTCCGTGATCTGGGGACGGCTCACTGGGACGCCAGTGAAGCCTGCGTGTGTGAAAAGAGGAACAGAGAATTGCTGAAACAAGGTCCTGGGAGCCTGACAAGATCTAACTGTGTGCGGCACTATCTTGGTTCGACACAATGAAAACAAGAAATTACTGGACAGGAATAAAACACGCGCACTGCGCATAACAATTACTACAAACTTGACATTCTTCTGCTTGAGCAATATAAGCTGATTCACTGACCCTAATAGCAAGATGTAGCTTTTTAAAAATAGTTTTGTTTTACTGATTTCTATGGAACTCAAACCTCTCCCTTCAACATTCTGCACTTAGATAATGAACCACTCAACAAATACCACACTTCCATTAAGCCCACCCTTTCTCAGTTTTGGTGTTACTTTACAACAGTGGTTCCACAGCACACTTTGTAAACTCCCAGTCTTGTGGACTGGTAAAACGTAAGACGAGAGACGGAGAGCAACTTACCTGCAGCTCTTGGCAACCAGACTGGGGCCGTCGGCTGACTCACACCGAAAGGACCCTGCGCACGAACACGAACGTTGTAGTCACGGTCGGGCTCCATGTCAGACAGGTACAGGCTGGTGTCATGCACCCGGCTAGCCAGGGGTATCCACTCCTCGCTGGGCAGTTTCTGAGCCTCCACCCTGTAAGACACAGGTGGCATGTCCAACCGCCGCTGTACGTCAGCTGGCCGCCAGCCCAGCCTCAATGTCTCCGCGCCGATATCCATCACGAACGGCTTGGTGGAGGGGAACCGAAGAGGTGCTGTGATGTAAGTTGAACAACAAAATATCAGCCAATGTTTTATTTTATGTCTGTTCACAGCAAGGTGATATTAGACAAAACAACAACAACAAAATCTCTGGGCAAACAGTATCAAATCACATACAGCGTCCAGCCAGAAAGCTGGGGTTAGGGCAAAGTATATGTGTTACAGTTCCCATGTCAGGATAACTCTCATATACAGCATGACATGATAAAACACCGTTGCTGAGATCCCCTACTGGTGTTAGATGCCAGAATAGCAGGTAACACTTCAGTTGTGTGCTTGTATATATATATGTACACGAGTGGAGAAATGGTTGAACATGCCACATTTTTGTCCAATGTAGGGTTTTAACAGAAAAACAGATGATGTTTTTGTTTTGTTACTTGTTTTTAATAATACAATTTCTTCCACTGGATTCTCAAAACTCCTGATAGATGACCAGACAAAATTTATGTGTAACCATGCTTTGTTTTAACATGGATCAAAAATACATCATGATGCAGAATATTTGAGCTGTTTCCACCTTTCAAATTATGTTTTGGATAAATAAACAGAGACCACATGACCAACCTGGAGACTCTTCATGGGTGTAAAGCCTCTTCTCCACTGGTTCTGAAACATCCAAGTCAGAAAGTCAATACGTAAGCTTGCAGACAATATTTATTGTTAATGACAAGTCAAAAGAGCTCCTGCATCAACACAACAAGTGCACTTTTGATTACTTCATGAGGTGAACTTCCCACTCACAATACACACTGACAAAAAGAAACAGTCATAATGAAAGAATCGACATGCAGAATGTTTTACGCACCAAAGAGGCATTTATTCCCCCCTCCCCTCTCTCGTTTTCACTGTTAGCTCACAACTGATAACATGTTCTTTGAGACATAATGCTTTGAACAGTGAGGCATTGTGACATATCCTGATGCTGTTGAACATCCCTCCCAGTCCCCTCACCTTCCCTGGAAGCCATGGTGGCAGGCAAGGTGGGCTCACTGGGCCCATACTTGTTCTCAGCGTACACACGGAACATGTACTCCTTGTCAGGGCGGAGATTTCGAGCCATGTAGGACGTGCTCTCCAGACCGGAGGCCAGTCGAGTCCAGCGATTGCTGGGCATTTCGCGGGCCTCAACTGTGTAGGTAATGTGGCGAGCATTTTCAGGCAGGTTGCCGGTGCGAGCCGGTAGCCAGCTCAGCTTGACGCTCTCCTTCCGTACCTCCAGCAGGGACGGTTTGTCAAAGGGCAGTGATGGCACTTTCTCTGCAATTTGAAGAATGAGTGAACTGTGAACAGGCAAACCTTTACAAGTATGTTTCAGAGAGTTTGTCTTGAAAGCTAAAATTAGACTGATACGTGTGTTTTGGTAGCCCACACAACGTAACCTTTCATCAATATCTATTAAAACAAAATCATGCTTGTTTAGCATTTTATAACCTAATGTTTTTCCCAAATGGGTTCGGTTTTTCACATTTTCACATTTGGAAAAGTACAACAAATGGCCATGAATTTACTTGCCACTGGTAACATTGAAAAGACTGAACTGTGCCTAGTTCCTACCTTGTAGATGATCATAAATTTACTTGCCATTAATAACATGAAAAAGACTGAATCACAGTTAGTTCCTACCTTCAGGGCTGAGTTCCTTGGCTGGTCTTGAGACAGGCTCCAGCAGGTCATCACGACCTCTAGATGGTGCACGTCCAGCTTCTGGGAGTCTGGCTTCCAGCTTGGGTGTGGCATAGCGGATTCTCCGCTCCTCTGCAGGAAACAGGATTTTGTTGAAAATGCATTATGTCATGTGCCCAGTGGTCTGCACATATGCAATGCAGTGTGCATTTGGATAGTCACTGTAACTTTGGTATGTAATCACTGTTACTGTGTTCTGCTGGCATCACTGTCAGCTTGTCATGCTTTACACTGTAGTACCAAGGTACCTAATACACAGCTGTACACTTAAACACCCTAAACAAAAGGGCAGCTGGAGAAAAAATTTGTTTGTCTTTTACAGAAATATGTGTGCGCATTAAGCATGCTTGCATATGCCTGTGTGTCTGCGCATGTCTGTGCGCGTGCATGTGTATGTGTCTGTGTACTGTGTGTGTCTGTGTGCATGCATGCGTATGCATGTGCAAATATGTACATGTCCACATGTGTGCTTGCTCATGTCATATCATGCCACGCATGAACTTTTTATGAGTACAACCATGCATGCCTGAGCAGGCACACAAACACCCACCCTCCCCAACAGTCCACCTCCATACACCCATCCTTAGGTCCTACCTTGCACAGTAAGCCCGGCCTTGGAGGTGGCTTTGCCAGCATCATTGGTGAGGATGCATGTGTACTCTCCGGCATCTGTCAGCTCGGCGCCATCGATCTCCAGGATGGCTGTGGATCCCTCACGGCCGATCCTCAACTTGTCACTTGGCTTCAGCGTCTGGCCATCCTTTTGCCTAAACATTCAACGGTCGGTCAGTCAGTGCTTTGAGCCCAGTCAACCACGTGGAGTTTTATCGGGGCTATATTTTACTGTTGCAGCCACGAGTTGAAAAACATTTTAAAGCAGCTTTTCAGCAGGTCATCAGACCATCATCACCTAACAGAATAAATAGAGAGATAACAGGCTGTCAACAGCACAAGTCATATCAGGGTGACCCCCCCTTATTGAGGTCAAGGTCTTACTGTTGAAATCCTTAAACAATCGGTACTTAATTGCATGTAATTCAAAAGATCAGACTTCAATATTTTTTTAATAGTTCCTTAGCAACGTATTTTTCAACAAGTCAAACTTCCAGAACTAAGGCACAGCTGCAGGTGTTTTTGTTGTCGTGCTCATTGATTTACAGCTCTCCACTGTTCCATTTAGCTTGCAAATCTTGATACAAAATGCAAAGCAATGATGAAAAACCAAACAAATAAGACAAGCGCTGATCTGTATACTGACCACTCCACATCAGGCAGAGGGATGCCCAGCATGAGGCACTCGAAGCGAGCAGTGCGACCAGGCGCAACTCTCTGGTCCAGAAGGCGGCGTGTGAAGGTGGGAGGGAATGAATACTCCACCTCTTCTGCTTCTGCCCTCCTGTTAAAAGAGCAACAGTGAGTGAGTGAGTGAGTGAGTGAGTGAGTGAGTGAGTGAGTGAGTGAGTGAGTGAATGAGTGAGTGAGTGAGTGAGTGAGCGAGTGAGGGTGAGTGAATGAGTGAGTGTGTGTGCATGTGTGCATGAATGTGTGTGTGTGTGTGTGTGTGTGTGTGTGTGTGTGTGTGTGTGTGTGTGTGTGTGTGTGTGTGTGTGTGTGTGTGTGTGTGTGTGTGTGTGCATGTGAGCGTGTGCGTGTGCACGCTCACACGCACACACACACACACACACACACACACACACACACACACACACACACACACACACACAAACAAACACTCATTCTGAGGAGAAATGAGAGCCAACACCCTTCTGTTGTCTATCTATCTTCTTACACCAGAAGAAGAATGTTTTTGTCAAAAGCGCTTGTGCATTATTGCTTTGTGTTTCATTTCATTGGTGAGTACATTTCCCTAGATCTGTTCTATCTCGTTTCTCCTCTTCAACTTTTTTTAGTCTCCGGGACTTCTTCTACAATTGATTTCTCTTTTTCTCCTTTTCAACCAGTGTGGGCTCTGACTCAGCTGGGTTTTTCTCCTCATTTTCAGGAAAATAATCCAGCATTCTTGGGAAAGAACTATTCTGCACCAATATGCCTTATGTGAGAGAAAATTACAAAGATAGCTTAGTTGTTACTGTGTATAGTGAGGGTTCCATTAGGAAAGCACAATGCTTTTAAGATGTTCTCTACACAAGAGTCCATGGTGCATGTGTGTATGAAGACAAACTGAAGAATGCTCTAAATAAAACAGTGTCTTTGCACTTTGTGTCATTTTTATTTTATTTTTTATTTTTTTCTGAGCCTATTACATTTTGTTGATCATTACTACAACATAGAACTATCAGTTAGTTCTAACTTCAGAACAAAAGTCTACAAATATCAGCAATTAAGCATCACTTCCCTAACATGTCTGGTCCAGGTTTTTTCTTATTAATCCTTGATGCTGGAGAAGTTTGCACAAAATGTCACCAGGATGATGTTTTTCTGACTGCAATGGGGTCTTTAACATGCACATGCATGTAACACGCAGAACTTCAGTTCTGTAGCTCTTCCAAACGGCTGGACAGAGGAGGAAGTCGGGGGGAAAAGCATACTGCCTGAACTGGGATTAAAACCCACAGCCCCTGGACTTATGACTGGATGTCTGTGCTGCTGTTGCCACATGCCTTAAGCCCGTTCTTAATTGGGCGAATGTTTCTTCGCGAACCTAGTTGGAAGTATTCGGCGAAGCTATATTCGGGGTCCAAAAACCTTCGCTCAACATGTTCTGGGAACATTCGCCCTATTGGACGATCATTGCCTCTGATTGGCTGAGAGCAGAGCTCTCCTGTAAATGGAGAAAAAACAAAAATAAAAATGGATGACGGTGTCGCTAGGTTCTTCACTCGCTTCGAAGGCAATTTGTTTATTTGTTGACTTGTGTTGACTTGTGGAAGAATACCAGAATGAGATAGTAGTTAGTTGAATTACCCTGTGAGGGATGATTAAAGTATACTGACTTGACTTGACTTGACTTTAGCCTATATTTCCATCATGCTGTCTGCTGCACGCGTCTGCCGCAAGTTCGGGCCGAAGCTTGCATCTCATTACAAGCCAGTTGAGAATGAAGTAAAGTCTGGACTGTCCGAACCATATTCGGCAAACTAAATGTTCAATTAAGAAACGAATCATAGTTCGTCGAAGTGTCCGAAGTATGTTCGGGCGAACAAACATTCGCCCAGTTAAGAACGGGCTTTAGACATGAACTTGGGACACTATGTAAAGTTCATCTCCCAGCTCACCTGCCACGAGCAGGTTCCTTGGGAAGCTCCTTCACAGACAGCTCCACAGCACAGGAGGCGTCCCCAGCAGCGTTGATCGCCTTGCAGGTGTACACACCTGCGTTGTCCGGGATCACCTCCCTCAAGATCAGCTGGTATTTGTCTCCCTTCTTGCGAATCACGCGACGACGAGAATCCTGAGGCATAACACAACAGATATTTTGATTTAGAAAAATATTCAGAGACAGTCCTGGCCATCATCAGTACTTCTGAGACAGACAGACAGACAGACAGAGACAGGCAGACAGAGACAGAGACAGAGACAGACAGACAGAGAGACAGAAGAGAGACCAACAGACAGACAGACAGACAGATGCAGAGAGAGTGTGTATAGAGTATTATTCAAAGATTCAAAGTCTAAACAGACACACACAGAGTGTGCACAGAGTATTATTCAGTGCACACAGAGTGTTATTCAGTGCGCACAGAGAATTATTCAAAGACTATCTGCCACATACAGCCATCGTCAAATTGGACTCTCTACCTGCTTTCTTCTTGTCCTCTTTGTACCTGTGACAAGACATATTTGTTCTTGCCATCACCCCCCAAAAAAAGAAGAAGAAAAAGACACAAAGAGATACTTGGTTCAAAAGCACATACTGCTGTTGTCACCACACACGGACACAGGGAACAACAGTGATGCTCAGATCAACAAGTCAAGTACTTCTTTAGTCCACTCAAGGAAAATGCAGGTGCCACACATGAATAACAAACAAACAAAGAAACAACATCTATTTGTATAAAAGATTCACAGTTTAAGAGTGCACAATAACATAATTAACACCAACTCACAAAGAGCTCTCTGCCGTTGAAGTACCACAGGACTTCTGGTTCCGGAGTTCCAGTGATGACGCACTCAAACCTGGCCTCTCCAGCCTCAGTGACCTCCAAGTCAGAAGGCTTCTCCACGAACAGCGGGCACTCGCCCTTCTTGGACAGGTCCTCACTGACACGCAGCTTGGCTCGGCATGTGGCCTCCCCAAGGTGGTTCTTCAGTTTGCACACCACGTCTCCTGAATGCTCCAGCTGCACTGACCTGAAACACACATGGGATGGGCAGGTGTCCCTGGGTCACACTCAAAGCCTGATACAGTGTATTTTAAGTGTAAGAAACTTTTCTTTGTTTTATTATAAAAAGCTCACAACATCCCCTGAGTGCTCTAGCTGTGCTGATCTGAAACATGCATGGGATGGGCAGGTGTCCCTGTGTCACACTCAAAGTCAAAGTCTGATACAGTGCACCTTAAGTGAGTGAAACATTTTTTTCTTAAAGCTCTTTGTGCGTGAATGAGATCTGATATATATAGAGACAGATACATGAGCATGTGTGTGAGATAAAGAAAGAAATAAGTAACTTGTTTTGTTTTTGTTTTTACACCTGGTCAACCAGAATATGAGGCTGTGAGATAAAGAAAGAGAGAGAGAGAGAGAGAGAGAGAGAGAGAGAGAGAGAGAGAGAGAGAGAGAGAGAGAGAGAGAGAGACACACACACACACACACACACACGCACGCATGCACGCACGCACGCACGCACGCACACACACACACACACACACACTGACAGACACACAGAGACAGAACAACAGACAGAAACAGTAAGAGACAAGGTGAGACAGAGATAAAATGGGGGTACCGTCATACCTGAAAGCCAGCATAATGGTGTCCTCCTGCTGACGAGTGAGGATCTCCAGCGAGGGCACCACCTCACGCCCGTTGATGAGCCAGGTGATGGTGGGAGGAGGACGCCCCTTGATCTGACAGGTGAACTCCACAGGTACACCCTCAATGCACTCCACATTGCCAAACTTGGTGGCAAAGGATGGGGCCATGTCACCAAGGTCGGTCTCTGCCTGAAGAGCTGCAAAGGAGAAAGAAAAAAAGGAAGGAATGGAATTAGTCATAGATAACCAGCCTGAATTAAGAGCAAAAGAAACAACAAAAAATGAACATTAATACAATTTCTGTACAATCACTTGATACAGCAATCCTCCACCCCCCCCCCCCCCCACCCCTTCTCTTTAACTGTTGTGTTTTGAATGTTCTGTAGTAGATAGTTATGCTTATACACATTTTGATGATTGAATACACAATAATATACTCTGTAAAGCACTAAGATGTACTATGTATGAGACAGGGTGCAATATAAAACTCGTTATCATTATCATTACCATTGAAAACATCCTCACAAAAGACTAACCCTGCTATAAGCCACATTTGTGGGCGTTTCTCATATTCTTACGAAACAAACCATGACACCCCTGCCCTCTCCACACAAACACACAGCACAACACAACACAACACACCACACCACAACACACCACAATACAACACAACACAACACACACACACGCACGCACGCACGCACGCACGCACGCACGCACGCACGCACGCACGCACGCACGCACACACACACACACACACACAGGTTATGAAAACAGTCCCCATCTGTCTCTGTCTACACCTCTCCTTCATTGGTAGTTCACTCATTTTTGCTCACAAACACACACACACACACACACACACACACACACACACACACACACACACACACACACACACACACACACACACACACACACACACACACACACAAATCATGGGGTTCCAATAAAACCTTGTGATTCACTGGTCCCCGGACCTGTGGGAAGGTTCAGGGAATGTCTAGCCATTGCTGGGACTCACCCAACACGTTGAGGATAGCCTCTGTCTTGGCCTCTCCATACTCGTTCTTCGCCAGACAGGTGTAGCAGCCGCTGTCTTCTGTCTTCACATCCTTGATCAGCAGGGAGAAGATGTCATCGTGGAAGTTCTGTAGGATGTAGCGGTCTGTTGGGACCACATTCCGTCCATCTTTCAGCCTGCAGACATTTGCAGTTTTTTTAAAGGCTGAGCTCATACGTGACATTCCTACTCCTTGCATGCCAGTGGTGATGGCTAGTTTTTGATGTTAGTATGTGCAGGATATTTATCACCTTTGTAATTTTCAGAAAAGATGCACTGACAATTGTACATCACTCACAAAAGGACTGCACATAAACAAATTATTAAAATGCATTTGTAAAGCAAATGTTTCTATCAAATTCTGATCTGCCTTGTTACACTTACAGACAGCTGCTATATAAGTTTGTTTAACCAGCAAACACTGAAACCAAACCCAAAAGTGTTAACGCTGCTACTTGCATGTGTGTATGTGTGTGCGTGTGCGTGCGCGCGTGTGTGTGTGTGTGTGTGTGCGTGCGTGTGTGCGTGCGTGCGTGCGTGCGTGCATGCATGCATGTGTGTGTGTGTTGGGGGGGGTCATGTATGTGTGTCTGTGGTGCATGTGTGTGTGTTGGGGGGGATTTGGGGGGAGTACATGCATGCATGTCAGAGGAGTGGGGGGGGGGGGGTAAAATCATTAAATACCTGTGCACATGCGATACACAAAAACAAATCATCCCTATGTGGATGTAAGTATCTGTGTATCTAACAGCAGGCTAGTCATTGTCTGTTATCTGTGAGCTGCCATTCTGAAATACTTATGCTTATGAGATTAGGCGCCCAACAAAACTACTCATCATTGTCATTGTGATTACTACTCACCATGTAATTTCAGGATCAGGGTAGGCAGCAACACGGCAGTCGAAGCGAGCCAACTGGCCCAGCTCCACAATGACGTCATTCATCTCAGACAGGTAGTGGGGGGCTCTGATGGGGATCTCACCCTCAGGGGTGCTGTCTGGGATAGGCTTGAACCTCTGCTTTGGTTCCTCTGCTTTGGCAGCTTCCTCTTCTGGAACCTCTGTTTCTGTGACAGGAACTGGTTCTTGTGCAACTGGTTTCTCCTCTGCAGCTGGTTTCTTCTCTTCAACAACTTTCTTCTCTTCAACTGGTTTCTTCTCTTCAACTACAGGTTTCTTTCCTACAGCTGGTTTCTTCTCTTCAACAGGTTTCTTCTCTTCAACTGGTTTCTCTTCAACAACAGGTTTCTTCTCTTCAACAGGTTTCTCTTCAACTACAGGTTTCTTTTCTTCAACTTGTTTCTCTTCAACTACAGGTTTCTTCTCTTCAACAGGTTTCTCTTCAACTACAGGTTTCTTTTCTTCAACTTGTTTCTCTTCAACTACAGGTTTCTTCTCTTCAACAGGTTTCTCTTCAACTACAGGTTTCTTTTCTTCAATTCGCTTCTTCTCTTCAACAACAGGTTTCTTCTCTTCAACTGGTTTCTCTTCAACAACAGGTTTCTTCTCTTCAACTGGTTTCTCTTCAACAACAGGTTTCTTCTCTTCAACTGCTCTCTCTTCAACAACAGGTTTCTTTTCTTCAACTGCTCTCTCTTCAACAACAGGTTTCTTCTCTTCAACAGATTTTTCTTCAACAACAGGTTTCTTCTCTTCAACTACAGGCTTCTTCTCTTCAACAGGTTTCTTCTCTTCAACTACAGGTTTCTTCTCTTCAACTGGTTTCTCTTCAACTACAGGTTTCTTTTCTTCAGCTGCTTTTTCTTCAACAACAGGTTTTTTCTCTTCAACTACAGGTTTCTTCTCTTCAACTGCTTCTTCTTCAACAACAAGTTTCTTCTCTTCAACTGCTTCTTCTTCAACAACAAGTTTCTTCTCTTCAGCTGGCTTCTCTTCAACTACAGGTTTCTTTTCTTCAGCTAGTTTCTTCTCTTCAACTGGTTTCTTCTCTTCAGCAACTGGTTTCTTCTCTTGAGATGGCTCTGGCTCAACTGCTTTTTCTTCAACTGGCGGTAGTGGCTTTGTTTCAACTGGCTTTTCCTCTTCAACCTTCTTGGAATCTGGAACAATAGCTTCTTCAACTACTGGCTTCTCTTCAACAACTGGTTCAGCTGGTTTCTTTTCTTCAACAACTGGTTCGGCTGGTTTCTTCTCTTCGACAACTGGTTCGGCTGGTTTCTTCTCTTCAACAACTGGTTCAGCTGGTTTCTTCTCTTCAACGACTGGTTCTGGCTCTGGCTTAGCTGGTTTCTCTTCTTCAACTTTCTTGGTCTCTGGGACAGTTTCTTTTTCAGCAGGTTTCTTCTCCTCAACAACTGGTGCAGTTGCTTTCTCCTCCTCAACAATGGGTGTTGGCTCTGGTTTCTCTTCTTCAACCTTTTTAGTCGCTGGGACTTGTTCTGCAGTTGGTTTCTTTTCTTCTGGCTCAACCGGCTTTTCTTCCTCAGCTTTGGGTTCAGCTGCTTCCTTCTTTTTGCTGGGTTCTTCTTTGGGTTCTTCTGGAGGTTTCTCAGCTTGTGGGGCTTCCTCTTTCAGTGGTTTGTCCTCTTTGGCCGATTCTTTAGGCTCTTCTGATTTGGCCTCTTCCTTGACTTCTGCCTTTGCTTCTTCAGCAGGGAGTTTCTTGTCTTCAGCTTCTTTGGTGACTTGCTTTTCCTTGGGTGCTGTTTCAGCTTCCTGTTTAGGGGATGGTGGCACCTCCTGAGAGGGGGTCTTGTCTTCTGGTGCTAGTGCTCCGTTAGTTTTCTCTTGTGCTGGCTCTGCTTTCTCAAGGCCTAATTCTGATGCAGACAGAAAAGCATTTTCTTGGTTGGATTAATAGTTCATGCATACTGTCAGCATGCACCAGTTCATCATGATGCTTGCTGTCATGAGGAACATAAACATTTAAAGCAACAAAAAAGGGACTGGGTGGAAAAAAGGTGAACTTTCAAACCAGAGAGGGTCATGTACAGACTTTAAAAAAATCCACTGCAGTAAGGAACTGTTGCTTTGAAATTCCCTACTGCATATCAACTTAAGAAAAATAGGTTCACGAGTTACAGTTAGCATGATTGATCATGCCCCACTATTTGTCACTAATCAAACCTGGTTTTTGAATTCAAGAAGGAAAAGAAAAAAAGAGGCATTTTAAAACACAATCCCTGATCATAAGTTTCATTTTGATCTCCTGTGCCTGTTAGACAAGACATATTCTGAGAAGGCAAGTTCCTTGATGTATATATATATATGCAGCAAAACAGTTGCTCATTCAAACTCTGACCTAATCACAGTTGACTCTCCAAGTACTAGCAGTGAGAAAGAAAAACAAAATTAACAAGCAACAACTGCAGCTTCTCTTGGGCAAACACCCTGAAGAATTCTCATTCATTAAGAAACAGCAACCACTCCTTCTCTTGGACAAACGCCCTCAAGGATTCTCATTCATTAAGAAATAGCAACCGCTCCTTCTCTTGGACAAACACCCTCAAGGATTCTCATTCATTAAGAAACAGCAACCGCTCCTTCTCTTGGACAAACGTCCTCAAGGATTCTCATTCATTAAGAAACAGCAACCTCTCCTTCTCTTGGACAAACGCCCTCAAGGATTCTCATGCATTAAGAAACAGCAACCGCTCCTTCTCTTGGACAAACGCCCTCAAGGATTCTCACTCCCCCCCCCCCCCCCTCCTCTCCCCCATGACTCCCTCCATGACATGCCCACCTTCAAGGACCACGAGTTCAGCAGCAGCAAGGATGGACCCGTTGAGGTTGGCGGCAAGGGCAGTGTACTGTCTGGCCTGACTCTTGGTCACGGACAGGAGGGTGAGGGTGCTGGTGTCTCCCTCGCTGGTCACCTGCACCTGCTCGTTCTCCTTGACGGTGGCACCGTTCTTAAGCCATGTCACACTTGGCAGGGGGGTCCCACCGACGATGCAGTCAAACTTGGCTGTGCTGCCCTCTGCAATCAGTTAGTTACTTAGTTAGCTGGTGCTTTGAGCCCAGTCAACCACATATGTGATAGGGTTACATCAGGGCTAATCTGCAAGCAGGGAGAAGAAGGGACTGTTCAACAATTACACTCCCTATGTTTCTTTTGAGTGGCTGCCAAAGCAGTGAAGTAAAACTTCTTTTTTTAAGGTCACACTCCAGCAATTCTCTGTGTATTTTAGAGTGTATGTTTGTGTCTGATTTCTTATTGCTGTTGTTTTGTCATTCTTCTGATATTTTTGAATGACTGGGTGCATTGTTGTTGTTTTTTGTTGTTGTATTTACATGCTACAGGAGTAAGATGGTGGGGAAGGGCCACTAAGATAGGAGTCAGAACAGAAAGTTGATCCAGGAGAAGAAAATTCTGCCATTGTTCCAACCAGGCATTGACCTGGCTATCTTCCAACCACAAGTCTGGGGCTCTACCACCGAGCTATCCCTGCTGCTTTCAGATTACTCCAGGCCTAAAGCAGGAGAGTCTTTGGATTCTCAACAGAGGAGGTGTCAATGATCTCAGTAGTCTGTCACTGGAAATCAGTCATAAACATCTGTAACTAGGACACGCTATCAACTCTAAACAGAATGACTGTAGCTCCATGAAGAGCTCAGGTGTTGTCTGGCTGTTGCTGTTGTTGTTGTGTGTGTGGTTGATTTTTTTTAATTGATTTTTTTTTTTGGGGGGGGGGGGGAGGTTACATATATATACACTGTATTGCATAGATAAATTAGGACAAACATGTGTTTTTTGTTTAGAACACATCAAGAGGAGCATGAAAACAAAGAACGAAACTGACAGTGGCCCAACTATGTAACCATTAACACATGTCCAAAATCTATGTTGTTGTACATTCATGTTCTGTCACACACCAACTCAGTCAATAACCTCACTGAATCCAACATTAATAAATACATATTTTGACAGCCAATATTTATTCAGTCCAACACTCATAAACATAATTACTGGTGTCCCATGTTTATCCAGTTGAACATTTATAGAACATCCCACACACTTTTAACCGAAGACAGAGGATTCCTCTTAATCCATTCCCTGCATTAGTGCAACATGAATTCTAGTCTTAGGACATGTAGCATTAGCATCAGGGCCGTAAGTAGACCACTTCAGTGGATATTCCAAAAAACATGCTGTGTAAAGCTACAGGCACTCGCTCAGAGTCGCATACAACTAGAGTGCTGTGGCTACAGGCACTCACTCAGAGTCGCATACAACTAGAGTGCTGTGGCTACAGGCACTCACTCAGAGTCACATACAACTAGAGTGCTGTGGCTACAGGCACTCACTCAGAGTCGCATACAACTAGAGTGCTGTGGCTACAGGCACTCACTCAGAGTCGCATACAACTAGAGTGCTGTGGCTACAGGCACTCACTCAGAGTCGCATACAACTAGAGTGCTGTGGCTACAGGCACTCACTCAGAGTCGCATACAACTAGAGTGCTGTGGGTCATCACCAAGCAGAGAATAGTGCTGTATAGCTGCCATTATGAAGCACTCATCTCATGATGAGGTGCTGGACAAGTCTTCATATAAATTAATCATGATGTCACCCTTAGGACACCAGGAAATATATTTCACCCTTGGGACATCATGACATGTATTCCACTTTAGGACACCATGAAGTATATTCCACCTTAGGATATCATGAAGTATATTCCACCCTTAGGATGTCATGAAGTATAGTCCACTCTCAGGACATCATAAAGTATAGTCAACCACCAGGACATCATAAAGTGTAGTCCACTCTCAGGACATCATAAAGTATAGTCCATCCTCAGGACATAATAAAGTATAGTCCACTCTCAAGACACTACAAAGTATAGTCCACCCTCAGGACATCATAAAATGTAGTCCACCCTTAGGACAACATAAAGTATAGTCCACTCTCAAGACACAACAAAGTACAGTCCATCCTCAGGACATCACAAAGTATAGTCCATCCTCAGGACATCATAAAGTATATTCCACCCTCAGAACATCAGAATGTATTGTCCACCCCCAGGACATCATAAAGTATAGTCCACTCTCAGTACACCACAAAGTATAATCCACCCTCAAGACATCATAAAGTATAGTCCACCCTGAGGACACCACAAAGTATAGTCCAGCTTTAGGATGTCATGAAGTACATATAATTCTATTTGAAAATACATCACATGATATCCTACTAAACTCAAATCTTTACATGCGTTCATATGTGGAGCAATGCTTAGAAAATAAACATTTCTGCTTAGCTTAGTCACTCTTCTTGAAGGCTATTTTTGGAAGGGAATTGGCCAAGAGTACAAATTCCTTGGTGTGGAAAAGGCCAAATGGCACCATAGCAAAGAAGCAGTACAGGTCCTATTGACAGAAATAGAATCAAAAATAGACACAGCAGTTTACTCAGTTTCTGTTCCTGGGTTTGTTAAAAATCTAACACAACTGCGAATGCTGCCAGTTTGTGTCCTGCAGTCTTAAAATAGTAATGTCATGAACAAGGCTAAAATGTGTGGCAAAGGTATCAAACACAGGTCAGGCCAACCTGGGGAGCTTAAATTCAAAGCAAAAATGTACTTCTTTTGAAAATACTGATACAACAAGCAAATGAAGCCCACAGATAAAAACATTTTGCATCATTATCTATCAGTCTTTTCAGTCAGTAGTCAAGCCAGCTTGCATCTATGTCTTGATTCCTCTTTAAGTTTAAGACAAAACTGACTACCAAAATTAGTTGTTCTTTACCAAAAGAGTTGTCTAAAACAAAACAAAATTAACTAAAAAAAATTACAAAAAATTATTTAATTCATTCCTGAGCAGAATTTCATCCCAAGAAATTTGTGTTAAAAGGAATTCACTGTATCCACAAAAGTTTCCTGCACTCAGAAGAAAAAAAAGATACACAAAACTATTACAATGTCCTGATCATCTCTTGATAATCAATACAGCCCATTCATTACAATATTCATACACATTCTTAATGTCCTTCTTTCATTCAGCCCTGATGTTCATAAGTGCCAGTAACATTTTGATGTTCTGCACTTATTCAATCCAGTGTTCCTTAACATGATACTCCAATGCACTGCTGTACTTTTTCAACTGATTCAGTGTTCATGAACATCATAAAACACAAAACAGTTATAAACAATATCCATCTATTGCTTTTTATTTTTGCATCTCTTCTTCCTTAAAAAAAAAAAAAAAAAAAAAAATGTTTTAGTTTCTCTCAAATATTTACTTGCAAAACCAAATATTGATGAATTTCAGTTCATTCTGATATCCCATCATACTGAATTATTCATCCAGCATTCAGAACTTGTCCTATACTCATTTAATTATATAATCCTACGTGGAGAGAGAGAGAGAGAGAGAGAGAGAGAGAGAGAGAGAGAGAGAGAGAGAGAGAGAGAGAGAGAGAGAGAGAGAGAAGAAGAAGAAGAAGAAAAAGACAAGGAGAGAAAGAAAAAGAAAGAAAATGCAAGAAAAGAAAAAAAAGGCATTCCTATGTCCTGCACTGTACTGGGCTAACCAAAACAACAGAGATCCAGTTCTCCCTCTCAATCCATCATTGGCAGCTGCAACACACTGTGCGAATTTGCAGCAGAGCAGCAGCAACAGCAGCAGCAAAAGGCAGCAGCCGAGTGGAGCCAGCCAAAACTCCCCCCCCCACACACACACACACACACACTCCCCCGCTCCCCCCCCCCCCCCCCCCCCACACCTCCCCTTTCCCTCAGAGGGGCCCAGGTAAATCATGTCATGCCAGGATGCAGATAGATAGTCTTTCACCACCCTGCTATAAATAGACGAGGCGGTGCTGGCTACTCGTGATGTACAGTCAGTAGATAAAAGGCTGGAGCCAAAGACTCTTCCGAAGGGGAACATCTTTGCTGGAGCCAGCCGGGAAGCCGGCCGGCAGAGGATCGAGCAGTGAAGTATACAGGGAGGCTGGGTCAGAGCAAGAGTGCCTTATCAGATGTGGCTGTTTGGGATGTGTGAGCCACGGCCTGTAGCTGCCTGGCTTCACGGATCGGAGTGTTTGCACCCGACAGCCGGCACATATGTCTGACACAGCCTCACCCTGACTATAGTCTCGGTTTGGGGGCAGAACCACCGTTTAATGAGCAACTTGTTGCGTAATGTGTATACATATGTTATATATGCTTTCACTTCTGAGAGAGAGAGAGAGAGAGAGAGAGAGAGAGAGAGAGAGAGAGAGAGAGAGAGAGAGAGAAAGTGATCCCCTAAACTAAAACCTGATTTTTCTCCCAGTGGTGAGAGGGTGCTGACAACATTTTTTAAGTGCACATACATGCAGAACACACACACACACACACACACACACACACACACACACACACACACACATGCACAATTTGACCCGTGAAAAATGGTCCCAAACAAGAAAGCTGAAACAAGTTACAAACTGAGGCAGATGGACACAGTTAATATGCCTAAGACAACTGAGCTAATATTACTGAAACTGTCCAGCTTTCTTTCTTTTTTTCTTTTTGTCTTCTTTTCCCCCTGCTTTTTTGCTTGGAACTTAAACATACTGTCATCATAACCAGCCCATAGCTATATCAGTATTATATATATATCTGTTTTCTGCTAGGAGAGGCATTTGCAGTACTTCCGATACTCCACAGGCACCAGCAGACTCTGTCAAGCAGACGACAGGTCTGTAAACACAGTCTGAGGGTAACTGTCCAGACACCAGTCAAAGTATAGGGCAACATGTCCAGGAAGGTAAACATTAGCTGTAAACACCTGCCACTATAACCGAACTGACCACTTCTATTCAGTCACAGATGCTGACCATGTGCTAGCACAGTGACAGCTGACCACTGTTTATTTACTCCTCGGCAGACTGCATGGAACAACTGCAGTCAGCGGGCTAGCACTAGCAACAGACTGACAGAACTGAGTAGGAAACATTACTACATCCCTGGGGTTTCCGCCATTGAGCAGAGAGTTTCCCCTATGGAGTAATGGGCAGCAATAAACAGTCTTTGCTTTGAGCACGTCCCTGACAACTGTGATGCTTGGTCTTTCGTCCACTTTCCTCCATCTTTCCCCTATTATATACATGTCAACCAAGAAAAAACAAAACAAACAAACAAAAACAACAAAACGACCCCATTCCCATCCTCAAATAACCCCTAAAATTTACAAAAATAATTGGCTGCTTTACAGAATCATTCTGGATTCAACGCACAGAACCAAGATGGATAAGCCATATTGATGGATAATCAGTTAAAAACATGCAAACACATAAAACTGAAGACTCCCATCCCACTTCTACTAAAACAACAACAAACCAATCATAAACAAAGATTAATGCATCATTCAAGATGGATAAGAAGAAAAACAAATAAATGAATGACAATTATTCAAGATGGATAAGAAGAAAAACAAATAAATGAACAAAGATCTAAACAAACAAGAATAACCAATACATATAAATACTGTAAAAATAATTTAAAAAATAATGTTGAAACAAATAAATGAACAGATGATGATACAAGACTACAACAATCAAAAGGTAAACAAAAACAGAATAATTTTTCCCGTCCTCTTTCATTGTGTATTAGCAGAATAATTACTTATCCCATGGAATAATATTGGTGCCCAGTCAGGCTATCAGTGACATGTTGCTTTCATGTTCCCCAGCATTCTATGGCGGGATGGAGTTTGCCTGCCAGCTCCTGTTTACCCAGTGAGCAAATGCCAGAGATGGGGAAGAGTGCCAGGTCAGACTCAGCCCCAGCTCTGCGAATGACGCACATACACCCCAGAACAGCTTCCTTACCCATCTTGGGATAGGTTTTGATGTATTTGTAAACAATTTTGCAAGCTGACTTCTTCTGTTAAAATCTAAGTTACCAAATAACAACGTCTTGATGACAAACTATACGCAACAATTGAGGTCAGTTAAACTGCCATCAGGAATTGTGCGAAAGCAACAAAACTCACACAGGTAGTGTATGAAACAGGAATAAAAGACTGGCAAGGTGTTAAAAAATTCTATTTTTAAAGATTGGCCATAGAACATCATAGGAGAAATAAAAGTGCTTGCGGCTGCAGGATTGTATCATCATAGTTTCAGATTTTTAAAAACAACAACAATATTTTCATTGTCTAAACAATACCAAACAAAATCAAACAATCAAAAACGTAAACATTAAAATGCCATGCTCACAACTCTCAAACCTAGCAGATATTTAAAACAATAATACCTGCACCACAGCAACAAGATACACACACAGTAGACGACTGACAGACACACAGACTCACAGTAGACACACAGAAGATGACTACCATCTGCCAGAAAGACATATTTCATGAGACACTCTCCACCAATCACACTCTCAAACCAACTAATGAACCAAAGTTTCATTACCGTATAGGTATGCACACCCAACACAGAAAAGAAGTCAAGAAGAGCACTAAATATTCCTCCTCCTCCTCTTCCTCCTCCTCTCCCTGGCTCTGCTAGCTATGTGCTGTAAAGCTCTTCCGCCAGACTGCCGCCCTCACCTGATGAAAACTGGAGGCCTGAGGCGCGAGAGGCAAGCTCAAGGCTTCACAGCCTCTGCCGGCCACCTGTATAGTGCAGGATAAAATACCTGCCTGCACAGCCTACACCCACACCCACACACCAGCAGCTATACACACAGGTAGACACTGCACACAGCCAAGCCAACAGCCAAATATTTTCAAAATGAGTTAAGTTCCTCCTACCACGGCCAAAGACTTGCTGCTACCTCCAGCTCAAAAATAACTGCACCCTTGGGTATTTATCTCTTCTCTGGCTCCCAGTATCTTCTTCTCTATCCCTGTGGATGTGTGCTGCTGTGCTGATAAAAGTTGTGCTGTAGTTTACCAGTTGTTGGCATAGCAACAGATAAGGTTCCACCCAGTTCTGAGCCACTTCTTTAAAAAAAAATCATACGGCTGAGTGTCGGTTTTGAAGGCTACATTTATGAAGCATTCCATTACTCAGTATCAGTAAAAAATCCAGCTGTGATGATAAACAAACACTGCCCCCCCCCCCCCCCCCCCCCCCCCACACACACACAAAGACAACAAACTGAAATGCAATCACACAAACAAAACAAAAACAAACAAAGCAACAACAACAAAAAACAGAATTTGTTTCAGATGAAATGTGCAAAATGTTTATTCTCAATCTCTGTGAGACACATTACTATTACCATAATAAGATTCAGTTAACACACACACACATGCACGCACGCAACCACACACACACACACACAAAGTCTGACACACATTATTTCAGCTACTGACTGATCAAAACAAAACTGGTAACAACAACAGCAACAACAACAAAACCAACTAATTAGCAAGGTTATGATCATGTATGCGTTAATTACTCAGTACATTAAAAAGTGGCATAGCCTGTTCACAATAAACTACATATAATTCACTTAAGTGTCAGAGAACAGACAAATGCACCCAACAGAGACAGTGCAAACAGGGCTGGCCGCACCAGCTGACAAGCATCAAGAAAAGGTGAGGAAAACTTGCTGGGGTTTTGCCAGCTCATCCTTTTCTTCTTTGGAAAGCGGTCAAACCATCTACTCCAATCCAAACAGGACTGACAAGGAGACAAAGGAGAAGTGTGTACCCAGAGCAATGGGTT
Source organism: Alviniconcha strummeri (assembly GCA_963584105.1). NCBI lineage: Eukaryota > Metazoa > Mollusca > Gastropoda > Provannidae > Alviniconcha > Alviniconcha strummeri. The sequence goes on along the minus strand of OY757541.1, from coordinate 29,034,813 downwards.
CTCAAAACAAGTGATGTGCAGAGTAACCAATTTTTAAACAAAATCAAGAACTGTGCCCTATCTCATAAAAACAAAATCACTAGGAACCACTGTTTGGTGACAACAACAGTTACAACTAAGACCCGCAGCATCACAGTTGCAAGATGTTTTTTTGTTTTTTTTTATGTACACAATAAAAATAGCTGTATATTATTGAATAGTTCATCAAAATAAGGATAGGACTAGGACAAAAATGGAAAATGGATCTACATTCCATTGTCCCATTGAAAACATTTCCCATGGAAAATTTGAGTCACTTTTAAGCTTCACCAGAGAAAGCCAGCTGCAATGTAGCTGCACTATGAGTATGAAGCATAATATCCAACACCTAATACTCCTGGGCTGAGCAACTTTCTGTTACTTTTTTCATTATTATTTATTGAGCCTATGCCTGTAGCATTCTGGGTTCAGTTTTTCGTTTGTTATTTTCATTTGAAGTTGGAAGGACTAGACTGACATTGTGTCCCACACTCTGGGACTTCAGGGCAGCAAGTGGGACAAAGTTACTGTCCAACCAGGGATTCAGACCAGCTTCTGCTCCTGAATTCAGCATCTAAACCACTTGGCTGGCTCCTTTCTCATCCAAAAGTTTTATATTCTTTTTGTGGGCGTTATTTTATTGTTAATGTTTCACCACCAATAGGAACCTGACTGCAGTTAGAAACATTCCAGTGAGGTCACAAGCCATTGCCATCATACACAACCAACCAGCCAACCATGTTACACAAAACAAAAGTCACAACTTCGTTCTCACCATCAGAGGCTTTCTCACTTAATTCTCACCCAAACTGAATGACTCAACAAACAGTCTAATAAAATGCCAACAATTTCTGTCTACAAGTTCACTGTCAAGAAACATGTAGGCAAACTTTGTTGACTAATGTTTTTTGTTTTTTGTTGTTGCTTGTTTTGGTTGTTTTCATATTTTTTTCAAGAGACAGTCTTTTTGTTACAAGCCCCTTGGAGTTTGGCCAACTTTTTTTAACAGTGTAATATGATGCACATTTTGTGTTCTTGTTAACAAAGCTTTTGGGTGCTTGCATTAATTACATGTGCCATGCAATCAGCTGAAGAAAATTAGCAAAACATATTTATACTATTGAATAATTATGTACAATAAAATACAGTAATTCTGCGTCTGTGTGTGTCCCCAAGAGTATTGCCTTTTTGCACTAAAATCACACAAAAGGGCATGAAAATGGTTTACTATTCCAGTATATATCAGCTGGAAATGTCTTGAATCAGGCATGAGCATTGGCCATTGCTTTCTGCCTACAATAGCATGGCTAACACCAAATACTGATTGTTGTTGAAGGTGTGTTGGTTCAGCCGGCAACCTCTGAATAATTTCTTTGGTCACCACAGATACTTGGACATAAAGAAGTGAGAAAAAAAGAGCAAATGGAAAGTGTCTACCTAACTGTCAGATGCTTGGAGAAAAAAGAGTGAATAGCAGTCACCACTTTGATGATGGAAGCCTACCTACCTTGACAGACTGTCTTCTTGGGTCTCTTTCTGAAGATGGGTCTTGTGGTGCCGTCTTCAAATTCTGGAGCTGTGTGGTAGCTGCTGATGTCACTGTCGTATGAACTCAGTGAAGCATAGTCTGCAAATAAATCGATGCATTTAACAAATGGGAGATATGTGACATTACTCAGTAACATACAGAAGAGAAAATTAATGCTCTGTTGATGTGCATTCAAGACAGCATAGTAGCTTTGCTTTCTTTTGTTTTACACTCTCCTTAGGCCTCAAAAAGGGCTGAAAGGTCACTCAAACTGATACAAATAGGTAAAGCTGCATTGTGCATCACATGATAGGTTTGAAAAGGGTTGTTTTTTTAAGTGTCCACGGAAGTTAAAAACAGTAAATCTTTTGCAGGGATTTCCCAAAGAGTTTTACTTACTTCTCTTATACATTCATGCACCAAATGCAAGACCAGGTCCATGATCTTTGTGCATGTAAGTTTGTAACAATCATGTAGTGGTTGTAGACTGGATAATCAATTACTGAGAGAATTCAATGTTTAGTGTTACACCATGACACTGCTGAGACCATGGAATTAGGTCATCGTCTCCCCAAGGCTGATATGAACTGATAAAGCTTAGAAGTTGTTCTCAATAATAATATTATCCTGCAAAATTTGAAGGATCTTGCAAAAACAGATGCAGTCCAAGCTGAACCATAAATGTTAAACCCTTTGTAAAGTCTGAGAATACAATTACACAAAGACCAAAATCAAGAAAATACAATTTCATCCATCCAATTTAGTTGTCACTTTTAAATTAGGTCAAGGTCAACACAACTGGTAAGAAAGGTTATTATCACACAAAATTTGAAAAATTGAAAAAAGATCTCCACTGATTACTTTACTGGCCACCATGATAATGAAGCAAAGTAAGTGGAGTAACTCAATTCAGTGAAATATATATATATACAGCCAACAACAGAAATGAACTTGAGAGCTGGTTTGGCCTAGAGGTAAGGTGTTAGGCTGGTAAGCAGAGGGACCTCGGTTTGAATCCGTTTCGGCGCTCCTTTCTCTTCACAAGGTGTGGCCTGTGGACACTGTCTTGTGACTTTGTCCCTCACAATTAATGAAGCATTAAAATGGCTCTCATCACTGTCCATCTAAATGCAGAAGTCATTCTGGTGGTCACAATGTAGTGATAGGCATATAATCCCCCCCCCCCCCCCCCCCCCATCCCTAACAAGCCTTATGGTTTCTGTGGAGGTTAAGCACCATGTTTAAATGAACTCACCACCATCAGTGAGGGTCCGGTCAGAATCTGACCCACTGTCTACAGGTGTGCTGGGTTTCTCGGCAGGTTTCTTTTTCAGAGCTGGAGCAGGGGTGGCCTGTGTGCTGTTTGTGTCTGCCGTCTTCTCCGGCATAATGTCCGTCTTTTCAACCCCTATAAAAAGACAAAGAATTAAGGTCCCGAAGCTCGATGTAACCCTGGAGTTCAAACATGAAATGCAGTGAAAAATTCTCACCAGTTTTATTTGAGGTTGAGCAGGAAAACACTAGCAAATCTCTATATCATACCTGTTACTCTCCATCAGCCTAGACTG
>OY757541.1:28998362-29030299 GCA_963584105.1 Alviniconcha strummeri | reverse complement strand
GGGGCAGAGAAGGAGGGGTGGAGGTGGGGGGTGGGGGGGGGGTGCTGGGGTGTAGTGGTGGGTGAGACAATTCTCAGTATATCATATCTAGATCCATATTGTGCTAAAATCGTGCTAAAATCTACACAAAACACCCATCTCAGTAATCTTAAAATCTTCACAAATGCATTCTAATGATGTACTGTGGATCCCCTTGGAGACAAAGCAGTTGGAGACATGGTCATAATTGGAAGCAAGGAATTAAAAAGCAATTGACCATCCCAAACTTGTGCTTTTCATCAAGTAGAAAATATCAAAACAAAAACTTCAGTGGATGGGCTTTCCTTTAAAACAATTTGTGTGTGTGTGTGTTTAAGTTTAAAAGATGAATTTGAGCATGTAGCACTGAATCATCCCAACAGGTGTAGGTGTAGGCACTTTTGAGTTCACACACCACTCCAAAAGACAGAAGATCCAAGAAACATTGTCACTGATGGATCAAATGCTAGATCAAAGAAAAGTTGTCTCTGACAGAGGAAATATGGCGGATCCAAGAATAATGATCACAGATGGATCACAATTACAAAATCAGTATAAAAAAAAACAATTAACAGGGCACTTAAAACAATGTCCTCAATTTGAAGTTTTTATTGTGAACTCTTCTATATCTGCTGGACTAAATTTGACTGAAGCAACCAGTCCACCTGAAGCACATTGTTGGCTGCAAGGACTTTGTCATAAGCAGATTCCATAGCACAGGGAAACCTTCTTTAAACAAAGTGGCTCAGGGACTACCAAAATCGCTTCTTGCTCATGGAAATTTGTCTTAAAAGAATGAGAGTACAAAGATAGTGTCCAGCATGTAGGTTTGGATCCTTTTTCTTTTGAGCTTGAATGAGTTTCAAATTAAGGGGATTCCACTGTACTTCATTTCCCTTGCCTAAATCACTGCATGCACAGGACAAAGTGAGACAGAGTAGCACAACTAGTAAATGGACTGCTGCAGAAACAACAAAATCAGACTAAAACAAAACCAAGTCAGTACAGATTTGTCAAACGAAGAGTGCTGAAATGCTGAAACTGTCGTACAGTATTAATCCAAGTCGTAAACAGCAAAACAAAACAAAACAAAGACGAACTTCCTCAAAAAAACAAATGAAACCAAAAAAGAAATCAACAAAATATCAGTGTACTTCTGAAGCATGCATCTGACTTCTGGATGACTCACTTTGCCGAAATTGCCTCACTTTCCAGATCCTCTGGGCTATGGAAAAAGCACAATGGGGCGTTTTTCAAAGCAATGCAAGGCAGCAATCCTGGCTAACAAGACTTTTACAGCTTCGTTCGGTCAAATTCTCCCTTGCCCTCAGCACGTGAACGCATAAACCTTCATGGTCAAACCACAGTATCATCTCTTCAAATACATATCCAGTTTTACAAACAAGAGCAAGCAATCAAACAAAAACAGGGAGGGGGAAAAACATAAAACTTGTCTGAAAATAAGAGCTGTAACTTCACAAAATGACTGCACTGTAAACTCTTTACTCGCTTTCACAAACTTTGCGGGAGGGGGTAGACCTATGCCACACTGCATCAAAATCCATATCAGAAAAGTAAGGGGACTAATCCACTGCTTGCTCCTACCTTCTTTTCAGATTCGCTTCTTGCTGCTTGTTGGAAATCTGCAGCACATCTTCTCTGAACACTTCACGGGTGGACCTGCGCTGCAAGGGGGCGCCAGCGGTTTTGGCCTCCAGGTAGGCGGACGGCACCCAGCCCTGTTTGGCCGTGCAGGTCTTGGTGGGACGGGTCTGCACCAGCCAGCGATCAGCACGCTCCATGTCCATCACCTCCACGATCTGACCCTCTGTCAGCTTGATCGACTCTGCTGCTGCTTCTCCATTTACCTGAGGAGGGCTGTAGTCTGCGATCACCAGGTAGTCTGCATGTTTCTGGAAAAAACACATGTGTAAAAAGAACATAACTGTATTGTTGTTACCAATCAACAAACAAGGGAGTTAATTAGCGTTTGAAAGATGTCACAGTAAAACACAACAAAGACCTGAGTGGCCTATGGTAACTCTCACCTGACTTGGCAGTGAAGTGTTCTTATTCTTAATCTTATTTGGAAATAAAAATTACGATAGTGATTTAATCTTATCGCCTGAGGTTAGCCTCAGCAATTGATCGGACACATAAATAAAATAATAAAAAATCCTCCTTAGTTGCATCCTTTCCATCCTTTGAAATTAAAGCAGATGTGACATAAGAATGACTCTAATTGCTCTGTTTGCCCTGTCTGCAGCCTACCTCTCTGAGCTTGGTCTTGTCCTCATCTTCAGACGTATCCACCCAGTCCAGCTCTGAGGAGCTCAGACGATTGGTAGGAGACCTTGACTGCTTCGGCTCTCTCTTCTTCACTGCAGCCACTGCAACAGGCATGGGCACAGTTTACTACTAATGATCCTACATAAAGACCCTAGTTGTTGTTGTTGTTGTTGCTGTAACATTCCCCAGCTGAACACTATGCAGGTCACCTGATGTTGTACATTGAGAAGTGCATTTCGTAAGGTGAGACGACTGTGTAAACAACCCCAGTAATCATCATTATTATTTTCATGGAAGTAATAACTACAATTAGCAATGAATAACAAGACTGAATGAACATAACAAAAATAGCAGAGAAAAACTGAATTAGAGGACAAAGTGCCTTCCTCAGCATTATTAGACCAAACCGAAACTAAAGAGAAGAAAAAGTCAAGTTTGTTTCTTACAGCAGTTGTAATACTTGACACACATCATCTATGATGGATAATAATCATGTTTAAAAACAAAACTGATTTAATCACACAAGTGAGCCGGTTTGGCCTAGCAGTAAGGTGTTAGGCCTGTAAGCAGAGGGACTATGGTTCGAATTTGCTTCGGCTCTCCTTTCTCTTCAAAAGTTGTGGTCTGTGAACAGTGTCTTGTGACTTTGACCCTCACAATTATGAAACATTAAAATGGCTCTCATTGCTGCCCACCTTAATGCACAAGTCATTCTGGTGGTGACAGTGTAGGTATACAATCTCCCTCCCTCTCCCCCTCCCCCTTTCCCCATCCCTAATAAACCTTATGGTTTCTGTGGACGTTAAGCATCATGTTTACTTACTTACTTTAACGACACAAAAAAAGTCTGATTCACTGTACATATATGTATCATACATATGTACCATATATATATAGATAGATAGATACACACACACGCACGCACGCACGCACGCACGCACGCACACACACACACACACACACACACAGTTGAAGCTGAATGAATCAAAAAGGGAGAAACCAAAATGGCAGTTCAGTTTAGTTCAAGAGGACATCTATGCACCTGGAAATGTCCATATGTGCTCTACTCTGTCTCTCAGACATGTGGTTAGTTAGTTACTGGTTGTTAACACTCAATCAACCTTATAGGTCACATCAAGGTGATCTTAGTGTATGCAATGTTGTCTGTCAAACAGTTCTGAAAGTTCCCACTTCAAACAGGCAGAATTTCTCTTGATATAAGGTGGGCACAAAGCTATGCCCCAACATTTTTTTTCTTTTTTTCTCTTCTCCTTACCCTTATAAAAATAGAAAGCCTTTGAAAGCTCTGGATTCTCAGCACAGGGGACCTGAACTTTGGTATCTGCAGTGCACTACTATAGCACGTAAGAGAAAGTTAAAAAGGAAAAACCCAAATGTGGTTTATAGAAGAAGAAGAAGATACAGGAGGGACATGTGGAGGTCACTGAACAAAACAAATCAAGGCCAAACAGTCAATAAACATCTGCACAGTTTGAATACACACTGGCTTTGTAACATTATCACATAACCCTGAGGCTACCTACCAAGGCTTCACCCTGATATGACCTGTAAGTTTGACTGGGCGTTACAAACCACTAACTGACTAACTAATGTAACCAGGCCCTGTCTACAAAACACTCACCATCAGCTTCCACTTCTCCTCTCTCTTTAAGATGTGAGGACGGAACAAAGCACACCTGCCAACAGTGTAAAACAAGACTGAAAAGGATATTTCTTTTCAAGTGGAAAAGGAAATGGTAAACAAAGCAAAATATTCAAATATTTTTGTTTGTTGCAGTAAGAACTGAATCTTGGTTACAATTATTATGCAACTGTTCAGTTTCAATTGATGCATCCACTAACTGAAAATTGTGTGTGTGTGTGTGTGTGTGTGTGTGTGTGTGTGTGCATGCGTGTATTCATGCATGCATGCGTGCGTGTGTGTGCATGCATGCACATGTGTTTGTGTGTGCATGCATGTGTGTGTGTGTGTGTGTGTGTGTGTGTGCATGCATGCGTGCGTGCATGCATGCATGTGTGTGTGTGTCTGATCCTTGAGATGTGTGTGTGTGTGTGTGTGTGTGTGTGTGTGTGTGTGTGTGTGTGTGCATGCATGCGTGCGTGCATGCATGCATGTGTGTGTGTGTCTGATCCTTGAGGATTGGATTGGGTAAGAAAAATAAGGGAGTCTGCTCAAATGTTCTGGGTACTCAGTTTGTGCCTCAGACTGACCTGCTCACGCTCAGACTGTTTCCTCACAAGCCACATGCCGTTCTTCTGCTTAGAGTCCAAGACCTCTACAACATCACCCACTATGAAGAACACCCGTGTCTCCTTGTCCTCGTATGCACGGATCACCTCATATATCCGCATAAACAGGTCCTGGCAGCAACCAAACCACATCAACATCATCAGGTTCATAGAACCAGAATATCCATTTCAGGGAATGTGGGGTTTGGTTAGTCCAGTCAACAGCGCATGCTGGGGGGCACTTCAAACCAGATACTGATGCGTGTTCACTTGGGTGCAATGTTCACTTGAATGCAGAGTAGCATGAAGGGTTGGCTGGGAACTGCATGTTAGTAGGCAGAGCTGGAAATACCATGCAGGCCCATTTTCTCTGTGTTGAATCAGCTGTAGCCAGGCAGCAGCAAGCAGTCGATTTATGTACTATGCCGCTGTCATAAAACACGTCAGGCAGAGCTACCTATGGCAATGTCCACCATGCAAGCATACCTCACACATCCTTCCCTCCTTGGGAAAAGGGAAATAAAAGATTTGGATTCCTTTCATCCGTAACTGTTTTAAATACTTTTTTTTTTTAAAGAAGAAAAAAACGTTTTTGTATGCAAAGAACTGTCGAGGTACAAGAGGTAAAAAATGAAGTTACAAATTTGAAGATCTTTCCAAAGCTGCCCATGTTAAACGAACATTTTTTTTTATGTATCACTCTTGTCTCTTTTTCTCCTTTTATCTTTCTGGAAAATAAGTGTCAGACTCAGAGTCTTCAAAATGTCATAGTTGGACACTATAGGGAATTGAAGATTAAGATGCTTAATGAAGTTGTGACAAATTTGTTGATCTGAATGTGGTCCATTCAGTCTACCACAAAAAGCAAAACCACCAAAAACTGCATGCACACATGCAAACATGCACACACTGATGCACAGACACACACAGAGACACAAACACACACATTACACAAACTTGCTTTACTTCATTTGGACATAAAGTAAACTGTCAACAATCAGGAAGGATTCAGGATTACATGCTTGATGTGAATTACCCTTTGCACACACACAAAAAAGGGGCTATCTACTCATCATTCTCTCCCAAAACATTCAAACCATCTGCCAAAAACAGACATGAAAAAAAGTAACAATGCACATACAAATTACAACAACAACAAAAAACAACAACTTTTATTAGATCTTTCATACAAAACACTGAAATTATAGCATGCATTACAAACAGTGAAACACAGAAGCTCAATAAAGTCAACAGTTTTGAGATTCATGTTTACGAACAAGAACAGATCTATTGCGCTGGTTCTGTTGACTTTGACCATACACAGTCTACTGTGATACCCTGATCAAATATAAATGCTACTGCCCACACAGGCTTATCAAAGGAGGGCTCACCATCTGCACTGATTTATAGCTGTCCAAGAATCTGCCATGGCAGAAAAAAAAAATTCTCCATAAGGCTGCTGGAGAAAGCAACGAAAGTACCAGCTAAATAAAAATCTAGTTCTGTTCCATCAGGAAAACAGAACATGGCACACTGCTTAACAGCACCCTAACTTTGGAAGCTGAGTCACACTTTTCATATGCTAAAAATAAACAAACAAACTGGCCAAAGTGACAGTCTCAAGCAAGTCTTAAATCAGCTCTATGAACAATACCATATTGAAATGTGTTAACAAATTTGTGCAAATGAGTGTTAAATGTCTAAATCTAGACAACCCATTCAAAGGAAGAGAAAGAAAATGCTTATACCATGACTTGTCTTGTCTGACGTTTACACCAAGATTCACTAGAATTCACTAGAGCAAAATCTATAGAGTATGAATCCCATGCTAGTTCTGGTAAAAAATATCAAAACATCAGGGAGTGGGGGGTGGAGGAGTGGGGGAGGGGAGGTAACTGGAAGAAAACACATGCACCACTCAGAAAATATTGTCATTAACAGCAAGCCAAGTAAGCATGGCGTGACATTTCACTGGGATATGCACATCATTTAAACATCAAGAACGGTATCAATTTGGTCAAATTAAATTAATTTATAAACTGCTGTAGATTATCACAATTCAATGGCACATGGCGATCAAATTAAAATCGCAACTCACATGTTTTCAAAACTGTTACGAAAGGAATGCAAAAATAGTACCCAAAATGCACTGTACCAAGACAAAATCTGACTATCATGCCACTCCCATTCAGGTTACCAGCCAACCAGTTGATACATTCACTCACAGTCACAGCGCTCTGTCAGTACATGCAGCAACACTCAAACGGCAACCCAGTGCAGTAATATAACAAATCCCCATGCCAACTAGTTTCACTGTTTCCTTGAAATAAGTGTCAATTTACAATTCTAACAACAAATGTTAACCCCTCAAGAATTATCAGCAACAAGAATAGCGTTCATGATTTGTGATAGACCACAACAAGGCACTAAATGGGAGGGGGAAAAATCCACATAGATTTACAATTCTAACAACAAATGTTAATCCCTCAAGAATTATCAGCAACAAGAATAGCGTTCATGATTTGTGATAGACCACAACAAGGCACTAAATGGGAGGGGGAAAAAATCCACATAGATTCTGCCAAATATAATGCCCAATGGCTTTAACAAAACAGCTGCACTAGAAGTTCATGAAATTTAGTTCATCACTATTTGGAATCAATGTACAATCAAGGTACAATTCCCCCCTTCACCTCCCCCCCCCACCCCCCTCCTCCAGCCCCTTCCTGAGTAAGTATAAATTCTTAAAATCACAACCTGAGTACATGTATAACAACTTCTGGTGTATTATAAATATAGCAGTTTTGCTTTACATCAAGTGGTCCACTTCTCACAGTTCAAAAAGTTCACTTGGGTAGGCTTTCCACTACTTTTTTGACACCAAAAGCAGCCAATGAAAATGCTGCAGCTGCAGCGACTAGTTTGAGATAGCGTGTTGTCGCAGACTCTACTGATGCAGTACTAACATCGGAGGAGGATTCCCGCTGGCTCAGAGGTACCATGGCTGCTGCTCCTTCCTCTGTGGCTGAAGTGGTGGTTTCCTGACCTGTTAAAAATGCATGCAATCTTGAAATACAACTGCAAAAACAAATGAATACTTGAGTACCTGTACATCATGTATTGCTCCTTAATGTCCCAGTTAGAAATCAACACGATGAAAATGGGATGGAAAAAATGTTAGTTGCAGTGGTTGGCGACAGAAATTCACCAACAAGGAAAGTGACAGTACATTACAACCTCCTGTAGTATTTTTAGACATAAATTAACACAATTGCTGTTAGTGTTAGCTGAAAGAAACAGCAACCTTTCTTCTTTTCTTTTTTCACAAGAAAGCAACAATATTTTAAAGCCACTTATATTCTCTTTCAGCATGGGTGTAATATTTCTTTAACATCTATTAAAAACAAAACAAAAAACAAAAACATTATGTTGCACATATATGTATAGATTCCTACCCAAAGCATCCCATGCCCCATCCACCCATACATATTGTTTTGCAGGTGACCATGCATGGATAAGCACACCTCCCTCACCAATCCACCAACATGCTACACCTACTTTCCACAAAGACAGCAATAGAGCAGGAAACGCTGCCCTCGCTGTTGGAGGCTGTACAGGTGTACTCCCCGGCATCCTCTGCAGTTGCCCGGCGGATTTCCAGGTAGTACTGTCCTCCCGACTCGAAAATGGACACATGGCTGTCAGACTTCAGGGTCTTGCCATCCTTGTTCCACACCACAGTGGGTGAAGGGTTGGCTGCAAAGCGCAAACGAACAAAACTAGATGTAAGCATATCATCAGTCAAGTTGGGTCTCCACATATTAACCTGCCCCTGTACACAGCATGAGCAAACCCAGAAATCCAGCAAACTCCCACCAGAGACTAGCTCCTTTGTGGCTGATGTTGTTTGTTCGTTTATTTGTTTCAATTTTTATGATTTTTTAATCATACAAAGAGAACTTTGTATGCACCCTTTGTATGCACACAATACTCACAACAAAAAGCCAAGTACATGCCATCAAGGAATGAGCTTAAATCAATTCAAAATACCATGCCGCTTCTGCCTGTCAGTATTGTAAACTTGTTCAAAGCCAAGCAGCAAGGGCAACACTTGGAAAGCCACCTGGTCTGGGCGCATGTGGAGGCACTCATGGTGCTCCACCTCGTTTGAGCTGTAAGCCACTATCCTGAGACTGTTCCATCTTCTGAAGTGATTGAAAATCAAAAGGTTCAAGATGGGATGTTCTGACCAGGCAAGGCAAAGCTCAGGGCTTGTCTAGGTACGTAGTGATGGGATTTTAAAAGTCCTGTCCTGCCAACCACACAGGACTACTAGCAATGCTTAGTGAGCAGGAAAAGCTACAGCATCTGCATCTGTTGCAGATGGTGGCTGTGACAGCAAGCTGCTTTTAAAGACAGCCAGCTGTCATCGATGCAGGTCATTCCAACAAACGCCAAGCATCTTTGAAAGGTATTTGGATCAGTGGCTTTAACTTTTGCTCTTCAGGTGACTTCACAGTGTGATGTTTCACCGGTGTCAAAATGAAAGGTTCACAGCACATTAATTTATATCGTAAAAAACGAAAACAAATACAGTCACCACTTTCCTTACATGGTGATGTTTGTGACTGTACAACTACAACAATACAAATATATCCATTTGCAGGCTTTGTATGGTTGTTCTATCTATATTTATGCAACAGAAGCATTTTTTGCTTCAAATTCCAGCTGCTAACAGCCATGTTACTTCACTCTGCCAATGAAGAGCAGGAAAAGGCTAGCTCGCAATGTAATTGACACGTGTCACACATTCTGACCTTGTTCATGATGTCAGAGACACAGACTACCAAACAGAAAATGGAAGCACTCACAGCCACATTTTTCTGGCTTTCAAACATTGATTTTAAGCAAACCATACCATAACTTGGTTGAAAAGTGTTGCAAATCTATTTGTTTCCATTCCATTTTTATTGACAGGGCACATGAAGCCTCCTTGCTTGGTGTCCCCTTTAAAGCAACACTATGTACCTTTAATGGTGCACACCAGCTCCAGGGCACCTAGCTCCTTGACAGTAACATTGCCTGGCTGCACCACAAACTCTGGGATGGTCAGCCTAGCCGTCACCCTGAAAAACAATGGTCAAGTTCAAATAAATCAAAACATCAAGTGTTTCTGTGAGTTGGGTCAACCTTCAGTGCAGCATAGATACATATACTTTCTACGTTGCCCTGTTTGACTTCTAGCACAGTCACGTCTTTTAGTGTTCAGTGGATGGATGTCCTCTTTCACAATTTATTTGCTTTCATTATTTATTCACACTCACTTTATTTTACTGCATTCTGTTTGTTTCTTGTCTCTTTTTTTTTTTTTGGGGGGGGGGGGGGGGGGGGGCACTCTGCCTTTTACTCCAAAGCACTGATGGGCATTTAAGTCAACCATCAAATGCTTTGTCACTTTGTCATGCTATCACATGACTATTTAGCTCAATGCTCTAAACAAAGTAAGAATAATAATAATGAATGAATGACTATCTAAAGTGACCCATCTCGGAGTAAGCATCAAACTGCACCAGTGCTGCTTAAGATGCAAATTATTAGCTGGCTAGTTACATTAATTATTTTAAGTATCTTTGAAATGTTGAAAGTACAAAAAAATAGACCTTTACCAAACAGAAACGGGGGATGAGGAGGGGTGGGGGGTGGGGGTGAAAACCTGATAAAAAACTCAACCAAGCACTCCAATAACTGGATAACATGACCATATATATTACAGCATATATATTAGACCTCCGAGAAGATTATTTTTTTTTAACACAAAACCCCCCCAGCAACAACACACACACACACCAAACCCCCCACAAAATTTGATGATTAGTTCAACAGGTCAAAAAGCAACAGCTGTAATAAGCTAAACTACTGACCACCACCACCACCAAGACAAATACCTGATCTCTTCATCAGTTGGACCAATGCTGGGCGGAATACTGACGGTGACCAGCACATCACTGAATATGGTGCCCTCTGAGTTGTGCGCTGTCAGGGTGTAAGTTCCACCATCATCTGGGTTTGCATCATTGATCTCCAGGGTGAAAATATCATCTTCTGTTTGAAGTGTGATTCTCTCCCCTGCCTTCACAGTGTCACCCTCTTTGAACCACTTTACCTCTGGCTGCGGATTGCCTGATGGATTAAAAAGGACCTTGATAGTAAAATCAGCTGTGTACTGTACAGGCGTTACCATAGTGTTATTTTTTTTATTTTTTTTAAATGGGGTGTCACCTTTTTTTTTTTAAACTGACTTTCTAATCAACTGAGGTGTCTGGAAATAAAAACAAATGATGGAAATGCATTACATGCGTCTCTTTTTGCTGGCAAGTTTAGTCCATCATATTTTCACACATTCTGTTAGGCCTGTGTGCGTGTGTGCATGCATGCATGTGTATGTGTGCGCATGCGCATGCATGCATGTATGAGTGTGTGTGCACATGTATACATGCACACACGTGTGCACATGTATACATATGTGTGCACATGTATGTGTGCATGTCCATGTGTGCATGCATGAGTGATTACATGCATGCATGTGCACATGTGTGTGTGTGTGTAATGTGTGCTTGCAGGCAGATGTGAGCATATGTTTTGGTTATTAACCAAGATCATAAGTACTAGTTTTCATAAACTGAATAATGTTTGTACATTTAAAACACATGGCAGCCAGCGACTCTCTCTCTCTTTCTCTCTCTCATGAAGAAGCTAACGTTACATGCAATACATCAACCACATCCTATACAAATACTGTTAGATGAAGTGCAGACTTACCTTGTACTTGTGACACAAGGCGAATAGCCTGTCCCAGCATCACGGAAACATCATCAGGGACAGACACGATCCTGGGGGCACTCACACCTTCACCCTCACTGACAGACACTTCGGCAGACAGTTTCAGCTCATCTTCAGTTTTACCAGCCTTCTTGGTCTCTTCTGTGTCCACTTCTGCTTTCACAGTAAGGTCTTCTTCTTTGGCAGCAGCTGCTGTCTCTTTTCCAACCGGCTTCACAGAGTCCACAGAGCTTTCAACATCCTCAAAGATTGGAGTGGGCATACGTTGCAGGCCCAGGACATTCTGTGCAGACAGGCCTTCGTCTACTTCTAGCCTTTCCTGATGACCTTCAGTCTGTTTTTCTGAGCTTTCCTGCTTAGAAGCTGCCACCTCAGCCTGGACTTCAGGCAAATCATCCACCACTGAGGTTTGTCTGGCCACAAGACTCTCAGCATCCACAGAACTCTCTGAGACCTCTGTGGAGGCTGTGCTCAGCTCTGGTTTGTCTTCATGCTTCTCAGTGGCAGAGGCACTTTCATCCTTGGCTTTCAGCTCATCCACTTTCTTCCCTTCGCCTTCTATGATAAGGGTCTCTGCCCTGGTGGTGATCTGGTCCACCCATCGGGCTCTCTGCTCTTGCTGGTCTTCAGCCACGGCCACCACCTCCTCCTCCACCACTGTCATAGGGTCTGGTTTCTCATCCAGGAGACCAGTGATGTCTCCCGCTGATGTCAGCTCTGTTGTCTCATCAGCGCGAGATAAATCTTGTGAGACTGATGTCTTCTCCATCTTGATTGTCTCTTCCCGCTCCTCAACTCTGGCTTGTTCGGCTGTTGTTGTTGCTGATACTGCATCTGCAGATGTTTCCTCGGTCACTTCCTTGACATAAGATGCTTCTTTTTCTTGTGCAATCTTGGTGGTAGCTGTCACACTCTCCTTGTTCTCTTTGACATCAGGTATCTCAGGTTCCTGGACACCTGACCTCAGTTCAGATGTCTCTGATGCGTCTGAGACCACGATCTCCTCTACATGAGACTCCTCTTTCAGGGTTTCGGCTTTGGCTTTGGTACCTTTTTCCGCAGAAACCTTGGCTTTGTCTGCTGTTACTTCAGGAGTGGCAGTGCGCACAGGGGACTCCTCCTTGGCACTTTCCAGCATGCTCTCATCTGCTTGCAATAGGGAAGATTCCAGCATAGAGGACTCCATGAAGCCACTGTCGTTGCAGAGGCTGGTTGGTGCACTGTCGGTCATATCCTGGGGTATGTCACCAGCACCATCCTCAACACCTTGAGGTTCCATGCGGCACTCCTTTACCTCTGCGGTCAGTTCTCCGCTGTCTGTGGCCTCCTTCCTGGTTGTTTCAGATGTCGCTTCAGCTGATAGGACTGCTTTATCTGCTTCCTGCTTTCCCTCTTCTGTCTTGACGCTGGCAATCAGGCTTTTTGCTGCTTGTTTAGTTGATTTGCTGGATGTTTCCGTTTCTGATGTTTCAATAGACAAATTCAGTCCTTTGGATTTGGCTTCTGATTCCTCTGTTTCCACGCTGGTTCTCAAACTGCTCTTGCTCTCCTTTTTAGATCTGAATGAGGCAGACTCCTCTGTTTCAACTCCAACAATCATTGCAGACTCCTTTGATTTGGTCTTGGATTTGACCTGAGTCTCCTCCACTGAGGTAGAGACAGATAAAATACTTTCTTCTGTTTTCTTGGAACTAGAAGATACCAATTCTTTCTCAGATGTCGATGAGACAGAAGACTTTGAGGTTTTCTCGACCCTTGAAGCGGAATATTTGGACTCTGATGATTCCAGCTGAAGAGTTTGTTCTTGTTCTGAGACAGCACCAAGTTCAACGGCAGACAAGGATTCCTCTGATGTACTCTTCGTCTTTTTGCTGCTGCTCTTCTTGGTTTCCTCATATCCATTAACTGCACTCTTGCTGTAAGACTGCTCTTCCACACTCATGGACAGCTTCTTGCCTGAGGACTCCTTGCTGACAGTGCCGTTCAAGACCTCCTGAGAGTTCTCTTTCTCATCATCCACAGCCTGCTCGAAAGTGCGCTTGCGTACTTCATCCACATCCATCTTGTCCTCCCTGAGGTACTCAGTGATGATGCTGCTGTCCTTCTTAGGCTTGTACACGAAATGCTCCTCCAGCTCCATGGCATGCACTTCCTCAATTTCTTCATCAGGGTGCTCCTTGTGAGCTGAAAAACATCCAACACAGCCTTGTGAATGTTGTTACCCCGTTCCATGAAAATAACAACAACACAGGCATCCCCGCTGCAGATCTCACTTTGTACAGTACCATGCAAAGGGAAGGAGTGAACATGGATATATATTCACGCAATGCACAGCGTCCTATTGCCCCCCCCCCCCCCCCACACACACACACACACACGCACGGACGCACGCACGCACGCACGCACGCACGCACGCACGCACGCACGCACACACACACACACACACACACACACACACACACACCAGTCTGGATCAGCAATGTTTACTAAATGGCTCAGCACCATAAAAAAAATTAATCAGTATAGTCGCTTAATGCGTCACAATATAAAAACATCTATGCATCCCTCTTTCAAATGCTCCACACAACATCAACATGACATCGAGTTTCCTTCCAGTGTTAGAATAGATGCATTTTATAATATTGTCTGACTTTAAAACAGTTCTTAATATAACCGATCCTGTTAAAGTGCTGTGCAAAGCAGTCAATCAATTTTGGACCCCTTCAGTGTTAAGTGACGTTACTCTGAAAGTATCTCCGACTTCTTCCTATAGAACAGCGGGAACTGACAGCTACATAGAAAATCTCATAACAGAGGACTGGGCTGACCATAATTTTTTGTTTTTTTAATCTGGTCCTGCATTGGACTGGAGAAAACAGAAAAACGCTGGCATCTCACCACGCAAAGCAGCAAACTGGTTGTGGACAGCAAAACAACAACAAAAAACAAAGAACAGAAGAAAAAAAGAAAGAAAAGACCGATATTAAACAGGCAACTTCAGTTAACCTTCATCATGATATAAACTTGCACTGAAGTGGAATTTACTGTAAGATGCACTGTGTCCCTACTGACAAGATACCAATCACCCATGCTGCAATGCCACCTGCATGACCACCATTCCAAACAGAGAAGCTACTGAAAACTCTCAACCCATCACAAGTCAGCAGACCCGGTGGCATCAAGTGCTAGAGTGCTTTGAGAAGCTGCCGAGGATCTAGCTCCATCACCTGCGCTTTGCTGCTAGATCTCACTGAGCATGGAGATTGTTCCAAGTGATCGGACAGTTGTCTTCAAAAAGGGAGAAAGGCACAATTATACACTAACAAAACACACTACTCTCCAGAACAATCCCAGAGTGGAACTGAGTTGCCCTGTGCGGCTGCTGCTGAGCCTTAACTGCTCTTTTCACTGAGTCCAGACCGTAAAGCACATCTTCTATGGTCACTAATGCTCATATTCCAGGATCCGCCCCAACATCTCCTACAGTTGTCTTCTCTTCCCCCATCCCACCCCCACCCACTTTTAACCCTTTCACTGCCATGGCTTGCCCCGCCGTCATTCGGAAAACGACCAGTAAAAGTGCCAAATTTGAAACCATTAAAGATTTTTGCCCTTTGCATGAGCACGTATAAGAACTTCTATCAAAAGCACAGTATTGAAAGTGGGTTTGTTATAGGACCATCAAATATACTGTTTGCAGCCGTGTATGCGTGCACCTTTCAGCCCGGAAATGTTACAGACTGGGGCAGTGAAGGGGTTAAAATGCCGCACTACTTCCTGTAGTCTAGGAAGCTGGTTGCTACATAGAAGAAGAACACGTCAACATGATGGATAGCCAGTGAGTCACTGACGGCACTGAGATCTCAGTGGTCATGGCGCAACACAATTATGTATCAAGTCCAGCCAGTTTTCCGGTAGCTTATGCCAAACGCTGCACTGTGAGTTGTCACCATCACTGATAATTTTTCTTCTACTCTCGGTCAAGCTAAAACGGACAGCGGTGAAAGCCACTGTTATACGCTGCGAACTGTGAGGGAAAAGTCGCAAGGCAGTGCCCACATGCACACCACAATTTTGGATATGAGGACGGTGGTGGGCCGAAGCGACACCCACCCCCTGCCCCCTCCACCTTCCAACCCTCCTCCCTCAGTCATTCCGGCCGGTGCAGACTCGCGCTGCCTTAATGCACAAATCAAGCGGCCCGGCATGTCAACGGGATGGCCCCTCCATCACCCCCAGCACACTGACTCAGCCAGCTGCTACTGAATGAGAAGGCCGCAAAAACCACCGGGGACAAGGTCGCCTAACAACAACAACGAAAAATGTAGCTGCTCGAGTCTCAGTGAGTAAAGCAGACAGAAACGGAACGGGTGGAGGCAGGGAGGGAAAGGACGAGAGACTGAGGTCCACCGTCAGTCAGACGAACACTGGAACTGCCGTTTCAAAGGCAACGTTGGGGAAAGCTTCTGAGAGACGAGGTGGAGCGCATATGGCTTTTCTGAGTGCGTAAATACCATCTTGAGCTGAACTGAACTGGGGGGGGGGGGGGGGGGGGGGCAGAGCGAGAAGGAGAGAGATGTTGGCCCGTCACGTGACGCCCCAGTCAACGCTGAAGAGACGAGATCCGTGCCACCATCACCATGGCGGCAACACTGACACGTTAAAAAAAAAAACGCTCATGCAGCTCACGAAGAATGCACACGTGGGCAAACTCGCCAACACACAACCCCCAGGTAAACACATTCCTGAGAGCTAGGCCATCAGACCCGTTGAGGGACAGGCGCAAACAGAAAGGGTGTCGACTCAATGACACAATCACCTAACACCGTCTTCTCCCTTCGCCCTTTTTGGACGATTCGGTTACGTTCGAGTTCAGTGTTGCTTTACGTCCACAGAGACCCTACGGACTATTAGGGACGGGGAGCCCAGGACGGCCACATCGACTTTCACACAGCTCCTGAGCTCTTTCCTCTGATGTTGGTTTACGTCCACAGAGACCTTACGGACTATTAGGGGCGGGGAGTCCAGGACGGCCACCTCGTCTTTCACACTGCTCCTGAGCTCTGTTCTCTAATTTTGTTTTACGTCCAGAGTCTGTATGGACTATCAGGGACGGGGAGCCCAGGACGGCCACCTCGATTTTCCTCGGCTACGGTACAAGGATTGAGAGACAAGAACAATGGTAGCACGTGCAGTGCAGTGCAGTCACACTGGATACAAAATGTTTGCTGCCAGTTTGCTGGACAGAGACTACCCTACGTCTTTGGTGTGGATGTGGGGATTGGAAAAAGGATAATAAGAACAATTCAGTGTATAAATTCGTGCAGAAATGGTAGATGGCTGTGACTCAGCGAGACTGCAAGAATGCCATGTATTAACGAAAGAAAAGACAGAAACATAGGACAAGCAGAAAGGATTACACACCAAATTAACAAATGTAGAAAGCAAACTCGCAACAGATCAAAAGAATAAGCTCCAACATAAAAGCGTAGCTTGTGAAGATAAAACAAAAAACAAAACGGAAATCAGCAAACTTGCTGCAGCACTCAGTCGTACTACAAACCAAATCAAGAACAAAAGTGTGTAAGAAGGGAGAAACATACAACCTTTCCTGCCTGAAGCATCCCCTGAAACGAGCCGTCTTTTACATATTTAATGGAAACAGAATAATTATGTTTCTGTAGATGACCTGCTTGACGCCCAGCGTACTCACGTGCATAAAGCACACACGCATACGGGTACCGACCCCACACAAGCATACCGACCCCACACAAACATACGGGTACCCACCCGGTACCGACTCACCCCCATCCACACACCACAAGTATACGGGTACCCACCCTCCCACCACAAGCATACGGGTACCCACCCACCACCCTCCCACCACAAGCATACGGGTACCCACCCACCCACCCCAGCATACGGATACCCACCCGCGTACCCACCCACCCCCTCCACACACACATGCGCGCACACACACACATACAAGTGTACACACACACTCACGCTACACACACACACTACACACACACACTGTCACACACACACACACACACACACACACACACACACACACACACACACACACACACTACACACTACACACACACACACACACACACTACACACACACACGCACTACACACACACACTCACGCTACACACACACACACACACACACACACACACACACACACACACACACACACACACACACACACACACGCTACACACACACACACACAAACACACCGGTCTCGGACCACTCTCCCCTCGTGACTAACTGACCTTTGACAAGCAGATAAGCTGAGGTGGAGGCAAAGCCCTCCGAATTCTCCGCCCTGCAGCGGTAGTTGCCCTGGTCGTTGTGGCCGATATTCTCCATGATCATGGAGATGACGCCTTCGTAGGTGTGGTCGAAGCTGTAGCGGTCGTTGTCCGTGATGTCTCGGCCATCCTTGAACCAGCGGATCTCTGGTCGCGGATGACCGATGACGCGACACTCGAAGCGCTTGGTGCCGCCAATCACGGTGTGGGTGTTGGACGGCATGGTGCAGGGCTGGGATGACTAGGCACCTGGACAAAAGACAACAGGTGTTCACGGTAGGTAACAAGGCGACTACAGAGCTCAAGAGCTGTGTAAAAATCGAGGTGAACTTATGGTCTCTGTGGACGTAAAGCAACACTGAACGAACACTATCTCGCAGAGCTCAGGAGCTGTGTGAAAGTCGAAGTGGCCGTTGATGATGATGATGAGTTGATGCTTAATGTCCTCAGATGTCATTTGACATATTAGGGACAAGTTGTGACCAATGCCGAAGCACGGTTCAATAAAAGCCACATACGTAAGGTGTATGCGTGTTTAGCTGTAACCTGCTGCCTGCACTTTTGGCAGAATGACCGGGATTTTTTTACGTGCTACTGTGGTAACACGGGGGTGGAACGGATACCGAAATAAGAGTCAGCACAGAAAGTCGACCCTGGAGAAGAAAATTCTCCCGCCGTTCCAGCAGGGATTCGAATCCGCGACCTTTCAATCACGAGTCCGGCGCTCTAACCACTGAGCTATCCCCGCCCCCGAAGTGGCCGTCCAGGGCTCCCCGTCCTTATAGTCCTCATGGTCTCTGTGGACGTAAAGCAACGCTTAACTTGAACAAGGTGACCACAACGTTTGGTTTTGATGAGACGAGAGGGTGAGCGTAGTAAGGGAGGTGCTTGGGGGGGCTTGACTACAAAAGCACCCATTGCAGACTCGTCAGGTTGGGGCGGGGATAGCTCAGTGGTTAGAGCACCGGACTCGTGATTGAAAGGTCGCGGGTTCGAATCCCTGCTGGAACGGCGGGAGAATTTTCTTCTCCAGTGTCGACTTTCTGTGCTGACTCTTATTTCGGTATCCGTTCCACCCCCGTGTTACCACAGTAGCACGTAAAAAATCCCGGTCATTCTGCCAAAAGTGCAGGTGGCAGGTTACAGCTAAAACACGCATACACCTTATGTATGTAGATTTTATTGAACCGTGCTTCGGCATTGGTCACAACTTGTCCCTAATATGTCAAATGACATCTGAGGACATTAAGCATCAACTCATCATCATCTCGTCAGGTTCCATTAAACACTGTGTGCTACAAAGCGTTGTAAAGTGCCGGTGTTCTTTTATTCTTGTCGATTGTGGAATAGTCTTGCTTGCTACGTACATGTGCTTACACCAACGATAGAATAATGTGGGATCTACGTGAAGGTTTGGGTCGCTAAATGCACATGCGTGTGTGTGTGCGTGTCAGTGCCGTTCAGTTGTGCTTGCGTGCTTGCTTGCATGCATGCACGTGCTTGTGTGTGTGTGTGTGGGGGGGGGGGGGGGGGGGGGGGTTAGTTGTTCAGCTGTCTTTTTTGTTCCTTTCCCATGATACTCCATGGTTTATTTGTTTGTTTTCTGTTTCCCATGATATTCCGAAAGAACGGGTGGTGCACCCTACATAATTATGTGGCTTCGAATGAAGTGATCAACACACTGTAAACTGGTGCATGGCTGTACGGTGTATACAGAACGTGCGCCGAACGTACTCTTTCAATGAATACAAGACCAGTTTCGGCATACACTTAGCAAGTGTATGGGATCTGACACAACGTGCAGTTCCTGTACCAGTATTTGTTTCTGTAACAATTAATGCCGTATATGTATAAGCCGCTTTTCAAAAACAAAAACAAAACAAAAACAAAAAACACCACCACCAGCACACCCCCTCCCTCCCCCCCCCCCCCAAAAAAAAAACTAATAATAATTAATTAATAAAAAATACACCACACAATAATGTTGGACTCATTCATATCCTGCCAAACAAGCAACCCGTCTGGCGTGCGATGCGTGCTTAATTTGTTAAACAACTGCAGTATGGAGGGACATAAAAGCCTCGGTATACCAAACTCAAACACTGAACCAAAACTTACTGTGCATAACTTGATGTGTAAGTCTGAGTCAGTCCAGGGTGCCCTGTTAAAGTGAAACAATAAACACGCCTCCGCCTATCCAAATGACGTGGGGCTGTAAAGGTATCAAGTGTCATTACGAACCAACGCCCGACTACAGTCGCGGATCTAATTTACATGCAAGTCCACGACTATAGTGAGGCACTTCAGAGTACAATTAAAAAGACACACAATACCTGTCCTATACTGTGCTCGCCGCGGACGACTCGGAATCTTCACGGAACTGGTCACTTGGAATTTGAAAACACAGAGTCCTACACGTAATATTCCTAAGGCCGGGAAATGCTCATGCCTCGAGGGTCCGTCGTTAATCATAGGGTCCAGGGAAGAGTGATAATGAGCATTTGGCGGGTTAGTTCACAGTGGTGGAGTGGGCAGGCAAGACGGACCGCTTCGCTACGAAAGACCTGGACACCGCAAAATAACCGGTAACAGGTGCGGGCGCATGGAAACAATAACCACATACCTACTGCGGACACCTGCACCTCTTTGTAATGATAGCCACTGGGTTTATCTAATGTACACCACTACCTTTTTTTTTTATGCCTAACACCCTCAACCTTTTTTGTTGGTAGACTCGGTCCTCATCATTACCGTACTCAGTGTTTTTGTGCACAGCCATTGTGAATGCATGTTTCCCCATCCCCTGCCAACCTTTTAGAAAGAGGTTCATCATAAGCTTGTTTTTTGTCGTTGTTATTGCCCCCCACCCCCACCCCCGGATCGTTTTTGTCTTCATTGTGCCATACGTATACGCTATGTTTCCCGGCCGCGCTGTCAGATGCGGGGCAATTTCCGTATTTTATTAAAGCCTCTGAAAATTCAGAACTAGTGTTGTGATACACACCGCTGTTAATCATTAAGTAAACTATAAAACGGAAGTCCAAGTCTCATGGACGCGGTCAGTCTTTCCATCTTTGACAGGAGTAACTGATGCACGACTCTGACTCGCATCAGTACAACCGCCACACCGATGTGTTTTGTTGTTTGTCCGTGGTTACTGCACAGCCCGGTTGGCCCGGCGGACTCCCACGACCGCTCAGTGTCGGAGCACATCAGTGCTTGTAAGCCTTACAAAGGGGTGTGTTCGCAATTCACGGTGATGGGTCAAGTGCACATGGCGAGTGAAGGTGCGCAGGCTGCCAACACAGGACGTGAAGCAAGCCGGCCGACGGGCGGAGATGTCCTTATGCTAATTGGCCTGACACCAACGGTTTGGCTCTCGCTCTCAAAAACGAAACAAAGGGGAAAAAAAGGGGCTTTGGTAATAGCGGGCTGCTCAGTGTAGGCTGGCTATACGCAAGGCTGTCTGACACGACTGAACCGGAACTGCCGCTCTGTAATGTGTTATTTTGATGCTGCTTCTTTAGTTATGTCAACATGGTACAATAACAGGCTGCTTGTATTAGCTTCGTAACTAGCCTGATCTATACTTCGTAACGACTAGCTTCATAACTAGCCTGATCTATATCACGCACGCCCGCCTATGTGCGTGCGCGCGCGCGTGTGTGTGTGTGTGTGTGTGTGTGTGTGTGTGTGTGTGTGTGTGTGTGTGTGTGTGTGTGTGAGAGAGAGAGAGAGAGAGAGACAGAGAGAGAGACAGAGACAGAGACAGAGAGAGAGAGACTGGGGGGCGGGGGGTGTCAGTGTGCGCGCGCGCGTCAGTGTTTGAGCTTTCTGTAGTCTCTCTGTCTCTGTCTCTGTCTGTCTGTCTGTCTGTCTCTCTCTCTCTGTAGGGTGTGTGTATATATATCTAGATATCCAGATATATATTTTATATCAGTGTGTGTGTGTTTTCTCTGCATACGTGTGTGCGTGCGTGCGCGTACGTGCGTGCGTACGTGCGCATGCGTGCGTGTGTGTGTGTGTGTGTGTGCGTGCGTGCGTGCGTGCGTGCGTGCGTGCGTGCGTGTGTGTGTGTGTGTGTGTGTGAGTGTATGTGGTCAAGCGGAGTCGTGCACCGCGTACTGGCCTTTATCATGTCATTCCCACTAGTGCGGCTCCGGCAGAGCCTTGAAAGCTTTCACTGGAAGAAGCCCTATAAACTCACAACGCACGCCTCACGCAGCTGTAAATTTATGCCTAAGGTTTCCTTCACAACATATTCCACATATCTGTCTAATCACTAGGCGAGTGACAACACCCCAAATAAATATGTCGTGTTCCTGACAAATAACCCGCCAAGGCCACATAAGCGCTCGTATAGCAACTGGCAGACACGATAAGCTGTATGTTTTCATACGGAACGTGAAAGAAAAGGAGAAAAAAGAGAAGAGAAAAAAAAGCATTCCGTGAGGACCTATTTACTACTGGCAGTGGTATTACTAACGTGTGCCCTTGCCCGACCATCTTGGGTTTCACCTGAAAAGCGAGGGAAGGGTGTGTGTAGGGAGTGTGTGTGTATGTGGGGGTGGGGGAGGGGGGGGCAACACTTGACAATGCAGAACCGGTAGCACGGCAAATGAAGCATGAAAAAGTCGGTACAACAAGATCAACTGAGTTACCAAGAAATTTGAATGAATGATGACTAGACTGCTAGTGTCTCGACAAGATCCAAGCACATAAACGATAAAAAATAAAATAAAAACTGAGAAACGCTGCTGAATTTAGTATGACAATCCGCACAAGTTTCGTAATAATAAGTACATGTTCATTTGCCGCCGTTTAACCCGCGTTGTTTTGTCGCTCTGAAAAAGGGGCTTACCCCGAACTGAATTCGCGCTGTTTTATACTGTCATACTGAATTAGCGTTCCTTTTAACCCGTTTATGTGACTGGATCAAATTACCAAGACTCGGGGGGAGAGGGGGGTAGTAAGCATTAAAATCGCTACTATTTTCATAAGTCGCGGTTTTTAAAACAACGCAGTCAAGTTGAGCATTGAGCAAAACGCAACCGCAGTATCGCACGTGTCCTCCGTTGCTCTTTCATCTTCCACTTGTCTATTATCGGAGTGGAGTACGTGCCGCCTACACTGAAAAGGCTTCCAGTCTTTGATTTATCAGCGAAAGCCTTGGGCCACAAGGGCCAGCAGTCCAGGCAAAACACTGATGCGCACAGTGCGGACCTGTTTTTGTTGACTTTAACTTTCGTCCTATCTGTCGTAGCGGTAAACCGGCCGGAAAGATACGATCTCTAACCAAGCTGAGAGGGCGACAGAAGCATCAAGGGCAAGAAACGGCCACACCCACGCCAATTCGCCAGCCTGCAGCTGCAGTCCCGTGAATAGCTTGATCTATACACATAGCGGCTGATGTTACCCAGATGAAAAACTCGTCACATTACTCTCTTGTTCTTTTTTCTTTTCTTTTTTTCCCTGTGCATCAGAACCAGCAATGACCCTGCTTGGTGATCCGATAAACTTAAAGCAATTATGCAAAACTTGCATGCAGTCTAGCTGACGCGTTTAGTTGTTGTTGTTAATAGTATATATATATATATAAAAAAAAAAAAAAAAAATGCCAATACTCACACTCTGTGGAAACTGACTAGAATTAAATGCAAACCCACAGGTTGCCAGTAGGCTACTCCCAAGGTTGTACCAAAGACTCTTTCCCCCTCAGTTTCCGAAGGGGAAAATCTTTGGTTGTGCGCCAAAACAAAGTTGAACGGTGTCGAGAAGCTGGAACGACTGGCCAAACGAGAAAACAAGTTTTTGTACGTCCAGGACACAAAAGGTTCTGGTACCGTGTGCAGCAGTAGTGCTTTAGTCGTGGACCTGGCTTCAGTCGTGTCTCCCGAGCGGTCCTCAACACAGGTACCGCGTACAGTAGCCGGCAGTGCTCCAATCGTGTCTCCCGAGTGGTCCTCAATACAAACAACAAGGCCGCTCATGCGGAACCCGTTCCTCTTGCTTTATTGCTTCAGGTTCTTTGGGAACGGCCGGGTAAGCCGTTGTGCTGTTGCTGCTCTGCTTCTACCGTTGATCGTAATTTAAGGACCATTTTGGGGTTTATTTTTTATATTATCTTCAAGACAATACAACTTTATTGTCTGTGTGGGAAAATTCGTTTGATAGCAATTAAAACCGCAGCAAAACATAAAACACCACAAACGTCGAAGCTTCAAGGGTGTTTGTTCTTTTAGCCCCTTGCCCTTGTCACACTGACAATGAAATAGTAGACAGAAATGCGCATTTTATTTTAAAAGCCCTGAAAATGCAAGCACTTCGAGGGTCTTCGATTACAATCCCATCACACTAACTTGATATAACGTCTTTTTCTGGATTGGTGAAGTAAACGCGTGCTAGGTCTAACTAAATAAAATGCTCCAACTTGCAACAATATCACTCATCCTCCTTCTCTTGGTTCACCCCCCCCCCCCCCCACCCCCGAAAAAACAACTCTCTTGGCTCATTCTTAGTTTCTGCTTTCTTTTTCTTTTATTTTGCTGTTGTTTGTTTGCTCGTGACCACAGTAACCAGGGACCGAGTTAATTTACTAACCAAAGCCCTGTACGAATAGTTCACTAACCTTTCTTTTGGAACCATGGGTTTTACGGACCGTAATACTGAAACTGAACACACACACACACACACACACACACACACACACACACACACACACACACACACACACACACACACACACACACACACAGTTGATTAAAATCAACGCTTAACTGAACAAATGATGAAAAGGAGCAGAAGCGGAAAAAATCACCGCCACCTCCCCCCCTCCCCCACCCCGTTTACATTGCAACTCGATACCGGGTGCCAACTGACGTAGACAATGGCGGAGTGTGTATGAAATAATCGGGAGGCACTGATCGAAAGATGTCTGGTGTCCAAGACTCCCAGGGGCTGAAGCTTCCCGATCAAACACGGCGCTGTTTATATAATAAGCAACAGTCTTGGGTGCGTTGCCGGCACAACACCTGTTTGCACTCCCCAGTCACAGACCGTTGTGTCGGTCGGGTAAGAAGCGTTAGGCAACGCGGGTAGAAGGAATCCAACGGGAAAGGGCAACAGCACTGCCATCGCCATCGGGCCGCTGCCTTCAGCCTCCCCACTCCGGCCTCTCCATCCCCTTCCCCCATCCCTTCAATACGTTTATCGTGTCTGCGTCAGGATGTGCGTGTTGTTCTGCTTGTTGTTGCTCTCTGCACGATGTTTGCTCACATGCTACCGACGCCAGATGTTCCTCGTCCAGGTATGCCTGCAGTTACGTCCGTGACTATAAACTATGACGTTCGTTTGGGGACTCGAAATCCCAGTTGAGAAAGTTTCCCACCGACACGGCGGGACGAGGCTGGTCTCAACAGAACACTTGTGTGTGTGTGTGTGTGTGTGTGTGTGTGTGTGTGTGTGTGTGTGTGTGTGTGTGTGTGTGTGTGTGTGTGTGTGTGTGTGTGTGTGGTGTGTGTGTGGTGTGTTGTGTGTGGTGTGTATGTAAAAGTGTGTGTGTGTGTGTGTGTGTGTGTGTGTGTGTGGTGTGTGTGTGGTGTGTTGTGTGTGGTGTGTATGTAAAAGTGTTTGATGAAGTCAACTTGAAGAGCTGCCACTAGCCTTCAAGTTCAATCATCATCATGTTACTCACTCGCACACTGCCCGGCTCTAGGTGAGGTGTATTGGAATGAAACTGGCTTTTCGTTTGTTTCGGTGTTGCTTTACGTCCACAGAAACCACCAGGTTTGCACAGGACGGCCAACTCGACTTTCACACAGCTCCTGCAGCTCTGAGCTCTGTGAAACTACTTCTTTCAGGTGATGCTTAATGACCAAGGATGTCGGTTGACATATTAGGGACCAATGCGTGAGCATGTTTCAGTATTGCTTTACGTCCACGGAAACCATGAGGCTCGTTAGGACGGAGAACCCAGGACGGCCATCTCGACTTTCACACAGCTCCTGCAGCTCTGAGCTCTGTGAAACTAGCACGGCTAAGCCATGATATATTATGTCAGGCTCGCTGGTTTGCCCTTTGATTGGATAGTTTGACTCGATGATTTGGTGGCTGGATCGACCCAGTGATTCAGAGAGATCAGAGAGGTGGGTCGGAGGGGGAGGAGTAGAAGGGGGCCGGGGTTCGACGGCAGACAAACTGAGAAGGGATGGGCGAGAGCCAATTCAAGTACTTCTTTATTCCCTTCAAAGGAAAACGTGGGGTGCCACTCATGAACAACAAACTATACCTACATGTATACAGGATTCACTACAGTTTAAGAGTGCGAAATAACCTACAGGCAATGCTAATACCCCAAGCATTACTAAACAGAATACATATTACTGGTGGAAGAGAGAGAGAGAGACAGACAGACAGAACTGAAGCGTTCTTGGCGAAATATAATCCTGTATAGATATTCTATACCTCACGCTGTGCAAACCCCATTTCCCACACAACCCCGCCAACTACAATGGACGCCGGGATCCATCACCTCCGGAGGACACTTAACGCTGTTCAGGCGATACCTGTACCCCTCTTTACAGCACCGGCACCGCTGTAGCGAAATATGCGGAGCGAGGCGGCGTTAATAAAATGGGCAGAACCGACAGGTGTTCCCTTTTTCACAGATTGGCTTCCGCCTGGCGTGACGTTAAGCAACTTGTCGACTCTGGCAAGGCCGCATTCGGTTAAATGATCTACCGTACCGAAAAGCCACACTACAGTACTACAGGGCCGCCGTTCGGGGACGTGAAACCGGCGTCGTGTAAACATCGATATAGATACATAAGGTAAAGAATCAACACACAAGGGAGTTAATTAGCGCTCGAAATACGTAATACAAGTGCAACAAAGACCTGAGTCGCCTACAGTAACTCTCCCCTGGCATTCGTGTAAATACAAGGTACATAAACTCCTCCAGAGGTACATCCTATACCCGTCCCTAATAGGTCATCCCGCCTCCGTGGACGTTAAGCAACATGAAAGAAAACATCCTATATTTTTTACATATTTTTACCTAACTGAATTCAATTAAAAATTAAGAATTAAAAATAAATTCTTCACACAATTTAAAGTCATTTTATTAAAAATTCATCATCATCATTTATTTTGAATTGCAGTTTGTTTATTGTACGGGTCAGTTTTTCTCGACTTTCGAGCGTACCGGAGAACATTTTGGTTCCCGCTTCGATAATTCCCCTAGATTCACAGTGAACCTTTCAAGTTACAATTTTACCCCTCCACACACACACACACACACACACACACACACACACACACACACACACACACACACACACACACACACACACACATAGAGATAGAGATGAGAGACAGAGAGAGAAACAGAGACAGACAGAGAGACAGACAGACACACACACACACACACACACACACACACACACACACACACACAGACTGACAGACAGAGACAGACACAGAGACAGACAGACAGACAAACAGACAGACAGACAGACAGAGAAACTGGGGATGGGGAGTAGAGGTAGTAGAGACAGAGATATACTGAGAGACAGAGAGAGTCGAGATCGACCCCATGCCATCTCTTTTGCCTATGTATATTCGCACACTGAATGCCTTTTGTTGTTATTGTTGTGGTTTATTGTTTGTCCATGCTGCTGTTGAGAAACGAAGGTGCAACACCGAAATATGGCAGTATTTGGCACGATTTCCTTTCTTAATCTACAAACATCAACACCAATCGAAACACCTGTAGGCTACAAAATATGTGCAAACCCCCAAATCGGGTCTCATTAACCGTCTTTATTTCAACGAGCCGATGAAATTGTGTGCAAGGAAAACTGCTAAAAGTCAAATGAAAGCTGCTCCACGAACTCCAAGGAAGTGCCCACGGGAATCAAACCTGGAACTCCCATCTCATCCTACGGAAGGTGATGACGATAATAAACTTCGCAGCCTCCACATTCCATTCAGGTGGATATCGCGATGCCAGTGTGACATCAGAGAGCCGTCAGTCAGCGCTATAGACCTTCGTACCTGAAGCAAATAAAATCTTTGCCTTTGATCCTCAGCTCGCAGAGTCCAGGCGAGAGAAAGAGCAGGGAGGTGGAGCTAGGCTCTCACAGAGAGTTGGACAATCATTTGCGGGTCCAGGCGAGATTACGAGGAGGGAAGTGGAGCTGCTGGACCTTCAAGAAAGCCCAGAAGAGATCTAGGGCAGGAAGATGGAGCTGGGCTTTCATAGAAAGTTGGACAATCCTTTGCTTCAGCTGTTCCTCAACAGCACACTCCGAGCATCGCTTTCCGGCACCTTCCTCCAGGAGGAAGGATGTCGTAAACCAATGCTTGGAGTTTGCCTCAACAGTTGCATTTCGGACATTGTGACTTTACTCCGCACAGCTTTAAAAACAGCAATTAGCGAAGTACGCAAGTTGCTTCGCACTGGCGGGTCCCCAACTCCTTAACATCGTTGTTCTGGCGGTGGCTGACGGTCTCTTCGGTCTTTGCGGGTCGGAGCGCGCGGACGAGCTATTCACGTATTCCCAAATTGCTGAAGTTGTCACGATCAGTTACAACCACTGGGAGACCCGCAGTTCCAACTTTGTTCAAAAGATGTCCCAAATCGGTGTCCACAAAAACTCTGGAATTTCGTGTCTTTCAAAGAGATCACGCGTGCGCGCGCACACACACACGCACACACACAAGCACGCACACACACAAGCACGCACAATATCATATACTCTCTCTCTCTCTCTCTCTCTCTCTCTCACACACACACACACACACACACACACACACACACACACACACACACACACACACACACACACACACACACACACACACACATATGAAGACGTGGGTGTATTCAGTAACAGAAGGAGATACAGTACGTAAACAAACAAACAATCAACACAAATATAGCTACCAACAAGCATATGTACTCGACACTAGCGTATGTATGTCATGGAGTCCTGACATGTCTCTCTGATTAACATCAATATCATGCGGAGTGGTACTGGCAAGTCAACAAGTTGTTGTTTAGTGCCAACCCGTCTCCGGAGAGGTAATATCGGGGACCGAAATCCCAGGAGGGCAAGGAGCATTGGGGAGTGGAGGTGGGGGCGGGGGGGGGGGGGGGGGAGAGAACCAGTACCTAACGCTGCTCCATCGCCACCAGAATCATTCTGTATTAAAGGAACCAACCTTCTCAGAACATGTGTTCTATACAACGTATAGAAGAGATAAAAATAAAATTATTTTATTTTAATTGATTAATTTGTTGAGGATAATTTTTCTGACTGCTTTTATTGGGACAGTAATTTTTAAGAGGTTGACCTCGTGAAGTGGCGATTTTTATGTGATATGCACAGCTCGATGTCGTTTGTATTTCTCATGTATTTATTCGTGAATTAATTTTTACCCGGGTGTTTGTTTGCTGCTGTTGTAATTTAATGATGTTTATGACTGGTGTGAATGTGTGATGAGTGTACTTGTGCCATAAAAACATTCCTAGAGCAATTGTATTGATGCTTGGCAATAAAGTTGTGTTGAATTATTACAAATCAAAAATTGCTGTTTTTAGAAGCTTCATATATCGTTTCCTTTTACTTCTGAAACTGAGATTAGCGTTCAGTAAACGAATAGCGGAACTGGCTGTAGAAAACAAGGTCATGTGTCCCAGCTCGTCTGTAGCACGCTGCGGCTTCTTTGGCGTTCGGCACGAGACGTTCGCGATCACCAAAGAAGCTGCATTAGATGCCGTGGTAGGCTTCAGACCAGCGGTAACATTTCATGGTGTTTTGTACATTTGGTCCCACTAAAGCGTAACCCACAAAAATATGTTCTGCTAAATTCGACAGAAAATCAGCACCCCTTTCTCTTAACATAATCGCTATGTTTTTGGTTTTTATTGTAATCTTTTACATGTTGGATAAAAGGCATTTGAGAAGGATAGTTCCATTTTAATGTTTTATTAATTGGAACGGACGGAGGGGGATAAGCGATAAAACAGTGTTCATCAACCACAACGAGAAAGGTGTCCCAAAGCGGATTCAAACCTGGGTATGACTAGTACTTACCAGCCAGACACCTTACCACTAGGCCAGACCAGCTCACCGTATGTCAACCGAGATCAGTTCATGCACTCTTTCACTCTTTGATACATACACTGCGGGGGAACGACCATGCAGCAGGGTATAAACACAGCGCCTCTACCTTGCTCAAACCCTCCCCCTTTCTCGGACAGAAATGCAGACCAAAGTACACATGTAATCCGTCAACGAAAACAAGGACGCTGTTATTCCTCAGGCCGCACTGAAAGGCACTCCGGCCAACAAAAGATTCACGACTGCGACCAGAACGAAAGATGTGAGGAGAGATGATAAAAACATCCCCATACCCCCCCTCCCCTGGGAGACACAAAGCAGACCAGACTAGAATCACTGATCTCCGTTGCTATTTTTTGGGGCTGCAGGTATATACGCACGTTGGCGTTATGCACGTCTGACTGACCCCTGACATTTCGGCCCTTGCCAAAGGGGGCCCATGTGCTCCTCCCATATTAGGCGGGCCGCCATGACGCCGCGAGACTGAGGTAACGCGTTGCCCGGCAACAAGTCACCTTCAGGTGAATCTACTCGATGCTGCCGGAGAGTTACACACATGTGCTGTGTCTGAGGGTGCTGGAAATAATAGGGGCCGAAGTGGGGCGAACAGAACCTGCCAATATGACGGCGAACACGCCCGAAGATATCTCGAAACGTGATGTATCTCACGGACGTTCCATTCCAGCAGAGACCGACACAAAGTAGAACTGCTACAGCCGGAGAAATAAGTCAATTGTGTCTAGGAGAACGAGTCAGCTAATGTCTGATTTGTTCCTTAAGTGAAACAAGATAGAAAGTAGATTACACACACATACATGCGCGCGCGCGCACGTACGCACACACAGTACACACACACTGACACACACACACACACACACACACACACACACACACACACACACACATTGTGACACACACACACACACACACACACACACACACACACACACACACACACACACACACGACGCACAAACACACACGCGCACGCACACAGTCACACTTCCAGTATATGAAATGTGTGTTCTACCATCAGTAGTTCTTGTATTATTCTTCCCACAAAATGTTCGGATAAAAAATTATCCAATTAATAAACAAGAAACTGTTTAGCGGATATACGGCCGTGCCATTAAACTTTCACCCGCCCTCAAAGCTGTAGATCCGGCGTTAACTGGCGGCAATCATCGTGGCCACAAAGGCCAAAACCAACACGTCCGAAACCGACATCTGTCTGAGATTGGGCCACGGGCGGACTAACCCATGGACCCATGGACTAACCCAACCGGCAGCTGAATGCTAAGGCTAAACAGTGGTAGCCTAACACTGGACATAGTTGTAACCTAGTTTCTGTTTGTGTGCATTGTGGGAAGATCCGGCCAGAACCGTTGGATCATAGTGCCTTTCGTCTTCTTCATTGTTGTTTTACGTCCACAGAGACCGTCCGGACTATTAGGGACGGGCCTCGAGTTTTCGTCTTTGTCCGAGTCAGTAGTGAAATAACAGGCGTCCTTCCCGCCATGACGTACCGCGGACGCAGAAATGAAGCTCTCCTCTGCTGAGCACCCAGCGGTATCAACGATTCTCTCTTTCAACCATGGAATACGTTAGAATATATACATACATACATACTTACTCTCTCTTCCTTCAAAAGCAAACTCAAGACATTTCTCTTCTCAGAATATTTCAGTTAAGTCACATTGTCCTTCACTCCTATCAGTCTGTACAGTGCGAGTGTGCGTGCGTGCGTGCGTGCGTGCGTGCGTGCGTGCGTGCGTGCGTGCGTGTGTGTGTGTGTGATTTACATAGTTATGCTTGAACCTTTGTCGATATTTTTTTTATTTATTTTTTTAATAACATTTTCCATCTCGATGTACATTATGCGTGTATGCTTGTTCAGTGCTTTGAGCCACAGGGTAGGCGCTTTACACTGATATATATCTTTGTATGCTTCGCCTACTGCCAGGAATTTTTCCTTTTTGATTACTACCTTCCCGCTTCATTTGTTTATTTGTTGTTGTTGTTGTTTTGCATCGCCTGAAAATAAAACCATAACAATGAAACATAATTACTGTTATGGCTGATAGTCAT
>OY757541.1:28984445-28998162 GCA_963584105.1 Alviniconcha strummeri | reverse complement strand
AGGAAAGAAGAAAAAATACCCAACTGTAAGCTACATTATTGTTGTTTTCCATTATAGATCGCCCACCTGCCCACCCCAGAAGTCCAGCACAGACTTGAACGCTTACCAAGTTTCCTACATAACCGAATGAAGGTGCATATAGCCCTTAGCCCGCACCACCGTCAACGTGAGTTTGGCAAAGGTCTCGATGGTAGGCGCACTGTGTAATATGGCAGGTAAACACTTCCACCTGGATTCGTCCGGCCTCCCGCGTCATTCAGCAATTGGAGCCCCTACTGGTACCCCTTACCGCACATCCTGCCTCCCGCCTACCTGTGCCCACCAGCCCTACTCAACTACCTGTACCAAGCCAGCTGAGGAGGCCCACACGCTCTCTGCCGAATGACCGAACGTATAACGATTTGACCTTCAGCTAAGAACATCGGCAGCGTAACATGCACATGAGTGTGCCGCTTGTTTGTTGAGAAAGCTCTGCAGACAAAATAGACGAGCTAAGAAAAGATCAAACGACAAAGGAGCTACCTATGAAAAGACAGGGACGATTTCTAGTCGGACATCAAGATCGTCTTTCTGGTGTCTTCCACTTTGCAGCAGTCGGACTCTACCGCTGCCCCCCACCCTCAAGCACCCATGCTCTTCCCATCCAGCCCCCCCCCCCCCACCCTACCCCCTGTTCCTCCACACCACCAGGGGGGGAAAACAAGAAAAAGAAAGTGCCAAAATGTTTCATGTGCCAAAACGTTTTCTCATTTCACAAAAAGTGCATATTTAAAAAAAATATATTAAAAAAATATATATACAACAGCCAGTCACGTGAATAAACTTGAAAATTATCATGAGTCAAATAAACATCTGCAGCTAATCAATCAGTCCGTGCGCATTCCAACGGCGTCCAGTCGGTATTACACTTCCACTCCCCCACCCCCCACCCCACTTTAAAAAGAAAAAGAAAAAAAAAAAGTGGTTAGAGCAGGGGGTAACTAGGTCAGTATGCGTAAGAACCGGAATAGGGTGGGATGGAGGTGGGGGGACTAGGTCAGTGAGAATAACCAGTTATCAGGATTAGACTCACAACGAAGGCAATTACGTTCTCTAAGTTTAGCTCCGGTCGCTGGAGTTTTACAAATTACCCCCATTTCTTATCTGCAAATGCCCCTCGACTGAGCCTGCATACAGTCTGACGGCCTGGTTCATTCAGTCACATTTCACAAGCCCCTGAAGTGTGTCGATGTTTTGATGTCAATCAGCGTGAAGCTGTCTGGCAGATATACCGTGCCAAGACTGAAACACTGAGACGCCTGGGGTGATACAACCTCTTATTTTGCGAAGAGATAATTTTGCTAAACCTGGAACAACAACAAAAATGAACACCAGTGATGTGCAACTGAACTGTTGGCACTTTCTCCCAACACAAATTTGTTTATCGGAAGGCATAATTCAAGAAAACGTATAATATCCGCTTAAGCGTCAACCCACTGGCAGGGTGGTTTCTTTCTTTCCTAACTGTTTCCGGCCTTGATCCTAACAGTATTTGCTATGATTATAGGTAGGCAGTGTTGCTTAGTGTCCTCAGATGTCAGTTGACATACTAGTTAGGGACAAGCTGAGAGTCAGTGAGACCAATGCCGAAGCATGGTTCAATATAGCTTTACGTCCACGGAAACCAGAAGGCTCGTTAGGACGGACAGCCCGGGACGCAAACTCCAAGCACTGGTTTACGACATCCTTCCTTCAACCACGCCATAGGGTCCAGAAAATGGTCAGCTAACGAGCAGTTTTTTGTTGGTGCTCAAACAGTAGTAATTTTGTTACAAACAACTCAAATTATATCAGACGTTTGTTTTATAACTGACCATGTTGCTTACGCCAGTTCAAATAAAACCAAAATCGTTTGCATCGTGACGGAACTCTTTTTTTTTTTTTTTTTTACACGGGGTGGATGCGCCTCATGTTTACGTGTGTGCTTGGGCGTTAGGTTGTTTCCACAGTCATCTCAGTACCCACACCTTTCGGAGGGCGCTGACCGCGTCGCTGGACAGCTGCGCGGAGATAAAGAGTGCCCCTTCAGTGGCGTAACTAAATCTGGCAGAGTTTGGAGGAAGATGCCGGAAAGCGATGCTCGGAGTGTACCTGGGACGGCCACCTCGACTCTCACACAGCTCCTGAACTATCGGAGCTATGATTATCCCGGTACTGCGGTTATATAGCAGGAAATGTAAGGGTTAAGCCGAAGACTGTAACTGAATGCCCGTCTGTTGAATGCTCGTTGTGAGAACATATGCCGGCTAGTAAACCTGTACAGGCACACCAAACTGCATGCAAATAACTGGCGAATAGTACTTCTTCTCCTGAACTTTATAAAAACGTACGGGTTGGCCGCGCAAAAGACAAGAACTCTGACCAGCCCGCACATGCTAGAACTTAATTTAAACAATATATATATATAAACACACCTCTACCTCTCATCAATTTCAGACTCAGATTCCTGATCGTGCGAGAAGTTCAGAGTCAGCATTATACCAGGTTTAATTTGATTTGGACATTTCTAACAACACCGCGTCAAGTATAATTCAGATGCATACAATATTCACCAAAAACAACGGCGGAGGCAGGTTAGAGTGTATGTTTTTAAAGGGGGGGGGGGGGGGGGGGGCGACAAACAAAAGCAACAAACAAACAAATCAAAACACCTAAACGTTGAGCTTTATGGTAACAAAAATTATAAATACAATCTTTGTATTTATAATCTTTGATGGCGTCCTTCAGCCTCACGGAGAAGACCCTGGACGGTTCAGGCCGTTCATACCACACGGGTTTTGCTGTGCCGGCAGACTAAGGCCGCGGCGGCCCACACGGGAACTGCCGGCAGTCCGTCAATGTTGCAGGTCAGCTGCATCGTATGGTCAGTAGTCACCGTGCATTCAGTAGTGGTCACTGTGACACTGAGTATTGACCTGACATGGCCAACGTCGCTACTGAGCCGCCGCTTAGCTGTGATGATCCACACTCAAGTCTCCACCACAGTAGTCTGTCTCCGGCAAAACCTAACACTGGCCGAAAGACCCGAGACGCCGTTATCAAGTTCCAGGAGGATTGGCGTGCCTCCTCAAAACAAAAATAAATTGTACATGCCAAAAACAGCCGAACGGGCGGAAATGCAGAAACTTAACCCCGTTGCACGCGGGAAAGACAAGCTTTGCTATTAAGGCGGATGGCGACGTTTAGGGCAACCCCCCCCCCCCCCCCCCCTCACGGAATCTAATCAAGCAAACCAATCAAAGTGCACCAGCGTGATTCCAACCCAGTTAGCGGCAAAACACAGCGCAACCCCAGTTGATGAGAAGTCTTTTCATATCTCCGAGGCAAGATTACGGTCCCGCCAGCTACCGGCGGTAGCCTATACACACTAGCTCCTCAGTTAGGTTCAGTGTACGGAGGAGGACGTTGGTGGGGGAAGCCATCGACTGGCAGTAGCACCACGAAAAAATAAATCACCCCAAGGGACACTGATGGGGGAACATTTGCGGCTCTGGGCCTGCCCGGACGCTATCAAAAGAGCCCGCCGCCAAATGGGAATTATCATGGACAGGTGGGAAACGCTAAACCAACCCCCTCCCCTGCCCTCCCTCCGGTGCACCTTTCAAAACAGCCGACGCCAGCGACTGAGGAAACGGTGTTGATACGGCGATCATAATATATAAACTAACTTGGTTCCCAGATTAGAAACTGCGTGCCTTTTTTTTCTTTTCTTTTTTTCATTTTGCATTTAACCAGATAATTCACCGAAAAATTAAGTACAATACGGAATGTGGTGCTTGTGAGAGTTCCCCATCATTATTTTCAGATTCCAGTTGTCTCTCATAATACTTGTCAGTTGTCTCACTTAATACTTGTCAGTTGTCTCACATAATACTTCCGTCGGCTGTCTCACATAATACTTGTCAGTTGTCTAGGTGAAACGAAAGTATCGAGATACGCTTATTACTGACTGTGCTGACTTGCCTGCGTTTTCTGCTGACTGTCTCGTACCCAGAAATGCGAGCCATCTTTTTACTTGTGCGATTCGTCCTAAGGTGACCCTACTACGCCGCAGTAGCCAGGACCTTAACCTCTTGCCTGCCCCAGGACGTACTTGTACGTTCAAGGTTTGTGTGCAAAAAACTGCCCCAGGGCGTACATCTACGTCCGCGTCATAGCAAGGGATACCCCTCTCACATAAATATAGCCGAGAACCCAAATAGTAACCAATCAGAAAGCTTGATATATTAACTTTAAATATTCATAAGGGGAAGGACAGTCGACTGCTAGATTCACTTTGGCAGCGTTATTTCTGTGACCCCCCAACCCCCTAAGGCGCCGTGTGCAAACAACATGGCTGACGATGAACCACAGCCAGGACCCAGTGGTGAAAAAAGACGCCGTACTGCAAAGGATTACTCCCATTTTGTGACAACAGACGCTGCAGAAGTTCTTCGACTCCTTGAGGATGAGAGTTTTGAAGATTGGTGTGGAGAGAATGTGTCCGATGACTCGTTTGACGAAGATGATGATGGTGAAGGTGAAGGGGGAGTGGCCCATGTCGGTGGCGAAAGAGACATTGCTCGACTTGTGGCAGAAAATGTTGCTCGCGAAGAGCGAGCCGAGCTTGAAGCAGAATATGACAGTGCAGCCGACTCAGACTACAATCCAGATCATGAGTCTGACACAGCAGATTCGACTGAGGAGGAAGAGCTACAGACAGAAAGTAGCGACGCTGGTGACACGTCACAGACAGCGCAGCGTGGCCGTCCGCGAGTGAGACAAAGGGGAGGCAGGCTGACTGCGCGCGGCAGAGGTATGACTCATTTGTTTTCGCTTCTGTGTCAGAATTCACCTAGTGCTGTTGTGGCTTGCTGGTCATTTTGGCCTTGTTTTGTTGCTCTAAAAGCAATGATTGTATGAGTGGGCGTGGCAGGGGGCGTGGCAGAACCATCTGTTGTTTGTTTTGTGCTGAAATGCTGTGTGCATGCCTGGTGGTGGTGGTGGTGGTGGTGGTGTGTGTGTGTGTGTGTGTGTGTGTGTGTGTGTGTGTGTGTGTGTGTGTGTGTGTGTGTATGTGTGTGTGTGTGTGAGTGTGTGTGTGTGTGTGTGTGTGTGTGGATGTGTCCAGTACATTTGAGTGTGTGTGTGTGTGTGTGTGTGTGTGTGTGTGTGTGTGTGTGTGTGTGTGTATGTGTGTGTGTGTGGATGTGTCCGGTACATTTGTGTGTGTGTGTGTGTGTGTGTGTGTGTGTGTGTGTGTGTGTGTGTGTGTGTGTGTGTAGTGAGTGACAGCTTGTGGCACCTTTATGCATATGATAGTTATGTCTGTACTACTGTCTTCAGGTGAGGACCTGGGACGAGGGAGGACCCGAGTACGGGGAAGGGGAGCTGTCCGTGGAAGAGGAGGTGTTCAGCGAGGGAGAGGAGGGAGAGCAGCAGCTGCAGTCCTGCCTGATCCCCTGGTGGAGCCCAACATGACAGCACCAACTATTCCTGTTTTTACAGGGCAGCCAGGCCTGAAGGTGCCAGTAGGTGGCACCAAACCCACTGATTACTACAGACTGTACCTGAGTGATGATCTGGTGGAACATTTTGTCACAGAGACAAACCGCTATGCAAGCCAGACAATAGTCACAATAGGACCTCAGAAACAGTTCACACGACTGAAGAAGTGGAGGGAAGCAGACAGTCCTGAAATGAAGAAATTCATTGGACTTGTTCCTTTGACAGGACTTGTAACCAAACCGTCAATTGAGTCGTACTGGTCAACACTGCCGATATTGTATACACCAATCTTTTCACAGATTATGCCAAGGAATAGATTCCAAGCCTTGCTCCGTTTCTGGCATTGCAATGATAACAGCCATGAACCTGCCCGCAACTCTCCTAGCAGAGACAGACTGTTCAAAATCAGACCATTGGTCACACATCTGCAGGAAAAGTTCCAGTTGGTGTACACACCAGACAAGTTCGTTGCAGTTGATGAATCACTGTTACTGTGGAAAGGACAGCTTGTCTTCAAGCAGTACATACCCCTGAAACGAGCAAGGTTTGGAATCAAACTTTTCAATGTCTGTGAGGATACAGGTTACACATATAAATTTCACATCTATACAGGCAAGGAGGATCCTGGTTTCCAGATTGAAGACCAGATACCCCCAGAAGCTGCGCATCTCACAGCCACAGAAAAAATTGTGGTTTTTATGATGAACAGTCTGCTGGACCAGGGATACCAGTTGTTTATGGACAACTGGTACACTGGTTCCAGACTGTATCTATACATGATGCAAAGAAAAACTGTGTGCTGTGGCACAATGAGGGAGAATCGGGCTCCAATGGCAGTCCGACAGCTGGTGGTCAGCCAGCAAGAGCCAATGAAAGCCCTGCGTTCTGGCCCTCTTCTCTTTGTCAAATGGCAAAGCAGCAAGGTGGTGTATATGCTTTCCACCATGCACAGTGAAGCCATGCAGCAAGTGACAAGGAGAGGGGGTCAGAAAGTCTCTAAACCCAGCTGCGTTGTTTCCTACAATTCTAAGATGGGGGGTGTAGACAGAGCTGATCAGATGCTCCAGCCTTATGATGCCACCAGAAAAACCACTCGGTGGTATAAAAAGGTCATGGTGCATCTCCTGCAAGTCAGCCTTTTGAACTCCTTTCTTGTATTCAAGAAGGACCAAGACAGCAGCAAGGACTTTGTCACATTTCAGTGTGATGTAATCAGTGACCTCTTGTTTGCTGACAGTCCTGCGCCAGCGCCACAGCTGCCTCGCACTGAAGATGTGGCCAGACTGACAGAAAGGCATTTTTTGTCCCATGTTCCTCAGACAGGAGGAAAGCGCACCACAACAAGAAAATGTAAGGTGTGCACAAAGAGTGGGACAAGAAAAGAAACGGCATTCTGTTGCAAACAGTGCCCATCTCACCCTGCCCTGTGTGTGATTCCATGTTTCGAGGTGTACCACACCCAGAAGAAGTACTAGTGACAAAGATACCACTGCCATAACTGTCAAGTAGTAATTTCAGTGTGCCTGTTGTATAGTACATTAATTTTTCTTTACAAAAGTGTAGGTTTCATGTAATGTAACTTTACTGTATATTATGCATAGCAGGATGTTTCTCAATGTATTACTACTGTTGAAATGTTCAAATGGCTTTGTAGTGTGCATACATACATAAATAGATGCATACATAAAAGGACAAGCAATATCACCATACCCTTCCACAAGGCCAGAAAACAGTTTTATTTTATATTTCTGTACATCTTAACACTGTTTATGCATAGTTTACATTTATTCTCATTGTGTTCTGAAAAAATTGTATAACCTTTTTCTCTCTCAAATTGTTTTGATACAATAAAAAAATTCAAGTGTCATATTGACTTGTGGCTGTGTTAGTTGTGTAGATCATTCATTTCTCTTTCATAAAAACATAGGTTTTATGTAGTTTCTTCAAATAGTTTGCATGCTAGAATGTTTCTAAGCGTATTACCCCTCACGGCCCAAAACACCTTGGCAAATAGTTGTCACAGCCTGCAATACACAGACGGCAGTGAAGGGGTTAAATAAGTTCAAATCCAACCTGCTGACTAACCCTCAGAGCTCAGACGATGTGTGAACAGGTGGAGCTGAGCTCTCATAAAATGAGTTAGATAAGGTTTTACTTAGTTGATCTCAACTGCTGTTTTTGTGGACACTGTCTTTGTGACTTTGTTCCCAACAACGGCCCGTTGAAATAGCACTGAAGTTGCAAGGTACACAAGTTGCTTTGCACTGGCTGGTTCCCTACCACCTTATGACCAGCCAAGATGTCGATCGTTCTACTTATTTGTTTATTTTTAATACAGCGCTTTTGATCAGTCTTTTCATCAAGACTGTTTAGTACATTTAGTCACCCGGCCATGGTATAATGTGTATGCAAAACAAGTGTTACTTTATTTGAAGGAAAAAAAAGTACTGGGCACATGATGGGGACACTGACTCACTCGCCGTCTCACAGACATTCACACACACACACACACACACACACACACACACACACACACACACACACACACACACACACACACACACACACACAAACCGCTGCCGCTTAAACAGACACAGAATACCGCGACTGACTGGCCGCTCGCAGCTGGAATTTCTGGCCGACAAGAACCATTTCCAGTTCGTGCAGAAGAGAACTGACAAAATATAACTTTTGTCGTGTGTATCCACTATTCAATTTAAAAAACAACAACTTATATTGTATTTACGGCTGTTTTCGCTGACTCGCGGTTACACAGCATGTGAACTGATGTGTTTGCGGTTCAGTCTGCAACGGGTTATGAACGGACGGTCAAGCCATTCGCCGATACGTTCTCAGCGGTCTGGTCCGACCCTCCCGGCATGCTGGTCCATGACATGAAGGCGTACACTGCTAATATAGATGGGTAATGAACATGTCAGTGTCGAACGCCTCATCTCGACATAAGCTCTAAGCGCCTCACAACAGCAACCTGCAGAGAACGACTGTTACTACAGACACACAGGAGCGCGCGCGCGCACATACTGACACACACATACACACACACACGCACGCACGCACAGAGACAGAGAAAGACTCGCGCTTGACTGACCGGCTGGTCGGAACATCAAAAGCAATAACAAACAACTCCTAACTGGAATGGCTTTTCAGGTAAGCCGTCGATCGCCAGTATGGCCAAAGCCGGACCTGGTTTTGCATGTGTCACGGCTGCCACGTGCCAAACTGGCTCTAACCGACAGCCTGGCCAGCGGGAGGTGCCAAAGTGAGACAGAACAATGTCATGAAAGGAATAACAAGCACTAAAAAACTCTCTCTCTCTCTAATGGCTATGTGTCTTTTGGGTGTTAAAAGATCTCTCCGCAGTGTCGAACCATGGATAATTTGTCAGTTTTCGTTCGGTGTGCATAAGGTATGAAATGAAAGCTTCACATCTTCCGCTCTCGCCCTGATATAATCGTCTGGGTTGGTTGGGCGCAAACAACAAAACAAAACAAAAAAACAAAGTCACTTACTTACTCAAATCTTACTTTTCTTTCTAATTGCTTCATTTTACAACGTATTCAGAAACTAAAACGAAACCTCTCTATATCAATTAGTATCTTCTCAGCTTAGTCAGTAGTAGTTTGAAACAACGGCCGTAATGGAAATCCGTCAGCCTTTGTTAGGTAAAACCAACGTAGTTAAAAAGTAAGTAGGGAGATGATTTGGAAACAATGCTGGTAAATGGACCGAGAAGGTGGAAATTAGGACAAGCAAGAAACTCCCGGCAGTGTTCAAAGCACGCGTGGCTATATTCTGACATACTCCAGGGAGAACATGTATCAGCTCCGGATTCTCAGCAAAAGGGACCTTAATTTCTGCACCCGTAGTCCCCCCACTGCGGAAGCGGCGTTAAAGTTTTATGAGTTTATCAGTCCTTTAGAAATCTTACACAGACAAAAGTCACGCACTGTGCGCGTGATCCGGTCATGTCTGTAAAACTGATCCAAGTCGACTCAGCGGTTTTATCCTGATGCCTGCATGGCCGGCCGATAGGAACTTGCCCCAAAAAAAAAAAAAAAAAAAGCTGCGCAGTTTTATCTCTCCCATATCTCAGCTCAATGCAACCGTGAATGACATGAAGGTGTAAAAATTCTATCAATTTGCTAATATCCTGCAACGTTTAAAATGTTTCCTTTACATAACGTCTGAAAAAGGGACAATGTTCGTGGACAATGCGACTGTTCTCAGGCAGAACGTGTTTTATCAGAATGGTAGAAGAGATCAAAATAAAAACAGGACTTTTGTTGTAAAA
Source organism: Alviniconcha strummeri (assembly GCA_963584105.1). Taxonomy (NCBI): domain Eukaryota; kingdom Metazoa; phylum Mollusca; class Gastropoda; family Provannidae; genus Alviniconcha; species Alviniconcha strummeri. Next base: position 28,988,324 of record OY757541.1, on the reverse strand, counting down.
TGTTCTGTTGATTTTGTTTTGAATTTAGAAGCCGAGTTCTGTGAGTTACGATTAACAGGGCTGGAGGAACAAAACGCTGTTAAATGCCATAGCTGGCGACGTGGACGCGACTGACTCGTGCTGAACTTCAAAGACTGAAAACGCGGTCTACGACGCTGACTCAACATCCAATCCCTCTAATCGTCACTAACGAAACTTTAGTTTCAAAATTCAATACAAAATCGACTGGGGGGGGGGGGGGGGGGGTTACTTCAAAACATAATCCTTGTACTTAGTTTGATCTTTTCAGCCTGTTGCACAAAACATGTTTTGAGAACGCTAGTTCCTTTAAAATTGCGCTGCCATGGACAGTATTGCGGACGCCGGAACGTGACACTTACCGTTACATCGTGTTGTGATGCCCGTGTGAGTTAAAAAAAAGAACCAGCTGAAATGTATTCTGCTTTAAGTACGGCAGCACACTTACTTACTTGTGGGGGGCCTACATTTAATGCCTTTAGAAGTGACGAAAAAGTGCATGGGCGCATTTTCAACGCGCAGTCAGACGATACAGGTAAGATGTAACATGAATATTTTGCAGTACAGGATGAGGTGTGCGAATCTGATGTACTCCCGCAAAGGTCGGGGGGGGGGGGGGGGGGGGGGGGAATAGCCTTGAAAAGCTGGTTCAGCTAAACTGAGCACGCAAAGTCACCCCTGTAGAAGTCACTGAAGTGGCAAAATGCATTAGCGAAAGGTTTGGGTTATTGCCCCAAAGCCGGACCCACCCAAACACCTATCCACACGTCACTCAGAATCAAACAATATCGCGTTTTTCGTCGTATACCGCTAATAGAACCAGCTCTTCCTGACACCAAAGATTAATACTATGCTTGGCTGTACACAGGCAATCTTTGCTGTCACCTACTGCATATATACGGGTTCCCGGCGTATTTTTTTTGCAGGGCAGTCAATTTTAGCGAGCTGATACTGATACGGAGATTTGAACCTGGCCGTAGAAGTATACACATAAAACACACACAACCGGCGTATATATATATGTTGGAATCAGTGAACACACACACACACACACACACACACACACACACACACACACACACACACACACACACTAAGCCTCTTTTTCGAGCGCGCGCACATACACACACACACACAATTTATGCGTGCGGGCGTGGCACACGCACGCACCTGTGGCACCCTGCGGTAATTAATGATCCGGCAACAACAACAACAAAAATATATAGGCGCCATTCAGATTCCTTGCTCTGTAGTACAGAGGCAGCTTGAGACCTTCAAAGTCCGGGCACTCAAAGTCAAGTCTCTGCCCTTGAAGGAGTCTGCGTTGGTCAACTAATGATTGATACCGGCACGTGATATGGATGTGCTTTCACGTGATACCCATGGGTGAGGGTGTGGGTGTGTTGGGTGGGGTGGAGTGGGTCGGGGAGGGGGGGGGGGGGTAACCAGATGATCTGCTAACGCGTATTTTTTATATATTTTTTATGCCAAGACTCATGAAGTCCGAAGACGTACAAAAAATGAAAGTCTGACACAAAGCTGATTGCCAGCTTCGGTCCTTCAAAGGCACTCAAAGTCAGTTTTCTTCCCTTGATTGCCGGGCGAGGTTCTGGGTTGGTCAGAAAATCGTTTAATGATCCAAGCATACTGATGTGCAGATGAGCTCTCGCGTGACACTCAAGGGTGAGTGGGGAAAGGGAAAAAACATGATAACGCAAGCCAAGGCTTGGGAAGATCGTAGACATGAACTCACCTTCTCAACTTGAAACATATTTTGTCCAACAGGCGGATAAGATCAAACTGAATGATTAATGCTTAACTTTTTTTCTTGCATGGCTCTCTCGTGTTCTCCCCCCCCTCCCTCCACCCATCTCTATCGATATGCTTCCTTCCATACTCAACAAGCCATTTACAGACAGGCCGCTATTATCAGAAAGAGTTCAAGATTTTACTGTAATGCTCGGGCACACAGGAAGGTTTTGAGGTCGGATTTGAACAATGTTGGGACATTTCTGAGAGTGGCCGGCAGTGACTCCAAAACAGAGGACGCCATGAAACCGAAACAACGTTCCCGTAAAGATTTCAGGTTTTGCTTTGGAATTTTGAGCAGCTTTTGATTTGAATATTGGACTGAGTAAGCCACTATACTATTATGCTCATTTTCTGCCATTTCACCTGAACTATCAATTACACCCCACCCCTGCTTTTTTTTTTCTTTTTTTTTCTTTTTTGCTTTTTTTCTTAAAGACTGAGTAAACTGAACAAAGAAAGGAAAAGAAAAGAAAAAAGTATGAAAATAAAATAGCAAAATAAAAATTTGGATTGTTCTTTCAATTACATTTGTCTCTCTCATAACTTACTCCAGTAATCATAGAAACAGAATTTACAAAAGAACACAAACATTTTCTAAAGGTCACTTACAAAAGGACAACCAATATGTTAAGGTCACACACACACACACACACATGCACACACACATCAACAAAAACAAACAAAAACAAAACAAAAAGAGGAGAAAAAAATCAGGGAACAATTGAAATATTTTTTCTAAAGACTTTTTCACACAAACAGAGACTGTTAAACAACTAAACACACCCTAAACCATCGGGTTAAAAACAAAACCACTCACTCACCAGGCCTGTTCAATCCCCCCAAGTAGTAGCCACAAGAGAAAAAGGAGCCTAGCAGTGAAGTCCCTCAAAGTCACACAGTCTTAGCGCCCACGCTCCATGGTGAAGGGTGGGAAAGACAGAGAGAGTAGACTGGGGAAGCTGCAGTGCTGTTAGTGATACTGTACACTGCAGCAATCAGGATCCTCCTGCCTCTCGTGCCAGTCCCCTTCCCTGCCGAAAGGCCATCACTGCCCGCCTGGCTTCCCTGGTAACAGATAAAGTGGGGGGGCTAGGAAGGCTCTCTGCAGGGCGCAGGATTTATCGCCTGCATGTATACATGTACACTCAACTCAGATCTATGGACTGAGTGTTGTGTATGTTGTTGCTGGTGGCTGACTGTGGGGTATGACTATGAGTAGCAACAAAATTAGTCTTACAGTTTAACACACACACACACACACACACACACACACACACACACACACACACACACACACACACATGAATGCATGCACACACACACACACACACACACACACACACACACACACACACACACACACACACACACACACACAAACCATTTCTGTTTTGTTTAAATGCATGTGATGATGTACACACACACTAAAATAAACCCACTTTTACCCAGCCAAAATATAACTTCCCAGCCTCAACCTAACGACCTAACATCCACTCAACTATGTGTATACTTTTATAGTTGAGTGGTCTGGCAAACCCAAAGTACTACTGTATGTAAATCTAAATATAATAATACAAAATAGTAATAGGTAATAGTAAACAAACAAGAAAAGAAGAGCTTAAGTCACATATCTTATTTCCTACTGTACCACAATATCTCAGTCAGTTATTTTCCACAATCCCTTTTATTCACATGTTGATGATAATGTCCCATTTTTATGGTGCACAAATCCATTAACTTGAATGAAGATTTAAATTTAAAAACAAACAAACAAAAACAACAACAACAACAAAATGTAACAAAATAACCCTGCAAGCACATGTGTGAAAAACTGCATCATTCATATATGCATGTTTATACAGGTATCTTCATTACGCTGTTAACTGAACAAGTAGAAAAGATGAATTAGCCTTGAACAGTCAGTACCACCCCAAAGAGTGTCTATTTTTGTACCCCTATCATTGTGCTGACTCCAACTGTACTGATAGCTGATGACCCCACTGGGAGCCAAGGATTCTCTGACAACTCCCAGTACCAGAATTTGCTTAC
>OY757541.1:28947648-28984245 GCA_963584105.1 Alviniconcha strummeri | reverse complement strand
ATCCTACCCCGGATAGGCCTAGTCAAGTTAGCTTGCTCGATTGCTTTCGGTATGACTTTTATTTAGCTTTCGCTTTGGGCTTGTCAGAGATAGGCTCCTACACCTTACGGTGTGTAGTACGTGTCTTTTGCGGGTTGGCTGGTCAGGGCAATGGCTCTCAAAGTTTCCCTAACATCCAAAATTTGTGTTGTACCAGTAATAATCAGTTGTGTTCGTGCATCATTTTTTTTTTTTTTTTCTCCCAGTCTGTTACAACAGACCCCCCCCCCACTCCCGTTTCTCCCCCCGCCCCTTCGCTTTTCTGTTTTTTTCTCCGGTAAAAGACGCATATATTCGCCCCCCCCCCCACCCACCCCACCCCCCTGTTGAACGCCAACTAAGGCGGGGGTAGGGGGGGGGGGGTAAAAACTGAGAAAAGTGTTAGGACGTACACACACTGTACGTCAAAGTAGTGGAAAGAGAGTGTGAGACAGACAGAGAAAGGGAAAGTCTGAGGATGTATACACACTACGTCCAGGTAGTGGCATGCATCACACGACACACGTACATGATGAACAGCATTCTTCTGTCACCCAGACTGGCCATTTTATCTGGCACACTCTTCATGCGCCAACTGCTGATAGTGTCTCTCGTTGACTGTACAGGTCTGTCAACGTGAATAACACATTTTCAAGAGATCATGCGCTGTACTGTGACATGTAATATTCATTGTAAGGATGTGGCCCTTGGTGTGACAAAAGTTGTAAGAGAAAGATAGCTGGACTAGGCAGTCTTTGAGTGCAGAAAGCTGGCAATAATGATAAGTAGACTAATGACAGTTAAAGACAGAAAGCACCAAACAGCCCTGTGGGAATTGTCTTCACCAACAATCCTAGAAGTTTACATCTTGCAACATTTTACCTTCTGCGGATATGAAATCTAAACTTCGACTGAAAAACTGAATTCTTTCTGAAATGCAGTGAAGCAAACACTCAGCATCTGTTAATTGTATGGATGTTTTGTAATGCCTCAAAAATGATACCAAACACCCCAAATGTTCACACACTTAAGAACTATCTGAACTTATGTGAATGGATGCTGATGTTTCTCTAAATATAAACTGAATAAAAAAAAAATAAAAAAACAATACCAACAACAAAAGTGTATCGTCAACACATGAACTGCCCTACACATAATAGGATGAGTTGGGTTAAATCACATACACACACACCATCTTTCTCTTTAAGCAATAACAGATGGAAACATGACATGATGTTCAAACAATGTATTTCAAATCCACCCCAAGAACTGAATATTTTGCGTATCAGCAAAGTATAAAGTAAACAGCACATAAGATTTATGTAAATATTTGCTGTACAAAACACACACAAAAACAGTAAATGTATAAATATGGACGGATTAGGGCACTGCAAATATACAATGACAGAGATGTGTGAAAATAAAGTAGCATCAAAACTCCAGTTAGTCAAAAGCATCACACAATGGCATAACAATACTTGGTGCATTAAAAAACTAGATTCATCCATGACATGATTTATTCATGTAAAATAACAAGTCATTTTAATCCACAACAAATGTACACTGCCATAACCTTTTCAAACCAAAGCTGGTCTTAGGTACCTCCTACACGTGGCACACCCAATAGCCAGTGCCATACAGATTTCTCACAGCTCATATACTCTCTTGTGGCTGCTTCAGTGATTTGTTAAGAAGGAAAAATAAGGCCTTTTCTCCAGATTTGCCAATGCACTGTTTTTAAACATATTCAGGAATACAATATGATCATAATTATGTTCATAATTCATTATTTTTGATGATTTATGCCAACATTTTTGTTGATCTTACAAAATATGGTACACTCACCCTTACCAGTGAGATGCCACACTATAGAAATGACTGCTATTATTATCATCATTATTATTATCATGCTCCCTGTTCCAGAACTTCAGTGCCTCCCCGGTCACATTCTCTGGAATTCACATCCATGAGGGACACAGCACTAGCAAGAGAAGGAGTCTCTCTGCTAAAGATCCAGCTGAGCAATCAAATTATTCCTTGCCTTTAGCTTTGTCACTCAGACTTCAGGAAAATTTTGCAGGGATGACAAATTTATCACAGTGCTTAACATCGCAGAGGTACCTGAACTTGGGAACATTACTCAGTTGCTGGGATTATCATGATAAAAACTGATGGGAAAAAAAGAAATGAAGGTATGATATTGAAGCAGCTCCATACAGGTCTTTAAAATGAACACAATAAAATTTAGTTTTGTAGATTTATATAGATATATATGTAAAATAAAATTAAAAGTTGTTGCTATTGTGGTAGTCATTGTAAACTGTAACTTTATCATTTTTATTGCTTCTTAGGGTAGATTGAAAAGTTACAGTTTACAATGACCACCACAATACCAAGGTCAGAGAATTGATTCTGGCTAAGTGCCACCCTGGAAGAGAAAGCTCGCACATGCAAAATAAACATAAAAATTATATTACAAATATTAATATTTTCATCACTAATACACTCACATACTAAGAATGTTCACCAACATACACTGCAGCAAGCACAGGCATGCACACACACAAATGTTCACCAACTTAAATCATCTTCACTGCATGTTTTAACATGCACAAAATCCAACAGCCAATTTGTTTTGACTGAAGAAAATTTGTGATGAAATGAACATGCTTTTAAACAATATCCTCGGCATGTATGCAGACAGGATGACACCCAATAGCCTATGTTATATTTCTAATGTTTCAAAGACATATATTTTAATGACAACACTGTAAAATGATAACCTACATTGTAGGTACCTGATACAGTCACATGCACATATGAAATGTTTCAATGGACAGACTGGTATTGCACAAAGATTCAATTACGCTAAATTCTTGCAAATGATACTGTGGTTTCAGCAGCTTGACTTTCAACTGAAGAAAAGTACACACACACATATAGACACACACACACACAGAGCTTCAAATGCAGGGAAATGTATCAAAATATGAAAGACTTTCTGGCTGTGTCCCATCCATGGCCATTCTCAACCCCAAGACACATTGTGCATAGAAAACAGAAGGTTGACAAACGAAATGCATGTGCCTGATTTCTGGCTGTGTCCCATCCACGGCCATTCTCAACCCCAAGACACATTGTGCATAGAAAACAGAAGGTTGACAAACGAAATGCATGTGCCTGATTTTATTCAGCAATAATCCCTCCATGTTGAACCAGTTCTTCACACTGGAAATCTTCTACAAAACAATGTCAGCAGTATTGTATATTTGTATATAATACAACATTTGTTCCCGTCAATCACACTGACTTTCCATTCACACCTTACCTCAAAGACCTTCAGAAGAAAAATAAAAACTAATGGCGCATACTCTTTTCCACTGCTCTGACTCACTTTCACTTGCAATTTTCTTTTTCTCTCAGTCCCTTTTTCTGACAAAAAATCATGCCTGTTGAAGGCAGATTCTTGGACAAAGCAAAGCATGAAGGAAGTGGCTGGTGACTGCAGCTTTAATACTCAATGTCTAATGCACAAGACACACATTCCATGATACCCTGTATACCAATTATCACATACACAAGATACCCTGTATACCAATTATCACATACACAATTTAACTACTGTACTGCTGGTTATTGAATATTATCACTGAAAACAGCGGACTTTACTTGGCACATGATGGGCAACTTTTAACAAAACAATGTTTAACACACACGCAATAGTGAAGTAACTGAACTATGCAAGAAGTGAACAGTATGAACATGTTCAGACTTGCATGAGATTCTTGACGGTTGAGTTGGTATCTCCGCTTGAGCTGCGTCGAGACAGACCTTTATGTGTGTACGTGGCTTCCTGTTCTTTGATGTCTGTTGCTCTCTTGTAGTACCGTGCAGCCGTCTCAAAGTCTTTCTGCAATTACACACACCAGTACCACAGACACTGTGAAATGCCCTTTTTGTAGTGCATCTGTGTTGCACTGATGCCTATCAAAGTGAGAGACTGTGTGCTAGAGAATGCTGAATTATCATATCTATGGTGAAATGCATGAAATCGGAATATATTTTCAATACATAATACAATTCTTGCTCTCTATAGCTCCAATTTTATGGCAGTCTTTTCTCTCCATTTCTTCATTTGTATGGCAGTCTTTCGAGAATTGCCCACTGTATATGCAAACAAACAAATTCAGATGCACTCACCTGTTCATATTTTAGAACAGCCAGATTGCGTAAAGTTTCTGCCACTCTGGGGTGATTAGGTCCAAAACTGTCCTCATACACTCGAAGAGCTCTTTCATACAATGGCTCGGCTTCAGAATGCTTGTTCTGGAAAGAGAAAACATTTGAATAAAACACCTCTGGGAGGCCTGCATTTTTGAGTCGGATATGCAACACCAAGTCTTGGGCTGGAGGTCAAAGGTTTTTTTCCAGGTATACATGCATATATACTGGTTTGTTCTCTTCTCCATCCCCCCCTGCCCCTCATTCCCCACCGTAGGGAAAGCCTACTCATGTTTACCAAATCCTTATCCATGTAATCACAAAAACATCCAACTCTGTACAGCAACTGATGATCAAACTGGTGTATATTTATATATATGTCTGCCTTGTGACCTTTCCCAGGGCAAGCCTGAAGTCTCTGTTTGTTGCCCATTTTTAAGCTGTGTAAATTAAGCTTTGTATAGTCAGTATGCTAATGTGTGTGTGTGTGTGTGTGTGCACGCACATGCACACATGTAGGTGCTTAGAATAGTCTCTACAGACAAGATTTTGTGCCTTATAAATACTTTTATTATTATTATTATTAAACACAAATGCACAAAACAACGCAAGTGACAATCCCAATGTGAGGACCCAAACACTTTTTCATGCATCTTTACCATGTGGTGGCGGAACCTTATTAACATACCTGTTGAGAATACAGCACAGCTAAGCTGACAAGTGCTGTGGCTACTGATGGGTGATGAGGACCAAATGCTTTTTCTCGAATCTCCACCGCTTGGATGTATAATGGCTCCGCTTTGTCCAGTTTACCCTGCACACACACACACACACACACACACACACACACACACACACACACACACACACACACACACACACACACACAGAGAAGTAAATCTCTTCACTCTTTCCCTGCTGAAGAGTTTATATTGTGGGAACAACATCCTTTCTGAAAACAGCAGTAAAGGCAGGTTTAAGCTAAGCAGAAATTTTCATTTTGAGATTCTTTTGCTACACGTAAAACTGGACTTCCAGTGGGTAGATGCCCTAGAGGCAAACTGACAGCCCTTTGCCATGAACACCGAATAATGTCCCAAGGGCACAGAACGGGTTAACAAAAATGTACAACTGATCAGGGAAGCATACCATTTTTAAATCAGCAGTTTTGTTGCATCAACCAACACATGTTAGTTATTTTAGGGCTAAGTAACATCACCAAACGTTATTGTACCCAAGTAAACAGGGTAGGAGTAAGCACACATGTTCTGCTGGAAAGACCACCTATAAAACTCACCACAACGCTGTTGCTCCCCACTTAACTCGGTAGGACTAAGGAGGGTAGGAGTAAGCACACGTTCTGCCGGAAATACCACCTATAAAACTCACCACAATACTGCTGCTCCCCACTTAACTCGGTAGGACTAAGGAGGGTAGGAGTAAGCACACATGTTCTGCTGGAAAGACCACCTATAAAACTCACCACAATGCTGTCGCTCCCCTCTTAACTCGGTAGGAGTAAGCACACATGTTCTGCTGGAAAGACCAATATAAACTCACCACAATGCTGTTGCTCTCCACTTACCTTGGTAGGACTAAGCAGATGTTTTCTGCTGAATAGACTACCTGCCCAGCAACCCTTTACCCCCCCCCCCCTTCCCCCACCCACCCCATTATCCCAATTGTCTCAATCGTTCTGGAAAAATCCTGAAAATGCAACAGCTCACCTGCTTTTTGTACAACATGGCCAGGTGTTTGATGACAGCTGCTACACCTGGACTATCAGAATTTGAGTTCTGTAGAGAGGAAAAGGCATCAACTTAAAAATCACAGTACTAATGCTTCATGCAGCAATAACTACATTGTCAGTGTTTATTGGTGTGTGTCCCCCTCCCCCCCCCCCCCCAAAGTCTTTCAGCGGCTGATTTAATTAGATCTAGCAAGTGACTCTGTAAAAAGAAAAAGTGTTCTTAATGGCAGATGGTTTATTTACAGAGAGACGGAGAGAGAGAGGGAATGAAAGCTCATGTTGCATGCCCGCAGGCTTGTATCTGCACGCATACAACGAGGAAACAAATTACATTACATGCACTGTTTTATTTTTCCAGAAAGTCTTTAAGTGACAGATTCAGTTCAAGGCTTACAGGCAAGGCAACCAAGTCATTCTTTAAAAAACAAAAACAAAAAAAACCCGGCTCTTAACCCTCTTTAGTGGCAAACGTTTTGTTTTACACACACAGAAAAAAAGATAGTATGTGTTGCACTTGCACTCATGCATGCACAAACCCACACACCCTGAAAAAGATAGTCTGTGTTGCGTTTGCACACATGCAAACACAGACCCACACACTCCAAAAAAGATAGTCTGTGTTGCATTTGCACACATGCAAACACAGACCCACACATCCTGAAAAAACAGTCTACGTTGCATTTGCACACATACATTAACAGACCCACACACCCTGAAAAAGAGTCCATGCTGCATTTGCACACATGCAAACACAGACCCACACATCCCCAAAAAGACAGCCTGTGTTGCATTTGCACACATGCAAACACAGACCCACACATCCTGAAAAAAACAGTCTATGCTGCATTTGCACATATGCATGCACACACACACCCACACACCCTGACCTTGCTGCGTATTTTAAGCGCCCTCTCATAGAGTGGTTCTGCCTTGTCATACTGTTTGCGATCATTGTACAGCGCTGCCAGGTTGTTGAGTGACTGGGCAATATCTGGGTGGTCGGGGCCCAACACTGACTCCCTCATTTCCAGAGATCGTTTGAAGAATGACTCTGCCGTCCTGAAACCCAACACAGTAAAAAGCAGTATGGAATTACTGTGAAAAGAGAAAGAGGATGCTGGATCACAAATGAAACTAGACAATCACTCATCTTCATTAAACCAGCGGATGGCACCAATGATCAAAAATAAACCTCTCTTTTTTCTCTTTTTTTTTTTTTTTTTTAGTGCTGGTGTATAACAGTGCCAAGTACATGTAAAGATCCAACCCTTTTCTCAAAAAAGAAAAGAAAAAGGTGTAATGCCTTGAACATGTAGTCCAATCAGATTTCAACCCCCCCCCCCCCCCCCCCACCTGACCCCAACCATTTACTAATATTTTTTATTTTTTTTAAAGAATGGCCATACAAGAAGGGTTCCTCCAAAACAAAACAGAAAAACAACAACCATTTCATTAGACCAACTCACCCCCCCCCCCCCCCCCCCCCCGCCATTATTCTGTGGGTAGTGGAGGACTCCCAGCTCATTCTCCATACCCCCCACCCCCCACCCCTTCCACCTGACCCCCATCATTCACTAATCTTTAAAAATAAATAAATAAATAGCCATACATCTCATTTGATCGACTCACCCCACGTTATTCTGCAGGTAGTGGAGGACTCTGAGCTCATTCTCCATACCCTCCCCCCACCCTCCCCTGACCCCCATCATTCATTCACACTTTCTGGATTTGTTTTATTTAAACAGTGGCCATGCAAGAATGGTTCCTACAAAAAAAAAAAAAAAATTGATTAGATGGACTCACTCCACATTATTCTGCAGGTAGTAGAGGACTCCCAGCTCATTCAGGGTGCGCGCCATGTCTGCAGAGTCTGGGCCCATGGCCAGTTCCTCCAGCTGCAGAGCTCGCCGTTGTAGAGGGTCAATCTTGTGGTGGCCCTGACCAAAGATCAAACACTGCTGTGTATACAAGTTTCCTTCCTGCGAGGAGTGCGCACTTACTCATTAACCCCTTCACTGCTTGATCCACGTTCTTGGTGTCGCCACCCCCACAGCACGTGCCATTCAAGCCAGCCACGAACTGAGACCAAAGTTACACCTCTGTCATTACCCCTTCACTGCCTGATCCATGTTCCTGGTGCCGCCACCCCCACAACACTTGTGATTCAAGCCAGCCATGAGTTGAGACCAAAGCTACACTTCTGTCATTAACCCCTTCACTGCCTGATCCATGTTCTTGGTGCCCCCCCCCCCCCCCAACACACACACACACACACATAAATGTCTTAATAAGAATAAAAATAACAATATGTGTTGTCAAGTGCTCAATCTGATTAACAGGACAAATGTGTGTACAAAGACTATATTTAAACTTAAACAGCAAAAAAAAAGAACCAGCTGAAAATGAAAAGTAATGAGGAAAATGCTGAGGAGACACACACAGTGGATTGGATCATCTATCCTGAAGTCTATGAGATGTTGCGTAATACCAATGCCAAGGCAAAATTAAATGTTCATCCTCTTGCAGTGATAAGGATCATTCAGTGCAAACAGGGCAATGTATAATTAAGTGAACACACACACACACATACACACACACACACACACACACACACACACACACACACACACACACACACACACACACATAAATGTCTTAATAAGAATAAAAATAACAATATGTGTTGTCAAGTGCTCAATCTGATTAACAGGACAAATGTGTGTACAAAGACTATATTTAAACTTAAACAGCAAAAAAAAAGAACCAGCTGAAAATGAAAAGTAATGAGGAAAATGCTGAGGAGACACACACAGTGGATTGGATGGAAAAGACTGGGTTTTAACTTTCATTTCAAAAGAGTGGAATGTAGGCATTCATATATACAAAAAAATACTTCTTTTTTAAAACAACGAAACAAAGAACGCACATAAAAAATAAACAGGGAAAATGCCGAAGGGACGCTCAAAGTGGATTAGTTAAAAAAAAGATGAGGTTTTAAGTTTCTTGAGTGAAATGTAGGCGTTTCACACAGAGAAAGAGGAAGACTGAAGGGTCAAAGACAAAAAGGTGAAAACCAACAGTACCATGCATTTTTCAAGCTACCTGGCAATGCTACAAGATTTGGATTGGCTAAGCTTACCTTCATCAGTTGTTTTTTTTAGTACTTATTTCAAGTCAAGAGAAACCTTGTAATTTCAACTGACAGCAACATGTAACAAAGGAACTGTAAATTGATTTGAAGTTAAAAAAAAACCCACACTTTAACAAATCATACAGACATTTTTTTGTATATGTGAAAACAAAATCAGTCTCAAAAAACATGCAGAAGTTGAAATCTTCCAAGCACAATAAACCTCTGTTTTTCTTATTCTGAAGTCCTCAACACATTGATGACTTCTCAAACAGTAACAAAAAGATCAACTGAAGCACACACACACACCAAGCTTTAACCCTGATATGTATCATAATTAAATCAATCAATTATTCTGTGCAGGTATTAATCTGGTTCAAATACTGGATAAGTTCAGTTGTTTTTAACACTGTGGCTTTCTTCGTTGACATTTTACTACAGGCACCAAACCCAAAACACAGCCTTGAAATATTCAGATGCACTCAGACAAGGACAGCCTTAAAGGGAACACTGTGAGTGGAGAAGACTGACAGAACTGCACAAAAAGATCTCAGTTGTTCTGCTGCACATCAAGACAGGAAGCCAGAGATTTAGAGGCCACACAATGTCACATTCATTTTTTAACAGGAAGTTTCATACAGAAGTGAGCTGGATAGATCTGAATGGACTGCACCACTGATAATGGACAAACCTGCACCAGTCTAAACAACTCAGAATCACTGTCTTCACTTGTGTTGGAGTCTAACTCTGACCAAAGGTCGGCCTGTGGAGACAATGCACAGTAACGATTAACAATCTTTCAACATCAAATCATACATCTGTGCTCCGTTTAAAATACAACACAAACATACATGCCTGCAGCAAGAGTAGACTGGAAACTCAATGATGAAATACTACATTGCTATCCTATATAATTACTGTGTAACAGGCATATATAAAGTCCATCCCATAACACAGTTGGTCAGAATGACATTTATATATGAAAAAAGACTTACAGCCGGCCCTCTTGGTGTGCGTATTTTCTTTTTGATGGAAAGAGCTCTCTTTTTCAGTGGGTCAGCAGCATCATGCCTAAAACACCAACACAAAATGAAAAATATCAACTGCATACTGGCATATGTACAGAGATTTACTATAATTATGTGATATAGAAAAACAACACATGTAATGTCAAAATCCTGGCAAGTCGGTAACAGTCAAAAAACAAAGAAACATGATCCATTGCCCAACCAATCCTCCTACTCCCAACTACTTCACCCTTTTCAGTGCGTCATCACCATTCAGGAAACATGCTCGCAGTAGGGTTATTTCCCTTAGTGGAGTAATTGCCCTTTAACTTTGTTTAACCGGAACCAGGTACGAGGCTTTTCAGCCTGCCATGATTTGCAAGCTGCCACATAGTTTTATCCGTTGCTTCAGTAAAGTTTCATCTGAGCGATCCAGGCTTTATTTTGTTTCACAGTGTGAAACTACAATCACCATCTCAAGTCCACCAGAAAACTAAAAATCATGTAAAGACACACACACACTCTTTCTTCCTTCTTTTTTTTTTATTTATTTTTTTTAAAGCAAAAAACTACTGGTTCTCTCTTCCTCTGAAACATCTGTCTCTGATAAAAACCACAGATAGAAAACTGAATTCCCCAGCCATCAAAGGATTAAAAGAAATCCCCCAATGAAACTGATTACCTGAAGGTTTGAAAAGTCTGTCCAGGGCTCTGTAAACTGACATTACATCATATCACATTACATCCCCCAGCCCCACTCACTTATCCTGCTTCTGATACAGGACAGCTAAGGAATCCAGCTCCTTAGCCACCAGATGGTGGTCAGGGCCATAGGCATCCTCAAAGATGTCCAGCGCCTGGCGGTAGAGGAGCTCTGCAGTGCTGAACTTGCCCCACTGGGCATGGAGACCTGCCAGCTGGTGCAGGGACCTGGCCACGATCGGGTGGTCAGGGTCCACGGCCGTCTCCCGCAGTTCCAGAGCTCTCTGCAAGGCTGGCAGTGCCTAGGGAATCACAGGGACATTTCTTAACATCAATTCAAAATCAATATATATAAGAAGTTGTTGTTGTTGTTGTTTTTAAATTAATGAGCCTTAGGAGTTAGCTAAATTACCCTGTGAGGGACAATTAAAGTATACTGACGTGACTCGACTTAAATGTATCAGTTCAGTTCAAGGTGATATCTATGCAATCAGGAAAGCCCCATATTCACTCCAATAGGAGTAATTATCCTCACTTGTACATTAAGCTTCTTTTTTGTGCGCCCTGTGATAGGCTAGAATTTAGGCAGCTTCCTTCTAAACACCTTTGCCATCAAGCAAGGAAAGAAAAGGGAAGAGGACATGACGTATCAATCCACCACTGACCTGGCTCAGTAAACCCAGATCTTTGAGGAACCGACCCAAGATCTCATACATGTCTGCCACTCTTGGTAATGCAATTTGCCCATCTGAAAAAGAAAAAGAAAACAACATGCATGAGGATGAGCTGCCCTGGAAAATCAAGCACAATTCGTACTTTGCCTGGAGTCAAACACACAAAACAGGACACTGTTTCCAAGCACGAAAGACAATGCAGAAATCATGCAATAAGTGCATAACATTTTTCTTCCATTCTCTTTGTGGCGTTAAAGTAGGTGTCTGCCAAGCTGAAGTCAAGCACACAACACAGGACGCTGTTTCTGAACACCAAAGACAATGCAGAAATCATACAATACAATAAGAGTATGCAAACCTTCTTCCATTCTCTTTGTGGCATTGAAGTAGGCATCTGCCATGCTGGGTTTGTCTGCTCCAATAAACTGCCAGTACGATATCAGCTCTGCACATCTTCCCCTGCAAATATCAGTGATAATATTGAAATGACTCTGGGAATTCATGTGCACCTCTGTGCATCTATTCAGTTCTCTGAGTTGTGCTAAAGACCGAGATAAGAAGCGTTACAAATCAACAAGGAAAATACATGCCTGTACGCCCCTCTCCCACCCACCGCCCACCCACCCCAACCCCCGTACTAAAGTTCATAGGCAACAACCTTGACAATGGAGAGTACCAGTACACAAACTTAGAATATGACCAACATTTATACAACAAACACTTTCAAGAACAAAAGATACTGCATAATTCTAAGTCTTTTGCCCAATTTTGGCAGCTTCTGGAATAAGATATTTGAAAGATCCCCCACCCCCACGACAGCTAAAGCTGGGCTTTTCGCTTCTTCTTTTTTTAGGGCTTAATAACATGCAACCTGATGATGCAAACACTCAAAAAGGCTCTTTGCAACACCGATGCTGGAGACACTAAGGATGTCGCTGAACTCACTTGGCATACATGTGCTGGAAGATGCCGAGGTCCAGGATGCAGGAGTGAAGTGCTTCCTTCTTCCCTTGCTGCTTGATAAGCCAGGGCAACTCTTCGGACACGCGGCTTGTCACCTGACCATGCCTAAAAGAAAGACACACAGCCAGTCCACACTTGTACACACAACATGAAAATGCTGCTGTACAGACATCCCCACATTTCCATCCATGAAGACGGTGCAGCCTATACAGTCTCACCCTCAAGCTTGACAATGGAGGTGGAAGCAGTCACCCATGCCCTCCACTGGATTGCCTCAAGAGGTGACAGTCAGACAACACATGCCCCGTCATCCTCGCAGATTCAGTGAGCTTGCTACAAAAAGTGAAACGTGTAATGTGCTGATGGTTGACATCTGCCTTCAAAAACTCCTGCGGGTGTACTGCCTTGGACATGCCGGAGTGAAGGGAAATGACAGAGCAGATAGACTGGCGGGCAAAGCAACCCTCACAAATGGCTTGCTTCTCGGAAGATCTTAAGTGTTGAGAAGCTTCAGATGCTACCAGCAGGCACAAAGCCAAGGACATCACAACGCTGACTGCCTGCAGGAGAAAGGTGTTGAAAGAGGAAGCACTAGATGATCTTCACTGAAAGGATGAGAGAGGGCAATTGTCAATCAGACAGACATTGGAACCATTTCAAAGGCAATGTTGGGGAAACTTCTGAGAGACGGGGTGGGGCACATATGGTTTTTTCCGAGCACAGACACCATCTTGAACTGAACTGAACTGCCAGAAAGCATGCTGAAAAGAAACAAAACAGTTAGGTAAAATTGTTTATTTTGACACAGAAATATTTTGATGACACAGGCCACTGATGGACTGAGTCAGTAGCAGACAGAAATATGAGCTTACTGTAGACTTTTGCTGAAGTAGTCAACCAGTTCCTGCCTGACGCTGCCAACCAAGGGACCCTCGTCTTGGCCAAAGCAGAACTCGTGGACAGCGCTCTGAGCCTGGGTAATAGCACAGAGCTGAGGTTAATCACAAGACATGCATCTCACTACAATCCAAATGCAAGAACAGACCAGTCCTTTTGTGGCTGCTTCAACACACGCAAGGATGACACAGATCTGTGCACAGTAAACAGACAGCCAGTGGTGACCCAGATAAGCAGGCCCCTGCCCCTTAACCCCTCCCTCCACCACCGCCCCCCCCCCCCCCCCCCCACCACCACCACACACACAAATGGGCAGCACCCCTAACCAAATAAAATACACCCCCTCCTCCTCCACACTTCTGGCAACTTGAAGAAAGATGTTCCCTACTGAAATGGGACATGGGGCATTGTTGCGTACTGATTACCTGTTAAAGGTGGACAGCCCACCTTGGCACAGGGTGAGAAATTGGTAACGAAACAGGACAAGCTGCGCGGCTGAATGTGACTGACCTGTTGGTGTGCAAAGGTGAACAATCCACCTTGGTACTTGAGGATGAGGTGTGTGGTCAGAAAATGGAACATGTAGCATAAGTGAACACTGCTCATCCCTGGTATCAGCTCCAGCAGTTCATTTTCATGCATGCCACAGCGACTGGCACACATGTACTGCAGCACCTGATTTTTAAAAAAATACAAAAATGGACACACCAAAAAAGTTACATGTAAAACCTTCAACAGGTCATTGTTGTGAACACCACAGCAAACATCAGACAGGTTTCTGAACATGTGAAAACTGAACTGATCAAAATTATGACTGAATGACACTTGCAGGTGAAGATCTCTCTCTGTGCATCTTTCTCTGTAACTGTCTGGTGCACACACATGCACACACCCAGACCCACACACACCCACAGCAACCACATGATATGTGGAAAATGGTAGGATGCTATTTAATGAAATGGATGTTAAAAAGGTAGGATTTCAGTTTGGATTCCATGCACACACACACACACACACACACACACACACACACACACACACACACACACACACACACACAAATCCAGACCAGTAAGCAGAGTTAATTCTGGCAAAGATTTTTTTCCTCATCAGCCCTCAGTCACACACTTACCTGCTGAAACTGTCCCTTAGTTTCTGGTGTATCCAACTGACCAGCCAACAACTCTAATACACAGAGGTAAAGACTGTGGCTGTCTGATGAATTCAACACGATCGTCAGGTGTTTGTTAACATCTTGTTTCCCAACACTGCACACACACACACACACACACACACACACACACACACACACACACACACACACACACACACACACACAGTAAGTTAAATCTATACACACTGAAAGAGCACACAAATGGATACATATATCATGAAACCAAATCAATAAGAACCATCAGTTCAGTTCCAGGGTTAATACACTAAAACTATAGCCCAACAGAAAGCAGCATCTCCCAACAAAAACCACATTTGGAGAAAAATGTACACACAAAGACAGAGAAAAAAAGACAGCACTATCTTTTTGGTGACTGAAGAACAGTGGACCAAAGGAACACATGGCAGGATAGAAATTCCAGTACCAATTTTTTCCCCAGTGGGTTGGCAATGGAGACACAGATGAGCTGTAACAAAAACAGGAAAAGCAACACAACACCCACTCTGCCATGTGCCTGGCCAGAGACACAGACGAGCTGCAACAAAAACAGAAAAAACATCACAGCACCCACCCAGCCATGTGCCTAGTCAGAACCACGGACAGGCTGCAACAAAAACAGAAAAAACATCACAGCACCCACCCAGCCATGTGCCTAGTCAGAACCACGGACAGGCTGCAACAAAAACAGAAAAAACATCACAGCACCCACCCAGCCATGTGCCTGGCCAGAGACACAGACGAGCTGTAATGAAAACAAACAAAATATCACAGCACCCACCCAGCCATGTGCCTGGCCAGCACCATGATGTAGAGAGGACAGGAGGTCGGCAGCGTGCGACAGTGGGTCAAGATCCGCGACTCAGACTCAGCGTCCAGCCAGGAGTCCAGTGTGGCCAGCTCTGCCCGCAGCAACTCTCGCACGTTCTTGGTTCCCAGGCAGCCCAGGTTGACAGTGGGCCAGGACCGCCAGGCCTGGGGGCAGGTGTTTTCCCGCACTGACACAATGACCCGGGCATCCACAGGCAGGGGATCCAGCAGCCACTTGAGGTGAACTTCTGCTTGCTGAAAATACATTCTCCAGCTTTAAACAAGATGCAGGTCAAATTGGCTGCATTTTATGGCATGTGAAGTTGCTGCATGTAGCAATACTGATTTTTTTTATCATCGTAATAGGTAGTAAAACCTATGTTACAATTGGTAATAAAACCTATTTTACAATCTGTAATAAAACGTATGATACCTTAAATCAAACTCCCCCCCACAAAGTGACAAGACAAACACTCAAATAACAGTCATAAAATTGTTATTGCTCCTCCTTGAAAATATTCTTTCCCAAGTAAACTATAAAATACCAGACTGTAAAAATAATTATCCAAAAAGTAGCGTCGTTTACTCATGTCATTTACCTAAATGTACTCTAAAAGGAAACATACCACGTACACAACAGTAGTTAACATTCCACAGACAAAGCTTACCAAGAATCTGTCCACAGAGTCAAGAACCAGTATGACACCACCTGGAGATTTGGCAGACACCTTTTCCAGCCACCGCGGAAACTCCTCAACTAGACGCACTGGGTCACATGTCAGCGCTGGTGGAGTGCTCACGTGCTGCATCAACTGGACATAAACATAAGGCCCACCCCACTTAAAAACTCTGCCAATACTTGTGTCAAATAATTTTACAGCTGGAGGTCAAGAATACTGTATCATCAAGAGGTTTTGAAGATACAGCTATTACATGCTGGCCCCTTAAATGAAAACAATAAAACAGAAATTAATCCATCAAACAAAGAAAAATGTGCATGCATCACTGTTCAAACTTGATTTATTTCACACAGACTGGTGTAAACTAAATCAAGTTTAAACAGTCATGATGATTCAGTGCAGTAACACTCATGACAATTCAGTGAAGTGAACAGTCATGATGATTTAGTGAAGTAACAGTCATGACGATTCAGTGACGTCATGACAATTCAGTGGAGTAACAGTCATGATGATTCAGTGAACCATTATGATGATTCAGTGAAGTAACAGTCATGATGATTCAGTGAAGTAACAGTCATGATGATTCAGTGAAGTGAACAGTCATGACAATTCAGTGAAGTAACAGTCACAAAAATTCAGTGAACATTCATGGTGATTCAGTGAAGTAACAGCCATGACAATTCAGTGAACAGTCATGATGATTCAATGAAGTAACAGTCATGACGATTCAGTCAAGTAAGTCATGATGACTCACTGAACAGTCATGACTATTCAGTGAAGTAACATATTTCAAAAGTTCCAGATTGATTGCAGCTGACCAGCCACATCAAGCACAACCACCAATCTGAAAGCCCAAACCTGCAGCTGATGCGCTTACCTGAGCAGTGAGTCTGCGGATCATGATGATGGGGTCGGCACTGATGGAGGAAGGAGAGTCCACGAAGTGGTACAGCACCAGCATGCTGGAGCTCTTCTCTTGCTGCAGCTGAATCCTGCATGGTGCAAAGCACAAACTTATAGTACAGGTAGCATCCTTTGGGAAAAGGAAAACAAGCATGCTAATCACACACACACATACACACACACACACACACACAAACATGCATGCGCACACACGCACGCACGCATGCACACACACCTACACACACACACGTCTTCACAAAATTAGAGGTGATAACATGATCATTTTAACATCAGAATTGCATCAGCCAATACTCAAATACATAGTGCTCCTCACCATCTAGACAGAAGCAATGATCTTCCAGAGCCTGAGGAACCGCTGACCAGCAATGGAGGCACAGGCCCCGCTGCAGCAACGTGGGCCGTCAGTCGCTCATAAAGCTACAACAAACACAAGCAGTTCAAATGACACTCTTACGTATTATCTTTCATGACAGACATCCACTCCTGATTTAAAGCCCCATGTTAAATATCTTAGAAACCCTTTACCTTTTCAAATTCAGTTCACCTCTGGCAAACATTGCAATGCTCTAAGCCTGCAGTGGCCGACAGACAGAACTCTAAATCTCAAACCAGACCACAAAACAGCCTCAACATACCTTTACTTTTTTCAAACCCCATTCCACAACTAGCAAGCCACTGCAGGGTTCTAATGTCCATATTGTTGACATGTTCAATGTCCATATTGTTGACTTGTTTAATGTCCATGCTGTTGACATGTTTAATGTCCATATTGTTGACTTGTTTAATGTCCACACTGTTGACCTGTCCAGCACTAAACTTCAAACCAACCCTCAGAATGCCTGCAACTGCTGACAGCCACGACACTGAATACCAACACACAGCATCCACAAACAGGCCTAACCAGCATGTTACCTTTTCAAAGCCAAGTTCGCAGCTGGCATGCACGGCATGGTTGAGGGCCTCCAGCTGATGGCAGTCAAGGTGCTGGTCCCACACCAGGCCCCCACACACCATCCCGGCCTCAGGGCCCTCCCCGAAGCCGAGGTCTTCACTCACACTGGCCTCACGGGCGTCAACGCCCAGCTCCTGCAGCGCACAACAACAAAATCACCATGGGCATGACGCAGGAACAGAAAAGACTGATCAGGACCACACACAAAAAGTCAAGTAACTTAGCGTTTTATGCCCAGTCAGTCATTACAGTTTTAGCAGGGCGATCAAAAAAGTCAAAAAATCTGAAAGCACAAGCTACTGCACTTATGCATTCCACATTGCAGGTGTCAACCACAATAATAAAAATAACATTATTTTTATGTAGCAGAATTCTCTGGTCTACACAAACTCACTGCCCTTTACAACATTTTCCAACATTTTCAACTTTTAAGTGAGAAAAATATCAAAGGTAATATGTTCAAGAAAGTATTACATACTATGACAACTAATGATACTTGTACACCAAAAAAAAGTAATGTACATGTGCCGTATGAGAAGCATTCGTTGGGGGGGGGGTATGTTGTCAGTTACCTCCCTTCCTACGTTCCTCAGCACCTTGGAACGCTCATGAAACAGACTATCCAAGTGCGCGTCTGTGCGACAGGTACAAAATACAAAAATAAAAACACTGCTTTGGGATTTTGTTTTAAAAAGCCTTACTGACTGCCAACTGTAAATCCCTGATCAGCGGCTACTCAGTCCTGACACTTGTTGGCATCGTACTCTCTCTAGCTGGTGAAGAAGGAGTGGCAGGAGTGGTGGGAAATGCAGCACCTGTACATACACCAGTGTGGACGGCAGTATGCACAGGTGTGAGCAAACAGCTGTGCATGCAGCCTTCTCACCCAAGATGGTTTTAGCTGAGGAATGCTCACAAATAACAGCAATGCCAGTGTCGTCATACGACTACTTTATCCTCAGGGCATCAAACCACTTGACACGCATAGTGCATGCAAAGCACCTTATTGTGGCTGCAAGGGGTAAACTGGACAAAGTGAGGAAAGAATGCATGACATCAGACTGAGCAAACAACTCACAGTTTTCAGTATCTTCTCCACTTCAGCATAGACAATCTCCATGGTCCTCGTGGCCGATGACAGACCATTTACAATCTTGGCACTGCCACTCTCCCTGATCTTGCTGCGTAGTTCCTGAGTCTCTGACAGTAATCCTGTCTGGCTGGGTCTGTGCACACAATAATTTGTTATACTACACAATAACTTTTCTTTCTTCTTTTTTCATTATTTCTTCTTCAACATCGCAAAAAAACAAAAAAACAAAAAATGTACTTGGATATAACAGTTTAGACTCAGTATATGCAAAACACTTATGACAGCTTGGAATAATAAAATTACAAAATGGTTCAGAAATTATCAGAAATGATTTGAACATTTAACACTTAACGACATTATGTCACATTAAAATTTGCAAACAAACTGTACAAACAAGATCCTATTTCAGAATGCATGCATGTATCTTAATACTAACTGGTGTGTGTGTGTGTGTGTGTGTGTGTGTGTGTGTGTGTGTGTGTGTGTGTGTGTGTGTGTGTGTGTGTGTGTATGTTTACAATTACAAACGATCTTCATATAAGCTTCTGAACACCAAAGAATTACCAAAACTTGACAATGCGTGCAAAAACTTATTTTTGATGAACTCATAATAACTATTTATCTAAAACTATTTGCAGTTTAAAGTTAAAAAACAGGCACTGACCTTCTGCTATCCATGAAACAGAACACTGATGGCCTCTTTCCTGGGTTATCTAGATGTCCATGTTTGATTTCAAAATTCAAAAACCTGGAAACATATTTCAAAATTCTTCACTATAAAATGTGGCTACAGTAGTTCAGTGGTAGCAAACAAATGTTTGAATCTTTTTGGGCGTGGATTCTCATTTGTAATACATATATACTTTGTGTGTGCAATATATCAATCCTCAGACTAGCTCTGCAACCTCCTCTAATTAATCTGGTTTTCTCCCCTTGCTCATTTGACCTTTGTGTGTGTGACACAACCATGGAAACTGTTCATTCATCTGAACTTTGTGTGTGATGCGACCATGGAAACTGTTCACTCATCTGAACTTTGTGTGCGAGGTGACCATGGAAACTGTTCATTCATCTGAACTTTGTGTGTATGATGTGACCCTGGAAACTGTTCACTCATCTGAATCTGATGTAACCCTGGAAACTGTTCACTCATCTGAACTTTGTGTGTGCGATATGACCATGGAGACTGTTGACTCATCTAAACTTTGTGCGTGTGGTGTGACCATGGAAACTGTTCACTCATCTGAACTGTGTGTGTGTGACGTGACCATTGTACCTGTTCACTCAGTTAAATTGTGTGTGTGTGGTGCAACCATGGAGACTGTTCACTCATCTAACTTTGCGTGTATGATGTGAGCATGGTAACTGTTTCCTCATCTGAACTTTTGTGTGACATGACCATGGACACTGTTCACTCATCTGAACTTTGTGTGTGTGATGTGACCATGGAAACTGTTGACCAGAATGTAAAAAGAGTTAATCATCATACAAAAAATACCCCCCCAAAAATAATAATAATAATTCCCACAATTTTGAATACATTAAGATGCAATTTTGCCACAATTAAAGCACATATCCACATTATATTTAACTGCTCACCTATGACTAGAATCACCAAGAAGACATAGAAATAAAGAAGACATTTCAATCTGTCTCCTTCGTATTCTCTGAAGAAGATCAGCCTGCTGCAAAAAAAACCCAGAAACAATCAAATAACATACACTGTCCAGTTTTCATTTTGAATACAGTCACTTGCAATACAAAACTGCAGTTTGAAAGAGGAAAAATGGATCACACTGACATGCTTTTACAGACAACAGTGAAGAGAGTTGGAGTACCATTATACAAAGTAGCATACATACACTGAGAGTGCATTGCAGGTACAATTTCGAAGCCTACTTCAGTTTATAAAAACGGGAGTAATAATGGTGCTGCCCCACAGATATGTTGTCCTATAAACAATTTCAGCCTCCTATAAAACATTTTAGGTCAAAATGTAGAGGAAAAAAACACACAAGTAGTTAACTGTTGAGCTGTTATATTGAGATCTGGAAAACTTTAAACAGTCAATCTGACGGGATGGGGGGGGGGGGGGGGAGGAGACAGAAAGTCGTACTCCCTTTGTAAAGAGCCTACTGGGTGCATCATTCCCTCCCCCCCCCCCCCCGAACCAAATCCAATTTTTGGCCCACACTGCCAAGCCTCTTATAAAACATTTGATGACATTTTGTACAGCAGTCCTGATGTCAGCAGAGTCCTGCTGTGACTGAATCAAGAGGACTCTAAAAAATAAAATCATCAGGGGCATTGTAAAACAATATCCTTGATTTCATTCTCTTTTTGTTTTTTATTCTTGATCTTTTTTTCTCTTTTTTTATCGGCTGCAGAAAGGTTTACCTTCTTGGACAAAACTAGCTTTGAAACAGCTGGTTGCTTTGAGAAGGCTAGTTCCTTAAATTACATCATTCATTCTCCTCCACCAGCACCAATGTGATGTGAGAAGCAGCAGAAACCTACAGTGGCAGCTTGCTTGTCAGCGGGGCAGGGCAAGTAAGTGACCACCAGGTCCCGTCCTTCATTGCAACACAGTGATCGCAGCTTCATCAGGTGATCCTGTAAGTATAATCAGTTAAAAGTAAGGAAGTGAGCACCAGGTCCAGTCCTTCATTGCAGCACAGCAATCGCAGCTTCATCAGGTGATCCTGTAAGTATAAATATATCAGTTAAAATTAAGTAAGTGACCACCAGGTCCCGTCCTTCAGTGTAGCACCGTGATCACAGCTTTATCAGGTGATCCTGCAAACATAAACATAGTTACAAGTACACAAATGACCACCAGGTCCTGACCTTCATTGCAGCTTGCAGCACAGTGATTCCAGTGTGAACATGTGTTTTAATCATTCATATGTTTATCAAGCAAAACATAATAATTTATAATAATCATGTACACAGAGCAAAACTGACATGTTTTAATCATTCATAATATGCTCATCTAGCAAACCTGTCAAGTTTTAGTCAGTTGCTGGAGCAGGCGCATTTTATTTCTAATAAAATTTTGCAACACAAAGCCCTCCCAACACCAACCTTGACAAGAAGATCCACTTCAGCCGCCAAGTCCTTTGTGGCAGATATATAGATGCGCAGCGTGCTACTTATAGCATACTCTGGGATGCTGGGAATAATATGCACCATGTTGGCCAGAGCAGCACACCAGTCCTCTGAAACATACATGGAATTACACTCACACCAGTCTTCTGAAACACATATTGACTTACACTCACACTGTCTGTATACCAAGTACCCAGACAATGTTCTCTCTCCCCTGTCTCTCAATTTCTGAACAGAACAAGGGAGCATCAAATTTTCTGAACCACAAAACTAAGCATGCTCTCACACACACACACACACACACACACACACACACACACACACACACACACACACACACACACACACACTGTCTCTCTGTCTGTCTGTTTCTCTCTTTCTCTCTCTGTCTGTTTCTCTCTCTCTCTCTCTCTCTCTCTCTCTCTCTCTCTCTCTCTCTCTCTCTCTCTCTCTCTCTCACCTTTTGTTACATTGGTGAAGGGACCCTCCATTTCCATGAGTGTGGAGACAAACTCAGGCCCCCTGAGAAAGGCTGGCTGATGAAGCTGTGCAGAGCTGCCCAGTGATGGCTCACTCTCCAGGGCTGTCCACCAGTCTCCTGGGTTCGCATTGCCTAAGTGCAAGTGCAACAATGGGAGCACAGATTCATTTTGAGCCTACTGGGCAAGCCTAAGGAGTGTGACTATGTGCTTTAAAAACATCACTGATGTCAACAGTTACCCTTTTGAAGGGAGCAACTGTGGGTGTGACATTTAACTGAGAAACTAAATTTTTCACCACAGTGCAAAGCAAAATGAAAAACACTGAAAATCAAGTTTCACAATTAAAATCTGCC
This sequence comes from Alviniconcha strummeri, assembly GCA_963584105.1. Classification (NCBI taxonomy): domain Eukaryota; kingdom Metazoa; phylum Mollusca; class Gastropoda; family Provannidae; genus Alviniconcha; species Alviniconcha strummeri. The sequence continues at coordinate 28,961,310 of OY757541.1, read as the reverse complement.
AATTCCACCTCATTCAAACCCAAGTACACTGCCCTGAAATTTTCTGGCAATTGAAATTTAAACAGGCACAAGCAGTCAGCTTTGTTAGCATCCAATGTCAGTGCAACTAAAACTTTAACACTAATAAAATATTTCAATAAAACAATCACCTAAATCAACCAAACCAGAGCGGGAGGCTGTGTCAATGTCCTCTGTTAATCCATGCATCAGTTTGGACAAACGGTTCTCTGCTTCACGTTTTGTGCGCAGCAGATTCTGGATCTCCCCTTCTTTGGTCTCACGAAACAACTGAAACACACACACACACACATACACAAACACACACATACATCTGGTTTATAATTTTACTATTTCAACAGTGGAGCATTATGGCACAGTTTCTGCCAGTCTGTCCATCACCTCTTTGTGTTTACCTCTTACTTCTTTCTTGCATTATATCAGTAGGCGGTACAGTACTGTGACCCACCCCCCACACCACCCCACCCCCTATCTAGTTAAAGCACTATTTACTGCAGTCACCCAATGTCCAGTGAACAAGATACTTCAACCTGAGTGAAGTTTACATTCAAACAGTTGAGGGGGTCAGGCACAGTCCCTTTGATGGACTGCCCACTCCACCACAGCAACCAGCCTGACCATTCAGCATGGGAAATGGAATGCAGAAGTAGAGGCAAAAGACAAGTAAACATGCATCCAAATTACAAGATTATGCACACAACCAAGCATATTGTGTATGTTCAAATTACCACTGTGGAATGAATACAGTGTTACTGAACTGGTTGATTCAGCTCAATGTTTTACTTTTGGTCTGTGTAACATGTCTGTTGTTCTTGCTCCACACTCAGCTGTTAAATTACCCAATCTCATGCTACTGAACACTGAACGTAAAAATGAATATTTTTAAAAATTAACAGGGGTTGGGGGTGGGGGGAACTCTTTCAAAGAACACCATGGAAGTTCAAAGCCTTGTTCATAGCAAACTGTAGTCATTACTATCATGACAATTTAACTTGCAGAGTGCTCCTTGTTTTCCAGAATGTGTGCACTGCATTATGCTTACTGCACTTTCAACATTGTTATTCATCCAGCAATTATGGCAAAAATCGAGTTCAAAATTTGTTGTTGCCTTACCTTGAACTGCCTTTGAACTTTGTCTCGGTCACTCTCAAAAGCAGCTGCCCTTGCCACAGCCTCCTGTTCTGCTTCCAGAGCTGCATCGCGCTCAGCGCGCATGCGTGTGCAGGTTTTCTGTAGCGCCAGCAACTCTGCCCGAAGACGTTTGTTCTCCGTTTCCAGCTTCTGTTCCTTCTTCTGCATGTTGGCAATGTCATTCTCCTTGTTCAGCCTGTACATCTCAAAGTCTTTCTTTATGCGTTCCACCTCTGGATTTTCCAGATCAACAGACAGGGCCGATCTCAAGCTCCCTCCCTTTGGCTTACGGCCAACAGACCCGACACTACGAAGACCAAGTTTTCCTCTTGGCTTCATTTCAATGGGTATTCGTTTGATAACACCATGGCCTGCTCCATCCAGATCAGAACCCAAGATGTCATCATCGTCGTGAGAGCGCATAAAGGACCCCCCTGCACCCATGATGGCAGACTGTGCTGTTGTTAAAAACTGCAGCAAACTCTGAAATGTCTGGGAATCTGAGTGACACTGGCAGTATCAGCTGAGCAAGTCCAAAACATGAATCTGAAAAGCTTTCCCTGAAACACAGTTTATTATGTTCGAGCACACAAAATACGTATATTTTGCCATGTCGTCTGCGAGAGGTCCGGTGTCGTTCTTGTTTGTTGATGTAGTTGCTAAAAGTTTGACAGATTCATGCATCATCTTGGTGGCGATTTATCAGTTCATGTACATACGTCGACCTGTCTATGTGAACCAAAATATGAAGCACACACACTATCCACTGCGGGCGCTTTTCGGAGAGCTCTTCCATCTCGAGCTTCTCTAACAACCAAAAGTCACAGCCGGAAGTGCGGAGAGAAAAGTCAGCCTCATCATAGTGACATCATTTTCGTATTTCGGTCAGAAAGTCGGGTAGAGTTTACGGGAAGCGCTGCTTATTTTGGAGACCAAACCATCAAGATGCTTCAAGAATGTTGTGCAGAAAGGTTCTGTCCTCGCGGCTGGTGTTAAAATAAGGGGCGATTTGGGTCTTTCTTGCACGACGGTCCCCGGTATGACATTCTTTTTTCCCGTTTGAGCAAAGCCCGTCTATTTTAGCCGGGCCTCCTTGACGCAATTGGCTCTGTATGGTTTTTGTTGCGGCTTGGGTGCCACTTAAATAACAACAAACCGTTAAAGGGTTAAAAATATTTACAGGGTTCGTGGGCATAGGGCTGTGGGAGTTGGCTGCAGGTTGTGGAGGCTGCTGCCAAGCCGGCTGGTTCCGCGGGCCAAAACTGACGACTGGACTGAGTGACTGCTAAGGTGATGGCAGTCCGAAGATGGTCCCAGTCTCTTATGGTACGGGGAAAGAAAGCGTTAATCAGGACAGGGTGATTGGCAACGTTGTGCTCTTCTCGTCCTGCGGTCTGCGTCAGTGTTGGCAGAAGGCGGCTTAGTGTTGCGGACCTTAGTGCTGACGTTGATGTTGACCACTCCCGCTGGTGCGGGTCCGGTACATCATCTCTGTGGTCAGTTGTGGAGCCTGCAGCGTTCAAGGCTGTTCCATCAGACTGTCGAGCGGCGATTGTACCCGCCCAAAGTGCCGAATTCTAAGTCCGAATCACAGACCGACTTCCGGCTATCAGGCCCCCAATATTAAGTTGTTTAAGGCCTAGATCTAATGCAAGAGTCAGTGGAGAGAGAACTGCAACAAATGAGGCAAAGGTAGACATTAAAAAGGACTGATTCCTGGCTCGGAATGACTCGACTGAGTGGGCACCATTTGACAGGCGCTGGGCGGCATCACTGAGGCATCACTGACTGACGGACGGCACATCATGACCTGAGATCGCCCGCCGCTGGGCCATCCGCTTGGCCAGTCAGTCGTAAAATTTGTTTGTCACGTTTTGAGACTGATCAGTATAATAATTATTATCCTATGACCGAGCTACCGGGGACCAGATTGCCGCGGCTGCGCCCGGCAGTTCCCTGGACTGTCAGTGTGACCCGCGGCGCAGCGGCTACTGACTGGCCCGCGAAGATCATGTCAAGCCCATCCGCATCAAGTCAGTTACTATGATCTTTGCTGACATCGAGAGGCGGCTGGGCCCTTGTTGACTATTTCTGTGTCCGCAGTACCCATTGCGGTGGGTTAGTAGAGTCAGTCAAGGCGAAGTTCAATCTGATCCAGGGTGTGGGCGTAACTGAAGCAGCATCATTGTTTACTTCAGTACTTACTCAGTCTGATTCGCCTGTTCAGTACTGAATCACACACTGACTAGCCGGACTAGCTGTCCAACTCGTTTCAGTAGTGGAACCGGGCTTGAGGCCGCGGCCGCCCGGGCCGGTGGAGAGTGGGGAGGGGTCGCCAAGGCGAATAGTATACACGTTAGTTTAACCGAACTCAGAACAGAACTACAAAAACGACAAAACCTTCCTCTTCTTCAGTTCGGTTATGCAGCTGCAAAACTCGTTTGAAATTTAACTCGGCTCAGCCTGGTGCTCCGCCACGTCGCTGCAACGACTAATTGACTCGACTGACTCAGTGGTAGGGGCCCGGCACGGCCGGGTTTTTTCTCAGTCAGTCGCTCAGTGCGGCAACTCCGACGGAAGTTGATTTTTCTGTCGGCGCTGCAAAACCGTTCAGTTCCCATTTTTGCAGCTGCAGGCCGCAACTGAAAACCAGTGAAGGTGTCAGGTGCACCCGTTTGCACCGTCCCCCTCGGAAAAGAAATCTGTGTTCAGTTTTGTTCAGTCGGCAATAGCGCAAATGATGGTGCCCGAGTGCTGCAACAAACCGATTCAGTTGCGCCGAGCAGTTGCGGCAACATGTGTAGTCATTGAAAAGAGTTGCGGCGGCAGACACCCGCGGCCATCCCCGGCCGCCGGGCCATCCGCCACTCTAAATCGGCTTATACTTTCTTTCCTGGTGCTTTACATCCACAGAAACCATAAGGCTTATTAGGGATGGGCGAATGGAGGTGGCTGAATGTTGCTCTACGTCCACAGAAACCGCATAGGCTTATTACGGACGGGGAGCCCAGGACGGCCACCTCGACTTCCACACAGCTCCTGAGTTCTGTTAATGGAGGCGGGGGAAGAGTGAGATTATATACCTATCGCTACACTGTAACCACCAGAATGACTCCTGTATTAAGACGGGCAGCGATGAGAGCCATTTTAATGTTTCTTTAATTGTGAGGGACAAAGTCACAAGACAATGTCCACAAACCACAAGCTTTTTGAACAGAAGGGAGAGCCGAAGCGGAATCGAGCCGAGGCCCTTCTGCTTACCAGCGGCCTTACAGCTAGACCAAACTGGCTCACTAGATCTTATACATGATGAAACCTAATCACGTTTTACGTCAAAAACCCGGCCGGCCAGGCGTCCAATCACTGAGGCGTAAAAGCTACAAGGACGATGGTGATCATTGACATCGGAAGAAGAAAAACAAAAAAACGGGACCGCCTGGCATGCTAGGATTGGGGTGTGGCCAGGTCCAATCAGTCTGAGTCATCACACACTCACATATATATAGGCCTATGCCGCGACACACGGACCCATGCACGCACATACGCATGCACTGACACGCACAGTAGTACCGCTTTAATTGATCAGTTTTTCATTGGGACATGATAACTGACTTGACGCGTCTCATGTGGCTCACGGCACATGTTTGTCAGGAACGTCTTGTGTGACGTCTAATCCCCAGGGACAAAAAGCTCGATAAAACCTTGAAACCTTGGGAGCTGCATTCTCAGTAATCAGAAAAAAAACTTTCGTTGCGCGTGTATTAGCGGCTACAGATACCGGTTATGCATCCAATCTACGTGTAAAATGGTTGAGACAGGCTGCCAGTCACTGTAGGCTATAGTGTGGCCCATCATGGCGGTTACAGATACCGGTTATGCATCCAATCTATGTGTAAAATGGTTGAGGCAGGCTGCCAGTCACTGCAGGCTATAGTGTGGCCCAGCATGGCGGCTACAGATACCGGTTATGCATCCAGTCTACGTGTAAAATGGTTGAGGCAGGCTGCCAGTCACTGTAGGCTATAGTGTGGCCCATCATGGCGGTTACAGATACCGGTTATGCATCCAATCTATGTGTAAAATGGTTGAGGCAGGCTGCCAGTCACTGTAGGCTATAGTGTGGCCCATCATGCCCCAAATTCGGTCTGGCCGCAGTCGGGCTCCAGGCGCAGTGACTGACGAAACAGTGTAACACTGTCGCGTGTCAGGTGACCAATAACATGTATGTGTAGGGGGACGATCTTGATCTTGATCTTGATCCTGATATTCACGCTGCTTAAACATCCAGTAGTCTGGCTTAGTGCAGCGGAGTAGTGACTGTGCAGTGGAGTAGTGCAGTGCAGCGGAGTAGTGACTGTGCGTTGCGACCTGATCAGTGGTGTTGCGTGGCCGCTACTAGGGCGTTGCTCCGCTGGACACGGACTGAGGCGGCATGGCCGATTGTGGTGTTGTCCAGGTGGTTGGAAAGTAGTCACGGAAACATCAAGTTTCTCCGTTTATTTACACAAGGACCAACCTCAGGACAAAATCAAAGGAACCTCAGAACAACAAGCGGCCATCAGCGGCGACAACGCATGCCTCACCCGGCCAGACTGCTGTGTCAGGTCGTCGAAAAATACTTCAAAAGCCCAGCTTAATGTCCTCGGATGTCGGTTGACGTGTTAGGGACAAACTGTGACCAATGCCTAAGCATGGTCCAGTGTTGCTTTACGTCCACAGAAACCACGAGGCTCATTAGGACGTGGAGCCCAGGACGGCCACTTCGACTTTCACACAGGTCCTGAATTGCCAGCGTATACAAAAATAGTGCCGTCAATAAGTACACCCTACACTATAGTCATGAGAATCATAATCTTTATACAAGTAAGTAAGTAAGTTGGTGTTTTACGCCCCGTCAACCTTTGATACAAAATACAGCCTTTTCTTATACGTAACTAAATAAAATTTAACAAAAACAATGTTCATGATATAAGCATACCACTGAAATTAGTAATAAAGTAGTAACATTAATGCGACAGCTAAAAGGCAAAAGCGCGGGAAATCCCAAGGTTCACAAACAACTTTGGATTCGCATCACAATGGCTATCACGGTTAAATGTAAGTAGTAAATATGGTGCATAACGTCCACAGAAACTATAGGGCTTATTAGGGACGGGGGGAAGGGGGGTATGGAGGTGGGGGGGGGGGGGGGAGAGGGAGATTATATACCTATCGCTACAGTCACCTCCAGAATGACTTTTGCATTAAGCTGGGCAGTGATGAGAGCCATTTTGTTTCATAATTGTGAGGGACAAAGTCACAAGACAGGTCCACAGACTACAACTTTCGAAGAGAAAAGAGCCGAAGCGGATTCGAACCGAGGTCTCTCTGCTTACCGCTAGGCCACTAGGCCAAACCGGCTCACATTATCACGGTTAGATTGTTTTGAGTGTTGCTTTACGTCCACAGAAACCGTAGGTTTATTAGGGACGGACAGGGCTAGAGCCATGGGCCTGTAGATATAGGTCCATGGCTGTTGATGATGATGATGATGATGATGATAAAGTGTTGCTTTACGTCCACATAAACCCTAGGCTTATTTGGGACGGGAGCCCAGGACGGCCACCTCGACTTCCGCGCAGCTCCTGAACTCTGGTGCGGCTTAACGTCCACAGAAACCTTAAGGCTTATTAGGGGCGGAATCCATGGTGATGATGAGTTGATGCTTAATGTCCTCAGATGTCATTTGACATATTAGGGACAAGTTGTGACCAATGCCGAAGCACGGTTCAATAAAATCCACATACGTAAGGTGTATGCGTGTTTAGCTGTATCCTGCCACCTGCACTTTTGGCAGAATGACCGGGATTTTTTACGTGCTACTGCGGTAACACGGGGGTGGAACGGATACCGAAATAAGAGTCAGCACAGAAAGTCGACCCTGGAGAAGAAAATTCTCCCGCCGTTCCAGCAGGGATTCGAACCCGCGACCTTTCAATCACGAGTCCGGTGCTCTAACCACTGAGCTATCCCCGCCCCCCAAGGAATCCATGGTTAGAGCCATCGACCTATATATATGGTCAGAGCCATCGACCTATATATAGGTCCGTGGTTAGAGCGTCAATGTCTTTAAAAGGTTGTGGTATGCGGACACTGTCTTGTGACTTTGTCCATCACTTCCTACTGAAACATTAAAATGGCTCTCATCTCTGCCCATCTTAATGAAAAAGTCATTCTGGTGGTGACAGTGTAGCGATAGTTATATAACCTCCCTCTGCCCCCCACCTCCATACCCCCTTCCGATCCCCCCCCCCCCCCCCTTCTCCCCGTCCCTAATAAGCCGTACGGTTTCTGTGGACGTTAAGCACCATGTTTACTTACTTACTTTGCGTCGGTGTCGAGACTGAGCCGGTTTGGCCTAGCGGTAAGCGGAAGGACCTCGGTTTGATACCGCTTCGACTCTCCTTTCTCTTCAAAAGTTATGGTTTGTGGACACTGTCTTGTGACTGTCCCTCACTATTAATGAAACATTAAAATGGCTCTCATCGCTGCCCATCTTAATACAGGAGTCATTCTGGTGGTTACAGTGTAGCGATAGGTATATAGATGTGAGCAAGTGCTCTTTGTATACGTTTTACATTAATCCCGCCCCGCTTAACGGATCAATGCAATTTCATTACTGTACTGATAGTAACCCGGGAACCGGAGCAGACGACACTTTTGTTTTGAAGCGCGGCGTGTGGCGTAACGCCACATGGCCTTCACACAGCCGACCGGCGATAGCCGCCAGTGCGCGGCATTTTCAAATCTGTTTTTCTCCCTTAACATTTTGACCGCTTGTTTGTTTACCTACTCTTTATTTACCTAGTCCTTTTTGTGCACTAAGCCATGTGTAATATATTTTGTCATCTTAGAATGTTTATTTAACGTTTATTTAGACACAGGATCGATCAGTAGCCGATGTCTTGATGAGTTGATGCTTAATGTCCTCAGATGTCATTTGACATATTAGGGACAAGTTGTGACCAATGCCGAAGCACGGTTCAATAAAAGCCACATACGTAAGGTGTATGCGTGTTTAGCTGTAACCTGCCACCTGCACTTTTGGCAGAATGACCGGGATTTTTTACGTGCTACTGCGGTAACACGGGGGTGGAACGGATACCGAAATAAGAGTCAGCACCGAATGTCGACCCTGGAGAAGAAAATTCTCCCGCCGTTCCAGCAGGGATTCGAACCCGCGACCTTTCAATCACGAGTCCGGCGCTCTAACCACTGAGCTATCCCCGCCCCCGAGCCGATGTCTTTCTAGGTCCATTCTTTTTATAGCCGTCGTCTGCATGGCGCGCTTTGTTTAGTAGTAGTGAATAGTAGTGAAATGTTGTTTTGATTCGATTAAAGTAATTCTGTGTCGATCAATGCTTTGTCGTATAGTATTTTGCTTAGCTGACTTCATGTTTAGTGCTTATTTTGGGTTGAAATTAACTTGTTAGGTATTGTGTACTGTAGAAGCTAAGTTGTATTCATAGACTACTTAATATCACTATCAGCGCTGCTGCGACTAAGATAACGCGCCCCAGGCGAAAGTTCGCATCGATTGTTTTATTATTAGTCTTTGAGTTTGTCTTGCTTCTCTTACAGAGCGTTGTATTGTAATTGTTATGTACCATTTTAACCGTGGGAGCGTGTTCTTTATTCTGATGTAAGTTTTAGTGACAGTTATATTTTGTACATTGTGTTAGTTGTGATTTAGTTGTACGAATCTGTTTATAGACAGGCGCAAGCCACGCTTCCCACTCTTGTTGTAAGTAAAATAAGTCATGTGTGTACATTTTGTTTATACAGTTTAAAAGATTGTAACTGTAGCTTTTATTTGATGTTTTTCATGTTTTAATTGGTTTAGTTATTGTAGAGGAAACTGTATTTGTGCGGGCCAGGGAAACACAGTTGTCAGCCATTTTGTGGTCCAGAGGAGCGATTTTACTGTAGCGATAGCGTGTGTTCCGTGTGGCCCGCGCCGTTCTCTTATCTATGCGTGAGCGTGAGGATTTTGGGACAGGGTTCCAGGCGAGATCAATAGATCAAGAGATCTTAGAGGAGGGAGGTGGAGCTAGACCCTCACTTTTGCCCAGAAGAGATCATGAGTAGGGAGGTGGAGCTGGGCTGAGCAAGTTGGACGTCTTTTGCTTCGAGTTGTCCAAGTTGTTCGTCAACAGCGGTGCAACGGACATTGTCTTAGTGACTCTGTCCAGCACAGCAGTTGAAAGAGCAATTGCGCAGTGCACAAGTCGCTGGGCAATGGCGAGGGGACACCGCCTTAACACTTCCATTGTTCTGGCGGCTGTCTACGGTCTCTCCGGTCTTTTTCGGGCGGTTTCCGCGGTCGAGCCAATCACCCTGTCCCCTTCCCACTCTGTCCCCGTCCCTAACAGGTCATCCCGCCTCCGTGGACGTTAAGCAACATGAAAGCCAAAGATTTTGGGTGTGCTGAAAATTGTCTGCGGCTGAGAAAGTAAAACCTGATTGCTGCCATACGCCTGCTGTGGTCTCCACTTTATTGACTCCGCTGCCTGTGTCCTGTCCTTTGACCACACCACTCCATTACATATGCTCTCCCTCTTCCCCCACCTCCATACCCCCTTCCCCCCCTTCTCCCCGTCCCTAATAAGCCTTATGGTTTCTGTGGACGTTAAGCACCATGTTTACTTACTTTTAGCGTCAATGTCAGCGCCACGTAACACCTACTTGAACGCATATGGGCGACGAGAGTCGAGGAAGAGCTGAACGTCCGGGAAAAGGGGTGGAAAACTAACTGGGCATGTACACAAAAGTGGGCTTGTGCTCTGGGTGAGCAGTTAGCGTCTCAAACTAGAAACAAATAAAAAGATTAATATCTTAACTGGTTACACATGTATTAGAGGCAAAAATGTGATCCTCTGTCTGTCTGTCTGTCTGTCTCTGTGTGTCTGTGTCTGTCTGTCTCTCTCCCCCCCCCCCCCCTCTCTCTCAGTCAGTTATCAGTGTAATGTGTGTACCTGCGTCTGTTTGTGCGTGCACGTGTCTGCAGTGTCAGAGGGTCAATGTTGTTTTGTTATTGATCGCTTTTTATATAGCGCTATTCTCCGCTCTCGAGCAGACTCTCATTGTGTTCGCATGTGATTTTACATGAGTGACTAGCATTTCAAGTTGTTGTTCAAAAATTTGCTTTACGTCCACAGAAACCCGCGTAGGCTTAATAGGGACGGGAGCCCAGGGAGGCCACCTCGACTTTCACATAGCTCCTGTAAGTAAGTAAACCATGGTGCTTAACGTCCACAGAAACCGTAAGGCTTATTAAGGACGGGGGCACACAGCTCCTGAGCTCTGACTAGCTTTTTATAGCGCGTTTTGTTTTTAAATGTCCACCTAAGTGGTGTACTTACAGCGCTGACATGTCGCTAGTGCCACATGAAACTCAGTGCTGGTGTCTCGGCGCGTTCTGTGTACACCATGGCAACTGTGCACCATTTCGCTTCATGCAAAGCCACATACGCAAGGTCCAGGAGTGTTTAGTTGTAAACTGCCACCTGCACTGTTGGCAGCACCATGTCACTTCATGCAAAGCCACATGCGTAAGGTGCATGAGTGTTTAGTTGTAACCTGCCACCTGCACTGTTGGCAGCATGACCGGGATCTTTTACGTGCTACTGCGGTAACACGGGGGTGGAACCGGATACCGAAATAAGAGTCGGCACAGAAAGCTGACCCTGGAAAATTCTCCCGCCGCTCCTGCGGGGACTCGAACCCGCGATCTTTCAGTCACGAGTTTGGCGCTCTAGCCACTGAACTATCACCGCTCCCAATGTTGTAGTCAGCTTAGCGGCCGCGTCTGAAGTCCTTCCGCGGATAAGACAAAATCCCGAAGTCATGCCGCGAATGCTAGCCTGCACGAAGAACCGGCCTATGTCGCGCAGAAGACGAACGAACAAAAAGCCCTGGCAAAATTATGTAGATAATTAGTAAAAGCGGGACTGATTAACGACGACTGGGTCTACACTGATGATTTGCCGCGTGAGTTACACTGAAACGACTGACTTCCCTCTTAAAGTGTGACTGTGAGAGCAAATCAGCAGAGCTCAGGAGCTGTGTGAAAGTCGAGGTGGACGTCCTGGGCTCCCGTCCCTAATAAACCTAAAGCAACACTTCTGACCAACCAACCAACAGTAAATCAGTGATAGACGCGGCCGTCACTCGAGGGCCGGCGTCTAGACTGCAGTCATCTTCAGCCGTCTTTCTTTCACTCAGTTTGAGTTGAGGAGGGAGGCCAAATTATCCGAAGACGTAAAATGATCAAGTGTCAGCGAGTTCATCACACGATGGCGTTCTCGGCCAGGGACATACGTGTAGCCTGTTCGTCATAGTTTTGGTCGGGGGAGGGAGAGGGGGAGGAGAAAGGCAAAGGAGGGAGGAAGGGGGTTACTGACGTGACATACATGTAGCCTGTTCGTCATAGTTTTGATCCAAACAGATAAAAGGTTCAAAATAACATTATCTTACGTTTGTTTTTGTCCTAATAAATAGTTTTGTCCTAATAAACAGCGTTATTTTGAACCTTTTATGTGTTTGGATCTTGTTTTAGAACGCTAGCAGTCATTCTTGTTTCAGATTTGTTTCTTTTTCTTTTTACGTCTTAGTTTTGATTATTCAGGCGCTGCCACTGTTATAGCGTTGAATGTCTTTGTTAGCCCTTCATGCGACCGGCCGTGAGGCTGGCCATAATTATAATTAAAAAATAAAAATAACGTTAACCTTTTCCCTGCTTTGAGGATGTCACGTGACGTCACTGCCAGAACTTTTCGCTCTGTGGAACGTCGTATTTGGGAATGAAATCCTGCTTGAGTTCCAGCCACAGACTTTGAATATTATTGAATGTCAATCTGTGGTTCCAGTGAATGTGAAACAAATGTCTTAATCAGTTAATGTTTCATGTTTGCTAATCCTCTTGAGTGACAGCGGATCAGTGATCGACGCGGCCGTCACTGAGGGCTGGCGGCTACTGAGATTGCAGCCAGGCCATACTGAGATTGCAGTCAGGCCATTCAGTCTCAGTGGGAACGGGACTAGAACCGGTAGTACAAATATTCCCCGACGGCACTGAGGGAAAAGCGGTGCCCATTGCAACGACGATCTTAGGTCAGTGCGTACAGTCTCAGTAATAACCCTACTGCACAGTGTACATGAACAAAACGTTGAACCGTGCAGCGACTGAAGTCACCTCCGCGACATTTACAATCCAGCCCTCGGGGCACCGACTATAGGCCTATGGTTAATTATGTGTTTAGCCTACTAATACTGCACGCCGCCCAGTCAACCGTGAATGTCAGTCATACATGTGGGCCTTTCAGGCGAAACGCAATTCATTAGGCTGTCACGGAAAAGACCTGATTCAGTGATCTAACGCCGCACGTGGCCACTTTGTGTCAGGCTGGAAGTGGACTGGGCCGGACCGGCCTGATGGGGCATGAAGCCGGCGAACCGGAAAGGCCGAAATTCATGGTGCTGTCCTACTAAATGCCGGTACTAGATTCCATGGCATTGCGTAAAACATGCAAAGCTACATTCTGACTGACATACTCCAAGTTTTGTCTCAAAGAGATCGAACACCTTTTACTGGTTTCATCGTAGGGGACCTTCGTTTCTGCGTTCGCGGTACCCCACGGCAGGACCGAAGCACGGCAGGCGATTGAGTAAGTTGATTGCTGGGCGGGGGTGCGGATGCATTATAAATGCATGTCGGCTTTGGGCAAAGTCAGTAGAGCTCAAGAGCTGTGTGAAAGTCGACTGGTGGACGCCCCTGGGCTATCCGCCCCTAATAGTCCGTACGGTCTCTCTGGACGTAAAGCAACACTGGAAAAAAAGTAAAGAAGTAAAGTCACTCACAGAGCTCAGGAGCTGGGCTCTCATTCCCTATCCCATTCTTCCCCCGTCCCTAATAAGCCATACGCTTTATGCGGACGCCAAAGCCATGGACCAATATATATATATATATACGGGTCCATGCGTAAAGCATCATTTATCCGAGGACATCCGAGGAAATGAAGCCCCACATCATCATCAGCACCATATATATATCTATATATAGGTCCATGCGTAAAGCACCAAATGAGCCGCTTTGGCCTAGCGGTAAGGCGTTAGGCTGGTAAGCGGAAGGACTTCGGTTCGATACCGCTTCGGCTCACCTTTCTCTTCAAAAAGGTTGTGGTTTGTGGACACCGTTTTGTGACTTTGTCCATCATTTCCTACTCAAAAATTAAAATGGCTGTCATCGCTGCCCATCGTAGTGCAGAAGTCATTCTGGTGGTGACAGTGTAGCGACAGGTATATAATCTCCCTCTCCCCTCACCTCCATACCACCTCCCCCCCCCCACTTCTCCCCGTCCCTAATAAGCCTTTATGGTTTCTGTGGACGCCAAGCACCATGTTTACTAAAGCACCATGAAAAAATGAGAAGCAGTCAGGCACGGGAACCGGTTTGGCCTTGTGCGCTACTAAGGC
>OY757541.1:28910148-28945148 GCA_963584105.1 Alviniconcha strummeri | reverse complement strand
GAGATGGGGGGGAAGGGGGTATGGAGGGAGAGGGAGATTCTATACCTAGTCGCTGACACTGTCACCACCAGAGTGACTTCTGCATTAAGATGGGCAGCAATGAGAGCCATTTTAATGTTTCAGTAGGAAGTGATGGACAAAGTCACAAGACAGTGTCCACAAACCACAACCTTTTTGAAGAGAAAGGAGAGCCGAAGCGGTATCGAACCGAGGTCCTTCCGCTTACCAGCCTAACGCCTTACCGCTAGGCCAAACCGGCTCTCTCAGTCTCTCGACCCGCTTTAATAGCCCGAAAGGATTTTGCGTTTTCCAGTAAGTAAACATGGTGTTTAACGTCCACAGAAACCATAAGGCTTATTAGGGACGGTCCAACCGCGCTTTCTTTGCTTTCATGTTGCTTAACGTCCACGGAGGCGAGATGGCCTATTAGGGACGGGGACAGAGTGGGAAGGGGACGACAGAGTGAAGGCTCGACCGCGGAAACCGCCCGAAAAAGACCGGAGAGACCGTGGACCGCCGCCAGAACAATGGAAGCCGGTGTTAAGGCGGTGTCCCCTGGCCATTGCCCAACGACTTGTGCCGGCACTGCGCAATTGCCGCTGTTTCAACTGCTGTGCTCGGACAGAGTCACTGACAAAGACAATGTCCTTTGCACCGCTGTTGATGAACAACTTCAGTGAACAACTCGAAGCAAAAGACTGAGGTCCAACTTGCTGAGCCCAGCTCCACCTCCCTGCTCATGATCTCTTCTTGGCAAAATTGAGGGTCCAGCTCCACCTCTCCCCTCTAAGATCTCTCTTGATCTTTTGATCTCGCCTGGAACCCTGCCGCGCTTTCCGGCCGGTCTAGTTTCCACCACTTTATAGCGGCCAGTTTCAGGCGGCTTCAGAGTCAGTCACAGTTTGGTCAGTTGCCGCCACGCCAGTTTCATCATTGAGATGGCATATGCTTAGCGGTTCGGCATAGTCTTGACTGAACGGCTCGGCGCCGTTTGGCATAAACCAGAACGCGGCTTCTCAGCTACTAATGTACTATATACCGTAAGTTTCTCAGTGGCCGAAACTGAAATCAGTGACAACCGGCAACACCCTGAAAAACAACAACAACAAAACTGACCAACACACAAACAACAACCAAACAAAAATACAACTGTCAGTGCAGCTAGACATTATGAAAAGCCCCCGTCACTGATCTGGTCGTGCAATACTGATCAACTCTCATTCTAGCGGGAAAGATGAAACGTGAGCACGGAGCATGGCCGACTCAGTCAGTGGCTCATGTTTTCAACAAAATACATTGTACTCAGTTCAGTTGCAAATGCGTGCGATGAGCGTCCTGTCTGATTAAAAAAATAATAATAAAAAATTGGAGCACATTAAACATGCAGCGGATCTCTCCTACCCATAGCAGCACTTGCGATATTTGACAGAACTTCGACATGGTTTTACCATGGGTAATATCACCCGAGTGATGTCTGCGCAGAGATTACGTATGGCTGCGAGTGCAAATGTGCCTAAAGCAAAAAAAATAAAACATTGCACGAGACTATAAAACATTTGACAAAAGAAAGTGTCTCCACGCAAAATTTTCAGAAACATCTGATTTGTCTGCCGAGCAGTGAATTAAGGAAAATTAGGCCTAGCGTGTTGGACTAAGGCATACAGATAATTCTTTCATTTGATTGGTCCATTTCTGCGCCCGGTTTATCCGGGACAACTTGACCCCTTCCGTTCAGGTTTTTCATATTTTTAACCGGGAGACTACTCAATTCTGCTATGAATGAAATCTTCAGAGTACTCTTATTTCTTGTTTAATTTTTCAAGCATAGAATAAAAAAATAAAACGAATACGCACTATATTTATGCATGGCGCGTTTCTGCGGTTCAGCTTCGACATTAATATTCATGAGTGTACAATATCTCGGCACTGATATTTACTTTGGAAGCCGTAGTCCATGTTGTCCTAGTCTGTTTTTGTAGTAGTTTTAACGGTATAGCAAGCAAAGACGCCGCCCTCCGGATGTATTAGGTGTCTTCTAAATGGACAGTACGTCCATTATCACCCAGGTTAGCAGAGAAGATGAACTTCTCAATACATTTCCCGCATCGGAAAAAGGTAAGCAAGTTGCTTTGCAAGTGGTGGTCTCAAAAATGGCGCTGAAGTGTTGGTATGCAAAGGCACCTGCATGTTTTTCTGCAATATATGCGCAGTTGCGCTGTGTATGCGACAATCAGTTTATGTTTTTAGGGTTTATACCATGTCTAGAATGTGTTTTCTTGCTGTCAGGCGTGGTTTTGTCACTGGCATATTTTGACAGGAGCTAATGAGGTCGAAGTTCCATAGCTGCGAGAGATGTGTCGGAAACGGAACAGAGTTATCGGGTCTGACTGCTCATTTCGACTGTCGCGACGTA
Organism: Alviniconcha strummeri; assembly: GCA_963584105.1. Taxonomy (NCBI): domain Eukaryota; kingdom Metazoa; phylum Mollusca; class Gastropoda; family Provannidae; genus Alviniconcha; species Alviniconcha strummeri. Next base: position 28,942,735 of record OY757541.1, on the reverse strand, counting down.
AACAAGAACTACACGGTTATGTTACAGATGGTTTAGCAACGTACCTGCACCTACTACTTATATGTAGTTCATTTATCGCATAAAAAAAAATCAGAATGAAAAGCTGTTATTTTGTTTTGAGAGTACTGCGAAAGCGACATCTGTCTTGCCACTTGTGGAGAAGACCGGATAATTTTGAACTGATGAAACGCCCATTCTGTACGGACACCGATGACACACTTTTGTTGCTGTTTTGTTATTGTTAGTGCCGATGTAGAGTTAAATAAACATTTAAATTACATATTTAATTACGCGACTTGAAAGTTCAAGTTCCAACAAGTGTTGAGATTGTAAACAGATCGTTCACCAAAGCTGGTTACCAAAGCTGAGCACTTCTGTCTGAAGACTCTTAACTGAATATTTGTTGGCATCCAGCATCAAAATATTGGAATAGTTGCAGATTTTAAAAAATCTATAAAAAATCCAGCTTGGACTGACAGTTTCCAAACAAATCACATTGCTGTCAGAGTGGATAAATGAGTAATCTGTGGAGGAAAAAACAAAACAAAAAAGATGACAAGAAACAGTATTTGCTAAACCGAAACAGCACCCCCCCCCCCACCCCCAATCTGTGAGTATTCACACACAAGGACTTACCCTTTGTTAGTTTATAGGTATACACTCTGTGTGTGAAAAATTATGCTTTAAAATCCATAGTATTAGTAAGACGAAGAAATGAAAATACCTCTTAAAAATAAAATAATAAAAACCTGTCTAGTAGATGATGACAACCACAGAGACAAACAATCCAAGGTAAACAATGCAAAACATTCTCAGTCAAAGCTGCGGTGGATATCATACACCGTGTCAAAATGTGTTATGAATCAGTGACTAAATGTTTTCTCAATGATCTTTTGCTGTTCCTTTCACTTTATTCAGTCACAAAATTGTGAGTGAATGTGAATGTTATGTGCACATTAATTGCAGTGGTGCATGGCAAATTGTTGTGCAAAACTAAAAGCAAAAGTACCCATAAGATTGAGCCAACACACTTATTCAGCCAGCAAACCTAACTTCAGTAGGCCTGCAGCAAAAAGTAAGACTCCTACTTGTAGTTCACAATATTTTAAGAGTGCAGTGCTAAATGAATTAACTTTGCTATTCTATGACAAGGACAGCCAAAGAATGAAGTGCCATGTTTGCACAGAAGTGACATGCAGTTAGATTAATGGAGCAAACAACCACTTGACATGCCAATTAAAGGTGTCGCCTTACCATCTGATGTGACATGCCAATTAAAGATGCAGCCTTGTTTGCTGCACAACATGATATCTTCGCTATCCAAATGGTTCGTGGTTAGAACTTTGGGGTGTACGTTCAGGAGACAAGTCACATCAATCCACATAATGACATAGTCAGTTCAAGTGTTCTTTCGGTAAGAGTTACCAGTTAAGCAGTCTACATGATGCTATGTCTGTGGTACAAACACACGTACACAAACAGTCTCACAACCTCTCGCTTCCCTCTCTGTCTCCAAGTCTCTCTCCATCCCAATAATTACCAGTCAGCCAGTGAAGACTTAGCAAAAGAAGAAAATCAGGTACAGTTAACAGTATCCAGTGTTTGTGAGTGTGAGAGGGTTAGACTTAGAGTAGCTTGAAGGTTTTAAATTTAACTGTAAGAGAAGTTTTGAACTGTGACCTCTCGAGAACTGCACTGAGCCAGAAGATTGTTTCAAAGGGAGCCTGAACATTTGAATTCCTTAAATCACAGCCATATTATTTATGTATTATATGATGTTTTTGATGCAAAATAAACCCATCTTGCACAGTTGCTCAGACCCCATGCATTTACTCTACATGACAAAGTCCCGCTCTGCATGACAGAATGCATTTTAACTGAAAGCTTCAAGCAGTCTCTTTCTTGCTCAGTCTCTGTCTCTCTGACATCAGTTGTTAAAACACCTGCCAGGCCATGGTGGGTGACATCGAATGAGGTCAGTAGTATGTCGGTTTCCAGCCGACTGACTAGTTTCCTACCATTCATTTGCCTGTGCAACCGAAGCAATTTAATAAAATAGATGCGCTTTGGCAGGACCAACCACATTTCGCAGCTCAGCGTAATGTCATGAAAGACAACACAGAAAGCTCTTACTTTTTTCTTCTTCTTCATACTCATACAGTCATAGTCATGATGATGTTTTTGAACCAGTTCCTTCCACTAGCTCAAAGTCAAAGTCAGTTGACAACAGGCCACCTACTCAAGAATTAAACAAACCAGCCAGGAATCTATGAGTACCAGCAAAAGGCCAAGATCTAACCAGCCCCCATAACCAGTGAAGATGTTGATTGCCACGGAGGGTCCCAAGCTTAAGAATACTAAGTGTAGTGCTTTTATTAGTTTTAATGTTATCTGTCGGGCTTGCACAGAAATTTACAGTAGGCACAAGAGGATAAATTTCGTCTACATAAGTGCAGATTGCACTTTAAAAAATAATTGCTGTCATTGTGTGTGGCCACAGGTTTGGTTGTGTGCATTTTGTTTTAAGACACTGCGTTTGCTGCATGCGTGTTCTAAAAAATGTTTGAATCCTGCCATGCACTGCAAGTTCAGCCAATGAAAGGCAAAATTTTGATGATTATTATCATTATAAAATAAATTTGCGTTATACGCTATATAATACAGTAATTGTTGGAGTATAAGGCAGTACTTTTCCCCCCTCAAATCTGATTCCTACACCTTTAGTCAGTAGCACTATGTCTGTGAATGAAATTTACATACTATTTATTTTAAGAACAATAATGATTAATTTTAAACTGAATGGCAATGAACCTGTAATTGGAAGAACAATGTCTCCATATCAGATTCAACTAGAAATCACATACTTCACCAAACTGTTATTTTCCAGTCAACAGAGAACATGATCTCAGAAATAGGATTTGGAATGATCCAGTGTACCTAGTCATACTGTCAGCATGGTGTTATAGAACCATTTACCTGAAGATGGAAGATTACAAAACTGAAATCAGAAAGGCATGTTGACACCAAAAATGAATGTGAGAAAATTCAAAATGGCTGCGGCGTCAATTTTAGTTTGATCTTGTACTAGTAGACTTGTTTACCAAGTTGATGAAAATTGGGTTAGCTGAATATTAGTACCTGCTGCTTTGTTTCTTTTGGAAAATGAAGCTGATCAGTGACAGTTTTTGGTCGATTGACAGGACATGACCCCAGAAATGGGATTTGGAATGATCCAGTATGCCTAGTCATGCTCATGCTGTCACAGTGTCAGCATTTACTCAAAAATGAAACTGAAAACAAAACATGAATACAGAGAGAAAATGGCAGCAATCTCACTTCTCAGTTTAACTTCATCTGACATTATTGTCTACTGCATTGACCATTGTTCAGGTTCAATGCACTATGCTGCAGTATCAACACTTGGTTAAATCAGTAACACTAACAGTAACAATAACCAGTAACAACTAAAATTTTAAGTTTTGCTGTGCTGCATACAAGTCAAGACATTGTTGTTTGATGATTGATCTTCATTGTGGCTGCTGTTCCAACAGTCAGACTCCCCCAGATTTTTAGTTTGATGTGTATTTTGTTTGTTCATCAGTTGTTTTTCATGTCCACTTTTACTTCAATCCATTTACTAGTAACAACTAAAATAGCAATTATGTGTGAGTGTAAATGTATACCAGTAATTTAGGAAAGTGAACAATTTGTTGGATGACAGTTTATATGTTGGGGTGGAATACCATCCTTTGAGTTTGACTGAGTTTGATCAGCTGCACTGTTTTCTGCTCTTCACAACCACCCATGCTCCCTACCCCACTCACTGTCTCTAACTTCAGCCTTGGGGGTGCATTCTGTACCAACAGTTTGGACCTGTTGTGAAAAAAACAAAAAAAACTACAAAAAAACCTCTTGGCTCAGGATCATTTCTTTGTGAGTATTTATAACCAAATATGAAGATAGACTAGTCAGTCAGCATCTGTGGTGTATAAGTCTGTAAAAGAGAAAAGAAATGAGTTTTTATGAATTAAATAGCTATACTGCTTTTGCTTTTGGTTTGGCATACTGATTCGCCATGTTTTCAGTGCCATTGCAACAAACACACACACCATGTTTATATTCACTTACACTAGTTACAGCTAGTTACACTAGTTAGAGCTTGTGTGATTGGATAAAGTGAAACACAAAAACCAATAAACAGTGAAAAGACATTTTAGTCATTAATTCACAACACATTTGACTGTGCAAGAGCTTGTTCATTCTGCTGCAACTTCAAAAATGTGTTGCTTTGCATTGTTAATGTTATACTGGATTGTTTGTCTCGGTAAAATTGGCGGTCATCCTCACCTGCTGGATATATTTTTTAATGGGTGTTTTGTGCCTTGCTACAGATTTTAAAGCATAAATTGTATGCACATGATTAAAGTCTTAAGGGTGAGTTTGCAATCCTACTCCTAGTGTGTGAATATACACAAACTGGTTTTTTGTGTATGTGACTGTAAGTGTGAGTGAGTGAATGTGTGTGTGTGTGGTTTCTGTCGTACCGAAAGCGTCGCCATGACGTCCAAATCACATGACCATATGCCTACTACGTCACTCTGGGGAGTTGCTGCGAAATGGCCAACTCAAGCTCCGAAGACGAAACTGATACTTTGCCCGAGAGACCCACAAGGATACAGCCATATCAGTTTGAGCCTGTCAGGCAGGATTTTGAAAGAGTACCAGAACATCGTGTCAGCTTCGAAGCAAACCCCACGCAGTATTCCATGGGGTTTGTGAAATCACACTCACTGAAGTGCTCACGACACAAATGGGTGTGCTGCGGCACAGCAAGAAAATCAGCTCTTTTGAATTGTATAAACTTAATCCACTTTCGCCTCACTGCGGGTCGATTGTGTGGGAGCTCGTGTATTGTTATACCTGGGATCGTCTGCGAATTGTTACAGTTTGCGGCAACACAGTAGGCTGGCATAGTTAACTTTTTTGTCGACCACACACATACACAGTTTACTGAAGAATCTAAGATGGCAACTGCACTGACTCCTCAGACTGACGTCACTTCCAGGGAAGCCAACAGAAAATAAAATTGATTAAAAACCCAATTAAACATTTTTTTTTATTTCATTAAATCTGAAACTAGTGACTCATTTGGTCATTTTGCATACTTAAAAACCTTGGACTTTTGTCTTTAAAAATGTAATGCAGATTGTATTTTCCCATAGAATTATGAGCACAGGTCAGCATGATATGCTGCTTGCCACAGTCAGTTCCTAATAATATGTGCATTCTTTGATGTTGGAAATTTGCAATATATTTAGCAACTGTGATTGCTGATTAAGCTTCACATGTGACGTGTGACTCATCAAGGATGGATGGTTTTAAGTGATGTTGATAATTATAGGAAATATTAAACTATGTCTTACATTTATAAACAATATTTTTATGGACTGAGTAATTTAATAATGTAGTAATTGAGTGCTGTCAGTGATTCATTGAGAGATTTTATTGCATTTAAATGAAAAACTAAGATTACTTAAAACTGTTGATTTTTAAAAAGCAAATAAATAGCCTTGTTAGAAGGGTGATATATTTCTACCTGTATTACTTATAGTGTTACTAGTTAAAGTGTATGTTTAAGTGCATGCACATACGTGAATGATATGAATCATGATACATTTATTAGTAAGTTATTTAAATTATTTGTAGAACTTCAGTGACCAAAAAATGTATGCCAACTTGAGTGGAATTGAAAATCATAAAATTTAAAGGCCAGATTAACAGTTTCCAATGTACTCGTTGTCTTTAGTTTAAAGACTTAGTCTACTTTTGATTTAAGATTTTAACTAGTTAGTCTGGTAAAACTATAGGTAAGTTTAATTTTTAACCTTAACTGAAAGACACCCCCAACCACCCACCCCACCTTATTCCTTGGTACACACTGGGACTGGGAGCCTGAGGACACCAACTGCCCTGACTTACAAATTACAACTTTCATGCTGTGCATGTTCTGTGTATTTTGTACTGGTCATAAAAATGTATTTGAATCATTGTGATTGTCAGTGTCAGTAACTGCTTTGTGTATTTAATGAGTGTATTGTAATATTATGTTGAAAAAATCCTATGAACTCTGTCACTAGTGTCAGTGACTTATGGCAGGGAAGTTACACCACTATTTGTGGCATGAAATTTTCAGTTGAAAACTTAGGGAGGCAGGAGGGAAGTTCAAAATTTAAGGGAGGGAAAATATGGAGATACTTTGATAAGAACGTCTGCAGTGCTAGGCATCAAGAACATCGGCTAATGACAGTGCACTGATGTGAAGAAAACGAAAAGGAATGTAGGTTATGAAGACTCAAGATGTCTGGAAGAAATGGCAGCTACTGAAGTGCCAGAGTTTGATACATGCAGTTTTTTTTCTGCCCCCCCACTGGATGCTAGGTAAACCTTTCGCTCCCAGCCCCAGCAACCCATTTTCCCCCTGGAAAGAACAGGTTGGCGCCAAGTGTGTCAGCATAACATTATGCTCTCACACCAGTTTTTGCTTCCCTGTAGAATGGAGGCAGGCAGTAAGCAAACCTGAGGCAGGTATAGCTGCACAGGAAGTTAGGGTACAGTGGTTTGCCTGTATTCTTTTAACAACTGTTCCATAACCCCTCCCCCCATTCCTCTGCCTGCCCCCCTCCCAGCCCCGGGTGTTACCTGCAGTTTCAGCCAACCATGTGATTGATGTACAAGTAAATAGAGCTAGTGCTTTCAAAGGTGGTCTTTAACAAAGGCAACTTGCCTGGGAACAAGAGTGGGGTCAAATGCGGAGACTGCAAAGGGGCTGGCAAACTGTGTGTACCAGCTCATTTTTATGAAAGTGCTGCATAAACCACTGTTGCTTGATGGTAATAGTACAGTAGCTGTGCACTTCATTTTGTTCTGAACTTTAATCGTTAATGAAGTCTTTTATTTTGTTGTTCCAAATATTAAATCAGTTTCTGAGCAGTTCAGTGTTCATAGACAGATATGTGCTTAACTGAATAATGTTTAAAAACACACACACACACACACACACACACACACACACACACACACACACACACACACACACACACACAAAAAAAAGTTTTGTTTTGTTGGGGGAGATCTGTGTTGAATTTCAGCTAAATTTTGAGTAAGTGAATTAATGGTTCGTAGAAAAGAAAACGATGTACCTCTGGTGGTTTATCTACCTTGTATTTACATGCATGCCAGGTGAGAGTTACTGTAGGCGACTCAGGTTCTTGTTGTTGTACTTGTATGACTTCGTTGGAGCACTGATTAACTCCCTTGTGTGTTGGTTTGTAGAAAGGTTTAAATGACTGACTTGATCTGTAACCTACTTAGTAAACTGTAGAATAGTAATGGTTAGAGTTGTAGCTGGGAGTGGGGTTGCAGAAGTAGCAACAAAGCGGTAAAAATCAAAGCTATCAAGACAGAAACTTAGCTTTCGTTTTTACCAAACAAGTGGTGTAGCTCAAAATGAAGCACAAAAAAACAACACTTATATTTATTCATGATCGAAACAGTCTTCTGTGGTACAGTACAGCAAATATTTTGTAAGAGGCTCCTGATGCCAGAGAGGGCTTCGATCTATGTAAAACAGCTGACTTGAGAAGTTTTAAAAATACTAAGGCAAAGAGAAAAATAATGTGTATGTCCACTGGACTGTTAAGATAAACTCATAAAGTTCACCAAGAGTTTTGCCTTCTGGTAAACCATATTGGATGGGTCATTTTAAATGCACAAATTTGTACACTAATTTTCCTGGGAAAAGGTAGATTTGGGAGAGATTACAGACAGTTTTGTTCATTATGTGTTTGTCATATATATATATCATGATCCAAGAAGCTGTTCAGCTGTTACCCAGCCAAAAAAAAGAAGAAGGGTTACGCCAATAACTGAATAAGTGTCAGTTAAAGTGTTACTCCTACTTTAGTTCAAAAAAAGTTATGAAAACAACAGTAACAAGAAATATTTGCTCTTAAGGGGGCTTACATTCCTTCCTCTTCTCTGGTGGTCCCAGGACCAGTGCCTTTCTGTATTGTGAGAATATCCTTCCTTCAGGTGATGCTTAGTGTCCTTGGATGTGCTTGACATATTAGGGACAAGCTGAGACCAATGCCTGAGCATGGTTCAGTATAGCTTTACCTCCAGGGAAACCAGAAAGGCTTGTTAGGATGGCCACCTCAACGTTCACACAGCTCCTGAACTATGACGACATCCAACTTTCACCCACAAAATGTATCTAACTTTAATAAATTTAATGGTGTCTGTAGAATGTTATGGCACTGGCTTATTTCTTTCAGGATGAGGATTACTTGTTTTTTGTCTCTGATTATACTTTTTTTTTTTTCTTCTCCCCCCTTCTCCAGAGATTTATTTTTTAAGGGTAAGCAATGAAAACAGGTGTGCTTTTAGTTTTACTGTTTAAAAATACTATTAATATCATATGATAATTCTTCTCCCTTTGAATTTGACTGACAACAATATTGATACTAGTGACACATGTGAGTCTTTGGCCTGTCACTGTGTCACTGTGGGGAGTGTTAAGCCAGTTCAAGGTGCAGGGATATTGATTTTTCCTCCCTGGCTGTGCTGTGCCCAGCAGATGCAGCTGTAGTGTACATCTTCCTCTTGGCCCCAATTCATTGGTTTGTTTTCCTCAGGCCATGTGCGCCATATGTGCCAGTTGCTGAGTTGGGGGTGTTAGTCATAGACTCCTTCACCCCGATAATTGCACTGGCAGCAGCTTAGATGCCAATAAATGCGGTCTAATAATTTCTTAGAAGACTGTGGATCAGTTGTATGTATGTTTTAGTCAGTGCTGTGATCATTTTCTTGTTCTTCTGTTCAGTGTTCTGTTTGTTGCAAGTTTACAGAGAGGAATCGACTGGTGTAGTTGCTCAGGCAGTTGTTATCTCGACAGCCAGACGTGATGGTGGAGATGAGCTTCACAGCTTATTCTGTGACCCAACTGTGTGTGAATTCCCCATTATCTTGGGATTAGAGCTGCTTGGTATCATATGTCACTTTATCTTCAGCACATGCATTGTCTAATCAATGCCACAGTCCAGGGCTTTGTTGATTGAGTCACGTTTTAGGAGGTGTGTGTCAAGTTTCTTTCTTCAAAATTATGGCATATCCATTGAGAAGCGTGAGCTCCAGGTCTGAGGTCAGAGGGAACTATAAAGTGAGAGTTGGTGGGATAATGAACTCAGAGCGTGTGGCCGTTTTCAAAGTAGGAGCTGATGACAGTGACTGTGATGAAGTCATGGATGACGCCAGAGACGAGCTGTTTGTCACTTACAGTACCAGTTGTTGGAAAGGATTGGTGATTCACATATCAAAGTTTATTAAGTGGATATTTTCTGAAACTAGTGACAGAGGTAATTCTTATTCATGCCTGAAATGGTGTATTTTCTGTTTGTAGTGTAGAGGATATTTTCTGAAAGAGGTATTACATCTACATACATACATGTATGAACTGGTATGTGTAGTTGTCGAATGTGTGCTGGCTATGTAAAGATAATAATGTTGATTATATTGAATTTTAGCATACTTAATTAGTGTAGTTTTCAGATAAGATGTTCGCAGTTTTGGTTCTCTGTTATTCATGATCAGAATCCTAAATTATTACTGAAAAACAAGAAGAGTTTTACTATAGTATGCTTAGAACTGTCACCATATTACTCATGTGCTAACTTATTTCTGATGAAATTGTACATTTGCTATGTGTTTATTCTGGAAGCATATGTTCCAGTGTGAAATGATCATTCGTTTTTAATGCAGGTACATTATTAAACTTAAAGTATGCACAATTTACAAGTGTGAAAACTGGAGTAGAGAGCAGTCATACATTTGTGTGTGTGTGTGTGTGTGTGTGTGTGTGTGTGTGTGTGTGTGTGTGTGTGTGTGTGTTAACTTCATGGATCCTTCTGAGGTGTTAGTGCTTGTAAGACCAAAGAAACAAAATGAAAATGGTGTCACATTTTTTTGTCTCCTCAGTGTCAGTATAGGCACATGATGTGTTGGTTTCTTACCCCGTCAGCCTTTAAATTTAATAATTTAAATGTTCAGTTTACCAAGAGCTCCAGAAATCTTGTTCCCAAACCCTGCCCTTTTTATCCAGTCTCTTACACAGTCTTAGTCTCATTATTTCTCTTTCTGAGAATTCATTCGTAAGCAGGTACAAATTCATTCATACAGCACAAAATTCACCTAAACTCAAAACATGGGAGGAAAAATTGACACAATGATAGCCCAGAATTGCTATCACGATTTTTCATTGTGTTACTCAACTTACTGTTAGCTCCTGTGGAAGCATTTCCTTATTGAAGTGCAGTACAGCTTATCAACATAAGTGAAGTACTGCATTGTTTTGGCATTGGCAGTGCAACCTTTCTGTGAGAGAGAGGAAGATAGTGGGTCAAGTTTCCTCAGATGTTCAGCACACATGCCTGACAGATTCTTCAGGAGACCTTTGATGTGCTTCTGATTTCATCCTGGTCTTTGGTCCTGACTCTATCTGTAGGGGCGTACTACTACTAGTGCAAAGAAACTAAAGGCACCAGCAATGCAGGCTGTGTTGTTGTAGCTGGAAAAAAAGGATTGACTGAAACTGAAAGAAGTGCTACTGCTAGTGATCCCTACCACCAAATGAGATAGTGTGTGTGTGTGTGTGTGTGTGTGTGTGTGTGTGTGTGTGTGTGTGTTTTAAAAACCAGTGCTGCACTACAGGTTGATAGTTACTGAAGACATACATAGTACTTGATGATGGAACTCTGCTAAAATCTTAGACTTGGAAAAGGATACAAACGCTGGTAGCTGGGTAGCATGAAGCCAGTAAGTTTGTTCTGCATTGGATGAGAGCTTTATAACAAAAAGTAATATTGGTATCCACAAGATTAAAAACAAACAAACAAAAATCCCTTTAAGCTGCATTTTCATCAAGTTTGATTGATTTTTTTATATATTTAATGGATTGATTGGTTCTTGATATTTAATGGCCTGGTCAGCTGTGAAGGTCACACTACAGTAAAACAGTTCGTCAGTCATTTTAAGAAAAAATCTGGTGACTCACTGTTCATGTCACACATCACCTTGTTTAGCTGCTGGGGCCCCCAGCTGGGGGGGGGGGGGGGGGGGGGGACATATGGGGGGATAAAGTGAACAAACTGGGAAGGCAGCACTTAGGCAGAATATCTGGTAGTAAATCACCAGATGTGAAGTGGACAGTGATGGTGATGCACCACTGTATATTTTGGCTTTCTCCAGGCTCTGTAGAGATAACTTTTTACAGAGCTCAGTGTTTTAATTTCAACAGAGGGGACCTGAATTTTTCTGTCTGCCATACCCTGCTGCAGGATTCCTTCATGAGACAGAGTATGGAACATGGTTGAAACTGAGCCACGTTGTCCAGTGCTCAGTGCTGTGTTACTGTTCATTAGGGTGTCCTGGCCCATCTGTGGTGCCAAAAGGGGACAGCAGGCTGATATAATGTAGAAATAGAACTATTCATGACTAAGGGGCTAGGGGCTAGCTCTTGTGGAAGAGTACTTTACCCTTGGCTTGTGCTTTCTTCCCTTCCTGTAGAAACCATTGCCCAGGATCACTGGAACTATGATGTCTGAAATTGTAAAACTGCTCATTTCTCGATTAGCACTTTAAATTTTATGATCCAGCTGCTTGTTTTGTTTTCATTTTGTTGTTTATGATGTGTTCTGTTTGACTGATGAGGCTTCCAGATTACAATATTGCACACCTTTTGTCTATGATTAAAGTGCCAACAGAGTTGTGTTTTTTTTTAAATTTTTTATTGATGTATACATTCATTTTGCTGGAATGTTTTTGTGGGACAACTCATTTAGCTGTTTTGCTCATACTTTTTATGTCTCTGGCTCGTTTTGTCAAATAATGTTTTGTTATAATAAAGCCTATCACATGTTGATGAGGAAAACAAAAGTTTTTTAGTACATAAAAAAATAATTGACTACTGCATGTTGAGATAATAATTGATATACACACGTCTTTTGTTTAGCTTTCACTTTAACCATGTGTTGGTTGTAGGTTCGTCGACGTCATCCTTGAAGAAACCACGTAGCAGGGGTCTGTTGAGTTCCTTCTTCTGTTGTTTTGGAAACAACAACAACAATAACAACAACAATGCACCCACCAACTGCCAAGTGCCTCCTGTGGAGGAAAATGGCAACCCCAGGGTAAATATTTAAACTTCTGATTGAGAGCAAAAGAGTGCCTGTTGAGCATTTAGGTGCAAATACATGCAGGCATGCATACACACATGCATGCACGCACACACAAGTGCACACGCACACACATGTACATGTATGTATGCATATATACACACACACACACACACACACACACACACACACACACACACACACACACACACACACACACTCTTGCACATATGAACACTATCTCTCACATACACATTCTCTCTCTGACTTGTGAATGTGGAGTACTGTTTTGTTTGACAACTTGTCTGAGATACGGGGCCTACAGGCACAACAATAACCCAGTGCCCGAGAAAAATGTTGCACCCATTAATGGATGATTACCTACCAGTTCAAGTGTAGATTAGAACAGTGCTGCTGTCAGATTGCATGGTGAAGCAAGCATAGAGTCCTAAGTGAAGCCTGCATTTGTCTCATTTCACATTTGCCTGGCTGATGTGCTGGGGAATGATAAATGGTCTTTGTATTACTTATTAAGCAACATAATAATGTATAACAGTATGGTCAGTCTCCACTTTAGAGAGACTCACTGCACTCCATTGTGTGATGAGGGTGCAGTAGCAGTCTGCTCTTTTCCTCTCCCCCACCCCCCAAGCCTTGTTGTAATTTAAGCATATCACATACATGCACATGCTTATGCACCACACACACACACACACACACACACACACACACACACACACACACACACACACACACACACACACACACACATCACATAACACATATCACATATGCCACACTCAAATGCGTGCACATTACACACACATGCTATGCACACCACACACTCCACACCACATATACTACACCCACATGTGCACATACACAAATATGCATGCATGCACACACCACACCACATATTGCACATACCACACTCAAATGCATGCACATTTCACACACATGCAATACACACCACGCATACTACACACATGTGCACACACACATTCATGCACAAATGCACACACACACACACACACACACACACACACACACACACACACATTTGCACTTTCTGACTTCAAACTTGCTAATGAAACAGTCACATGCTTGAACCTTGTCAGCTTGTTGGTATGTGGTTGGCAGAACAAATGACCCAGTAGCTGAGAAAAACAAACCGTAACTTTCCTATCTGAACAGGCTGAGAAAACAGTTGACATCATTATCAGATGAGATATGGTGATGAGATATGTCAAAAGTTTTGTCACATGCCTGACCGAATTGCTGAGATGGGTTATGTTTATGGCCTTTGTTTTGCTTGTACTAGTTGAATGATACTGATACAGTGATACCGATAGAATTACACATGATATAAGTAGCATTACAGTACAGTATACTTTATTTGTTTCAGTTTTATGTACAACACATGTGCACACCACATCACACAACAGCACTTTTAATAACAAAGTTAAAAAAATAATAAGGAATACAGCATACCTTTTTAAGTAAGTAAAGCGACCAAGATTTAGTATTTGGAAAGAGTAAAAGCCCTTTTTCTATCACACCCAGACATAGATTCATCATATTGAATGGTTATCATGTTAAGCAGAGCTGGTGTTATTACTAATAACAAGTTGATTAAATACTAATGTAAAACAGTCATGCCTCTTTGTCATTTTTCAGCCCACAGAACGGTTTCTGTTGCCTGCTGTCCGCAATCAAGACGCGGACAGGAAATGTGTTGTCATTGACTTGGACGAAACTCTTGTACATAGTTCTTTTAAGGTAAGGACTGTTCATGTCCTATTGTCCCTAAAAACATGACACTGGTTAAAACATTTTTTATTATGATCATTTGTGGATTTTGTGGTAGTTGGCATGTGACCTCGTGATCATTCAGATGAACTTCTCTAGACAAAGTGTGTGTGTGAGAGAGAGAGAGACTGTCATGTTTGAAATGAGAAACAACCAGGAAGAGATTCAGTTGAAATGAAAGTAGCTGATGATAGTTTTTTACTCCTGGGTCCAGATGATTCCATTGCAACAAAACGCATGCAGGCTTTGTAATTGTTCTGGGGTTGGGTGATTGACAGCGCTAGCATGGCCTTGGAGCATGTCCTCTGAAAAGATTTCTCTTGTCTGTTATGAGTTTCGCAAGAGATTATACCATAAGGTAAGACTAGAACAGTTGTTGGCTCCTTGAAGAGAAATTAATGTGATCAAAAGGTGTGTGTTTTTTTCCCCTTCTGCAGCCACTAAAAGTAATGTGGAACAGTTCTCTGGAAGAAACATGAAGTGTATGAGAATGTTGTATTGTTTTTGTTTGACCATGGTTAAGTGTAGCACAGTTCTTTGGTAGAAAAATTAATGGTATTAAATATTCATTATTTTTTCTGCAACCAAAGAAGAAAATGAATTGTACTGAAATGTGGGTTACAAGCATTCTGTTCGCATGTCTTTGATAATATATGGATTATCTCCCATTGCAGCCCATCAGCAATGCAGATTTTATAGTGCCAGTGGAAATAGACGGCACTGTTCATCAGGTGAGCTTTGTGGTTTTTCCCATCATCAAATTCCAGCTTGGTGCAATTATTGCAGTACACTGATGTGCTCGTAAACTTTTGTGCTGTTACCGTATGAGTCACTTTAAGATAAATGTAAATGAGGTATTGATGTGCTAGCTGTCTTGACTCCCAACTTCTGTGAGGATTTTCTCAGCTGCTGTCTTGCGCATTTTATTTTTAAACTACACTTTAGTAACCTTTAATCAGTACTTAACTGTTCGAGTGAGTTTGACATGGTGGTATTTATTGGTTTGAGTGACCATGGCCCGTTCTTAATTATGGAAAGATAATGAAAGTTATGTTTTCCCATTACCCATGCGACTATTTAGGTTGCTCTATGCAAATGTTGTATGTTGGTACACATTCATAATAATCACAAGAAGAGTTGGCGTTGCACTGCTGTATCCTAAAATACAGGGTAATACATGGTAAAGGTAATTACATTGACATGGGTTTGTGTTGTCAAAAAAATGCTTGTGATTCTTAATTGTGTCTTCTGTGCCATTGTTTGGGCCAACTAGACACACAAGAGGGAATAAATATTTTGTTGTGCAAGGCAGCAAACCCTGTTTAATCTGTCATGACTATGAGAATGAAACTGTGTGTGTTGCTTGCAGGTATATGTGCTGAAGCGTCCTCACGTTGATGAATTTCTGCAGCGCATGGGTGAAATGTTTGAATGTGTCCTGTTCACTGCCAGTCTTGCTAAGGTGAGACATTAGTCAGCTTCCTAAAGCGGATGATTCAGTTTGAAATGATTTTATTGTGGTTGTTCATCTTTGCATGCACTCAGACTGTTCTACTCTTTTGTTCATTTATGGCCTGATCTGTTTGTGGTTGTGAGAGAAGAGTAGGTGGCATAATGTGAGGTTTTGTCCATTTGTAAAGTCAGAAGGGTAGAACAGGAAGAGAGAAAAATGGAAAGAGAGAAGGGATGCTGGATAAACAAGACAGAAAAAGAAAAGATACAATGGGGGGGGGGGGGGGGGGGATAATAAGTAAATAATTTAAACAGCCTTTCAGGAAATGTTACTGACCAGATTGCTCCTCTTCCTCTTACAGTCATAGTCAGTGTGTGTTTCTGTATAATACTTTGTGTGAATTGTTTTTGATAGGACTGTGCTGTACACGTGTATCGAATGTCATATTTGGGTTGATATGTATTATGTGAGCGCTCAGGGCACTGATGAGCATGCGATAAATGTACATTATTATTAGATCAGTGCTGTCTGATGTTTAAAAATAAAGGGGTGGGTAGGTGGGCTCATTCCGTTACTGTGTAATGTCTTTAGTGGTTACTAAAATTGTTACTTTCTGAGTTCAGCAGTGCCATTAAAATCACAGGCTTTCAGTTTCCCTTTCTGCGTGAATTGCAAGAAGGGGGGAAAAGGGGGTACTGCCTCAGGACATCACTACAGGTCTTACTAGCACACTTAAGCTCAGATGAATTCCGGTACCATTACAGTAGTGGTGAATCACCAGATCATTTGCTTGTTGCCAGCCTGTCCATTTGTGTGCATGTATGCTTTTAATGTAGTAAAGCTAATTTGTGTGCTGTGTGTTACAGTATGCTGATCCAGTGGCAGACCTGCTTGACAAGTGGGGCGTGTTTAGGGCCAGGCTCTTCAGGGAATCCTGCGTCTTTCACAGGGGGAACTATGTCAAAGTGAGTGACTGCCTCCTCTTGCTTTTCTGCTTCTCCTGCCAGTTCCAGTCCTTTGTGTCTGTGCTTTTTTTGCACAAGACACTTGTGCAGATGCTTGTGGTCTGTTGTTTTTAGGTGCAGGTTTAAAAAATAAACTGATAACTGCGCCATTTTAATTGATGACTTTTATTTAATGATGTTCCCTGCTTTTAAACAGACTTTCTATGGTTGTCGTTGTTGTTTTTACTGAAAATAGTTTCCATGTAAAATAACACATCATTGGTTTCTTTAAAACAACATTGGGTGTATTATTTTGTTAGATGTCTGTTTTTGCTTTTCTTTCAGTGTGTGTGTGTGTGTGTAAATAATTCTCTGTTTCTGTCACGTGAAAAATTCAGATTTGCTAAAAATCAGCGCATGGGGGGCAGGGGGGGGGGGGGTTCAGTTGTAGCCTAGAACTGTCTAAGGTCTGTTGCTGGGCCTGGGATTGGTATAGTAACTGTTCTGCTGCATGGTTAAGGTTAAGCCTGTGTTTTAATTTTGTACTTGATCCATTTGGAGGTGTGCAGCCAGCGCAGCCCTTTCCCCATAGCCCCACATCCTCCCATCCCTCTTTGCCATCCTCTTTGCCAAGCATTACAAGCATATGGCTAATTACATGGCGTTAGACTGTCTTATGCAAATGGACGTTGACCTTGACATCTCGGTTGAAATCACCTCTGAATGCAGCCCATAAGCAGTACCACTGTTACACATCGGCCAGCTGTTTTTGATTCTTTTTAATTTTTTGCTACCAGGTATTGTCATCATTTTTATCTGCTGACCACTTGTTCATTTAAGTGAAAAATGGACACTGATTAGGTAAGGAAGAATATGAAAACTGGTTCGATTGATTGTGATACACTACCACAATGGTTACGTTGTTTTGAAATTTCAGGATTTAAGTCGTTTGGGCCGGGATTTAAACAAGGTGGTGATAGTCGACAACTCACCTGCTTCATACATCTTCCATCCGGACAATGCTGTAAGTCACATGTGAATGCTTGTGAATAACAGTTAACATCTTGAGTGTTTAATTTTTGTATTGAAACTGGTGATAATTTTATGTAAATTTATGCAGTGTAACCTTTTCTAAGTTACATCTCTACTTGCAAGCTTGTATTGATGAAAAAATCAGGTGAGTGCTCGTCAGAAGTCGGGGAAAACATATTCTCCAAAAGAAAACAGGTCACGGATACAAGAAAAACGGTATCCTCAGCCATTTTGACAAAGGCATCTTTGTCAGTTTAAAATTATTATTTTTATATATGACTTAGTGCCAAAAGGTGTGCATGAAAACAGGACAAAGGGGGTAGAAAATAAAGTTGATGATACATTGAAACTAGTTGTGTTTTTAGAATGTGCACAATGCTAGGAAATATTTCTTAAAAGCGAAAGATAAAAACTTGTGCACTTTTGGAGATATTTGCTGACAAAGGTCATAAAAGGCCGCAGGTTGTACATCAGATATTACAACATGCATAGTTCATTGTATCTTCAGTTTTGCACAGGTATGCACAAAATCAAGTCACACTATTAGTGCACATCTCCGCTACTATGTTTGTGCCAAATTTTGGACACTCATATAATTTAACGATTATGACGTGTTGATTGTTGTAATATCTGATGGGCGACATAAACCCATAACTCAACATTTTTTATATAACAAGTAACACACCCTTTCATGCAATATACTATAATCAGCCTTACAAGTGCATGCAAAAACACAGTGAGAAGATTTTTTCTCAGTTTGCATTTAATAACAAGTCATAAAAATTAGATGAAACAAATTTCTGTATTACATCAGTATTACAACAAAATAACATTTTCCCAATTTTTAGCATAGAAAACTGTTTACTTAGATCAGTCTAACAAAAACAAATCAGAATGACCTGATTTTATCAAGGTAATTAACAATTAAGTCCAGACCCCCCCGTCCCCCCGAGCTCTTTGAGATGTGGTTTCTCAGTGGCCAGCCTCTCTCTGTACCGTCTGCAACTATCTGTGTTTGATGTTTTCCTCCTTGCTGTCCCACTTGTCTCAGGAGTACACTCAGTTCAGCATACCCTGGTCATGTCAATGAATTTGAAGTGTTATGAATATGAAATTATTAACCCAATAACCTGCAACTGTCCCAATACTGATATGCTGAGTACAAACATGTCAAACCTACACACCATGACCATGATACACAAATCAGTACTCAGTTCTCAGAACCGCTATTAGTATTACTAACATCTGCTGGGCTTAATCAAACTTTAAAAGTTTAATGTTTTACGTCACATTACAACAACAGTTGTGTGGCAAACATGATGTCTGACATAACTTTCAGGACGGAAATTACTTCCAGAAAAAAAAACTATAACTTTGTCACTCTCGCTCAGTTCACAGAATATTCTCACAACAACACTAAAGAGTCTACAAAAAGCATGCACTTATAACTGACAAGTTTTTGATGAAATTGAGTCCACATCCTGAATCAACAGTTGCTCGTAACATTTACAAGATATTGCCTTGTCGTAATGAATTCCTTCAGGCTGTACTCGACTAAGTATAAAAAAACGGGTTTCAGATCTTTGGCGCAGGAAGATGCCACTTTTCACAGTACTTTCATTTTGCACACCCAAATTGGTGGAAAACTTGAAAATAATCTCAACAAACTCCTGAAAAAGCGTACAGTGCATGTTCTACATCAGACCACTGTACCGATGTCACACCACTGAAGAAGACTACAACGCACCTTTCGGTGTTTCCGAACAAAGACACGCTATGCGGCTGGGAAAATTAAGGCACTCGGGGAAAGGTCACATGACATTCCAGATGTTGTCGATAAAAAAGAGACTGCTTTCTCATTTGTTTTGTACAAAATATTAGATATCTTGTAGGGACATCGGATATTACAACAATATCAAATGATTGGGGAAATATTCTTCAGATTTCGTGCAAAACTTTGCTGGAAAAAAAACACGAGTATCGCTGTGTAGTGCAAATGCATGGATCAGAACACACGTGACGTTTCCAGTGATTCCAAAGCGATGCTGTCGTTTTTCGGTTGTTCAAAGTTTTCAGTTTGAGTTTGCAACACATCTGACGTACATACAGGGCAAACATTCACAATCAATTGATCGAAAATACAACTATCATGAGTGTTGATGTTATATTATCCGTATAAAACGATTTTTTCCGCATACAAATCAGTGATTGTTTCTCCATGTGCTTGCAATTTGTTTGTAAGCAAAGTGACGAAAATCACTCGGTACATGGATGTCCGATTTTGGCGGTCATTTTTTCGGCGCTTTTTCAGTGTGTGATGACTATATCTTGAAATCAACCACAGCCTGGTTGCTGAAATTATCTGTACTATATATTCATTCATTCATGCAAGTACACAACACAACATTTCAAATAAAAACAGTTTTCAACAATGTTTTATTTTCAACTGAAGTGCATAACCCCTTGCATGCGCACCTTTTGGCACTAAGTCATATATATATGACCAATATTTACACAGAAGAAAGATAGGATTATATATGTATTATTTTTTACTGTATTGTTTTTTGTTTTGTTTTTTCCCTAACAAAGACACATGCATCAAAACATTTGAGTGTATAGTTTTTCTTGTAACTGTGACCTGTCTTTTGTTTTGATGAGTACACCTCTACAGCTTGTATTGATGGGAGTTTTTTTTCTTCATCCATGTGTGTATGTTTCACTCTGTGTGTGCATGTGTATGTGTTTCACTCTGTGTGTGTTTATGTTCCACTGTGTATGTGTGTGTGTGTTTGCATGTGTGTGTGTTTATGTTCCACTCTGTGTGAGTGTGTGCATGTGTATGTGTTTCACTTTGTGTATGTTTATGTTCTACTCTCTGTGTGTGTGTGTGTGCGCGCGTGCGTGCACATGCTTACAGGTGTATGTGTTTCACTCTGTGTGTGTTTGTATTCCACTCTGTCTGTGTGTCTGTATATTTCACTCTGTGTTTGAAATAGTTTTTAAGGTGCTTTGTTATACGGCAGTATTGTGGTGGCAAAAAATGGCTCATGTTTTATGCTACGGTGAGTGACTCTTACTGATGTTGGACTTCTTCCCACAGGTGCCAGTGTCCTCGTGGTTTGACGACATGTCTGACTCTGAGCTCTTGGACCTGATGCCATTCTTTGAGAACCTGGCCCGTGTGGACAATGTGTACTCCATGCTGAGAACCACAGCCGCAGAGTCGCCCAGTACCACTCCCCCCTCTTAGCGCTGTTTGGCCCCAGGGAGTGGGCCCCACTCCACCCAGCACGGCGCGTACACTGACTGACCTTCCACACTGTCCGGCCGGCTGCAACAAGCCACCCACTGCAGTGTTCACCGTTATGCAACAGAAAGTGTCCAGGGGCGGTGTTTTGCTCTCACCCCCTCTCCTGCTTTCTTCCATCTGTTAGCTGAGGATGATGACGACTTTTTCTTCTTTTTTCTTTTTTCTTTTTTTCTTTTTTTTTTGAGGGGCTTTTAGTGGTATTGAGATTCACCGACCAGTCTCAGATTTATTTGTGCATTTCCTTTGCAGTGTCCCTTTAAGTTTCACCCCGGAAAACTTTCGATTGTGGTTCTACAAAAAAATTTTTTTTTTTTTTTCTATGGTCAGGTTTACTGTCTCTTGCTCATTTCTCAGTCTCATTCACCGCCGCCGCCACCACCACCACAATCATGTTCACTGATCTGTCATGTTGTGTTCTGTCCGTGCCTGAAGCTTTGAACCACTGGCTGTGTGCCCCCAATGGCCTTCACCTGAACTCTTGATCGGCGCTTTGGTTGTGACCTTGACCTTGTAGTTAGCCTTTCTACACTTGGTGTCACAACTTGATGACAGCCCTCTCAGGGTGTTCTTGTAGTGTAGGTCTTTCTTCTCTTCTTCATCATCACTCTTTCTAGTCTGTTCCTTTCGTCCGCTGATATGTTGAAAATACCATTGTTTCAAAAATGGCAGACCAGTACAAGACCAAAATGGTTCGAAGAATGATTGATGGGTCGTATAAGATTTTAGATCAGTTAAAAACTAGCAAGTCGATCAAAACCTATTGAACAAATATAGGCTGATAACGTATTGTTTGTTTTGCTGTGCTTCAAATCAAGTGCCTCTTAAGATAAGCAAGGTGCATGAGTTGTGTGTGCTGGGGAAAAAAGCCACAACCTCTGATCGCTACTGTGAGGGCAAACGTTTATCTTACAAATGTATATAACTTTATAGGCTGCGACGATGAAAGTATTTTGAAAGGAACTGGAAATGTTTAAAAACAAAAACAAAATTGCTCACATCCTTAAGCAGTCACAGTTGTGCTGTTTTTTTGTGTGTCATCCCTGCAAGGTCAGTCAGCTTGCAAGATTTCTCAGTTCTAGCTGGTGTCACCTGATGCACTCTTTGTCTTGTCACATTGAAACTCTGCTGCCAACATGCAAACAGTGGACGAGAGGCTGTGGAAGGAGGGAGGCGGTTACAAATACTGACCTTGAGCAGTTGATGGATCACTGTGGCCCTTGACAGCATTCATCATCTGGGACAGCGGCACTGTGATGTCCGTAGACAATCGAGAAGGGACTGGAGGGCCTGATGCAGTGTGACTCGATGGGACACGGTCTAGACTGTGCATGTTGTTTGTTGGCCATGATACTTACATCTATTGTGAACCACAAGGCAGCTACCATGACTGTTAGCCTTTGCCTCTGGTCTGTGAGCAGACGTGAGGATGCGCACCACAGGGGCTGGCCCTAATGCATCTTGTGGATTGAACTCTAGATACTGTAGTGATGCTCTCAAACAAGGGTTTGGAGATAAATTCGTACATAGACTGGAATATACTGTGTGCCTTTTAAACAGCATGGAAGTATTCGGTTTATCACAGTGAGGGTATACATGTGTGTTTCTTTTGTTCTCGTGAGTGAGTGAAAGGGATGTGTGTGGATGCGAGACTGAATAGGTCGTAAACGGTTGTTCATAATGTAAATTCTCTTTTAAACAGATGAGACTGAAGTGAATTGTATCGTATACTTCTGTGTTTGATTGTGAAGTGAACCTTTTTTCATGGGGATGGGAAGAGGATGGTATTTCATGCTGTTCATAATTTGCAGTGAAGATTGTACACTTTCGTTTTTCAAGCACGAATTATTTATATTCCCACTACCTCCACATGGAAGTGCTGTGCGCAGTGTATTTAGTTGATTTGTTTGAAGAGTGTGCTTATCATTGGTGCCTTTTTTTAGTTGCATTTCTGCCAGTAGATTAATTGTTGGCTGCATCCTTTCACTCATGATTGCAATCGTATCATAAAAAAGGAAAGCTCATGCATGGTTGGGTTGCTTTAAGAATGGACATTTTGATGTCCAGTGCTTTCAGACCAAGACTTTCAGGAGAAATTGGCTTGAACCTATTTCTTTGTTTCTTTTCTTTAAAAAACAAATTGTTGTTAAGGAATATTCTTGTGCAGGGGTATGGAAACATTTTGCTGTATGGGTTGGTGGTAGGCTTTTTACCTATTTATGACTTGACTGGATGGGCAGAAATCTAAAACATAAATCACAACTTTCTGTTTCTGTTCATTTTCTTGTTGCTCTGTTTTCCGTTTGTTCTTTGCATAGTAGTTTTGTAAGCTTCTGTGAGCTAAAGACATTATGTGCTAATTCATGTTTGAGTCTGGCTGTGATGTGTTTTTTCCTTTCTTTTCCTTTTTCTAAGACTTAGTGCCATCTTGGCAGAAAATACTGTTATTTGCACAGGATGCTAGAGGCAGACTTTTAGTGTATATCTTTAATGAGCTAGTAGTAGTACATGGTTATTATATAGCAAGATCATGTGAAAAGACTAAACTTGATTTTGTTTTTGTACCTTGTTAGTCTGTTAATGTTCTTTAACAAAGATTCTAATTCTCAGACTGAAACTACACACCGAGAGTATGGGTGATTTTATATCTCTATTTTTTATACCTTTGTAAGTGTCAGTGCATGGACACAAACATGTGTTGAATTCACAAACCCAACTGAACCCACAGGTGTGCTAATTGGTTTGTCATCATTGTTTGTGTGCCCCTCCTTTTTGTTTGCATTCCTTTAACACACAGTTCAGACCATGCATTTCTGAATCACATTAAGTTACCCTGTTGCAGTTGTATTTACATTTTCATTAATCTATGCATGGTTTTATTGCTCCTTTGTGCTGTTCCCCCCCATCCCACCCCTTCCCAGCCACCACCCACCTGCTTGTTGAGCTGATAAAATTTAACATTCTGTCAGTGTCTTGGTGTGATTTTCATAGCTACTTCAGACAAGTGTTGTTGCTGGAATGGCGTACTTCCATTCATTATTTGAGTTGTGTTGTTCCATCCAGAATAATTGCATATGTCCCACCCTCCTGCTGGAATATAAAAAATGTCTTTATATGTGGTGTGTATGCACTTTTAGTGCTGATATTCCAGTAAAAGCATTGTCGGTAGTGTTTCCCTTCCTCTCCCACCCCCACCCCCCCCCCCCTTCCCCACAACCCCCTTCCAGCTCTATGCATGCCCACAGATGTGTGTTTGTGTAGGAACATCGATTGTATTTGAATACTTCTTAAATTCACAAAAGAAAGTTAACTACTAGTACTACAGACATCAGATACTTAACAGCGATATTTTGTTGAATATTTCACACAGGGAATATCTGTGCTGTACTGAGAATATATTGAAGCCCAAAGACTTTTAACTGTACACTTGTGTTACATCCAAATGTGTCAAGAATAAAATGAAAGGTGGGTCTTGCATGTGCAGTTTTGACATTATCCAGTGGGGCATTCTGGCTCACTCACAGATGTTTTGTATAAAACCGCTATTCATATTACTAAAACAAATGAGTATCATAACACCATTGCTAGCAGAGCTAAGGCCCAAATGATTCTTGAACACTACTGATTTTAGATGTTGGTAACAATAATGTCAATGACAATCTTGATCTGTAGATGTCGCCAGACTTTCTGGCTGGCCTCCTTTCGGTCTGAAAGTTCCTTGTGTGTATGCCTTTGTCTAATCTAGAATTGCTTGTCCAAAAAATGTTGGATGAGGAGTTGAAAAATTGCAACATATTAATGATTTTGCTATGCAGTTCTGTTGCTGTACAACTAAAGGAGATCACAGGGTAAAAATAGCACAAAAATATAAAGCGAGAATTTAAAACGGAAAAGAACAAAACAAGGGAATAGCGTAATATTGAAATACATTTCATTTCATCATCTGTACATTATAACTCAGTGTGTTGGACAAATTACAATATAAAGAGAAGCAAGGTTTATTAATATTCTGAATACAGTGGAGTTTGGTGAATAATGTTTGAGATTCAGTCACAGATGCTTTGTACTGTGTCATTGTATTGATCATAACATAGGTTCTGGCTTAGCATCATTCATGTTTCTCTCTGCTGTTGGTTGACCAAGAGCAACTGCACAGTGAAATAATGTCTTCCATGTACATGTTATATGTGATACACTGAGCATGTGATTTCATTCATCAGCAGAGGGGGGTCTTTTCCTTGACTCCCCTCTCCCCCCCACCTTTTTTTGTTTTAAACCGTGTGTTCTGTGGTGAAGAATAGTGAGAGAAAAGTGTTGAGCCACTTTGGATGTATAGAATAGTCCATTTATTTTAGACACATACAAATTACGTCTTCTTTTTTTTCCTCTTTTTTTTTCTGTTTGAAATTGGTTTCTTTGTTTTGTTGTGGGTCACATTTGTTTGGATTGCTTGTTCCTTTGTTCTTTAGCACAATGAACTCAGATTAAGGGATCTGAATCAGGAAATGCATATGAGTACAGAGGACTAAACAGTTACAGTGTGATTTTAACATGAGGTTGGGTTGTCTTTGAATATTTTTGTTATTTAGTGACGGTGAAAACACCATTAAGAAAAATAAAAAATAAATTGTGACAAAAAAGAATTAAATGTTTTTACTGGATCAAGATGTTGTAATTTTCCAGTAAACTTTTTTTTTTTTCTGTCTAAACTTTTGTGTGGTTGCATTTGTTGGGTGTTATATGAAGGCCAGAAATAGATGTGAATTCATGTGTGACTTTTAATTTGATTTTAAGCTGTCATGTTTATAAGTTTTGGTATGTTGCAAGTGTTTTTGTTGTTTTACTGGCACGCAGTGCGTACATAGAATAGTGATGCATGTGCGCCTGTTTGTTAACAGGGCTATATAAAAAAAAACAAAAAAAAACGGAATACTGTTTTTGTATTTTTTTCATTAAAAAAATAATTTTTGTACTTTTTT
The DNA here is from genome assembly GCA_963584105.1 of Alviniconcha strummeri. Lineage (NCBI taxonomy): Eukaryota > Metazoa > Mollusca > Gastropoda > Provannidae > Alviniconcha > Alviniconcha strummeri. The sequence continues at coordinate 28,916,984 of OY757541.1, read as the reverse complement.
GTTTTAGCCATTGGAAAGTATCTGGATAAATTGGTAACGTAGTTGTGTTTCCGAGAGTGAGCTTTTGAGAGTGCATAGTAGATGAATGGAAAATAATTATTTGATTATTGGGATTTTTCCTGTCATTTGAGTATGCACTGTTTATGATTACATCACATTTCATTTGACACACATCATTGATAAAATTGTTAAAGCATTTAAAATCATCTGAACACAACCAGGGCTTTAATCTCGGGTGTTTTCTCTTCCCTTTGTTCCATTTTTTTTTTTAGATAACTGCAACAAAAAGGTGCTTTCATGAAATGATGAATTTAGTCTTGACACTGTTACTTCACACATTTGTATTGTATGTTAGTCATGTGATGGTCAAATTTCCCATTTTTCTACTCTAGCAGTGAATGTTTTGGTTCCGTACTGAAGCTTAACATTCATCAGTATCCATTTAGTCTAGCTGTTGTTGGATGTTAGGTTACTTTAGTGGTGATGCATTGTGAGCACTAAGAGCTAGAATGAGCATTTGTTTAGGAGTTGTTTTTCGTTGGGGGGGGGAGTGGGTCAACTATGTAACGGTGATTAATTGTAGTTTGCATGGGAGTACATTTTGTAAATGAGAAGATAAATGATCAGTGTGTTCTACAGCCGTACGGAAGCATCAGTGTGAACTGTTGTTAAATTTTGAAAGAAGGGATAGAGACAATGTGTTCATTGTAATCTGCCTCATCTGGGTTGTGTAGAAAGAATGGAAACTTTAATTTGCTTCTTGCTCTATTTCAGCTGTTTCTGATGCGTTACCATTTACTCATAAAGCATAAACTTACTGTATTTCACTTGTATCATACAGCCGTATAACATTTTAGTTTCTGTATTAATCTACATGCATATAATGTTTGATATTCAGATTGTACAGACTCCTTGTATGATAGGACTAGTGTGTATATATACATATATCAGACTTGGATTTTTTGCTCCCCTTTCTTCATCAACAGCATGTATGTACAGTAGTTTACAAAGCATGTTTTCCACATTTAATTACCAACAACAAAAATTGTGTACAGTATTCTTCAAAGTGTCCCGATGAGTGAAAACAATTTTATTGCTTGGCTTATGTCATATTCTTTCAGATTTGTTTTATATTTTTGTCAAAAAACAAAACAAAAAAACATAAACAAGAAGTGCATAGTAAGATACATATGCTTTACTGGAATTGGTAGTCTGAACTGATTGCAGTCTTGATCTAGTTTCCTACCAGTGCTAGTACATGTATAAGCATCATATTATATTTTGAATACTGAATTATTTTAGGCATTTTCTTTTGCTATCAAGTTTGTCTTCACAAATCACATCTGTATACACAATTTAAAAGGCGATGTGAATGTTTGATTTTTTTCTTAACTCCTTTGATTCACATTTTTTACCCATTTCCTGTTCTGTGTGGACAAAATTGCCCCCCCCCCCAAAAAAAAGGTAAATGTGTAAGGTGCTGGCCTCTTACACTGTTTTGGAAGAAATATTACTGATGGATTAAAAACAAAATGAAGACCTTAGACCTCAGGTCTCTACACATGTCTTTTTGAAATACTGCTCTGAGTGTCATGAGCAGTTTAAATTATTGTGACTGTCACTAAATGTTGCGAATGAATATTTTATAGCTTCGGGGAACTAAAAGAGGATAAAGGTGAGACATCAAAACTAACAACAAAGTAAACAAACAACAAGAAACCTCAAAGGAGACAGAAATGGTTGTGATGGGTTGACTATTTTCCATCATACTAGTTCATTTTTATTAACTTAATTTTTAGGGCTAAAAAAATAAAATAAAAACTTCATTTTTTATATCAGTTTTTACCTGTTGATAATGCTAAGGATGTGACTTTTGTCATTGATTGGAAATAGTTCTGTGTTTCATTTTGTGGTAGTTTTATTTTGTGCCAGTAACTGCAGATCTTCAGCTTTGTCTTTGAGTCATTCTTCTAGGCAAATTAGTAGAAGCAGTTTTATTTACCAACAAAATGAAGTGGGTTTTATTTTGTTTGTTTTTTGCCCCCCCCCCCCCCCCCCCCCCATTTCAGAATGTTCTACAGCTTATTCAGCTTTTCTCCACTGTTACGTAGTTTAAAGCTGCAATACACATCTTTCACGTGTGCATTTGTGCATTTTTCTCTCTTCTTACTGTGCGGTTCATCTGCAGGCGTGTGCATGTGCACTCTTTGTGACACCAGACACGGAGGCTGTTGCCGACAGCCTTTTTGTAGTGATGTTCCACCCCTTATTAGGGGGCTCTTTTTACTAGAGATGAGAAAAATACTTTCACTGTCAGACACTTCGGAGCAAGGTGTTGGGTTTGCATACTATATTGAATATTTTCTCTGATGATTTGAATATCGTATGTAATAAATGATCAATGCATTGCAGTCTGGTCAGTTTTGTTGTTTAATGGGTGTCTAGGGTTCCCATGAAGCGCCCAGGTTGGATTGTGTGTGAATGATCCCCGTTATATTCCTTCTGTTTTCCCACGGGTGTGTGTGTGTGTGTGTGTGTGTGTGCAAGTCAGCCCACAAGATATTCCCTACGTAAACAATACATACATGCACAAACAGCAAAAGCACATTTTCGAAGTGTGGATAATCATACTAGACTGATAGTACGCTGTTGTTCGTGACTGTAAAAGCATCATACCACTGTTTCAGTTCGTCATACCGCTGTTTCAGTTACGTGATAAATACATCATACCCCTGTTTGAAGCGGAATGAGCAAAGGGGACCACTTATACTGTACGTTTTGTTGTTGTTGTTGTTGCTGTTGCTGTTGCTTATGACTATATAATCATCGTTCCGTACTGGTGCGACCAGCGACACAACATGTGCATGGTGTTGATTGATAAATCAATACCGGCCTCCAAACTCACGTTTCGGCTAACGATCGGGCATGCAACATATAAATAAAACATATATTTTGGTCGCATCATACAGACTGCCTGTGGCTGATCATACCCGAAGCAACCTGAACTCCGTCCACGTCAGGTCTTTTAGCACGGTATACAAATGACTATATGAACAGGCTAAGAACAGTACAGCAAGTGAATAGCGAGGCAGGCCCATATTGTGTAGCGGAGTGCCCAACTCGCGCTAACTCGCTCATCTCGGCTCATTCGTGCAACAGCTGACGCGAAATGGGTCCGGTGTGGCACGTGCATAATAGGAAAATCTTTTGTGTGTATTTCGCCGTTGTGTGTGCTGCACAAAATCAATGAATCTGCGGTGGGAGTAAAGCCCCTGTGCAGCCAGTGTTTATCTTCGTCAGTCGGGACGTTCGGGCAACTTACGCCAAGTTTAGCGGATGCCATGGAGTACAAAGTGCTGGGAAAATACCTTAAAGCCGCTTCAGGTTAGTAATGCAGTTTCTATGACTATACTTCCGAGTTCCAGCGGCACCGTACATTCTGCCCCCGCATGGTCATGCAGTCCGGTGGTTTGGATGAAGACTGTGGTCTTCAGAAGGTGCAGTTTAAATGAGTAGAGACCTTTGCGTATATACATATATATGATGATGATGAACGATAAATCAATACAGGACACGAAGCTCACGTTTCGGATAACAAGGGTTGCAACAGATGAATGAAACTTATGCCCTTGGTCATATATCATACAGACTACGTGTAGATGATCAAACTAGGCTGATTAAAACAACCTGAACTGCATATATATTTATAATTATTATGAACACCAAAGCAGGCAAACCGAGGGCTGCGGACTTGTCTGCTAGGGGAAAAACAACCAGCAGCTGAGAATGAATGAAACAACTGCATTTCTCCACACAATATAATGTAGCTTCTACTGACGCTATTGTACCTCCACAAATACTCCTTACATTTTTAATGAACAGATAGGAGACGTTACGGTTATTTCGTACAGTCTGTCTCCGCTCCGGTGTCCCATTTTGGGTAGCCTACTGTTGCGTACCGGCCCTTGATGATGGTGACTCAACAAATAATTATAACCGGGCCATTTGGTAAAATTCATAGACGGCAAATGGGCTAGGTGTGCACTGATGAAGTGTGTAGCCTGGCTTGATGGTATAAAATTGTTTCATCACTGGTCGATTTTACCCAGTCATAATAACAGTAAGTTAAATCACACCGCCGAAAATGCAAGCAAGCGCTCTGTAAAGGGAACCTAGTAAACCCCAAAAGAAATAATTTGTTTGGTTTGTTAACTTCTTCTTTCTTTTTTTAACGCCGCGTTCTGTCTCCGCAGAGGTACTGGCTAGACTAGTGAAATTATTTAACTGATAAAACCGCATATATAATTAGGGGAGATAACTGGAGATATTTCTGGCTGTTAAAAAATATTAAAAATGAGGGGGGGGGGGGGGGGGGCGGGGGGGGCGAGAGGGGGGTTACAAAAATGTGTACGACCTGTTTTTGTTGCACATCTTACTGTGCGGAACAAATTGGTCATTAGTAATGAACAAACGTCGACTTGTGGCCTACAGCGGCAATATCACATGTCACTGCTTAATTTGGTTTACAATTTGGGCGTAACAGGCATTTGGGCATTCACAGCCAGCATCAAAACGACAGCCAAAATATTCCTAGCTGCTGCGTGCCCGTCCGCCACGAAGCCATCCACTGCAGCCAGAAACCGTGATAAATCGGCGTGTGTGTGTGTCAGTCAGTTCCGGCCCGGACTGACTGTGCTCCGTTCATTGAACTCTGTTGACCGACCGACAACGGTTCGACGTCCTGGGTCTGTGCAGAGTTGTCTACCCGTCGTTTTGTTGCCATCGTCATTCATGTCAGCCTCCACGATCGACTAACTACAGCTGGTGCCCACCATGTTTTTTGATCGATTAATTACAGCTGGTGTCCATCATGTTTTTTATGCAAATTCCGACATGTTGGTCCGTACCGTAAACGTAAATCCATCAACGGTGTTTCATCATTCAGACATGACGACCAGCTCAATAAATGAGAGTGAAATCTGAAACTGACAAACATCAGGAATGGAATAAAAAGACACGGGCCTATGCAGTAATACAAGGCCGGATAACCCCCCCCCCCCCCCCCCCCCACACACACACACACACACGCATAGACAACGGAAATCACTAGCAGCCCAGTCAAGGTAGGACTAACACACACACACACACACACACACACACACACACACACACACACACACACACACACACACACACACACACACACACACACACACACCACACAAACTACCAGTAACCCAATCAAAGGTCGGACCAAAAGCCCCCCCCCCTCCTCGCCCCGCCCCCAACACACTCACACACACAAACACTGACACACGCGCGCACAGAACACCGTCAGAAACAACCAGTAGCTCATTCCAAGGCCGGACTAAAATGTGAAGAGCTGCTGAGAAAATAGTGTGGGAAGAGCCACAGGTGAAACTGTGGGAAGAGCCACAAGAGAAACAGTGTAGTAAGAACCACAGAAGAAACAGTGTGGGAAGAGCCACGTCGACAGGGAAACTGTGGGAAGAGCCATAGGGAAAACTGAATCTGGGAAGAGCCACGGGTGAAACAACGCGAGAAGAGCCACAGGGGAAACAACGCGGGAAGAGCCACAGGGGAAACAATGCGGGAAGAGCCACAGGGGAAACAATGCGGGAAGAGCCACGGCCGGGGGAAACAATGCGGGAAGAGCCACAGGGGAAACAACGCGGGAAGAGCCACAGGGGAAACAACGCGGGAAGAGCCACAGGGGAAACAATGCGGGAAGAGCCACGGGGGAAACAATGCGGGAAGAGCCACAGGGGAGACAATGCGGGAAGAGCCACGGGGGAAACAATGCGGGAAGAGCCACGGGGGAAACAATGCGGGAAGAGCCACAGGGGAAACAATGCGGGAAGAGCCACAGGGGAAACAATGCGGGAAGAGCCACAGGGGAGACAATGCGGGAAGAGCCACAGGGGGAATAAAGCATGAAGAGCCACAGGGAAAAGAACGGGGGGAAACCGTGGGGGAAACAATGTGGGAAGAGCTGCAGGGGAAATAATGTGGGGAGAGCCGCAAGGGAAACTGTGGAAAGAGCCTCATGGGAAACAGTATTGGAAGAGCCACAGGGGAACCAGTGTGGGAAGAGCCACAAGGAAACAGTGTGGGAAGAACCGCTTGGGAAACAGTGTGAAAAGAGCCACTGGGAAAACAATGTGGGAAGAGTCTCAGGGAAAAAACGTGGGCAGAGCCACAGGGGAAACAATGTGGAACTAGAGTTACACAGGGATAACAACATGGGGAGAGCCACAGCGGGGGAAACAGTGTGGGAAGGGCGTTGAGAACGTGGCCGGCGGTAACACCAGAGATTGAAACAATCGTATATAATTATATCCTCCTGGGTGACAAAAGGGCAGACAATCATAGTTCAGGAGCTGTGTGAAAGTCGAGGTGGACGTCCTGGGCTGTCCGTCCTAACGAGCCTTCTGGTTTCCGTGGACGTAAAGAATTATTGAACCGTGCTTCGGCATTGGTCACAACTTGTCCCTAATATGTCAAATGACATCTGAGGACATTAAGCATCACTTCACCAGGGCAGGCAAGGCTCAGGCAGCCTCGGAGAGCTGCGACGGATGGCGTGGATCTGGCCAGTTGAGCAGCTGCTATCAGTTTGTGTCAGGCCCAATATCTTCTTTCTTTTCTTTCTTTTTGCCTAAAGTCCTCAGATGCTAAAGGGCATGTTAGGGACAATCTGTAAAGTAAACTCATCTTGGATATAACATAGCTAAAACCAGGGAGGGGGGGGGGGGGGGAGGGGAGGGGGGGGGGGAGGGGAGGGGGGGGGGGAGGGAGGGGAGACGAGCTTGGTC
>OY757541.1:28858031-28909948 GCA_963584105.1 Alviniconcha strummeri | reverse complement strand
CGCGCGTCTTCTGTTTCTTTTTTTCATAATAAACCTAGGGCATCCCAAATACTTGCAACTATTCTCAACTGGTGGTGTACTTCTATAGCATGAAGGAGAATGGACAGACAAGCGTATCACCCCCTCACACACACACACACACAAACACACACACACAACAACAACAACAACAACGAACTAGATGAGACGGGAAGTGTGTGGGGTGTGAGTGGGTGGGGTGGGGGGTGGGGGAGGGGCAAAGGAGGGAAGGGGATGGAGGGAAGACGTTCATAGATGGGGGACGAGTTTGGGCGTTTCGTAGGACAAACTTCCAAGGTGGCCGGAAGCCGGGACAACCTCAGAATGAGGATCAAACGTTAAGTGGGGACCGTTTTGACCGCTTATGTCATCATTAAGGTCCCATGCGGGCTTTATCCACCACGGTGTCATGGTAGCCTACCCAAGAGGACCTCTCTCTCTCTCTCTCTCTCTCTCTCTCTCTCTCTCTCTCTCTCTCTCTCTCTTTTGTCAGAAGAGTCCGGTCCCACCGGTCGACGTTTGAAGGTGGGGGACAATTAGGTATACTACACCGGAGCTGAGGGTGCAATTACAAGGAACTAAGATCAGCATGACTCATGAACACTACATGGCAAGTGACTAAGAACTACTGTAGGATAAGTTACACTTCCTGAGCAGGCTTTAAAGAAAAAATAGAAGGTAAATTAATTACAGATGTACTAGAATAATACTAGTAGGCATAGGCTGGGACCGCAAACACACACACACACTCTCTCTCTCTCTCTCTCTCTCTCTTTCGAGTCCCTCTCTCTCTCTCTCACACACACACTGACATGACACACACACATACACGCACACTCCATTCACACACACACACACACACACACACACACACACACACACACACACACATACACGCACGCACGCACGCACGCACTCACGCACTCACGCACGCACGCACGCACGCACGCACACACACACACACACACGCGAGTATACATGTACCCCCAGTCCTCCATGACACCTGTCGACTACAAACTGACACGTAATAAACATACGCGGTCGGTGAAATGGGACGAGCACAGAATGAGCTGCAAATGACAAAGCCGCGCAGTCAACCTGACTCGCAGCGGCCAGCAGAGCAGCATCCGTAGTGGACATAACTCCGCCTTTGACACTGACTCAGTCAGTCGGATCACTGTACTGCGGCCCGGACCCCGCCGCGGGAAACAGGGCCTGTGGTCGCAGAAGCAGTGTGCTGACAAGGCCCGTGTGGCCGGGCGAGTGAACATGAAAATCAGTTGAAAATCACGAGTTGAAAGCGAAGGAATTATTATTTAATATTAGCCCCTGGTTTTAAACCTGGCACTTTAGAGCCGCTGTTGAAACAGAAAGAATATCAATATCATCTAGTCCTGTTTTTTTCTTCTTCCCATTTTCTTTGATTATAACAGATTTTTAAAATATTTGTTTTAATGACTGAAACTGAAGCGAGCTGGACGTCTTGGGCTCCCCGTCCCTAATAGTCCGTACGGTCTATACGGAACATAAATATCCGTGAGCGTCGAGGTGGACGTCCGGCTGGGCTCCCCGTCCCTAACTGATAGTCCGTAGGTTTATAGTGTGAAAGTAAAGCTGCGTGAAAATCTAGGTGGACGTGCTGGGCTCCCCGTCCCGGCCTCCGGCGACAGTAATACGTGAGTCCTTGTGGTCTCTTTGGACGTAAAGCAACATAGTTGAACATGAACGGTTGAAGGTAAAAATGACTCATAACAATTATCAGAGCTCAGGAGCTGCGCCGTGAACTGCTCGGAAAGCACGGTCGCGGTGGCCGTCCTGGCTGACCTCCCCGTCCTTCAGTAATAGTCCTAATACTATGGTTTCTGTGGACGTAAAGCAAGGGATTGCCCTACCCGGTAGGATTAAAACTACCAGCGATACGAGAATGAAAGTGAAACTAGGGTCGGCCATTGCACCGTGACCCGAGCCGGTGTTCTTGAATTCGTTCTTTCCAGTAGTCCTACTTACTCCGCGCTGATCTGCCTTTCTTTATTTCCTTCTGGGGGGGGAGGGTGTGTGTGTTTTGCTTGTTTTATTGTTATGGAGTTTGCTGGTGGTGTGCGTGTGCATATTATTTCCGCCGAAAGTAATCGGCCTGTTTCGCGAGGGAGCTTTGAAGAAAAAGTCCGAGCTCATTTCCAAGGACTACATTTCCGCGTAGGAATCTAGAGTGGTCAGAGACAGGGTCAGGCTAAATTTAGTAGCCTACCTTACCACTGTCAAGCGCGACAACCGGCGAGTGAGAAGAACCACTGGGTCACAGGTAAGCTTGTTTTTTGTTGTTTTGTACTTCACAATGTTCAGCCATGGCGCTGTTGCCTCTGAATAAAATGTGCAGCTGCAAATTCACATGAAGCAATTTGGCACCCGCGCTCAAAATTTGTCGTCTGCTTCTTGAGCTGCATGTCGCTTGCTGTTACGGACGCGGTCCAGTGTGACATCATGGCGGGGACCTCTGGCTATTTCTTTTTGCACATCGCAGATTATAACCTTTGCTAAATCACGGTAAATGCCCTTGCACTTAATCGCTTCAGCAGGTAATATTTTCACAATCGTTGCAGTGGAAATATTGCCCTATGGGAAATTTAACTCCGACTGATGTGAGTTTTCGAGGATTTTTGTTTCTCCTGTGACTGACTTAGCACATACTCGGCCATGCGAATCGTTGAACTTCAGAACACAGTCAACCGTGTTTGTGTGGAAACTTCCAGCCGTAGTTTCCCGTGGGTAGCATTCCTGCCGTGGGCGTAGCAAGCAGAAAACGATGTAAATGAAACGGGAAAAATCACGGCAGCATTTCACGCCGAGAATCACGGTGCACACCCACTCCCCCAGATGCCCACATCAGAGAGAGAGAGCGAGCGAGCCATAATACCAGAAAGATGTCAGAGCATTATTCATTTACTGTGTATAGACTAGTGTAAAATTACCTATCCTGGTTGTGCAGATTATAACTTTGTTTTCTGCGAAACAAAGCAGGTATAATTTTGTTGTTGTTGGCAACCATATAACTTTATCAGTGTGGTATAGTAAAAGATGTCATCGTGATTGAGCATTGTGTATTTAATAATACTAGTGAATAAAAAAAAATTTAAAAATCAAATATCATTCTGTAGATTATGGTCACATTTTGATGATTTTCTGAAAAACACAGTGGATCACTTCATGATAGTAATACTAATAGTGTCATACTCATAGACATTTTGGTTTTATTTTGCCATATTTTTAATAACTCTTTATGCTGCTGGGGATTACAGTTTACATGACTTTGTGTTCCACAAACCCCAGGGGGAGGAGGGGTGGCAAGCAAAAAGAAAATGCCCAAAAGTGTAACACACCTTCACTATGTGCCCTACACATATAATAATAAAGAGGATTTCTAGAGTGCTCATCTACCATAAAAGGTGGGAACACAGGGCACTCAAGATGATGCATGTATTATTTTGTATACAGATGATACACTGTGTGCACACACATGCACAATACACACACACTACAAACACAAAGAACTGTATTATATACATGTCTAACAGTAGTGCAGCAGCTTGACTGTAGTGTTTATTTCACCTTACTGGCAAAGGCAGGTTGGTGAGATTATGCAGCTTGACTTACACAGGTGTGATTCATCCACTGACAGCTGTGTATAATATATACCCAACACCAAAGTCAATAAGCGTACATGTGCATCAGTTAATAAGGTATTCTTTGTTATAGTTAAATATCAAAGAAAATTTAGCAGGTACATTAGCCAGTTTAACATCTTAATACCAAATCAATAAATACATATTCCAGAATTTGAATGCTGCTGCCATATATTTTAATTTGTATACAAATTATTTACCTTATTTTACTTATAGTGTTGGTAAATTTTGATATCATCAGTGTGCAGTTGTTGCCTAATTCCAGATGGCAATATAATTGCCATCAGTGTTTAAACTAGTAACTTAAAGAGAAACAGGTTAGCAAACTAAATTTAAAAAAAAAAAGTATATCATATATTATATATGTATTGCATACACATGTATACAAACACACACACGCACTCACATACACACACACACACACACACACACACACACACACACACACACACACACAATCTTTCTCTCTCTCTCATTCACACTCATTCACACTGCATGCATGCATACAATAAAAATTTTTTTAAAGCTCTGATTAGGTGAAGTGATTGCATTGTAATTTGTATGAACTCTTTCATGATGGGAACCTAAGTACCTTGTTAATCCCAACAGTCGGAGATGAAAACAAATGATAAAACTTAAAAGTGCAGTTTCAGAGCTCTGAAATTTTGGATAGGTTCTTATAGACTTTTGTTCTGCAAAATGTCAGACTGATCTGTTGGTTTTGCCTATGCTTTTGTGGAAATCAGATAAACATAATAGTACAGCCATAGGGAAATGGGCCAAGGGCAGGTGGATGTACTGTAATACAATTCCAATCCCACTCCCAGGTGCAGTTTGGCCAAAAGCATGGAAAGGAAGGTAAACTTTTTAGCATGGAACTCTATCAACTTTTAGCATTTGCAAATTATGACTGAAAATTAAAAAAAAAAAAAAAAAAAAAAATCGGCACAAAACACAAATCAGTACAATCTGCTTCTGTACAAGGGCATCACATCTTGTGGCCCCCATACATGGGCACATTGTCAGGAAAAAGGTTAACAGTAAAAATTTGTGTCATCTTTGACTTTGCATTCAGTGTTTGGACAGGGACACAATGTTGATGTTTGAAGCTTGGACTTGGTGTTCTCTGGTGCGTGCTAAGCATTCCTGTTGGTGCTTTCACAACTCTGAGCAAATATTTTCAGCCATTTTAACATCCTTTTCCAAAAGCTTTAGCAGCACGCCTGCCTCATTTGTGTTTCCACAGTGTTTAATTGAGTTTACACCCTTTTGAGCTTTGCAACCTAGTCAAGGGCAAACACAGAAGGAGACAGGGCCAAACTTGGCTGCCTAGCTTATCTGCCACCATTGATCAGTGCTTGCTTGAAGGCTTCAGGGCAGGAGGCCGGAGGGAAGCTACATTCTTTGCTTTGATCTTTCAGTTTGTCTTTGCATCTTTCTATCTGTTGGTTTACCTGCACTGAGTGGGAGGGTGATACCCCAAGTAGTCATAATGGTCAGGCAGTTTTGTAGACAGCGTTGATTGTGCATCTGATACTGTGAGAGGCAGAGTTCTGATTCATGGTTGAGCTGCTGGTGGGAAATCTGATGGATGATGTGTGTCAGCAATGATTTTGTCACCTGCTGTAATCAGGGTTTAATGGTTTGTGTGAAAAAATGTGAGCCTCTGTAAGTGTAATGATAAATTTAAGTGTTAGACTCTTAGTTCCACCACCGTTTGTGTCAAAGCAGTGACAGGTGAAAGTTGTATTTCTCATGAACTTGTGATTATGATAATAATAATAATGGTTACTTAGAGTGAAAACTGTATTTTTTCATGTAACTTAATTTTAAGATCATTAATTGATCATTCAAAACTGGTAGTAGTATGATTGTTACATGTGTAACATGTTTTTTTGAGCTCCTTGTTATTGGGGATAACTGATGAAGTAGTAAAGTAATATTATGGGTAAGGGAGTCCACTGATTTTTTTGATTTTTTTACAATATATTACATCATAGTAGAGTCAGCATGACAGTATTGCACTGATTTCAATACTTAAGTTACTGATTACCATACTTACTAAGTAACCCTTTCAGGACCAGGTTTTAGTGTGCTGGAAGGATTTTCACAGCGTGATAGCCATATTATTATTATTGTTCATTATACTTATATTTTTGGTCTTTTTTATGATCGCATTTGGTATCTTGAAGCTTTAAGAAAATTGGATTCCTGTAAGTGATGTACTTCCAATACTTCATTATAAATCCCAGTAGTTCAGGCAGCATTCCACAAGTGGTGTCCAGAATTTTTTTTGTTAACCCAACTCAGTTTTATGTTGATTTTGACAGAATAAAACATTAGAAGTAATCAGTTAAAGACACTGTGGCTTATAAGAAAATCTGCAGGTTGATACTAACAGGCAGCAAAAGAGGATGCAGTGTGAGTTGATTGCTAGAGACCAAGCTGAAAGATGCTGGAGTGAGCGATTATTAGGCCAGCAACAAGTGGTAGACACCAGGCAGTGAGTCAACAAAACCTGTCCCATGTGGAGATGCTACAATCCCAAGCATTTAGGTGAACTGGGTTGCAAGAGGGTCCACTGAGGAATTTTAAGGTCTTTCACTGCAGTGACAGTGTCCTGGCCAGCACTATGTAGTTGAGCAGTCAGATTACTGAAGAGGGCAGATGCAGGGAGAGTCACCTGTACTGGCCGAGAAACAGAGTGGACACATATTAGCTTCAGCTTTGCCCCAGTGGGTGGTCCAGTGGTAGTAGCCCCGGCTTGTGAATTGGGGGAAGGTACTGATTGTAGGTGGCTGACATTGCTGTAGGGTGTTCTTGATGACCTGTGCCAAGTGTGTTCTTCTGAGGACCTAATGTGCTAAGGGTAGCAGTGTGTAACTGGTAAGATGCTCTGTGTAGATCAGTAGATGTTGAGGCTGCATGATGTGCTCTTGTTGACCTGTGATGTAGCCTGTTCACTTGGTGGTCTCGTGTTAAAACTTACTGTTGTAAAGTATACTAGTGCACTAAATCCTTCAATGCTGTTCAAAGTAAATGTTTGTGAAGGCTGCATCAGCATGTACTTTACATTCACAACTGTAAACTTACACTTAGTTGAAGTACATATTAAAAAGAAAAAGAATTATGGCTCAAAATTTTGTTGCAAAGTTGAGTTCAGTTTGTTGGTAATTCATTATGATACTTGGTAATTGTAATGTCACGGTTCATTAGCCCCTTAATGGCTTATGCTTGTGGCAAGTATGCACGTTTTTGAAATGCTTGTCTTCAAAACAGGTGTGCCACAGTGGCCAGTAAGATGCTTGAGGCATTATTGGGGAAAATGTGACGCATACTGCAGCACATGACATTTTTTATGCACTTGTTTAAGTCTGTTTCCTGATGTTTTGCGCAGATTAATTATTTTAAACTGTATCAGCCGTAACTTGCATAGCATGACAAAAATTAGATACATGTATGTATTCATGCAAGTTGAAACTTCCATGATTTCAACAGCATGGCAACATGTCTGTCTTAGAATAAAGAAACTGCAGTGTATTGCTGTTAGGGTAAATAAGTATTTTATATATGTATAAGACATTAGTCAGTATATAATATGAATGACATACTTAGAACTGCTGGAGGACTCTGTACTCTCCATTATGTTAAACCCATCTCCTTGTCACCTCTGCTTAGCCAGCAAGAGTGTTGATTCATCACTTTCTTGGCATGCCTGGCTTGCCAGTTTGGTTAGGAAAGTGAAGGGAACACTATGCCCTGAATAGGTCAGTTTATGTCAACAATATTACTGTGTACAGGGGAATAAAGTGGTGCGCTCCTAGTGTGTCAACTGGAGGTCCCAGTGCTCATGCTTTTCATTGCAATTTTCACATGGTTGGGATGTGGAGGAATTGGATTGGTAAACAAATGGCATGGTTCAGTTGTGCACAGGGTATAACTGCCTGCCCAGTGCTGGCTGACAGTTGGTTTGGCATGCCATCCATTTGCTGATTTATGACCACTGCTTACCGGCACAGTGGCAGTAACTTCAGGAGGCCATCCATTGTGACCAGTATTGGTTGCAGTAAGTTTGGCATATTGTCTTTTCTATTGTGTATGTGCATTAGAAGTGAGAGTTGGTGGCACAGAGTGTGAGCACTCGCTGTCAAAATCCAAAGTTAAAACATGAGTGAGCATGGTCACTACATGGACGGGTGACCATTAATTGCTAGGCTTTGCGCCCACCTTGATTTCTCCAGAGTCAGATTCTGTGCAGACTCTACAAAACCCCTTTTGATGAGACTAGACCAAGCTCCACCATGTATATCTGCATGCAAACATATCACATATATATATATGCACATTAAAGATCATGTAGTCCATGTCAGAGTTGGTGGATGCTGTCAAAACCAAAATAACTTGGCATGCACTAAAAGCGCCAGAATCTTTAGAGTGTTGAAGTTGGACACTATATGGAAGGAGAAGAAGAGAAGTGTAGAACAAACAGGAGTGCTGATAGTAGGTGACTTGGCTTTGGCAGTCTGATGAACAAGACCCCAGAACATTCATGCAACTAGTCTGACCCTATTTCTGACTGTGTCAATACACACCCTCCCCCCGCCACTCCCATATAAATATATACAAACGGAAACTGAGAAAGACCCAGAAAAATATAACCAAAACACACACACACACACACACACACACGCACACACACACACACACACACACACACACACACACACACACACACACACACACACACACACACACACACACACACACACAAAGAGCTCATTCATAGGCACATTGTAAGCAATACTGACAGTCACACCCACATTTGAGCACAATCAAGCATGGTCACTACATGGGTATTATATACATGTGTATGCACATATTGAGATTACAAGGTTTACAGTAGTTGTATCACTGTCAGTTGATTGATTCACAGCTTGCATTTGTGTGTGTGTATATATATGTGTGTATGTATGTATGTATATATATATATATATCCAACAGTAAAGTGATACAGATAACTGAAATATTATAAATAATATATAGAACATACCATTTAAAAAAAAAAATGTATCAGGGTTTCTGTAGCAATTTTTCTTTTCTTTTTTTCAACTGGGTAGGATTTGTGTATTCCAGTGCGGTGGCTGTTACTTGATTGTCTTTTAACAATCTTCATGTTCCTCCTGATGAAACCAGGAGCTCAGACAGTCACTGCTTATGTTAGAAGTGTAGTTTTTCTCTCATGTTATCAGTGATGTGGACTCATATTTTTACCTGGTTTTCTTCCTGCTGCTGCTGACTGTTATGATGATACCTGCTTGCCAGTTGCTCATGTTGTCACGTTGTATGTCAGAACCGGGATGTGTTCCAGATTCCTTACAGACATAATAATAACTCTTAAAGCTTGAAGTGCTTTACATTCTCAACACAGCAACAATAACAGTAACAACAACATCATTTAGCAGAATGGATAAGTACTGTATATATGCATACACCTCTCAGACATTTCAGTTTTCACCCACACCCACTCACAATATAATTACACGCACAAGCACATGCATACACACACACATGCATACACACACACACGCACACCACAGCATATACACACACAGTGAACACACACACACACATGATTGTCATTTTGCTTTGAACAGCTATCGAGACTGCATCTAATATGTTTTTTGTATTTGCTTATATATCTGTCTTGACATCTTAATTTACATTTGTGCTAAGTGATTTAACTTGAGGAGTGTGTTGTGCACAATACAGTTCATGTTTCAAGCTGATGTGGTGTTGATTTGGTGGTATGTGTCGTGTGAGTTTGTGAGTGAACCTATTTCTCTGGGCACTTTCTTGTTGTTGCAGATTACCATTACTCTGATCTATACGCTGACCATCATTGCCCAGAACTAAAGTCAGTAAGACTCTTTTGAAATGTATAAACATGTGCATATATATATATCTATATATATATCTATATATATATATATCAGTCATTGAGTGTGAAAATATACTTTCTTCCGTGGTTTTTTTTTTTTTGCAGGCTCAAAGATGTCCAGAATAGATCCGGCATTTTCTCGGATAGATCGAAATAGGTCTGGATTTTACATATGGCGAATTGAGGTAACTTATGATTATGAAATTATCTTATTGTGTATGGTTTTAACTTTACGTGAGATAAAAAAAATTAAGAAAGAAATTATGTAGCACGCAAGAACACTGAACACTAAAAGATCTCATACATTGTTAATATTATAGGACATGATAGCACTGCTCTTAGGATTGTTTTAGTTGGGTGGGTGGCACCATTCTGTTGCAGCTGGCTTTTTTTCTAAGCAAAGCAACATGGAATTTCTCATGGAAAGATTATATATATATATGTGTGTGTGTATAAAAAACATGCATGTTAATTGTTATGATTTCTTCAGCGGTAGACCACCTGTCCTATAAAGTATGAACTGACCACTTTTGTTTTGCCAGTTGCTTGTTGCTCATAGTCATAGCATGTGCTGCTGCATTCTTTTTGTGTGTGATAAGGTTGATCTGTTCATGAAATGATAACTGTTCTTTTGTCTTTCATCCATTATGACACAGCTACTTCATCAGAACCATTTTTCCCCTTTTTACTTACATGTAGTAAACAGTTTGTTAGTTTTGGCAGTGTTTCAGTTTTCTGTTTGATGTGCTTTGAGATTTTGTTTGACTTTCGAGTTCAACTAAGTGAGACCTAATGTGCTTTGCAAATTGCAGAATTTACAAGTTGTGCCAGTGCCCAAAGAGTGCTATGGCGAATTCTACAGAGGTGACTCATACATCGTATTGTCGGTGAGCTCACATTTCAATTTCCCACTTTGGCTGCTCAAGAGTATTGACTTGATCAGACAAAAATAAATGAAAACACACAAGCTAACATACAAACCAGTGGAAAACAAGAGCAATACTTTTCACCAACAGTTTCTTAGTAGATGATTTTATCTGCTTCTAGCCTCAATGAATAATGCTTGCTCTTACTAGCAGTGCATGCATGAAGAACAGAAATTATGACAGGAAATAATTTGTTAGCCATTGTAATTTTTCTTGCATTTAAATTCTTTAAAAAGAAATTTGACAAAATAAGTGAAATCTTCAAAGGCAACTCTTGATTTATTTAGTCAGAACAAGTCGTGGCTGAGAGAACTGAATCTGCATCGAGGGTAAAACACTGTCTTCGAACTTCTAAACCTGAGTTTGGAGTCGTCCTGGAACTAATACTGTGTATCTGTGTTTGTAACTAAAGTAAATTGTGTGATGTTACCTTATGATGGGAAGTTTCCTTATACACTTGGACTTCATCTCGTAACAGATGATCTGATTTTCTGGGTCTTTTTTTGAACCATTTTTGCTGCTTTAATAATTTTTGTAAATTTCTTTACATATTTGTTTTCATTCAGCATGAATACTCTAGTATATGATGTACCATTTTTCAGGTCAAAATGTTGAGAAACATCTGCCATGGTGCTGTTACCGTTTTACTATCCTAAATTATCTGAACTGAGCAATCGCCTAATGCTGTACGTGAGACCTAAGGCTGTTTCCCGAAGTATAGGCCATCAAATATACCTGGCAGCTGGCACCTGAAGTGTTGGTAAAACCAAGCCTTGGGTGCACTACAAAAAACCTGCAGTGTAATTACTCCCACTTCTCTCCCTCTTTGTTCACCGATTATCACCGCACCACCTGTCAGGTGGTATTATGTCCCTCTCCGCCTTCAGATTCTCCACCTAGATAATTGTTTTGGTTCATCCCTTTACCACCAACGCCTCCATCCTGCCCCCCACCCCCACCTCCCCTCCCCCTCCTTCCTATGTTCTCCCCATATTTAAGTCTTGCCCATATTTCCCAAAGGTTAGTTCACATGCCCTACGCACCACATGAAAAACAAAAAACATTATATAAAATGACTTGCTGCTATATTTGTCTGTTGGTGGGGGTGGGGGTTACATTTTCAAAATAAATTGTGAAATTATTACAAAGCAGGACTTGTTCAGTTCGGGGGGTTGTGGTTGAAGTGTTGCTTTATGTCCACAGAAACCGTAGGCTTATTAGGGACGGGAGCCCAGGACGGCCACCTTGACTTTCACACAGCTCCTGGGGTTGGGGTTGGGTGGGAGGCCTTATAAGCTTTCAAAATGTGAACATTTTACAAAGGACTTGTTCAATTCCTGGTGTTGGGGGTGCCTTGCGTTGGGGGGGGGGGGGGGGAGGGGAGGGGGAGGTAAACTTTCAAGATGTGAAATTATTACAAAGCAGGACTTGTTCAGGTTTTATTTCTTTTCTTTAAATTATTCCCCTGTTTCATACTTTTGTTTTAAAATTGTTTGTTAATGGTTTCTTCCTTTTTAAAAAATAATAAAGGGTATACTCATTATTGTACAGAAGTAACATGTTTCTCTTATGGTTTCTTTTTTGTGTGTGTGTGTGTATAGATACACATGTATACATACATGTAAATCTATTAAAGTATTATGTGTATGTCTGTTCAGCATGTTTATAATAGTAGCAGTTACTGCTTGAAATCAGTGTTCAGTGTTGTGTGCTGTTCTTTGTTTCTTTTTCTTTTTAATATTAAATTGTTCTACTAAATTGTGGTGTTGTTTTTAAACACATTTTTCTTCTATTACATCCCCCAAAATATATATTCTTTGATTCTTTTTGTGGGGATGGATTTTTCTACAAATTAAAAAAAAAAAGAGAGCAAACAACAGCATTGTTTGTATACATGTATGAGTATGATTCACATGAAACTAGTGCTGAAAAAGATTTGATATTTTGAAATTATTGTGTCTGTTCTGGAGAGAATCCCCAAAAGAGTGTCACATGAGTCCCTGTTAGGGCGAGCAGAGTTCCTTTTAGCACTGACATGTTTGCCTGTGCGCCCATGCAATCAGCAATAAGATTCCAGTGACACATTCTTGGCTAGGTGTAGTTTTACTGGGGCGTCGTTGCCCTGCGTAATATATGGTGCGTCAGGGTATCACCAGTCAGTGTTGTTGATCAGTTTGTTTTCCTGTTTGTACCACTGTAGCTCTCACTGCCCGGTCAGAGTCCCAAGGGCCCGGATATCCAGGTAGACCACCCCTCTGAACAGAAGGCAGTAGCAATGCAATTTTGTAGATTTTTATTTTTCAGGGGTGGGTGGGGAGGGGGGGTTGTTTGGAGTAGTTGCTGCTAAACGCAGTAGTGCTGCTTTGGTTTCATTTTCATGTACAGTTTTAGTATTTCTTCCCCTAGGTTGTTTCTCACTCTCTGTGTGTGTTATTATTGCTGTTGCTGTTTATTTTATACAGGCACAGATTTGGTATGGCTGGTAAATTTGATGCACGTAGAGCTATTACACTGCATTTGACAGTGAATCGTTAATTACATTTTTTTTTTTAGTTAATGATCAGTTTTAGTTTTTGATATTTGAACTCTTGGATTTAAGCCGGTTTATTTTGATTTATTTCTGTTTATTTTTATCCTTTTACAAAAAAAAAAAAAAATCTGACTTCTTTGCACCTCCGTCCCTCCCTCTCAGTAGTGCTTGAGGCTCACTTCCTGTGTTGCCACTTGAGCTGAAAGTTGTGCAATACTTTTTTTGTTTTGTGGACAGGGCATTTTTTTTTTTTTTTTTACCTGACATTTTTTGGTCTTACTCTGGGTATTATTTAGTTTCTTATTATTTTGTTGTTGACTGAGTGAGCTTTTCACACAGAATCAATTGTTATTGGGTTGCTGTTTTTCATTTTTTATTTTTGTATACTTTTTGTTGTTGTTAAAGGTTTGTTGAAGACTAGCAGTTATACATCCCAGTTTAGTGCAAGTTGAAGGAATTGTGGTGTGGTGAAGACAACTGGTGTAGTTTGTGTTGCAGCTAGTCCTTTTACTCTAAGTGTGTGCATTTTTTCTCTCTGCTCACTTTTCTCTTGAGTGTGCTAAAGCAGTTTATCACTTTGTCCAGACAAATCTCTGTGCGTGTGTGCGCACATGTGTGTGTGTGTGAGTGTGTGTATCTCTTATGTTTGACAATAATTTGTAATATAATCATACATGTATATTTAAGTGTGCTGTCAGGTTTGTTTTAGTTTTAATTTTTTGTTTCTTTTAGCTGATTAGAAGAAAGAAAAAATATAAATCTTGAAGGGACTGCCTACCATACTTTGAAGCAAGAGGAGTACAACATTGTTGATCTTTTTGTCTTAAGTTACAAATTCATCAGCCTTGACATTTCTTCCAGTGCCAAGAGTGTCAGCATCATACTTTAATTTTTGGCAAAGATGAAATGGATATATATTTTATTGTAAATGATCTTGGTTTTAAATTAGATATAAACTGTTAAACTTGAGCATAGTGGTAACAAAGCGTGTATAGGATTCAGGGATTTGGAGGTTTGATGTAATCAGCCTGACCCTGTTTCTGGTTATGTCCTGGAATCTTTGTTAATTTTTTTGGGATTGGTTTCATGTGCTTGTTTGATTTGTTATTGCAGTTTTTGTTTATTTATTTATCTGTCTAAACTTTACTGATTGTGTATAATTTATTTAAGCACCTGCTTATTCCTTTGATTCCTGCACCGTTAAGCAAAACAGGTGGTTGTGTGATAGCATGCACAGGGCCCCAGCAGATAGCATTGTTCCTGTGACCATTCTAATTATTATTAAGCTGAGTGAGTGTGTGGTCTCTGTTTTCTATGGGTCAAGAGTTAAGTAATCATTGGTGAACCCTGCTGTGTGCATTGCAAAATGATCACAGCATCTGGATTATAAATTGTTTAGCTGAGGTACATTTACCAGCTTGTAATTTATTAGATCAGATGAGTAAAAAAATAAATTGTTTAGAAAAACAGTGATGGGAATTTAGTAAAAATGGTATTCTGTAATGTTTGGACACTAAATAGTAAATGCTTGGGGGATGTGTGTGTGTGTGTTTTGGGGGTCTATATATGTGTGTGACTATTGGTGGAGCTATAAATGTAAAAGGAATGAAACCAAGTTAAACACATAGTCGTTGATGCTTTCAGTAACAGATTGAGTAACCCTTGGATTTAGTTGTTAATTTATTAGATCAGATGAGTAAAAAAATAAATTGTTTAGAAAAACAGTGATGGGAATTTAGTAAAAATGGTATTCTGTAATGTTTGGACACTAAATAGTAAATACTTGGGGGATGTGTGTGTGTGTGTGTTTTGGGGGTCTATATATGTGTGTGACTATTGGTGGAGCTATAAATGTAAAAGGAATGAAACCAAGTTAAACACATAGTCGTTGATGCTTTCAGTAACAGATTGAGTAACCCTTGGATTTAGTTGTTGTGATATTCATTGTCAATACTGGAAAAGATGACAAGACTGAATCACTGAACTTTATTACACAAGGATGAAAGTTTGGGGTTTCTCCTGTCAGATAACCTATCCAAGAGAGAGAGAGAGAGAGTTTATTCTTGTTATTCTTTTCATAGGATGTTGATTATAAATTATATTTTTTCTGCTAATCTTTCAGATCAAGGACAACAAAGGCGGGTCATTGGATATTCATGTGCACTTTTGGCTAGGCGCTGAAACGTCACAGGTAAGCGCTGAGTAACACTGTGCCTGTTATAGTTAATAAAGGGGAACTGTGTGTGTGTATTTTACACCAGAAACTGTGCATGATAAAATTATTAAAGGGAAGATGTGCTGCATTACACATGTACCTGCTGGATGATCAGTACACACTGAAATATTCAAGGTCCTGTTTCATTTAAACTTGTGTAAATCATTTCCAGGGCTAGCAGCTGTGCACTGTACCTTGCCTCACGTTATACTCCTACTAGTAGTCTCAGATAGCTACGTTTCCTGTGTTCTCTGGTTCATGTTAACATTGAATTAATTGAGGTTTGATGGGATCGACCCAAGATCTTGCAACAGCTTTCAAACTCCTGGTCTGCACAAGAGATTGTGTGTGTGTGTGTGTGTGTGTGTGTGTGTGTGTGTGTGTGTGTGTGTGTGTGTGTGTGTGTGCATGTGTGTGTGTGGGAGAGAGAGAGAGTATGTGTGTGGGAGAGAGAGAGAGAGTGTGTGTGTGTCTGTGTGGGAGAGAGAGAGTGTATATGTGAGAGGGAGAGAGAGTGTGTGGGTGTGTGTGTGTCTATGTGAGAGAGAGTGTTTATGTGTGTGTTTGAGAAAGAAGAGAGACAAAAAAGGTGATCTGTTGATGCTTCAGTCTTTTGGATACAAACAGAACTGAGGTGCCATGTGCTGCAGGCATGTGCAAGCTTTCAGATCCTGCAACAGTAAACAAACTTCGCCCTGGCAAAAATCTGTATCTTTTTTTATTTTTTATAGTGGGTTAGTCTGACTGACAGCTAGCTTTCCTTAGGTAAAACGGTATTAATTTCCCATGGGAAAACTTCAGAGGGGAAGCAGGGTTGGGAGGGTGGGGGGGGGGGGGGGGGGGAGCACCAAAAGAAGAACACACACCAAAGTTATGTATGGCTGCTGAACTTGTTGCCAGTTAGATTTTACAATATCATTTATTGAATTTTTTTTTTTTCATTTTGTGTATCTGCCTACAGTTTTGAGTCTGTAAATGCATGAATGGAATTGAGACTGTTCCAAGTGAACAGAATCTATGCAAGACATTTGTTTGTGTATGGGTTGACAGACCAGTTTCAGCACACTCACCTGAGAAAGAAGGGGAATTGATCTGCTTGTTTTCTCCTCATCAAGACCCTTTTTTGATTATACTATTACGATCAGTTGTTACATAGAGGGAAGAACTGAAATTCACTTGCATGTGCATCCTGAAGTGGGTTTTTTTCACAGTGATGCTAACAGCACTGTGGACCTTGTTTTGTACAGGATGAGGCTGGTGTCGCTGCGTACAAGACAGTGGAGCTGGATGACCTTCTGGGTGGGGCGCCAGTGCAGCACAGAGAGGTGGAAAACCATGAGTCACAGCGATTTAGAGCCTACTTTCAAAATGGCATCAGGTCAGTTGCGCTTCACATTCTTTGCAGGATGTTTAGTTGACTGGTTGTGAAGCTGAGTGCTAAAAAACACTATACTTGGGACCAAGAGGTTGCTGGTTCAAATCTTTTCTTTTTTTTCCTCTTCATCCATCTTTCCTTAGTATGGTGGGCTCAGTGTGTAGCCCAGCCCTTGTGTAAAAAATACATCAGTGTTGCAGGCAATACACTCACGGTGGTACACTCTGTTGCAGTTGGCTTTTTTCAGGGAATGTGACCTGAATCCCTCCAGAAAACATGACTCTCTTGAGACTGCAAATACAGAAATGCATGTGTGTGTGAGAGAGAGTGTGTGTGTGTGTGTGTGTGTGATTTTGTGCATGCAGGGATTGGCTATGAATACTAGCTGATTCATTGGTAATGAAAACTTCCTGTTCACCCTATGAATACTAGCTGATCCATTAGTAATGAAAACTTCCTGATCACCCTATGAATACTAGCTGATCCACTAGTAATGAAAACTTCCTGTTCACCCTATGAATACTAGCTGATCCACTAGTAATGAAAACATCTTGATCACCCTATGAATACTAGCTGATCCACTAGTAATGAAAACTTCCTGTTCACCCTATGAATACTAGCTGATCCACTAGTAATGAAAACTTCCTGATCACCCTATGAATACTAGCTGATCCACTAGTAATGAAAACTTCCTGATCACCCTATAAATACTAGCTGATCCACTAGTAATGAAAACTTCTTGATCTTCCACTAAAAATAAATACTTCTTGGTCACCCACTGGTAAGGAATACTAACTGATCCCATGATGGTATGGTTATATCTATCCATTCTTCATCTTCTCCTGCATCAAAAGAGACAAAATGTTTACTTTGACAGAATCAAGTGCGGAGGCGTGAAGTCTGGCTTCAACCATGTGGAGCGTGGTGTCTTCCGGCCGCGTCTTATTCAGGTCAAGGGCAAGCGAAACCCACGCTTCTCGGAGGTCAGTAGCTTATCTGCAAGTTTCTTTGGGGAAAAGAAGAGAGCCACTTTGTGTATTTGATAATTGGGAATCAGTTTGGGTTTAGCTTGAAAAGTGTAGTTCAGGCACAGGCCATTAGAAGTGCATGTTTGGCAGTAAGCTCCTGAGTAGTGATTTCACTTCTGCCAGCAGCTTGCCTGACGTATGTCTGTTATGCATAAGTTCTCACACTGTCACTGATTGTTTGCATTTATAACCTAAGCAGTGTTGTTTTTAGTTGGGGTAAAGTGGAAACAGTTGGGAGAGATGGTATTGGCGGCAAGCCCTGAACTACACTTCTCTCTGCCTGTGTTATGTCTGATAGTGATACAGCAGTGAAATTACTGTGTGCAGCATGACCAGTCATTTCTGATGACATCATAATGGCAACATGCAATTTTCTGTTGCGACAGTGAAAAAATATGCATATCCATTTATGGTGCAGTAGTTTTTTGGGGGATAACAAAGTTGTCTGTAATTGCTGAAATATTTCGGTATATTTAGAGCTATCTCATTTGCATTTAAGAGGACAGAATTTTCAGGTTTTGAGTGTTTGCCTTGAACAAATCAATTGCAAATAGGTGTTCATGTTTTGAAGATTAAAAAACAACTGAGTTGAGAAATAGCAAAAAGTATGAGGTGTGTGAAATGAGTAATTGTCAGCTAAGGCATGTGTATCTGCAGGAACATGATTTCCATTTCAGTTGTCTGGCATTGGCTGGGAGCTGATGAACAAAGGGGACTGTTTCATCCTGGATTTGGGCAACATGCTCTTTCCCTGGCTAGGGTCCTCCTGCAACCGAGCTGAGAAGATGAAGGTGAGGCATCCCTCATGAACACTTTTCTTGGGAGTTGTTAGCCCACTAACACTTGAAAAAGCAGTTTTGATGTGTTTTGTTAGGCATCATTGATGTGTGCTATGCATTGAGGTCCTCAGCTTTGCTTTATTATTTGTTGTTTGACATTTTGTAGATGGGAGGGGGAAGAAGAGGGGGGGGGGGTAGTAGCTGGATTCTGATGTCCTGTTGATCATGCAGGGTCATCTCAGGATGAGAGAGAGAGAGAGGACTCCCTGTTCATTATTGAATCTTTGACGTCATGCAGTGTGAGAGAGAGAGAGAGAGGACTCCTGTTATTTATTGAGTCTTTGATGTCATGCAGTGTGTGTGTGTGTGAGAGAGAGAGAGAGGACTCCTGTTAATTATTGAATCTTTGATGTCATGCAGTGTGAGACAGAGAGGACTCTCAGTTAATTATTGAATCATTGTAGTCTTTGACTTCATGCAGTGTGACCCAGTGATGTGCTTTTGAAACAAATGGATGGACAGGACCGTTAGAACAAAGGTGCAGGTTTGCTCGTAACTTACCAGAGAAATAACTTTTTCAGACCCTTGAGCACTGTCGCAGACTACGGGATGAGAGAGGGGGCAAAGCCAACATTGTGATCTTGGAGGATGGACAGGAAGAGTCTATGATGGACGCAGACTGTAAACCAGTAAGTCCCATGACTTCAAATAAAGGAGGGAAGAAGTGGGAATGTTTCCTCTTTTTGACTCGCATGAAAAATGTTGGTGTAGTGTGTGAGTTTGCTTTGGTCCCCAGCTGATAAACCCCCCACCCCTATTTTGACACTTTTTCAGCCTTTTCAGGGGGTAATCTTTGTGTGGTATTTTGTGTCAAGCTTGCTGTTCTGTGTGGCATTTGATCTAGGTGGTGATCAGGGCCAGGTTTTATGATTACAACAGAGTTTAGTCAAAACAGTTATGGTAACGTTTGTAGGAATAAAAATCCAGTGGAAGATCTTTTAGATTATTTTGTTGCTGTCTTGTTTGGATGTCAGAAGTCTTCAGATGATTTTGTTTCTCAGGGCAAAATTGTAAGAGTTTGAGTGTTTCACACTTATATATGTATTTCAATATTTCTCTTTAAAATACATTTGTTTCATTTGTTTTATCTACTGAGATATTTTGAGGATGTGCCTCTGGTGGAGTTTAGGTACCTTGTATATACAGGCATACCAGGTGAGAGTTACTGTAGGTGACTCAGGTCTTTGTTGTTGCGCTTATGTCTTTTGAGTGCCAGTTAACTCCCTTGTGGGTTGTTTTGCCCTCGTCCATTGACTGAGTTTCTTGTTTCATTGCTTATTGAGCCAGTGATCTGTGTTTTGCAGTTGTTTGAAAAATATTTGGTACTGCGAGAGAAGCACAAGGTGCTGCCGGCAGATGCAGGTGGTAAAGATGAGGTCTCGGAGCGACAGTCAGCTGCAGCCATCAAGTTATTCTCGTAAGTGTTCGAGTTTGCTGCTTACGCTGCCCCTACTCAGACGCTTCTGCTGTGTTTGAGCCACAGTGTTTTGGCTAGGAACACTGATGTGTGGCATAGTATGAAGTAAGGGTGTCCCTCCACAACACTGTGTAGAAATGGGACTAGTGTAGATCATTTTAAAAGTAATACTTTTATATTAGGAGGCACAGTGTTGAACTGAAATTTCCTGCAAGGGAAATACAGTGGCCTTGGATTCTGCTCGGACTTTGAGATGCTTCTCATGCAGACAGAATATGCCTTTCTGGTTTTGAGTATAAAGCAGATATTCTGTAGTGTGGTTGTGTTCACAGTTTGTTTAAAATGTATGATATGAAAACATGTAGTCACTGTGGTGCAGTCATGGTCCTTTTGCTGCTGTTAGAAAACCAAACACTGACATTGCTCTGTGCTATTTGCAGCTGCCGAGAAGAGGATGGCACGCTGAAGATCCAAGAGGTCAAAGCTGGCCCTCTCTCCAAGAAAGATCTTCTGTCTGAAGTAAGTTTTGTATCGTTTTTCATTGTACACTTGATACCTTCAGTAAACACAACTCGTCACAAGTCTTGCACTTCTTGTTGTAGGAGTGATATTTGACAGTGTATTTAGAACAGTCTTCTAACCAATTTAGAACAGTCAGTTCTAACCAAGGCAGATAGCTTGGCCATTGAGACTTCTGCCAAAATGATTATTCAGTGTGGCTCTAAATATAAAAACAATAAGGCAATATTCATCCGCAGATAGGGTAAAAAAATGAGATTGACAGTTTAGGAAACAGAAAATAGTTTGGAGATGGGTTGATAGTTTGAACATGTGAGTTGTTCTACCTGTACCTCTTGTATGCTAAGTAGGCATCTACCCTTGAGCTGTGTGAGTCCATTTGATCATCAAGGATCTTTTTGTACCTTGTGCTCAGTGTGCATTGGCATATTCAATCAGCTTCAGTGACTGAGTTCAGGTAATTAATTTTGTGCAGAAGTTAAATTGGATACCAGTTTTGTTCAGTTTGACAAAAGCCTTGATATGGGCAGACCTGTGTTCCAACTATTGCAGAGATTGGGACGCTGCTTTGCAACATTAACAAAGAAACAAACAGAATCTGCAGATGGCCACATATGCTTGAACTCTGGCCATATTTTTTTTTTTTTTTTTTTTTAACCATACAATGCAGTTGTTTGAACAGCTCCATTGAGGTTTTTGTTGTTGTAGTTGTTGTTGCTATGTTTTTGTTTTGAAGACAGAGCACCAGTAGCTTTATACACAACAGTATAGTACTTTTTTTGATGTTGGGTAGGATTCCTTCATCATTGACAATGGTCTGGCTGGAGCATGGGTTTGGATTGGCAAGAAGGCATCACCCAAAGAGAAGCAGGAGGCAATGAGGAACGCTGTTGGGTTCCTGAAGAAGAAGGAGTACCCCTCAGACACCAAAGTGACGCGGGTGGTGGAGGGGGCAGAGCCGTCAGACTTCAAGTGTCTCTTCAGGGACTGGCCCCAACCTGCACCCACTGGCAAAGTCTATGCTCGTAGCAGGATAGGTGAGAATGGATGATGTGGTTTGCCATTTGCCAGTAACAGTAAGAGGGATGCTTATCTTGCACCTCTGTTTGTATGAGTGCAAAATGTTTGTACAGTGGGATGTTTGACACTGTTGAATCCACTCGCCGTTTGTGTCTATGAAACAAATCAACTTGGAAGAGTTCTGCTTCAAAGATATTTTTTTGTTCAATCTGATTTTGTCATTAATTTTTTTTTTTTTTTTTTTTTTTTAAGTTGAAGCTGCACTTCAGTGACTCCTGGGAATGTAGTGTTTTTTTCTTTCCTTCTGGTCAGCCTTTTCTTCTGGATATGAGTGGAATAAGATCAGTGAAGTGTTGAATTGAGTTCTGCGATTATCTGTGTGTGTATTACTGCCAGGAATGTGTGCTGTTGAGGTACTAGTACAACGTGGACATTATGTATGTTGAGAGATAATGCTAGCAAAGCATAATGCAGCAACTTTGGAGAGTTTTCTGTATCCTGTGTTTAGCTTTGTCATCTTTTAAGGAGCCAGGTTCACTTTCACCAACCAATGTACTATACACAATGAAAGCAGTTTTAGTGTGGCCATTATTTCTGTATGTATGCTTGTCGATTGTTGCAGCCAAGACAGTGCAGACCAAGTTTGATGCTAACACCTTGCACACTAACCGTGCCCTGGCTGCGGAAACGCAGATGGTGGACGATGGCAGCGGCAAAGTAGAGGTTCGGGTCAAATTTTATGAATGCATTCAGCAGTCTGCATTTTCTTTGGCTAATATGGCTATTCTTGCCCTTCACTGATACCCTTGACAGTAACTGGCTGGAGAAATAAACATTTGAGCATGACTGTGGCTGCAGAAATGAACATTTGAGAATGACTGTAGCTGTAGAAATGAACAGTTGATAGAGACTGTGGCTGTAGAAATGAACATTTGAGAGTGACTGCAGCTGTAGACGTGAACATTTGAGAGTGACTCGCTGTAGAAATGGACATTTGAGAGTGACTACCTGCAGAAATGAACATTTTAGAGTGTAGCTGTAGAAATGAACATTTGAGAGTGACTAGATGTGGAAATGAACATTTGGAAAGTTGTATAGTTGACATTTCATGGACTATTATTGGTTTGTGTGTGTGCATGTGTGTGTGTGTGTGTGTGTGTGTGTGTGTGTGTGTGTGTGTGTGTGTGTGTGTGTGTGTGTGTGTGTGTGTGTGTGTGTGATGGAGACAGAGAGAAGGGGGGTGAGGGCAGACAGACATAACTTGTTTGAAAGTTTTGGTCTCTTTTAAGGCAGATTTAAATGAACTGATGCGGAGAGTAAGTAAGTAACTTGGTGTTTACACCAGTCAACCAGTATGGTTATATCGGGGCGATGATACAGAGAGAGTGGGAGAGAAAGGTGACTTTTTTTTTCAACCAGGCTGTGGGATATTTATGACTTTAAATGTGTTCTTACTTGTTCTTTTTGTTCATTACACTGATATGTAATGGAGTCACGGTGTCCATACAGGTGTGGCGCGTGGAAAACTTTGACCTCAAGCCCATGGACAAGAGTCGCTATGGAGAGTTCTTTGGTGGAGACTGCTATGTCATCCAGTACACATATGAAGTGCATGGCCATGAAAATGTCATCATCTACTACTGGCTGGTCAGTGAACAGGGCTTGGAATGAAAGCACACAGTTGAGCTGCTGGTGCGAGCCAGTGTCGTTTTGCCCCAGAAGTCATATCACTGCACTGCATCAGGCAGAAATTAGCTGCAAACACCAACGGACTTGTTTCAAGACTTCCAGTTGAACGCTAGGGGTCCCCCGGTGTAGGCAGTTGTACATTGACAAATACATTCCACTGGGTGAGAAGATTGTGTGCGTGACCAATTTTTATTTCCCTGCCACATGGGCTGCCACATGCCGTCTTCAGAGGATTTATCTCTGTTTCCGAAGGCTGGGTGCAGTTATGCAAGGCACTTATCCTGTCTGAAGGTAGTCCGCACATAATTCTGCGGTGCACAGCAGCGTTTTTATGTTGCCTTGGTGTTCTTGCTGGTGACAGTGTGTTGTGACACAGTCTCAGCACCCAAGAAGTTAAAACTGAACAGTTGTTTATGAGACAGGTGTACGAGCACAGCAAGCTGTGGCCACAGCACAGGCTAAACAAGTTATACCTGACATTCAGGTAAATAACATTGGTTGAGTGACACGAGGTTAAAGGCAAACCCACAACTAGAATTTTGTAACACAGTTATGACAGTTATTTCAGACCTTGTGATACATTTTGAAAGGTGTTGAATGCAGTTGATTTCACCTCTGAGCATCCCCATTGAGGGCTGGTGGGGAAAAGAAATTCAACACGATCAAATTGTTATTAGACTTTTTGTTGTTGTTGATTGTTTGAAGTTGACTGTAAATACAAAACAAGGGTGAATCTCACTCAGAGTTCGCTGGGAAACCATAAACACGTTGCGACGAAAGTGGGGGGGAAAATGGGATTGAGTCGATACCACTTGGATTTGAGCTCATAATTAATGCTTTAGAAATGCCAGCATTTGATTTCCATTTAAGTGAAACAAACATGCTGCTGTGGTTGACAGGGCTCCAAGTCAACAGCAGACGAGAAGGGCACGGCAGCCCTGAAAGCGGTGGAGCTGGACGACAAACTGGGAGGCTCCCCTGTGCAGGTAATCAGACATTGGCTGTTTCCATCAGTAGACAGAATTCCATAACAGACTGATAAATGCCTGTCAAAACTGACATTTCAAAATCTGATGTCTGGGTAATATGTGACCAGGTTCTGCTCAATACATTCTTTCGGCTTTCTTGTGGCTGGATGTGATTGGACCACATCTCTTCTTCTTTTATTTTTAACACATATATGGGTCATTCTCCTGAAAACGGGACCAAAGAGGGTGCTGCTTTCCTGATGAAATGAAATGAAATTAAAACATGAAACTTTTTAAACTACTGCTGTATTACTGATGTAATGTGTTCTGAGAAGTAAGGGAAATGGCACAATATGTGAATGCATCATTATTTCTTGTGCTGTGAGTCTTTTTTGATAAAAATTGCGACATTTTCATGGCCGTCATTTGTGACATGGCCAGAGGAAGGTTAGCTGATCGCAGATATTTCCATGAAATCATTTGTGATTGAATAAAAACAGATTTCATGTGAAAGAAGGTGGCTAGTTCTTACTTATAAATGGAATTTATTGTGTGTTGCTTTCTACTAACAGCTCCAAACAATGAAAAGATAATCAGTGTCTCGTCTTCTGAGTGTGTATCATGATATTGTGACTTGTTCACAACAGACACTAAAGACCTTTCTTTTTTTCATGTGCTTGGTAGATAACCACATTTCACCTTATTTTTAATGCTTGTTTGATGACATGAGTGTAGATACGAAATAAATTACTGTCATTTCTTCAGGGGCAGAGATGTGGCTATGAACAGAGTGATGGTGACGCTGATTATGTCTTGCTTTTTTGGCCAGGTGCGGGTGGTGCAGTACAAGGAACCACCTCACTTCATGGCCATGTTTGGTGGAAAGATGATCGTCTTCCAGGTGAGGCACTTGTCGCTCATTTCCTTGGGTGTCCATGCTCTGGGCTGTGTACTTATGCTGCAAGTGCATAAACGCATTTCTTCTTCTGTTGAGCAACTGCTATAATCTGTTATTATTTTGTTGGTACTGGGGACCCCCCCCCCCCAAAAAAAAAAAAAAAAAGAAAAAAAAAAAAAAAGAGGTATCAAGACTGCAGGCGATTGCTGCCTGAGATGAGAGCTCATTTCATTTTCATGATGGGTCAGTAGATAATTGTCATATTTTGTTGGCAAGGCTAGGTGGGCATCCAGTGCAGTTTTAAGAAGTGTGTGCATACAGAGGAACAAGGCTGGGTGTCACCCAGTGCAGTGTTAAGTGGTGTGTGCATGGCTTCATTAGTTCAGAATTCAGGCAGTTGGAAGTGTGTGCTGCTGTGTGAGTACAGTGGTGCTTTGTGGTGTGTGCATGGCTTTGCTAGTGCTGAACTCAGGTAGTTGGAAGTGTGTGCGCACAGGGTGGACAAGGATGGGTGGTTACCCAATGCAGCGTTAACTGGTGGGTGCATGGCTTTGCTAGCCCTGAACTCAGGTAGTTGGAAGTGTGTGTGTACAGGGGGGGGCTACGTGGTGTGTGAATGTCATTGTCAACCGTGAATTCAGCCAGTTGGAAGTGTGTGCGTACATGGGAACTACATGGTGTGTGCATCACTGCATGTTGTTGTCAACCCTGAATTCAGCGACTTGGAAGTGTGTGCTGCTGTGTGTGTGCAGGGGGGCAAGGCTGGCTGGGCACCTGGGGAGAAGAGTGTGGACGGACCAGGTGACAAATACATGCTGCAGGTGCGTGGTACCTCCACACACGACACCAAAGCTGTGCAGGTAAGTGTTTCTGTTCTGCCTCCTTTTAACACAGTCTTTAGCTGGTGCTGAAAACCAAAAAAATGACGAGAGAAGTGGTTAAAAAGAAAAGAAAAAGATGCAGTGGAAGAAGTTGGCAACAAGAGTAGAAATTAATTGAAACATCCAGAAAAACAAAATGTCAGTCTACTTCTTCTGATGATGGTGAATACCATGGGAATCTCTGTAGTCAGGGTAAAACTCCACAATGGGTGGTGTGCAAAAAACATGAAATTATTAAATTCCTTTAAAAAAATTATGTGATTTTTTTAAGGGGTTTATATATGTGTGTGTGTATGTGAGTGTACATGTGTGGGTGTGTATGCGAGTGTGTGTGGGTGTGTGTGTGAGCATGAGTGTGGATGTTAATATGCACTGCAAATTTTCCTGTTGAGACTTCATTTGTCATTTGTATTTACTCCAGATGTTTGCTCTGTTACACAGGTTGATCTGAAGGCATCTTCACTTAACTCCAACGATGTCTTTGTTATTTTTACCAAGACAGCTGTCTACATCTGGGCTGGGAAGGTACAAAGCATTTCTGTGTTAAGATTCTTCTTTCTGATGACTAGAAAATGGATTTTATTTGTAATGGATTCCTTGGCTATACAGGAGCTCAGTTTTTGAAAAAAATCTAACTTCGTTCTTTATTTGTGAACATATATGTGATGTAAATCAGATTTGCATGATTTTGAGTGCTAATGTTCTTTTTTATATTTTTTATCAAGGTTCTACTGAATAAAAAAAAAAGTCATTGTGTGCCTATGTTCTTTCAGGGCTGCACTGGAGATGAGCGTGAGATGGCAAAAACTGTTGCTGCTCGCTCCCCAAGGTAAATAACCGACTTTTTTGTGACCATATCGAAGATCAGTTTGTGATCATTTTCTGCTCTGTTTTTTCTGGACATTTATTCTGATATAGATTTCAACTTTTAACCAGTGCTTTGGATATATTAAGTAATTTGATGTTTTACGCCCAGTCAGCCATTACGGTTATATCAGGGCAAGTTTTGGATATATTGACCACAGAATAAATCAACTTTACGCAGGAACATCTCTCTGTGTACAAAGAGAAAAGGCAGTTCATTTTCTTGTGTGAATGTTGGATGGCCACAACTGGTTTATCTTTCCTGTGTGTGGCTGTATTATTAACTTTGTTTCTGCGGAAGATAGTACATAATCATGTATGTATCAAAAATGATACGCTCTGTGAAGTTGAATTGAAATCCTTCAATTTGCTGGACTGCCGTTAAGATGAGAAGCATTACCATTTTTATATGCTTGTATCTCATATGAGCTTTTATCACAGTCTTATAAATTGATTTTTTTCTCAAGAAGTTTTTTTTAGAGATGTACTGTCTGTGATTGGTGTGGCAGTTTGCCTGCCACTGCTCGAAAATTGATGGACCCTACAAGGAAACCAACTAGGATTGGTCAAATATCTTTTGGGCACACTGAGTCAGGCATGCTTCTTGATGTCAGTAAATTCAAGTAAACCCAGCCCCTGTCAAATTGTGCATTTTAGCCCTGATCCCAGGTACAGTCTTGAATATGTCGGCAAGGGTTCTAGCCGCAATGGCGTCCTCCTTCTCCATTGCTGTGTCACATTTCAAAGCATGCTGGAACAGGGCTTATGCTTCTAAAACTGTGTGTTGGCCATGCTGCAAATCTTAGACGCTTATGATAAGCTCAGCCCTCCAGACTGATGCTCATGTTGACGTCTTGTTCAGACAGATAAGAGGACATGTATTTTGGGGTAAGACCCTTCTGTTGTGATGCCAATTTTGTGTGGAAGGCTGTAAGGGGGAAAAGATTCATTTGTTTGTTTTTGTGCATCACTGACACTTTCAAACCAAGCCTTGTGTTGGGGTGGAAGGGATGGAGTGGGGGTGGGGGGGGGTGGGAGGGGGCAGCAGTGTTGAACACATTGTGGAGACATTCCGTGGTTGTTTGTACTGTGTGTTGTTTTAAAGCTCTGTCATACCATGAAGCCTTTGAAAGTGGTGGAAGCAGTTCTGCACTCTCTGTGCATGTCAGTATTTTAAGCTGTGTGCAAACAGTTGACTTTGATCGTGAATTTGGTTGTATCGGCAGTGGTAATATGTGCTTTGGGAGCGTGCTGTGACGTGAACTTGAAGTGGTGTGACATGTTTGTGTAGATGTCAGCCTTTTGAACACTTTCTCGGTAGAGGGTTTGTTTTCTCAGAAACCCATGCCTTCTTGTAGACAGGGTTGTGTAGTTTGAATGGCACTTGAAACTGCTGAGGGTGTTGGTGTGTGTGTTGTGTTGTGCTGCTCGGACACGGCGTGTGTGTTGTTGTTAGCTGGCACTTAGGCTGTTGGTCTGGCTTTGATTGTATTAGACTGCCCCTGGCTGGTTTATCATTGCAGCTGATCATGCTCCGTTTGAATTGTATAATGTGCTGGTTGCTGATTTAAAGTTGATCTTGCCATAGCATGTTCACTTTTGATTGCTGCTTTCTATTCAGCTTGTGACACAGAAACTGTTAACAAACTCATACAAATGAATAAAACATACATTAAAAATTAATCTCCAGTGCAGTTGTTTGTTTTTTGTTTTTGCATTGAAACCCATGAATAGGTCTGGGGATTGATCTGTCATGTAAATGTTGTGTTCTTTGTTCAACAGGGCTGTCACCATGGTATTTGAGGGACAAGAGAAAGATGACTTCTGGAATGTTCTGGGAGGCAAGGAGGAATACGCTTCTGAAAAACGTTTACAGGTATGTTTAAAAGCAGTATTTTTTTCCTGTTGCCACAACTTTTCACACTGAATTTGTAAAAAAACATGCACACACAGTAAATTCACAAGCACATATGCATGTATGTGCATGCACATGCATGCATGCACACACATGCACATGTGCACACACATGCACGCACACACACACACACACTCTCCCTCCCTCTCTGCTGTCTTTCTTTCCTCTGTCTTTTCCCCACCCCAGCCCCACAAAACAGAAATGCATAAAGCAACAACAGAAGAAAAAAAACAGTTATGCACATGCACACGAACCAGTAAAGTGCAAAACTGTCTAACAGACTCTGTAGTTCATGAGACAGAAATATCAGTTTGAGATAGAAATACCAGTTTGAGACAGAAATACCAGTTATCAGTTTGAGACAGAAATACCAGTTGTTAGTGCCCCAGACTTGTTCATCATGCCGGACATTGGCCTTTTGTGAGCAGGATGGAGGCAGCCACCCCCCTCGCCTCTTCCAGATCTCCAACGCTTCTGGCAGCGTCAAGGCTGAGGAGCTGCATGACTTTGTTCAGGTGGGTGACTTTGTTCAGAGGCCTGTATACACAGGCCTGAAGTATGGCTTTGGTAGTACAGAGTGTGTTGGGAAGCAATGACAGCAAACATATATGATATTCCCAATATTGTTTCTCACAGGCATTGTGTGTTTTGTGCTGAACAGTGGGCCGTGGGTATGAAGCAGCAGTGCAGTGGCACATGTGTTTTGTGCTGAGGGGTGGGATGTGTGGACGAAGAAGCAGTGCAATGTTGTGTGTGTTTTGTGCTGAACAGGAGGATCTGGTCCCAGAGGATGTGATGCTGCTGGACTGCTGGGAGTGCCTGTACCTGTGGGTGGGCAAGGGCTCCAACAAGGTGGAGAGGGAGCAGGCGCAGCTCTTAGCTTTGGTCAGTGCCATGTCCTCCTCACTGTGTGTGTGTGTGTGTGTGTGTGTGTGCACGTGTGTGTGTTTGTGTGTGTGTGTATGTGCATGCATGCATGTGTATGTTGGTATGTGTGTGCATGCTTGTGTGAATGTGTGTGGTTTGTCGTGTGGTGTGGTTGTATGCATGTGTGTGTGTCTGTGTGCATATGTGTGTGTGCATGTGTGTGTGTGTGTGCGTGCGTGTGGGTGTGTGTGTGCACGTGTGTGTGTGTATACATGTACATGTATGTGCTTGTGGGTCAGTAGTATGTGCATGTGGGTCTTTTCTCATGTTACTGTTTTTTCTCCACTGGAGACTTTTCAGTTTGTAAAATGAAATATCTAAAGCCAGGCAGTATTTGCAGATCATGTATAGACTTTGTTTAGGCTGATATAAATTTTTGTTTCTTTGCAGGAATATCTGAAGACAGACCCATCAGGCCGAGATCCTGACACACCCATCATGAAAATCAGTCAGGGATTTGAACCACCATCATTCACAGGATTCTTTGGAGTCTGGGACCGAGACTTGTGGAGTGTAAATTACTCTTCTTTTTTCTCTCTCATGTTTCCTCATTCATTTGTTTTTTACTCAGTACACCAGATTGGTGAAAGGAAGGTTTTGGTAGCACTTAATGTGTTAGCTGCAGACATATCTGGAAGAAGAAGAAGAAAGTTTCTGTAACTGATGAAAATATATTGAATTCTCTGTGTTGATCTCATCATGTGGACAGCTGATTTTGGTTTGCCTTGTTTCATCTGATCACAATCAAATTCACTGTCAGTGCATGACAAGACATCTGACTTGGTTCACCCCCCCCCCCCCCCAATTTTTTCTGATATTTTGTATTTGCTAGTGCAGTAAACACGCTGTTGAAGTATGGACATAGCTGTACCTATCAGATCATCATCATCATCATGATCATGACTATTATTGAAGTGTTTATAAAGTGCAGAATTTTGTCCATAGAGACTGTTCTAAGCACACATACACACACACACACACACACACACACACACACACACACACAGAGGCACCTGCACACACAAGCTTACTGAATATTCACAGCTTAACCTACATCATCATCACCATCATCATGAGGGGTAGTACTGACAGCAAACTGTCTGTTTGCCTGGTTACAGAAAGGCAAGTCCTTTGAGGAGCTGAAGAAGGAGCTGGGTGAAGCCAACATCCCCATGCAGCTCGTCCAGCAGGTGGGTCTCGGCTTGCTTACCTCTTCTCTCTTGGTACCATTTAAACCAGGGTATTTGAACCACAAATCTGAAACAAGGATGACTGCTAGCACTCTAAAACAAGACCCAAACACATTAAATGGTAAAAAGAAAGCTGTTCATTATGACAAAACACAGCAGGAGTTTGACCAAAGAAAATCCAAGCACATAAAAGGTTAAAAAGAAAGCTATTTATTAAGACAAAACACAACAGGTATTTGACCTGAGAAGATCATAAAAGGTTAAAAAGCATGCGACTTATAATGACAAAACACAACAGGAATTTGACCATGACCATCAGAAATTGGGGCCACTTTCTCTGGGGTACTTGGCATGCTGATACATTTCTAATGTTGTGGAGTTTCTCCAGAACTTTGCAAGGAGGTTATTGTTGGTTTTCATTTTTGCTGCTGTTGGGTCTTCAACATGTACAGACCTACAGTGGTGGGCACCTGTGTTTTTGTTTGGTTTCAAAGGGCTGGACTGTTGAGTCCTTCTATCATCGCACTGAAAGGTTCAAACGAACGCTTGTTTATTTTAACACGGACACGCAGTATGCATGTTTTTGGGTAAATCCCCTTTATCAAGCCACAAAATGACACTTAAACAACAGATAAATGGTCAAAAAAGATGAAAAAAGAAAGAAAAAGACTTATCTTGTTTTGGTTGGGTTTTTGCAGCTTGTTTGGTGCTTGGAAGATTGTTGGCCTGACAGTGATTTGTAATCGGTGTAATCGGTGTGATATCTCACACAGAAGGGAAAGGGGAGAAGGCTTCTGCCAGATCCTGGATTTAAACCTGCATCTGCTCAATTCTCAGGCCAGTCTGTGGATCACCTGGTGCAGCACCTCCTGGACCGCTTGCCTTGAGGAGTTTGAACCTTTTTCTCATGCATATGATACAGTGGCCAATGTGCTGCTGACATATCGTATGGTGATGTCCTGTCTGTAATTATTGCAATGCATTAACGGATTCATTTAACATATTTTGCATCCTGCCGACTTTGTGCAGAATGGAGCCAACGGCCCCCAGAGCTTTAGCGAAATGCCCAAGTATTCTTATGAAGAGCTGATCGTGGACATCGACCAGCTTCCCCACGGTGTGGACCCTGCGGCACGGGAGGTAAGTTCCATGCACAACGAGTGAACAACACAAGCAACACAAGGCGTAGCCTCCTAGCCAGCTCATATGTAGGGATCCCCCCCCCCCTGCCCCCTCCCCCTCCACCTCACACCCCTCCTTCATTCCCTCCCCCAATCTCCCCCCCCCACCTCACCTGCTTCCTGCCTCCCCTCCTCCCCCTCCTCTCCCCCCCCCCCCCCCCACACTTACCTCCCCCCCTTCCTGCCTCACTGCCCCACCTCCCCCCCTTCTAGCTCCCCCTCCAACCCCCACCTCCCCCCTTCCTGCCTACCCCTCACCCACACCTCACCCCCTTCTAGCCCCCCAACCACCTCACCCCCACTTCTCCCCTGCCACCCCCCCCCCCCCATCCAGCCTCCCCTGCACCCACACCTCGCCCTTTTCCTGCCTCCCCCTCCCCCCCTCCTGTCTCCCCCCCTCCCCTCTAAAATTGTCCGTATTTGCCTTTTATTGAATGTTGGCTGAATGCTGCCAATGCTATGGTTGGCCCAAATACAGCTGTCTGCTTCAAACCCCCCACCCCCCAAACCCCACCTTTTGGAAGAATGGCTGATTTAGTGAGAGAAATTTGTGACAAAATGTTTCCGTTGGTAAGACATGGTATGATTAGGGTTTGCTGAAGACACAGTCATAAATAAACTGAACCTGGTTGGGTAGTCTGAGGACACAGTCATAAATAAACTGAACCTGGTTGGGTAGTCTGAGGACACAGTCATAAATAAACTCAACCTGGCTGGGTACCTGAGGACACAGTCATAAACAAACTCAACCTAGTTGGGTAGTCTGAGGACACAGTCATAAATAAACTCAACCTGGCTGGGTACCTGAAGACACAGTCATAAGTAAACTCAACCTGACTAGGGTATGCTGAGGACACAGTCATAAACAAACTCAACCTGACTAGGGTATGCTGAGGACACAGTCATAAGTAAACTCAACCTGACTGGGTATGCTGAGGACACAGTCATAAACAAACTCAACCTAGTTGGGTATGGTGAGGACACAGTCATAAACGAACTCAACCTGACTAGGGTATGGTGAGGACACAGTCATAAACAAACTCAACCTGGTTGGGTCTTGTGAGGACACAGTCATGAACTCAGCCTGACTGGGGTATTGTAAGGACACAGTCATAAACAAACTCAACCTGACTAGGGTATGGTGAGGACACAGTCATAAGTAAACTCAACCTGACTGGGTATGCTGAGGACACAGCCATAAACAAACTCAACCTGACTAGGGTATGGTGAGGACACAGTCATAAACAAACTCAACCTGATTTTCAGATTCACCTGAGGGATGAGGACTTCAAAAGAATTTTTGGGATGGCATACACTGAGTTCAGCAAGCTCCCTGCCTGGAAGCAGAAAGAGATGAAGAAGAACAACAAACTCTTCTAGATGGCATAACTGCTGGCTGCTGGTGTGCTGTGCAGCACTCGTGCGGCCGTGTGCTGGGTGAGGTCTCTGGGCTTTAAGCCTGGGGAGAGAGGCAGCGGAACAGAAGCAGTCTTTAGCCCAAAGAGGGGTGTAGCTGTCAACCTGCTAGTAGAGTAGACACCTGGTTTCCATGTACAGCTGGCCTTGTGAAGGTAACATTTCACTTGGGACATTTTGTTTCACAGCTGCTTTAATGTATCTCGACTCATGAAGGGGCAGGAGTTGCTTTGAAAGGAAAGTGGCTGTTGATTTTCAGGCACCCCCGCCCCCATTTTTTTTTTTTTTTTTTTTTTTTAGGGCTTGGTGATAAACAGCTTGGGATCAGTTCTAGCTTGGCAGCAGACGTGTTCTTCTTGTCTGGAAGATTGGACTGACTATCTACTGCCTCAGATGAGGATGGCAGGAACAGTCTGGACTTGCAAGGTCACGGGGTATTTTGAGGCTGCCGAAAATCACACCGACTTCTCGGGTAACGCTGATGGAAGTGCTCCGCACTGAGGGATCACGCACGCGCTGCACACCCTAAGACTCGGGTAAACACAGGCTAGCATCTTGCTGCTTTCTTGCACATGGGGGAAAAAAATTAGCAAATTTCCAGCAAGGGACAATCAAGGGAGCAAAATAGCTGAAAGTGAGCAGTCCGACTTGAAATACGCACGAGTTGAAATGCACAGCTGTGCTTCTGAACCCACAGTTTATGCCACATAAGCAGCAGCATGGGGATGCAGTGTTGAAGTGCTGAGAAGAAAAGATGGAAACTTTACAGTGGTTGGGAGGAACGATGGTTTTGATTCCATTGGGCATCTGACATTTTTAAGAGGAGAGCAAGGTGCATTATTATAGTTCATACCTTGGATCATTTTTCTGTCGTGAAAACTTGAACCTGCAGTACAGTACAAACGTTCAGGTCTACAGTAGTGTCTGTGAAATCAGCAGACATACATGTTGATGGAAGGAGTGCTGTAGCATCTCGTTCAGGTCTACTGTAGTGTCTATGAAATCAACAGCATACATGTTGATGGAAAGAGTGTCTGTAGCGTTGACCATAGACAGGTTTATATATAGTATTCCGTGTATATTAATTTTGTATCTTACCCCTAGTGTTGCTAGTTTCAGACGTATATATAAGCTGGTTTCGAGATCTGAAAGTATGCTTCTGTTTTGTTGGATATATGCATACACTTGCGTGTGCAAGTTATCTTCTTCTGAAGCATACATGTATATTGTAAGCGGACAAATGCTTCAGTCTGCTAGATTGATAGAAAAGGATATCTTCGGAGTTGAGCATAGCTGATCTGCAGCTGAATTTGAGTATTTGTGGAACATCGTTTTGTAAAACTGTTTTGAAAATGAAATTTTACGCTCAGAGTTTTTGTGTGTGTTTTTTCATCGTTGACTTTGGGTATTTGAAGGCAGTCACTCATTCTTTCCACAAATATTTACATCCGTTGAGATGGCTTGCAGTGGCTTCCATGTCTGCCTTCCACTTGGTTGTGTCTGCATCATTCGGAGTGATGATTCTACACTTTATGCTAGATTGTACATATCACAAACAGCCCAGCCTGTTTTACAGTTTAGATCTTTACATGTTGTCTACTGCAGTGCAGCCTGTTTTACATATTGAATCTTTACATATTGTCTTTTTCTTGGATTTTTTTGGGTGTGTTTTGGGAAAAAACACATTTACATTTGGATTTTCCACACATTCCATTTATCATCCTGAACTTCTGTGAAAAGCACTTTACAGCTGATGAACTTACTGCTGTATGGGTTTTTTAACTTTTAAGCCTGTTCAATTTTTTTCATGTATTTTTTGTGTGTGTGTGTGTGGATTATTAGAGATGCTGCTGAAATTTTCTTTGATTTTTTCACCAT
This sequence comes from Alviniconcha strummeri, assembly GCA_963584105.1. Taxonomy (NCBI): domain Eukaryota; kingdom Metazoa; phylum Mollusca; class Gastropoda; family Provannidae; genus Alviniconcha; species Alviniconcha strummeri. The sequence continues at coordinate 28,874,636 of OY757541.1, read as the reverse complement.
TTTTCACCTTCCATATATTATTTAAAAAATAAGAAGAAAAAAAAGTGAAATGATTGACTTTTATTCTCTGTGATGAAGATCAGATAGCTGTTACTACACAGATTTGTGTGTGCATGTGTGATCCATAACAGTTTTCCTTTATTACAATTCTGTTCTTATATTATGCTAATTTCAAGTGTATTTTGTTGTTCTGTGAAAAGACCTGTCTCTCGGGGTGGTTTGTGCATTTTATTCCATGTTTCTGGTTGTTGTTGTTGTTGTTGTTGTTTTGGGGCCTGTGTTTTTCTCTTGGGGATAGGTAGGTAGGTAGTGTTGCTTAATGTCCTCAGGTGTCAGTTGACATATTAGGGACAAGCTGAAACCAATGCCGAAGCATGGTTCAGTATAGCTTTATGTCCACGGAAACTGGACGGCCACCTCGACTCTCGCACAGCTCCTGAGCTATGATGACTTGGGGATGGGGAGAGGGGGTCTTTTATAGGGTGGGAGGGTAGCTAGGGGTTTGTTTCCTAAAAGCTTTTTTTGTGTGGGGGGGGTGGGTGGGGGGGGATCCTTGTTTTGTACCAGCTCTGCTCAACATTTTTCAAGCATTATGTGTTTGGCTGTTTTCTGTGTTGAATGTGTTTTTTTGTGTTGCTGGCCATGTATGGGTTTTCAGAACGCACATGCAGCTGTTGAGGGACGTTTTGCTTGCTGAGTGCTCTTGAAGGCATCAGTTCTCTCTTTCACAGGCAGCGTTTTGTTCTCCTGTTCCGTTCATGTGCGTTGTGTGAGTGACGTAAGAATTCTTTTTTGAGGCAGTTGTTGTGGAACCTTTTCATTTAGTTTTGTAAGGTATTAGTATTACAGCTGTTTTGTGTATTGATATCTTGTATTGATCAGTTTGGTTGTGAATCTATTGCCGCTCTGATTGGTTGACTTTGGATGAGGTTTGTTGTAGAGTGTAAATTTGTTCTTTTGTGGTTGTTTTGTGTTTTCTATGGCAAGTTTTGTGTTTGAATCTACCCCCCCACCCCCCACCCCCCCCAAAAAAGGGAGAAAAAAAAAAAGATAATGAAGAAAAAATCTGTTACATCTCAATGATTCATCTTCTCTGCAATTCACTTTTACATAAAAACAAACAAACAAAAACCCCACTCACAAACCATCATGGTGTAAGCATTTTCAGTTGTCTGCTCCCCAAAGATGTTTTATAAAGAACTGGGCTTGAATTTGCCATTTCACATGTTGCGGGATTTGCTTTATTTCATGCATTTTCTGTCAGTTTGTTTCTGTTTTGTTGCTGCCTTTCTTTGCACTGACTTCAGCTGACCTGAAAGTTGATGTATTTATATCAATCTGTTTTCATCCCAAACAAAGACCGAGTTGTTCGTTCAGCTCCAAATAAGAGCAAACCATTTGCGTTACCTATCACTCTTAAATGTTGGTGTTCATACCGCCGTGTTCTTCTGGGCAAAAGCAAAGCCTTTTGGCTGGTTGTTCAGGATGGCTTTAAACTTGATTAAAGGGGACCACAAAGAAAGAAGCATTGTGGGCATCATCTGCAGAAATGGGATGATAAATAGACTCACTGCAGTTTTCCAGTTCGGTCGTGTTTGAGTTGATGTCTGCTGGTTGATTTGTTCAAACTGACATTTGAAAGTTGTGAAAACTGGTGATTGCTGCCATTTTGTGTTGGGCAGTTTGCATCTGCTGTGTTTGAAAGTTGTGAAAACCACAATCCCACTGCCATTTTGTATTGGGCAGTTTGCATCTGTTGTGTTTGAAAGTTGTGAAAACAGCTATGACCACTGCCATTTTGTGTTGGGCAGTTTGCATCTGTTGAGTTGTGTAAAAGGCCAGTGTGTGTGGTGGAAGTTGTTAGTACGTCATGGGCCAGCCTTTTTTTTGATTTTCTTCAGTAAAGAGTGGACTAACAAGGCTGTGCTGGCATGGGCTCAAATTTCAGGATGTCCTGTAGCATAATTGCTACCAGATTTGAAGCATAAGAACAAAAAAAAACTAAAACTTTTCTTGCATGAATATTAATGGAAAAAGGAAATGATGCCTGTAAATGCAACAGTAAATGGTTATACATTTTCTGTTTTCAGGCTGTCTTGCATCTTTCCTTGTGGTCCCCTTTAACGTGATGAGGTGACTGCATTGTTGACATACTATTGCGTCAGCAACTGTATGTGCTATCTGTGCAAACATCACTCTGTACCACTTTTTTATTTTCTCAGTCAAGATGTTCTTCTCCCCTTTTTCTCTTTATATATTGTATACTGAAATATTTTGATGCCTGTTGCATTTAAAGAAAACATTCCAGGCTAACAAGCCTTGCATATCACGTACTGTTAAGTGTGCATCGAAGAAACTGTTGAAGCAAAGATTTTATTTACTTACCACAGTTGTGCGTGAGTTTTATATTCCATCGCTGGCATTGCATATCAGAATTGTAAATATACTGGAAGAATGTAACTGTTGGCAGGAAAACCTACATTCCACATGATGCAGACCGTCATCCATTTTTATCATTTCTGTTTCCCATTTGCTGTGCCCACGACGAGTGGTTTGGAAGTTGTAAAAGATATGCATGTTTACAATGGCATCCACTGTCTTGTAGAAATCACATAATTGTAGATGAGTTTTTCTTTTCTTCGTTATTTTTTTCTCACAATAATATGCAAGATCTCTTGTATACTACACACCTTTTTTCCTTTCCAAAATAGAGAGCGTATTTAACTAGTTGTTTGACAATAAACAGTGTAATCCAGTCTTTATCTATCGCTGTGCTATTTGTGTATGCTAGATGCTCTTGAGTGCTTGTAACAGCATAGATGTAGCTCTTGTAGAAAACTAGTGCGATGGAAACTTAACTTACAGTTTCTTGTTTACATTACCATGGGCCTACATGCCCCTTGCTAGTGCTATGCAATCATGAGTTTGTCTCGGCATGCATTTGTCTCGGTGTGCATATGTTAAAATGCTGAGTCCAGGACAAAAAATCCTCATGGACAAAGCTCCTCAGACAAATGCTTCCTGGATGGAAACTCCTTGGATAAAAGATATGTGCTGATGTCCTTCTGCAGTGCCACATTTACTCCATATTAAAACAAAACAAAACAAAAACACAAAAAACACAACAACAAAAAACATGGAACTTAAAAAATAATGAAATAAGAGTGGGAGGAGAGAGTGGGTAAAGTGAGAGGGAAAAACAGGAGGAGACAAAAGGGAGGTCCTGATTCAGAAAAGAGATGGATTTTTTGAACTGACACCTAAACCCTAAGAGATGAGTCTTCAGGTGGCACCTAAAAACCCTCTTTTCTGTAAAGGCATTAAGGAAGAGAAGAAGAAAACAAAACGGAAGTCCTGAACCTGAAAGAAGATGTTTTTTAACTCCCTCCCTCGAGAAATGCCAAATCTTGACATTGAGGAAGATGGTGAAGAAGAAGCAGGTATGTATGGACTGGTCAACTCTTGTAGATATGATGGCGCAGTGCCATGCAAATACTGGTAGGTCGGTGAGAGTACCTTAAAATCAGTTGCCTGCATCTCTGGACAAACTGGTCAACTCTTGTAGATATGATGGCGCAGTGCCATGCAAATACTGGTAGAGTACCTTAAAATCAGTTACCTGCATCTCTGGACAAAATGTTTATGCACAAAAGTGGCATCAGAGTTTTTACAGGCACACTGAACTACTGTTTTTCATACTTAGCTGCTTTGTTGCTGCATTTAACAAGAGACTCTTGTTGCTACTTTCAGTGCGGTTTGTGATTTGCTGTCATGCGTTTTTCATTTTGAACTGCTTGTGTGTGCATGTTGAAGCATACGGTTGTAAAAAAGATACAAAACCACTCCACATACATGTGCTCACATTCACGCTCCATGCAAGGATGCGTACAGTTACATGCACACGGTTGTTTTGGACTGGGAAACCCTTTGTTTCTGATTGCAGTGATAAAAGACAGTTTTGTCTACTTTTTTGTGTTTTATTTTGAGAGTCACTTTTACCTGCAAATCTTTAGTCCAGGGAAGCTCCCGTCTTAGTAACTATTGTCCAGGGAGTTTATATCTAGGAAGCTTTTGTTTGCGCAGCTGTTGTCCACCACCCTGAATTTTTGTTGGTGTTTGTTTTCCTTTCCTACACCTGTAGAAATGTGTAGCATTCCAGTAAAAGTGAAGCAAGTCAGCTGTAGAGAATATCCAGCACTTTTATTCAGCAAACGTACCTGAAATAAACGGCAATAATTTATGTCTGTTTTGTAATCAGACTCGGATACTGCTTGAAACATTTTTGCTGAATAGATTTTTGGGTGAGAAAACCTTTTACCAGACAGATCCACCTATATATTTTGAACTGCATAATGCTAGTGTACATTTCTTTTGTTCAGCTTTTTTTTCTCCCCCATGCTTTGCATGTTTAGTTTGTGTGTGTGGAGTTAGTGTTTAGAGAACTGTAAGCTAATAGATATTTGTCGTTTGTCTGGGAAATTTTCCCTCTTATTTCAGTCCTAGTTTATGTGTGCATTTTGTTTGTTTGCTGATATGTCTCTGCTGCTCACCTAGTTTTCCTCTTTTTTATTTTTATTTTTTTAATGCGAGTCCCAACAGAACAGGAACTGCTGGAATCTCAAGGAAACTTATTTATTGATGCCATTTTTCGGACGGCCTGTCGCTTTTCTGTCTGCTGCAAAGACAGTTTGTTTCAGAATGCAGCTGTTGTAGGTCTCGCTCATGCTGGTGCGCAGAAACAGTCTCATACATCATGTACATCGTCACCGATTCATGAGAACAGCTTTACTGTTGAGAACCACAGTCACCAAACTGAGCCACCAGTTTTATCACTGGGTGCCCAGAGGCTGACCTTGTTGCTAGTCTTGTAATAATTATTGTGTCAACTGAGCCATCAAGAATACAAAGCAAACCTTATACACTGGGGTTCAGCAGATGATGAGAAGTCTGAAGTCAGACAGCTTAAGTTGGGGCTTTCTCTCAGTTCTCTAGTACAATTGTACATTGTGTGTTTGGCAATGAGAATACTTACTCGTACAAAACACACCTTGTTGAATGTGTTTTGGTATTTTTCGTTCTGTTTATGGTTGTCGGGGGTAAACTTTTTTCTTACATTTTAATGTCTCATTCTGTGTTCTCGGTTTTGTTTATATTTATGATCCATTCTGATAAAAGGTGGACAAAGCCACTTGAAAAAATCACAAAAGATGTAATCAATTTATTATCAGTTTAACGTTTTGGCCTTTTTTTCATAGAGGCGTCTGTTCCACGTGGTCCATTTTGACCTACACATGACATCAAGATGAATTTCAAGCCTGCTTTGACTGAAGAAGTGTTTGCTTCCACTGTTTGAAGAGGTGACAACTTCACTCTCTGTTAGTACGCACAGCCTAAAAAAATCCATCACATCGGAGTTTATTATTGCTTAGACTTTTCATCAGTGTCAAGGACTCTGGGCAAATTGATGCTTTGTCCCCTTTCTGCCAGAGTGGATCATTTAAAGTCCCTGCCACACGATGCTTTGCTGTCACACACAACAACAACAAATGCGACTTTTTTGTTGTTGGGGTGCAGCCACATTGACAGCATGTGGCATTTTCATCAAGAGCATGCCGCCTACTTTATCCCGCATACTGTTACATGCTGTAGGCGAGAACTAAGCTTGACCGGTCAGAGCAGGGGGCAAAAAGAGGTTGAATGAAGAAGGGTCAGGGATGGCGGGCTCGGGGGTCTGACCGTCGTCTGCCACCTCCTTTGACTGTATTGCATTGTACAAGCTCCAAATCCACTTCCATGGCAATGGTACTTCCTCATACATGGAGCTGGAATCTGTGATCATACATCATCATTAAAAAAAAAAAATCTCTCTGGCATAAATGACTTGTCAAATGCCAAGCAGGTGGCAAGAAGTGTGTGACATGTTACAAGCTGTGCTTGCTGTGAATCCAAAGCATGATTGGCTGCAGCTTGTCACAATCAGGGAGTGCAAAGCATGGTGTGGCAGTAGCTGTGTTTATGCTTGTCAAAGGTTTCCACAGTTGAATCCTTCCAAAGCATTTTTTTTTTTTCAACCATAAAGGGTAATTTTCTATAAAGGCATATAGTTGTGATTGTTGTAAAGTTCCAGTTGACTGGAGAACAGATATACATACTAGTATATTTACAGTGGGAACAATGTAACATTTTGGAATATTTTAATAAAAGCATGTGTTAAACTGGATGGTTTTTTGGGGGGTCTGTTGCATTAGAGAGAGAGAGAGAGAGAATGAGAGAGAATAAAAGAAAGAAAAACATGAGTGATAAGTCTGCCATTCAGAAAATGTGTTTTACTTTATTTATTTGCAATTGTACATTCACGGAAACTCACAATATATCAGCAGAAAGAGTTATTTGAAAACATCAGTCAGATCTTTACTTGCTTTTACAGTTAAGTAGGGCATCATGATGGTTTCCACTGGGTCGCACAGTTTCTCAAGTATATTCACACACACTGGACTGTCACATCTAATTCTGCTGATGGTCTACTCATGTATTCTGTCCGTCAAAATCCAATGAAAGCGTTTGAATAAGAAATGTGTTTAAAACTTCAACTGTAATTGAAGATAAAAACTCACTTCTGTAAAACTATAAACATGGTGGTTTTATTTTTTTACAAATATTTGTTATCACTACAAAAAAACAATCACAACTGTAACTTGCACTACACTGTACCAGGAACAACAGTGTGCAACAGTTAACATTAACAACAATGCCTTTCATGGACCAGAAGGATAAACAAACTGGCTTTAGGGTGTTTTATTATGTCATGTCACTGTCAGCATTTCTGAAAAAAGCAATATCTGATGATTCATTTGGCAAATATTACAGAAAAAGTAACAACAATAATTCCTCAATCCAACACTGTACAATCTTCTGTCAAATTCCAAAAATAATTTTGTTGCTCCAACGTCTTTATTTGAAATATAGAGTGCACAAGCACAAAATCTACACAGAGAATTAAAATGGTCTGTGCAACACTTAAAATACTGATGGATATATATATTTGTATATACTATATATATAAATATTACATGCCGGCATTTGCACAGAATGTGTTACTCCTTTCAAAGAGACACTTCATACCAAAAAAAAAAGAAAGAAAAGAATTCATATAAAAGCGACATTTGTTCAGCATGAAACAACACTAGCCAACGTATATGCACGCCAGTTCTCTCCTTCACAAAGTTAAAGCAGCACAGCACGTTCATAGCAACTTGACAGTTTCCACAAGAGTTGCAGGAAAATCATATAAAACCAAAGCTGAAGTAATGCTAGCCAATGCATACACATTCCAATTCTATCGTCTCTCTTTCCCAAAGTTGAGCAGCACAGCGCGTTCACAGCAACTTGATAGTCTCCACAGGAATCGAGGGACTAGCATTCCTCCTGTTGGGTGCTTACGTCACACACGCTGACGACACATTTCTGTGGGCGTGAAGGCACCTCACATGTCACTTGCTGCCATTTTTCTTTGGTGTGCTGGTGCTGATGGACTGTGGATGGGGCAGAGCGATGTAGCGGCGGCGTGCAGTGATGTTGTAGTCGCCGGCCAGGGCCTCGTTCATGAGGTTGAGAAGGGTGTTCTCCAGCACACTCTCCATCAGGTTGCCAAACTCCGGAAGTCTGTGGACCAGGAAATGGTTGTCAGGTAGCAGCAAGCAGCGTGACAAAGTGACAGCAGCTTTTTTTGCTGTTCGTTTTAAATACTTCATAATCTCTTGATTCCTTGTGGGAATTTGGGTCACCTTATCTGGGTATGCCACAGCAGCCACAAGAGCAAGCACTACCCATTCCTACCAGTGTGCACAGTATTTTGGGGTGCCCAAACACCATTCCTACCATGGGGGTGCACAGTATTTTTGGGTGCCCAAACACAATTCCTACCAGTGTGCACAGTATTCTGGGGTGCCCAAACACCATTCCTACCATGGGGGTGCACAGTATTTTTGGGTGCCCAAACACCATTCCTACCAGCGTGCACAGTATTTTTGTGTGCCAAAACACCATTCCTACCAGTGTGCACAGTATTTTTGTGTGCCAAAACACCATTCCTACCAGCGTGCACAGTATTTTTGTGTGCCAAAACACCATTCCTACCAGTGTGCACAGTATTTTTGTGTGCCAAAACACCATTCCTACCAGCGTGCACAGTATTTTTGTGTGCCAAAACACCATTCCTACCAGCGTGCACAGTATTTTTGTGTGCCCAAACACCATCCCTACCAGTGTGCACAGTATTTTTGTGTGCCCAAACACCATCCCTACCAGTGTGCACAGTATTTTTGTGTGCCAAAACACCATCCCTACCAGTGTGCACAGTATTTTTGTGTGCCCAAACACCATCCCTACCAGTGTGCACAGTATTTTTGTGTGCCCAAACACCATCCCTACCAGTGTGCACAGTATTTTTGTGTGCCCAAACACCATCCCTACCAGTGTGCACAGTATTTTTGTGTGCCCAAACACCATCCCTACCAGTGTGCACAGTATTTTTGTGTGCCCAAACACCATCCCTACCAGTGTGCACAGTATTTTTGTGTGCCCAAACACCATCCCTACCAGTGTGCACAGTATTTTTGTGTGCCCAAACACCATCCCTACCAGTGTGCACAGTATTTTTGTGTGCCCAAACACCATCCCTACCAGTGTGCACAGTATTTTTGTGTGCCCAAACACCATCCCTACCAGTGTGCACAGTATTTTTGTGTGCCCAAACACCATCCCTACCAGTGTGCACAGTATTTTTGTGTGCCCAAACACCATCCCTACCAGTGTGCACAGTATTTTTGTGTGCCCAAACACCATCCCTACCAGTGTGCACAGTATTTTTGTGTGCCCAAACACCATCCCTACCAGTGTGCACAGTATTTTTGTGTGCCCAAACACCATTCCTACCAGTGTGCACAGTATTTTTGTGTGCCCAAACAATGGTGTGGCTGCCAGTGCTTGGAATTTTTAATGTGCACACAGAAGTACAGCATGCGAGTGCAGCACTGAGTACAGCACACACTGAAAGTTGACTCTGGGAGAAAAATACCTTCATGAGCCGAGGAGTCAAAACCTGTGTCAGTGGCACACCAGGACTCATGCTTAACTGACCCAGCCACATCCCCGCACAGGTGCTGTTCATATTACTGTATATCCATCTTATATGTTCATCTTACCATATGAGGATGTACCTCTGGGAGTTTATGTACCTAGTTCTTATCTACATGCATGCCAGGTGAGAGTTACTTACTGTAGGTGACTCAGGTCTTTGTTGTTGTTGTACTTGCGTTATGTATTCTGAACGCTAATTCACTTTCTTGTGTGTTGGTCTTACCATATGTGTTTATTTACCTGATGGAACATGCACTTGTTACCAAAGCCCACCCCAGCATATGGAACACATAAAACAGCACAGAGCGAGAGAGAGAGTTCTGATCAGCCGTGCACATTCTTACTTTTTCAGCGCTTGTTGCTCTTTCTGCTTCTCCACAGTCAGGGCCAGTTCTCTCTGCTGTGCCTTGGCGGACAGCTGCCGGGCGCCGATGGGGGGTGGTGAGGCAACTGGGGTGGCCTTCTGCACACGCGAGAGAATGAGACTGACTTTAACCCTTTGAATGCCACATCTTGTAAAATCTCCAGGCTGAAATGTGCATGCACATGCCTACAAAACAGTGTATTTTCTGGCCTTATAACAAATCTGCCTTCAGTATACTGTGCGTTTTGATGAAAGCATGTTCACTTGCTAATGCGAAACATAAAGCAAAAAGGCTTGACGATTTCATATTTCGCACTTTTATTGGTCCTCCTCAAGTGACATGGCAGGGAAAAACCAATAAAAGTGCGAAATTTGAAATCGCGCATTCTGCAGACTATACTTTAGTGACGCTTTTAGGCGCACAAGTACAGGTCAACGCTGCAATGTCTGCTTCCCACAAGTCACTGACAAGTATTTAAAGCTGATACCCACATAATCTACCTAAAGCGGTTGGTTAACAGCTCCCTGTAGCAAATGGAAGTGATCCCACACATTGCTCACAAGCATTAACACACCTGAAGCTGATATGCACATAATCTACCTGAAGTGGTAAATTGCACCTGCTCCCTGCAGCAAACAGAAATGATTCTGTAAGTTGCTGACAAGCATTAACACATCTTAAGCTGATCTGCATGTGCCCCCTGCCCCCTCCCCCATTCCCCCACCCTGCCCACCCTCCAATTTCTTTCTAACAGCCTCGCTGCATTTCCATGGGACTGGTTACCTGGGTACTGACAGGGGAATGTACAATGTCCGCCAATTCCTGTTCGCTGCTGGTGGTGCTGCGCGGTGTTTCAGTCTCGAGGTGTCCCTTCATTGGTGTGGGCGTCACCAGCACTTCCACTGGCTCCATGGCACCCTGCACAGGGGGCAGGACAAAAAGGGAAATGTCAACGTTGACAACTAAATTCAGTAATTTGTCCCACATATATGTCACTGCGGTAGCACATAAAAGATCCGCAGGAGTGGGGACAGCTCAGTGGTTACAGCGTCAGACTCACGACTGAAAGGTCCCGGGTTTGAGTCCCCTGCTGGAGTGGTGGGAGATTTTTCTGCTCCAACTTTCTCTGCTGATTCTTATTTCGGTATCCGTTCCACCCCAATGTTATTGCAGTAGCATGTAAATGGTCCTGGACATTCTGCCAAAAGTGCAGGTGGCAGGTTACAGCTATGTATGTAGCTTTGCCTGAAGTAACACCATAAATTGGTGCATGGTTGTATGGTGTACACAGAACATGCGCCAACATGGCAGCAGTTTCACGTTGCAACAGCAAAAATGAACACTCAAGCTTTAACAAAACCTGATCTCTGTAAGACGAATTCAAATCTATCTTTCTTCTCGTTTTTGCTCATTATACACCTCCCTCTGCTGGATCTCACAGGTTAACCCACATCTGGGTGAGACATTTCAGTGTGCAAGAGTTTTCCTTTACATGCATATGCACGCATGCTGTACACACACAGCGCCTTCTGTGTCACTGTAGGTCAGACATACATCATTAGCCTGTCAAATACTCTGTTCAAAAGGGGAAATCCGGACATCTGGCCTGCAGTACAGCTATAGTACAATGCTGTTTTTTGACAGTTAAAAAACACACATTTTGTTCAACTGAAAACAAAATGAGCAGAAAATGTTACGCACTCGGACACCCAGCATTAAAAAGCGTAACACTCCTGCTGGCATGTGCTGAGGTCACCCTGTGTGGCTGACAGACATTAAAATCCAATTACTAACGAACTAACTGACTAGCTAACTAGCTCACTAACTAACTGCTGGCCTGAGCACTAACCTGCCGTCCTCCAGACAGTACTGGGCGTTCTGCATCTTCCACAGCCTTCGCCATTTCTGCCGCTTCCTCTAGAGCCAACTCGGAGGGAGTTGAGGACTTGACGCGGGTGGTGTACTGGGCGAAGTAGGGCACAGGCTCCTTCATCACCTTCTTCACGGAGTCCACAAAGTAACTGTCATCCAGCAGTCCTCTGGGATGGGCAGGAAAAACAACAGTTCAGAGAATTCAGAAACGTTGCCCAACTCTGGCAAGATGCTGGGAAACTGCTTCTCAATAAACTGTTTGAAGGTATGCTTTTTCTTTCTTATTCAGCCTCTTGCAGCAGGCTGGTTTGTTAAAACTGTGTGTGTTCTACCTGAGCACGTTGACTGTTAAAAGTACAACATCAGTGCACACTTCTGCTGATAGCCTGAGAGTCTCCTAACTGGCTGTGCACTCACCTCAGTACATTGCTGAGAACGTTGCTGATGATGTGGGACTCGGACTGCACACAGCTGATGGAGGTGGGGATCACCTGCTGGCCAGCACTACTGCTGTTGTTCTTTGCCTCCTCGCTCAGAGCTCTGAAAAGTAGGTCAGACATACATCATCAGACTGTCAAATACTCTGTTCAAAAGGGGAAATCTTCGCATCTGGCCTGCAGTACAGTTAAAGCATAATGTTTTTTTGTTTTTGTTTTGTTCTTTATATTAAAAAACAAACAAAATCACTTTGTTCAACTGAAAATAAAATGAACAGAAAACGTGACAGCACAAAAACAGCAGAGCTCAAACAAGTACACACAGAACCAGGAGGCAGAGGGGGCAGGCCTTGTCCCACAAACAAGTACACACAGAACCAGGAGGCAGAGGGGGCAGGCCTTGTCCCACAAACAAGTACACACAGAACCAGGAGGCAGGCCTTGTCCCACAAACAAGTACACACAGAACCAGGAGGCAGAGGGGGCAGGCCTTGTCCCACAAACAAGTACACACAGAACCAGGAGGCAGGCCTTGTCCCACAAACAAGTACACACAGAACCAGGAGGCAGAGGGGGCAGGCCTTGTCCCACAAACAAGTACACACAGAACCAGGAGGCAGGCCTTGTCCCACAAACAAGTACACACAGAACCAGGAGGCAGAGGGGGCAGGCCTTGTCCCACAAACAAGTACACACAGAACCAGGAGGCAGGCCTTGTCCCACAAACAAGTACACACAGAACCAGGAGGCAGAGGGGGCAGGCCTTGTCCCACAAACAAGTACACACAGAACCAGGAGGCAGGCCTTGTCCCACAAACAAGTACACACAGAACCAGGAGGCAGAGGGGGCAGGCCTTGTCCCACAAACAAGTACACACAGAACCAGGAGGCAGGCCTTGTCCCACAAACAAGTACACACAGAACCAGGAGGCAGGCCTTGTCCCACAAACAAGTACACACAAAACCAGGAGGCAGGCCTTGTCCCACAAACAAGTACACACAGAACCAGGAGGCAGAGGGGGCAGGCCTTGTCCCACAAACAAGTACACACAGAACCAGGAGGCAGAGGGGGCAGGCCTTGTCCCACAAACAAGTACACACAGAACCAGGAGGCAGAGGGGGCAGGCCTTGTCCCACAAACAAGTACACACAGAACCAGGAGGCAGAGGGGGCAGGCCTTGTCCCACAAACAAGTACACACAGAACCAGGAGGCAGGCCTTGTCCCACAAACAAGTACACACAGAACCAGGAGGCAGAGGGGGCAGGCCTTGTCCCACAAACAAGTACACACAGAACCAGGAGGCAGAGGGGGCAGGCCTTGTCCCACAAACAAGTACACACAGAACCAGGAGGCAGGCCTTGTCCCACAAACAAGTACACACAGAACCAGGAGGCAGGCCTTGTCCCACAAACAAGTACACACAAAACCAGGAGGCAGGCCTTGTCCCACAAACAAGTACACACAAAACCAGGAGGCAGGCCTTGTCCCACAAACAAGTACACACAGAACCAGGAGGCAGAGGGGGCAGGCCTTGTCCCACAAACAAGTACACACAGAACCAGGAGGCAGAGGGGGCAGGCCTTGTCCCACAAACAAGTACACACAGAACCAGGAGGCAGAGGGGGCAGGCCTTGTCCCACAAACAAGTACACACAGAACCAGGAGGCAGGCCTTGTCCCACAAACAAGTACACACAGAACCAGGAGGCAGGCCTTGTCCCACAAACAAGTACACACAGAACCAGGAGGCAGAGGGGGCAGGCCTTGTCCCACAAACAAGTACACACAGAACCAGGAGGCAGGCCTTGTCCCACAAACAAGTACACACAAAACCAGGAGGCAGAGGGGGCAGGCCTTGTCCCACAAACAAATGCATGCGACACGTGCGAACCAAAAGCTGACCGTGACACCATCAAAAACAAACAAAAATAACCCAACCGCAATGCCACGCACCTGTCGATGTAGTAGTGCGAGTATTCGGAGGGGAAGTTCTCCTGGAAGTGAGCGATGTCGTGGGTGCGCGAGGTGAGTCCCAGGTGCAGCAGGAAGGGGCGAGGAGGGTTGGGCTTTGCCCACAGCACCCCCTCCCTCTGCTTCTCCACCTTCCTCATCGCCATCTCCTCATCTGCTGACGGCAGCTGGATGGGGGGCAAGGTCTTGTAGCGGGTCAGCTCCCCCTCCACCGTCATCCTCGGCACGTCCAGCGAGGCCAGTCGTCCACTGGGCGGGCGCTCCTGCACAGCCAATAGTTGTTGCTAACCTATACTTGCGCCAGACAGTGGACAGTCGTTTTTATGCTACATGTGTGCCTGACACAATGGACAGTTGTTGCTACTCTACACTACACTTGAGCCTGACACAATGGACAGAAGGCTCTTGCACAGCTGACAGTTGATGCTACTCTGTACTTGTGTGTGACACAGGGGACAGTTGTTCCTATGCTATACATGTTCATGACAAGGAGACAGTTGTTACTACTCCGTACTTGTGTCTGACACGTGGGGCAGTTGTTCCTATGCTATACATGTTCATGACAAGGAGACAGTTGTTACTACTCCGTACTTGTGTCTGACACGTGGGGCAGTTGTTCCTACGCTATACATGTTCATGACACAGGAGACAGTTGTTACTACTCCATACTTGTGTCTGACAGTTGTTCCTACTCTACATTTATGCCTGACACAGCAGAATCCTTGCTGAACAACCACCGTGATGAATGACCAGTATGGTGAACAATCACTCCAGATGAACAACTGCCCTGCTGAACAACCACCATGATGAATGACTAGTATGGTGAACAATCACTCCAGATGAACTGCCCTGCTGAACAACCACCGTGATGAATGACCAGTATGGTGAACAATCACTCCAGATGAACAACTGCCCTGCTGAACAACCACCTTGATGAACAACCACCCTGATGAAGGACTACCCTGATAAACAACCACCCTGATGAAGGACTACCCTGATAAACAACCACAATGATGAAGGACTACCCTGATAAACAACCACCCCAATGAAGAACTACCCTGATAAACAACCACAATGATGAAGGACTACCCTGATAAACAACCACCCTGATTAAGAACTACCCTGACAAACAACCACAATGATGAAGGACTACCCTGATAAACAACCACCCTGATAAACAACCACCCTGACAAAGGACTACCCTGATAAACAACCACCCTGATGAAGGACTACCCTGATAAACAACCACCCTGATGAAGGACTACCCTGATAAAACAACCACCCTGATGAAGGACTACCCTGATTTAAAAAAAAAAAAAAAACTGATGAAGAACATAATCCTCTCACCCTGTGGAATGCATTTGTCAAAGTCCAACCGTATACACCAGGTGACCCCCAGAGTGTTCACTTGGGGAGCACCACACTAACAACAACAAATGCTAACCTTCCAGCAAGCAGTTCCATCTCAGGCAGTTTTCTGGACACAGTTCTGATCAGCACAGACGACTGATGGTTGACTTATTGATGATCGTGGTTATATAGCGCTTTTCTCCACTTTTGAGCAAACTCGCTGCGTTTTTCATGATGAGAGAAGCAATAAACTAACAAAGTAAATGAAAAGATTTTTGAAAAAAGCCGAAAGGGGGAGATAAATGAGCAAAAGCCCCTCACCACAATCTCAGCAACAGAGGGGATGCGCTTGTCGGCGTCCAGGTCATGCTCGGTGATGGTGAACTCCACCTGCTGACGCAGACGTTCCGCCTCCCAGGCATTCAGCTGCTTCCGGTACATGTTCATCTCGTACTCATCCATCACCTGAATTCCACACGACAGGCACCAGCATTAGTCACTGTGGCTCGGGTGGTGACAATGCAACAATTTCTGTTCAAAATCTCTCGTGCATGCGATTACACAAAGAGCCATCTAAGACTGTGCTAAGACTCAGATGCTTCCTGTACATCCATGTTCATCTCACGCTCGTCCTTCACCTGCATGCCACAGACCAGAACCAGCATTAGTCATCATGGCTAGGGTGGTGAGAGAGCAGCATTTTCGGTACAAAATCTCTTGTGCATATGATTACACACAGACATACCCAAGACTCCATGCTGGAGTACTGTACTGACTGGGTAGAGGAGTGATGTATTTGATGATGGGGGGGGGGGGGGGGGGGGGGGGGGGCATTTATTTTACTTACTCAGTCTCTGCAGTTCTGTTTTCTTCACTTTGTTATGCTTGAAAGCTAAAGAATATATGCATGGATCAACAAGTAAATAAATTGGTGTTTTACGCCCAGTCAACCAGTGTTGTTATATCGGGGTGAGCATGGTTCAACAAAGCCATCCACTTTTGCCTGTGCAGTTACCTCAATTTTATAAATGTCATTTGGCACAAAGAAAGCATCATACCTTAAGATATTTTATTCTTACCATTTCAAAATGTGGCAGAACACACACACACACACACACACACATACACACACACATGCACACACACACACACACATGAAACAAACAAAAATGAACACAAACACACCCAAAATAATCAGATATTGGTGCAGTTTTCACCCATACATTAGCGCAAAAAATGCTGACAGAGTAATCTTCCTTCAGGAAAGGTATACACACTTTTGCAACAACAGCACAGCAGCTTGTTGCAAACGGGATTTAATGCACATGGAATATCCAGTCCCAGGCACCAGATCCTGTTCAAAGATCCTGGTAAATGTTACAGGCATAGGGCTGAACGAGTTGACAGAAACTGCCTTAAGACGACTAAGTTTTCCCACACAAGAAAAGCATGTGCAGAGGGGATTCCTGAT
>OY757541.1:28840531-28853031 GCA_963584105.1 Alviniconcha strummeri | reverse complement strand
CAAAAATGGAGAAAAAAAGGACAGCATTTAATCATGCTAAGCCAAAAGAACACGGGAACAGAGCCCAAACTGTCCATTTTCACACTCCCATTTTCTATCAAGTACAAAAACTAACGAAAGTACTGAATACTTTTTTGTCAAATACAAAAACAAAACAAAAAGGCCATAATCATCTGAATTATAAACATGGAAAAAAAGTAAATAAAACAAACATCCTGGAGATGTAAACAAAGCTGTACACCACATAGCAGGACAACAGACAACAACTGTTCATCTGCCACCAGCATTAGCCTGAATTACTGACCAGGATCTCACGTCCACGCGCGATCTTCAGGAGAACAGGCAGACGGTCTGTGCCGGCCATGGTGTGGTGGTAGGTCAAAGTCACAGTCTGGGTGGCACCCGGCTCCAGATTTCCTTTCTTTGGGGAGACGGAGAACAGCTTGTTGTCCATCACCTTCATCTGTGGATAAAAATGAACTCAAGGTTCAAGTTGCTGCATACAAAACAAAATGTGAAACAAGGATTTTTTTAGATTTTTTTTTTACTGTTTATGGTGTTTGAGGCTGTCATGCCAACAGTCTTCCAGACACTTCAGGCATTCAACAAACCACAACCGGAGAGGTGCAGTATTTTCCTTTATCATCACTTAACTGTTGTTTTGTGACTTTGAAAAAGTGGCTTACCTCAAAAATGTGCATGTTTTCTATTTGTCCTATTGAATTAGTGCTTCTTCTTTTTTCTGTTTATGTGTTTTCATAGGAAACAAGCTGAAAATAAAGCATCTCAAATTCCCATGTATTTTGGGGGCACACAGAAGAGCACAGAAGGCAGACCAAGAGGCAGATGTCATCTCCAAGTGTCTGGAAACATGTCTCACATGAAAGCGGGTATCCAAATTCCGCACAACTCTCTGAACAGCTCAAAGCATCAAATAAATGACCACTCATATATCACATTTGGTCACTGAGACCAGTTTTGGATGTGAAACAAATGTGAGAATGGAGAACTCAGAACAGGATGGTGAAGCATGTCATGGGGATATTGTTTATTTTAGAGCATCTTGATGTGGAATGTTGGACAACTGTTTGATCGGAAAACGCAGAACATGGCAGTGAAGTGTATCATGGGGATTTTGTTTATTTGGAGCAAACTTGCGCTCATCTTAATCAGTCATTTTGAAAACTCAGAACAGGACGGTGAAGCGTATCATGGGGATTTTGTTTTATTTTGGAGCAAAGTTGTACCCGTTTTAATCAGTCATGTAACAATAATCCCAAAAGTCTGACATGGATTCTTGATCTGGAGCAGAAGCACTACAGAGAAACGTTGCTGTGGGGTGAACAGCACGCAGAACGTACCTCATGCAGCTCGTCCTCATCAAACTCTCCAGTCTCTGCCCAGTACTCCAGCTCCAGGTGCAGGTCACAGGGAAACAGGAACGCCCTGAATGACAGATGGATACCACTCTCAGTCCTCACAAAGCCTGAAACTGGATACAGACTGACCAACAGGCAGACAGAGACAGGCAGCCATACAGGCAGGCAGGCACACAGACAAGACAGGAACAGACAAACAGCTGATGACATCTAATCCCAGATCATTCACTCACCTGCTGTCAAAAAAACTGTTCATAAAACACATCCAACTCTCCTTTCAACTATCCTGATTGTTTTCTCACCAGTGCAGTTGGTGTCATGTGTGCGTACCTGACCAGTCAGTGTCATGGGTACACAACTCACCAGTCAGTGTGATGCACAATAACTCACTGGTCAGTATCATGTGAGCATTACTCATCAACAAATGTGATGCATAATAACTCACTCATTAGTATCACGTGTGCGTAACTCATCAACCAATGTCATGTGTCCATAAGTCACCAGTCAGTGTCATGTGTGCATAACTCATCAACCAATGTCACGTGTACAGAAGTCACCAGTCAGTGTCATGTGTGCATAACTCATCAACCAATGTCACTTGTACATAAGCCACCAGTCAGTGTCATGTGTGCATAACTTACCAGTCGGTGGCCACAGTGCCGGTGTTTTCAAACATCAACGTGACAGTGCACGGCTCACTGCCCAGGGGCGCAGCGCTGAAGTTGAAGTCCAGGATTGCTCGTGTGTGCACCGTGATTCGTCGTCTGTGGCTGCAACAACCAATCATCAGAACTGTCTGAGCAGTCTTCTTTTATGTACATGCTTTCACTCTTTTTGTGGAAGAGTTTGCGGAAGCAGGTAATTTTCACAATAAAATGAAGATTACCTGTCCTTCAAAATCCCTCACTCAACATTAGCTATGAAGTAAAATCACTTTATTTGTCTGCTTGTTGCCTGAAAAAGGTAAATTACTAAAAATATCCATACTGTTTTGTATGTCCCATTAAAAAAGAAACCATTCTTTTCAATTTTTTTAAGCATTTTTTTTAAATCTTTTTTTCAGAACACCAGCGGTCAGTAATGTTTCAGATTTGTTCTAGCTCAGATGTTTGTTTTTAATAATTTTTGTTCATGAAGTATTTTGTGTACTCTTATTGTCACTCAACACAATCAAAATGAATAATCTGCTGGAGTTTCTTCTGTAACAAGCTCAATTAACAAGTTTGCAACATCGTTCAATGGGAATTTCTCCAAGGGCCCCTTCAACCCCCATCCCATCCTGGACTGGCTGTAAGGGTCCACACAGGGCAGCTTACCTGTGGCGGGTGGCAGTCTGGTACATGAGTTCCTCAGCTGAGGGGTCTGAGTCAAGGCACTCATTGAGGCTGCAAACGAAACAATTCACCTTCAGTATTCAAGTGGATATTTCTTTTAGAGTTAAACATAAACTAGGTATGCTGCTCTTCCTCTCTCTCTCTCTCTCCTTTTCTCTCTCATTATCATAAAAATGCAAACAAAACGATTCACCCTCAATGTCCAAGCAGATATTTCCTTTAGAGTTAAACATAAACTAGATATGCTGTTCTCAAAGGCCCTCTCTCTCATTTTCATAATACTGCAAACAAAACAATTCACCCTCATCCAAGCAGACATTTTCCTTTGAACATAAACTAGACATGCTGCTCTCCCTCTCTCTTTCTCTCTCATTTTCATCACTGTGATGTCAATGAAGAAAGACTGCTCTACTTTCCCTCCCCCCCCCCATTACTTCTCCTTCAGTTTCACATGAAATGAAAGTGAAAGGCACTTTATCTTGTATTTGAACACACACACACACACACACACACACACACACACAAAGGTAACCAGGAGTATTCCACACTCATGAAAAACAATAACAACAAAAGCAAAAACAAAAAACAAAACTAAAACACCAAATAAAGTTAAAAAACAGCACACACAGACAAACAAACCCTAACATTTCTCTGTCTGTCTCTCCCTCTCTCTCCCATGTACGTGCTGGACTAACCTGTCCAAAGAGAAGAGACTCCACAGGTGCTTCTTGCTGATGGAGACCAGACTCCCACCGCACCTGGCATCCGTGACAGCGATGGTGGGGTAGACGCCTGTGGTCAGGATGTGGAACAGATGCTGCAGCTCATGGGCTGCGAAGTCCGACACATTGCCTGCACAAACCCGAAACTTTGCTCTGT
This sequence comes from Alviniconcha strummeri, assembly GCA_963584105.1. Taxonomy (NCBI): domain Eukaryota; kingdom Metazoa; phylum Mollusca; class Gastropoda; family Provannidae; genus Alviniconcha; species Alviniconcha strummeri. The sequence goes on along the minus strand of OY757541.1, from coordinate 28,849,439 downwards.
CACTGTGTGCGATACCATCCATGCATTGACTGTTCATTGTCTGTGAAGTCTGACACGTTGCCTGCACAAACCCAAAGCTTTGCTCTGTCATTGTGAGAAATACCATCCAAGCATTGACTGTTCATCGGCTGTGAGGTCTGACACATTGTCTGCAGAAACCCTAAGCTTTGCTCTGTTACCGTGAGCAAAATGCCATCCAAGCATCAAAAACTACTTGTGGACTGTGAAGTCTGACAATGAAGTACTGGAGAAAGAGAGAAAAAAAAAAGCGAACAAAAAGCAAGGGCTCCTCAGAAAGACATGCAGACTATCAAACTGTAAGGTACCTTCAGGTGTGAGAAGCTGGTAGGAGATGGTGTACTGGTAGGTGACGCGTCGCACGGGGCGTACCGTGGCGATGACCACGCATTTGGAGCGGGCAGGGATGGTGCCAGACATGTTGTCCAGTTCCAGACCTTGACAAGCACAGGGAAAATGCTGTTGTACTTGATGGTGCATTTCATGACAAGGTCAGCATAATTTGCTGCATTTTTAAAAATATTTGGCTACCCATGACTCAAAAGCTTGCACCCCTCCAAAATGCCTCAGTAAAGGTACAAATATGGACATATATATATTTACAGACACAGAGAGCTTCTCTCCATTGAAAAGCAAAAAAAAACCCAAAACAAACAAACAAACAAAAAACCCACCCTAAAGCAACAAAGCCAATTAAAAGCAGTCTAAGTGAATGATTTCTTTTATATATAGCGCATAAAAAAAAATCCACATGAAACCTTGTGTGTTCACAGTGCCTGATACAAACAGCGCATACGCATAAGCTCTTGCAAGTTAAAAACTACCAAAGGACAAAGTAACAGCATCTCTCTTATTACAAGAATCGCAACCAATCCTGGCAGTAGCTGATGCAGCGTTCTTACGCAGCAGATGAAATGAACACTCTACAGACCTGGTCGGTTGTCACGGAGAGCCTCTTCCGAGTTGGGTCCGTCCACGTTGACGTCGACATGCAGCCGGTACAGGAGGGAGCAGGAGCTGTTGTTGTACAGCATGATGTGCTTGGAGGCTGAGCTCCCGACCACCACGTCGCCAAACTCAAAGTATGTCTGGTCCGCCTGCCAGACAAAAATTCACAGACATGTTCAACAGCTGCAGGCAAAAACAGCAACAATGACACAAAATATGAATGCATCAACTTTCAAAATCAGACAAAGAACCAAACAAAACCCCAAACAAAATAAACAAACGAAAACATAGAAAGACATGCACATAAATCAACTGGAGCTTCTCATCTGCACATGTTTGAAAGGTCACACTAAGCGATGACTGGTCTGGGCAAGTGTAAATGGCCTACATCCACCTCTCTAGAGTGGCTGTTGTTACAGTGGTCGTCTCTATACATCAAAACAAACAAATCCCACACAGAAATGTCTGTCAACCCAGCAGAAAGTTAAAGCCCACTGTCATCAACATGGTGACAGGACATCCTGATCAAGATGGTGACAGGGTATTGTCACCAAGATGAAGACAGGACATCATCACCATGATGGAGACAGGACATCATCAACAAAACAAAGACAGGACATCATCACCAAGATAAAGACAGGACATCATCACCAAGACAGGACACGGTCAAGACAGGACATCATAGCCAACATAAAGACAGGACACCGTCACTAAGATAAAGACAGGACATCATCACCAAGACAGGACACTGTCAAGACAGGACATCATCACCAAGATAAAGACAGGACATCATCACCAAGACAGGACACTGTCAAGACAGGGCATTATCACCAAGATGAAGACAGGACAGGACACTGTCACCAAGATGAAGACAGGACACTGTCACCAAGATGAAGACAGGACAGGACACTGTCACCAAGATGAAGACAGGACACTGTCACCAAGATGAAGACAGGACAGGACACTGTCACCAAGATGAAGACAGGACACTGTCACCAAGATGAAGACAGGACAGGACATTGTCACCAAGATGAAGACAGGACACTGTCACCAAGATGAAGACAGGACAGGACACTGTCATCAAGATGTAGACAGGACACTGTCACCAAGATGAAGACAGGACATCATCACCAAGATGAAGACAGGACATCATCACCAAGATGAAGACAGGACATCATCACCAAGATGAAGACAGGACATCATTACTGACCTGAATGCTTCCCAGGGAGCCCTCAGCCACCACACGGATGGGGAAGTCCTTCTTCTTGCCCCCTGACGTGTTGTTGCTGAAGCCTTGTCCCCACACGATGAGACTCGGCTTCATCACAAACTTCCCCTGCTCGCACGGCGTGAATGACCACGTCTGACTCTGCACAAGGTCAAGGTCGCCATTTGTATTAATTTCTGAAGAAGGAACAATTTTGTCAGCAGCGTTTGGGACTGCTGATGTGAGATGTGCAGGTGTGAGTACTGTTGTGACTTAATTTGTTTTGCACAGTAGATTTGACTTGTTTGCATACAGGTGATGCAGGTAAGGTTTCATTTCATTTTGTTCATTAAAATCACTTTAATAATGTTGCTGAGACAAAACAACATCAGCAAAACTAACCAACAGCAACAGTGACAGCCAAATGGAAGAGTCAACCGTATCTGGTCCATTTCAGACTTGTACTGCACATTATGTATGCGTACATGAACGTAAAGACGTACACCTCCCCTCCCCATGAACACACATGCATGTATGCAATGCAATGAATGCCTGCACACACACACACACACACACACACACACACACACACACACACACACACACACACACACACACACACACACACACATGCATGCACGCACGCATGCACGCACACATACACACAGGTGCATGCATACACACATACACGCATGCACGCAAGCACGCACACACACACGCATACACACACACTCACACATGCATACACACACACACACACACACACACACACACTCTCACACATACATGCACACACACACATACATGTGTCCATCTCTCCTCCCCCCCCCCCCCAAACATCTGGCCTGACCCCCATCCTCACAGGGAACGGAGTGTTCTAACCTGTGTCTCATTTGGTGGGATGAGGCCACTGTCGGGGTGAACCTTCAGCTGCTTGGCATCTGCGTGCTTCATGCGCCACTCATACCTAAAACATACAAACCATGCAAACTGCAACTGCATGCCACAAACAAACAATGAGAACAACAAAAACACACAAAACAAAAAAGGTGAGAGAAAAAAAAAAGACCCCAAAGAAAGGAAAGGATGAAAGAGTTCTGCAGAAATGGAAGGCACCTGCAGCCTTTCTAGTTATCAATTTTGTGGGGTGTTTTTTTAACACTTTTATTTAGCTGTTTTATTTCTTGAGACGATAAACTACCCAGTAAACATGCTGGATCTGATCTGTATCCGATTGAGATTGGCTCAAAAGTGTTGGACAGAAGTGGGCTGGATGATTCTTGCACGCTGGCTTGCTTCCAGATCATCTGTTTAGCCAAAACCGGATATAATCAGCCAGAACCCAATTAGATCCAGGCTGGTTCTGCACAATATGATCCAGGCCATCTGTGGAAGAATGCAACTGGGCCATTTTTCACCATTTAACTGTTGTTTAGGTGTTGTTTTGTACCTTGATAAAGAGGATTACCCTGAACATTTGCAGGCTGTGTTTTATCCCAGTAAATATCATTCTTTTGAACCTTTTGTGTTTGGATCTCATTTCCATCTAAGGCCCCAGAAAAGCTTTTCAACCTAAACAGGACACCAAAGTGCAAACAGTGCACTTGCCGGACCTGAGAGGAATGCGCGAGATGTTCTTGATGTTGTATGTCCTCAGGGAAGCTGTGCCGATGCAGGTGGGTTTGAAGTACATGCAGCCCTCACAGTCCAGCAGCACTTCTGGGGACTCGGCAGAACCGTACAAGTGCAAGGTCTGTGGAGAGAGAAAAGACACATAGTAAATAAGGCACTTGTTCAGGAATACTCATTCTGGGGTGTCTTTCAAGAAGAAGGCTGACTGCAGAGCAGATAATCACAAAACTGGTTCCAGCAATCAAGAATTATCTCTGAAGCTGGAGTGCAGCTACCTGAGTGGTGGATAACACTGCACTTTTATGTACGACAGTATGATCAGGTGTGGGGAAACAGCTACACACACTACCATCTCACCCAACACTGGGTGTGCCTCAGGGTTTTAGCTGAGGAATGTTTGCAAACATCAAATATCAGTTAAGAAATCAGAAACAAGGTCCAATTACGATGGCTTACATTTCCAGGGATTTATAACTTGATATTGAATACCCAGTCATCCAGGTAGGTTGTGTATGAGGGAAATACATACAAATGGATTTTTTTAACATTCATCACTGTTACATTCACTGTTCAAAAGAGAGGAAAAATGTGCACAATAATAATGATGTCCTTAGAGCAATAATAATGTGCATAATTATAATGACGTCCTTTGTACAATCGTCAAAACATCTTCCCAAGAAAAACCACATGTGACGAATCTACGCTGTACAGTCACATCAAGAGTTTTCAGAGAAAGTTTCACCTGTGTTGCCACCTACCTTGTCAAACTTCTCATTGTCGTTGAGGCGCATGGTCATGTTGTGCTTGTAGGTCTGCACCTTCTCTGGAGTAATCCGCACCACAAAGATCTGGTGCTGAGTGGACAGTAGCCCTGTGAATGGCTTGATCGCAAAGATGCTGCACGCGCACACAGACACAAGACATCATTTAACTGCCAGGTATATGATCAAACTGTGATTGCAAAGATGCTGCACATGCACACAGACACAAGACATCATTTAACTGCCAGGTATATGATCAAACTGTGATTGCAAAGATGCTGCACACGCGCACACAGACACAAGACATCATTTAACTGCCAGCTATATGATCAAACTGTGATGGCAAAGATGCTGCACACGCACACAGACACAAGACACTGCTCAGCTGCTTGTTCTGTGATTAACCTGTGATTGCAAAGATGCTGCATATGCAATCAGATGCAAGACCTTGTTCAACTACTTGGTCTATGATCAACCTGCGATTACAAAGACGCTGCACATGCATAGGGATACATTGTTGAACTGCTTGTTCCGTGATCAACCTGTGACTGCAAAGACGTTGCACATGCACACAGCTGCAGATGATGCACAGTTGAAACTGCTTGTTTCATAATAAACCTGCAATTGCGAAGATGCTGAACATGCATGGGTACACAAAACACTGTCAGGCTGCTTGTTCCCTAACAACCCTGCCAATCACGGAACATGCCAAGCAGGACCAAACTCTCTACAGCCTGCAAATAACTCGCTTGAGCACAGCTGAGAATGTGCTTAAAGAGAACGCTTAAACCCAGTTCAACAGACATCAAAAGGGTGCAGACGACTACTCACTTGCTCGGGTCCTTGGCTATGTCAAACATGATGGGCGTGGTGCCCGTGTTGGAGAGAAGCACTGTGCGGTACGTGCTCTCTTTGGTGTTGACTGCTGGGAAGACAACGTGTGAAGAGTCCAGCTGGTACTGAGGCAGGAATGTTTCGTTGTTGGGCTGGAACGTGTGACCTGCAGCAGAGGACAGAAAGTAGGCAGAGTGGACACAGGAGTTTTGGGGGAGGATGGGGGGGGGAGAAGAAGCGGGGGAGGGAGAAGGGGGGAGAACAGGGGGATACCAACACTAAAAGTCTGAAATAACAAACCCCAGTCAACTAAATCCAAGAAAAAATTCAAATGCGTGTGGGAAACCATGGACGCACACAGAAGGCACATTCGTAACATCTGAGTAAAAATAAGCCTGGCTACAAAAGTTTGAGTGGATAAGAAGTCACCCAGACAAAAACCTGGACACATGGACAGACAGCTGCATGGACACAGCCATCCATTTTCACTAAAAAGGGGAGGTGGGGTGGGGTGGGGGGGGTATGATCAAATCCGAAGATCAGACCAGCGTGTTACCTTTGCAGGTGAGGGTGAGGCACCAGGGGGGGCAGTGCGTGGTGTCCTCCACCAGGCGGTAGTCACGCAGACTCTTGTAGTACACGTAGCACTCCAGCTCGGCGCCAAACAGCTTGTTGGGGGCGGTCTGAAAAATGCAGCACAAGCATGTGCACCGTTTAACTCTCTCGCAAACACCAGTCATTCCATACATGCTGGCACAACTTGTGTCAGCTCTGTTTGAAAGTTGTGCGGCAAATGGACGACGCAGGAAGGGTCCGTCAAGTCAAGATACTTTAGTTGTCCCTCGCAGGGCAATTCACCTAACTACTATTCACCTAACTACTAAGGCACATTTAAAAAAAATATATATATATTTAAAAAAAGAAGAGAAAAAAGCAAGAAGAAAGAAGAAAGAAGAAGCATGTAAACATGCAATGTCAATTCTTTTTTTAACTGATAATAACAAAGACATACTGAATTTAAACAATAAATTTAAAAAAGGGTGGAGCGCACACTCCTAATCCTACCAATAAAAAACTATCAGCTTTACACTCCTAACAAAAAGATGATGTCCAAAAAGGTTCACACTCTCATTGGCCAGACTCTTCAGGTCAAAGCACTGGTCAGTTATCCTCAGTAGGTACCAGGGACAGCTAAGGACTCACTGGCTGGAACTTGACACGGAAGGAGCAGGCTTTCAGAGGCGGGATCTCCATTGTGGGCTGAAGGATGGTGAAGACGTGGTTCGGACCTGCAATTGTCATCACAGCAATTGTCATTATCACTGACATTCAATCTCATGGACCAGAGTTTGCAATTATCATCACAGCAACTGTCATTATCAAAGACATTTAATCTCACTGACCAGAGTCTGGAACTGTCATCATAGCAATTGTCATTATCAGTGACATTCAATCTCACTGACCAGAGTCTGCAATTATCATCACAGCAATTGTCATTATCATCGACAGTCAATCTCACAGACCAGAGTCTGCAATTATCACCACAGCAATTGTCATTATCACTGACAGTTAATCTCACTGACCAGGGTCCGCATCACACAACAGTGGCTAACCTCCGAGTTTTCTCTGTCGAGGAGTTCTAACACATAACAAACAAACCAACAAAAAAGAATCAAGACTGAAGTGTAAAAAAAACAAGCAAGTAATTGATTGCTGAGGCATATTTACATCTGGTAGACCTTAAACAGAGTAAATCCATAACGAAGAGAGAGGGAAAAGAAAAAGAAAAAAGACAGAGACAGAAAGAAAGAGAGAAACAGGCCTACTCCCTTCATAAAGTCCATAGGTTCCACACCCCCCCCTCCCAAATCTGACTTTTGGTCCAGACTGCTAAGCAGAGAGCAGCGGGGTTATCAAAAATATTTCTAAAAACAAACAAACAGAAAGATAAACTTACGAGTGTTCCACTGCACCAGCACCTTGCCCCTTGTGTGATTGGTGATGTTGACAGTCTGGAAGCAATCGCAAGCTATGTCAGTTTCTTCTTGTCAGCACCATAATTACACCAAACAAACTCAAAACCTATCTGTGTGATTGCAGCTAGCAATGTTGACAGTCTGGGAAGTGACTGCAAAGTATGTCAACTTCTTCTGTCAACAGTCACCACCACATGTGACACAAACTCTTGTTCTGTCAACAGTCACCACCACATGTGACACAAACTCTTGTTCTGTCAACAGTCACCACCACATGTCACACAAACTCTTGTCCTGTCAACAGCCACCACCACATGTCACACAACCTCTTGTCCTGTCAACAGCCACCACCACATGTCACACAACCTCTTGTCCTGTCAACAGTCACCACCACATGTGACACAAACTCTTGTTCTGTCAACAGTCACCACCACATGTGACACAAACTCTTGTTCTGTCAACAGTCACCACCACATGTCACACAAACTCTTGTCCTGTTAACAGCCACCACCACATGTCACACAACCTCTTGTCCTGTCAACAGCCACCACCACATGTCACACAACCTCTTGTCCTGTCAACAGCCACCATCATGTGTCACACAACCTCTTGTTCTGTCAACGGTCACCACCGCATATCACACAAGCCCTTGTTCCGTCAACGGTCACCACCGCATGTCACACAAACCCTTGTTCTGTCAACAGTTGCCTCTGCATGTCACACAAACTATTCTTCTGTCAACAGTCACCACCACATGTCACACACACTCAAAACTTCACAAATCGTCTGGCATGACTGCAGTAAGCATCATGTGCAACCCATGTTGATTTTCAGCAGGAATGCTTCCTATCCACCACAAAATCCACATGCAAGAATCAACTACTAGCACACCACAAAGATGAAACCGAGGCAGGCAGATGGATCATGTGATGTGAGCTGGTATGGCCTAGCAGAAAGGCTGGTAAGCAGAAGGACCTTGGTTCGATTCCACTTCTGGCAGTTCTGCTCTCCTCTCTCTTCAAAAGGTGTGGACGGTGTGCACTTCTCGTGACTATGTCCCTCACAGTTATTAATGAAACATTAAAGCAGCTCTCATCACTGCTCATCTTAATGCAGGAGTCACTCTGCTGGTGACAGTGTAGGGTTGGGTATAGTCTCCCTCTTCCCCCCACCTCCTGGGATCTCGGTCCCCTGCCAGTACCTCTTCAGAGAGAACTCTGCGTTAAACAACTCTAACCAACCGGCCAACTAACCAAGGATCACGTAAGCTTACCTTTTCCTCAATTGCACCCATGTGCTGACAGTTTCCAAACTCAGCCACATTGATGTCGGCACTGACATGAGGCACCATGCTCTGAAAACGGGAGAGATCATGTCAGTACATCATAAACTTAACATACGATGGGTTGACATTTGTCACTGTGAACTTGTAAATTTGTATGGGGCATAGCGCCATGTAAGAGTTACTGTTATGATTACTCTGATTGTTTGATTACTGTCCTAGGCATCCTTGCATCTTGTCTTAGCCATGC
>OY757541.1:28709261-28837831 GCA_963584105.1 Alviniconcha strummeri | reverse complement strand
AAAGACCCGGTCAATGTAATTGATGCCTCCCGCATGGTCCACGCGAAACGGAGCCCTCACCTAAATGGGCAAAGGAGGCAGAGTTGCGGATGTCAGGGAACATAACAACCGATACTTGGACACATTGTATATCAACAAATAACAAAAGGAAAAAAAGAATTAAAAAGATGCAGCAACCTCCAGAACCACCACTTTAAAATGTGACGGCTCTTTTGACAAAACGAGTCTGCAACCCACAGCGATGTTAAAGACTTGTGTACACACACATTCATATATGATACACACAATCATGCATACATACACACAGGTATGTGGACCACACACACACACACACACACACACACACACACACACACACATGCATACGTATACACATAACCATGCATACATGTATGTGCACTACACACACACACACACACACACACACACACACACACACACACACACACACACACACACACACACACTCACACACTCTTCTTCCATATAGGGTCCAACTTCAACATTATGAAGACTCTGACACTTTCAGTGCATGCTGGATTACTTTGGCGTTTCCAAAATCCACCAAACTTTGACAAGGACTACAGGGTCTTTAACGTACGTATGTGATCTTTTTGCATGTGTATACACACGGTGGACCTGGGTTTACAGTCTCACCCAAAGGATCCACACATACATATATACATATGCCCCCTGCCCCCCCCCCCCCCCCCCCCCCCCCCCCCCCACCCCCCCCCCCCATCACACTCACAGTTTGCTCAAAGAGGGAAAGTGGACTTACCGGGGAGAGGTTGTGCAGCTCAACCCACTTGGTGTTCTTGGAGCCCACAGGCATCGGCCCCAAAGTTGACCACAGCCTCCAGGTTATCACGAGCCAAGTTGCTGGATGGTTTACCATTTGTTGACACCAGCAAATGAGGGTACTTACCTGAAAAGTATTTGTCAGAAAAAAATGAATCCACTTCTTTAGCTTTTTAGAAATTTTAGATTGAAGTGTAAAAAAAACAGACACAAGCAAGTAACTGATTGCTGAGGCATTATATTTAGATCTGGAAGACTAAACAGAGTAAATCTGGAAAGAAAGAGAGAGGGAGGGAGGGAGGGAGGGAGGGAGAGAGCGAGAGCGACAGACAGAGAGAGAGAGAGAGAGAGAGCGAGAGAGAAAGGAAGGAAAGTCCCATTCCCTCCATAACAAGCCTACTGGGTGCACTGGTTCCTACCCACCCTGATATGCAATGACAAACAGTTTGTAAAAGAAGCCACGTGAGGCAGGCAGATCAAAGTGTCCTCAAAGACAGGGTGAAGTGGAAGCAACGACTGCACTCACCAATGCCCTTCATGGTGATGGTGACGTGCTGCTTCTTCTCCATTCCAAACAGGCACACAGCATCCAGCTCATATACTGTGGCCAGCTGGTGAACACACACACATATATACACAGAGATTATGATGCTCACACCCCTACCTACACAGTTACAATAATGTATGTAACTCTACAACACTACTAGCACATGCCACAGCTGGCCAGTGGCATACCAGCGGTGTCTTTGTTGCTTCATTTTCAGTGCTCTGTGTACACTCAACATATTGTAGGTAACTCAGTGCCTTGAGAGAAAGCTCTTTTCTAAATCTGATACAAAATTAATGGGATATTCTAAACCAAAATCCACAATCTTAAGATATCACTTTGATCTCTTCTATCCACTGGACAACCACATTCTGAAAAGGCTAGTTCCTTTAAAGAAGAACGAGCAGAAGATAAAGAAGAACAAGAAGGGGAGAAGCCTGCTTCCCTATCGGTAATAAGCCTCATGGTTTCTGTGGACATTAACTTCCCTATCGGTAATAAGCCTCATGGTTTCTGTGGACATTAACTTCCCTATCAGTAATAAGCCTCATGGTTTCTGTGGACATTAACTTCCCTATCGGTAATAAGCCTCATGGTTTCTGTGGACATTAAGCACCATATTTACTTACTTACTTACTTACTGAGAAGCCTAAAAATAGGAGAGAACACCTACCTCGGGCCTGAATGTCGCCGTGAACTCACAGCTTGCACGGAACTTGATGAAAGCATCCAAAGGTTCGATGGTAAAGGGACCAGTGGTCTGCCACTCCACAGTTGTGTCCAGGTCACTGCAAACAGTGGAGAGATGCATGCACCGTGCTGTTGTCAGTCAAGTTCAAGCGGGAGCACTATGTGTGCGAAATGTCAAAGACCTGGTACGCCTGAGGGCAGATGTTGCTGTCCTCAGTTTGTAAATGATGACATGAACACAATCATTTACCAGTTCAGCTAGGCTCAAAGAAACACACACACACACACACATACAGAAAACACACACATGTGGAAACACACATACTGACGCAAACACAAACAGCACATGTGGACACAGACACACATGAACATAACCAGACACTAACATAAACATATAAAAACACATACATGCACATACCAAAACCCAGTTGGACACCTGCTCATGCACACACATGCACTCACACTTACTGAGATAGACAGACTGACATACTGACATAGAAACAGACAGACACACACACAAACATACACACACTTTATTAGACACAGAGACAGACACACACACACAGAGACAGAGATACACATATCAACACACACACACACGCACACACACACACACACACACACACATATATGTATACACTCATACACACACATGCACACGTACACACACACACACACACACACACACACACACACACACACACACACACACACACACACACACACAGATTAAAATCCTTTGCACCCCTGTTGATCAGAGCCACAAGAAACAGAGCTTACCCTGTGTTGACGACGTTAAAGGTGAGAGTGGCAGTGTCATGAGCAGCACACATCTGGAAGTCCAATGTGCTTGGCACACTGACCATTGTCTTGGGCAATATTGCTTGCACTGGCACCATAAACTCTCCATCCTGATAGAGCACATAAGCACACATATGTTACAATGTAGAGAAAATACAGACACAAACACACCCACACATTCATGATCGCATGCACCACACACACACACACACACACACACACACACACACACACACACACACACACATGCACGCACACAGAGAAGAAATCAAGGACCAAAAAAATAAATAATATATAATAATACAAAGAATCATGTAATTTACTTCTTGTACTAAGACCAATATTTTGTCAAAGGTACCAAGCCCTAAGAAAATGACCTTAGTCAGTGAGACAAGACCTCACAAGACCAAAATGTCATCAAGCAAAGCATCGCAGCAGTGACAAACATGCTCTCTCCCTTTGCAAAAGGCCAGATGCTGAGCATCAACATAGGAGAGCCAACCATTTTTTTCTTTTTTTCTCACCTTTGTTGTAAATGTAATGCTGTCATCATACTGGACTCTTTCCAGTGGTCGGAATGTGATGGGAAGCGTGAAGCTGGTGCCAGCACTCAAGGTGACAGGCTTGGGATAGAGGGTGGAAAAGAAGCGGGTCTTAGGCGCGCTGAAACAGCAAGTAAACAGAACATTTTCATAACAGCAGTCAGCCTCAACATAAAAACTATTCCTGCAGACAGTACACATAGACAATACATGCTTTTATTGGACATGCACCATAATTTCTTTTGCGTTTCTTTTTTCTTTCTTTTTTAATATACTGAGAGTGCAATAAATCATGAGCAATTTCTTAAAAAAAGAATGTTTTATTACTGCTTTTTTTCTCATAAAAAATATAAATCTCAAAAAAGAAAACTAGTTAAAAGAAGAAAGAAAAAGAAGAAAAAGAAAACAATAAAACAAAACCTAAGGTATAATTATTCCATATTGGAATAGATTCATGACAGAGCCAATTAAAAAGAAAAGAAAAAGAACATCACACAAAAAAGCAACTGTCAAACAATGCTAGAACTTTCTATAATGTTTGCACACATTTTCACAAGAACATCTTACAACTTGAAAAACTCAAAACATGAAATTTCAGTCTGGTTTTTACTAACCTGAACTTGAGCTTCTGTGTCTTAAAAGCCACATTCTTCAGCACAATGTTTTTGGTGTACTCTCTGCCTGGCTCCCATCCATGATATATAATTTGCTGTGACACTTCAATGCCATGGATCACTTGCTTGTCATTCTGCGTTGGGGATATGCCTGTGGGGCTGGCATCACCCTCTTTGGCATTAGACTGCTGGAGAGCTGTTGAGTAGCTGATCGGATGGGCTGGGTCTGCAGTTGGCATGATGATTTTGTTGTTGTAGCTTACCAATTCTGTAAAACAAAAATGACAACAACAACAAAAATAAACATAAGCATGCCTTAAATGACAACTTTTAACTGTTTTGTACTTTCCTATAAAAAAAAAAGTCTTCTCAGATTGTAATAAATAATAACTCCTTAAATACTTGGCACAGGTGAGAACATGATCAATATTTAAAAAAAGAAGAAGTGTGATTTGCAGTATTGTTGACTTAATTAGAGTTAATATAATTTTTATGTCAGCATCACAGAGACTGTGCTCTTTCCTGTAATGTGCACTCTAACCTGTGTTTTGTCCTCTTTCTTGCATTTTGTCTTCTTTCCTGTATTTTAAATTGATGTCATGAAAATGTCTTTCATGTCAGGGATGGAACACCAGAAGCTCTGTTCTGTGTACAGGTCACAGAAGAAATACTCTTTCAAAAAATTGTCACTGATTTTATTTATTTATTTATTACTGTTCTGTAGTGTTTACTTGTGTGGTGTGACCTTTTCATGATGTATTGTAGGGTTTAAAAAAACAAACAAAACAAAACAAAAACAAAAACAAGCCATTTCAGCTCACCACAATTTGTTGTTTTTTGGTAACAGGAAAATAATGACTAAAATAGGAACAGTGTATACCCCCCACCCCCAAAAACAACAACAACAAAACAACTCTTTTCTCCCCTCTCGCTGGAAGTGGAACTGAGATGGCTAAATAAAAAATAAAATAAGTTTTTTTAATTTTTAAATTGTGATCCTTATTTATTTATTACTGTGCTGTAGTGTTTACTTGTGTGGTGTGACCTTTTCATGATGTATTGCAGTGTTTAAAAAAAAACAAAAAAAAAAACGCCGGCGCTGGCAGACATTTGTTTTTCTCCAGATTTGTCTGGATAAAAGAAGTCATTAAAAAAGGGCCTGTGGTTGAACGGTTTCTAACCAGTCACTTCTGAAGCAGAGAAAAAGTAAAGACCCTGTGAGTGTGGCAGTATCTTTTGAACGAGGTTACAATGAGACTGCCGCCCGCGACTTTGCGTGGAGAAATTGCTTCTGCTATCCCCCGGGTGGTTGTCTCCATTTAACGGACTTTCGCTAACGAAAGGAACTCAGTCAAAAACTTACCTCAAATAAGCGGTTCACACATGGTGAATGTAGCAGGCATTCTGTTTCTAACACCGCTCCGAAGCAGTGGCAGCCGCCATTTTGGCTTGGTGTTCACAACATCAATGGCGGCCTAGCAACGAACAGAGTTCTCCTTCTTGGAGAAATTAGGACCACGATAGCTCAGCGTAATTTGTTTCTGGCTCTGCATAAAATTATATATTATATAATTATTACAGTCTGCGACTTTGGTTGACCGAATGTTGACACAGCTCCCAAGAAATACTCTTTCTTTTTGTGCAGTCTCTGTTCTGGGCTTTTTTGCGGCTGCAAACAGCATATATCCTGTAATTTGCCCCAAACTGGGGAATTAGATGTTTCAAATTTGGAACATTGCCAGAAGTGTGCCACCATTAAAAAAAAAACAAAAAAAAAAAAACCCACATGCACACGCACTGACACACAGAGTTAAAAAAAGCTTTCATCTGAATGGTAAAATACAGAAAAAAGGGCAAAAGTAGAATGAAGCAAATGGATGCAAACCACTGATATAATTGTAATCTTACACTGGAGTTTAACATACACTCAGCTGTAGGTGCTGACATAACGGTGAACACATGGCTGATTCCCACACAGAGCTGCAGGGACAAGAGATTAGAACGTTGTCATTGTTACATTGATTGCTGATTGCAAAACCTGGGATACATCTTGAACACTCACTCTTTCCATCCAAGATGAAGACTGTTTTCTTGTTTGCCTTTCTTCTCACTGTTGTCTGCTTTGGTGTGTATATTTTTGTACATTCTTCTTCATTGCTTGTTAAAAAGAAAAAAGAGGGGGGAAAAAGGAGAAGGGTTTTACAAATCTTGGGTATAGGTATTCTTCACTTTTAAAATACTGGTTTGTTTCATATTTTACTAATTGTTTCAGGTGTCAAAACTTACTAGTTTTTGTTTTTGATCATTAAGAACCAAACACATAAAAGGTTAAAAAGAACAGTATTTATCAGGACAAAACACCACATGCAAATTGTCAGGGTAATCCCTTTTTTCAAGCCACAAAATAACAAAGTTGAACAGTTAAAAATGAGATATAGAACTAGGACGCTTATCTGCCTTAATTTTGTTTTTGTTAAGCAACATAGCTCACTCATTTTTCATTATTTAAGTATTGTTTTGCAGCTTGAAAAAGGGGATTACCTGGAAAATTTGCATGATGTGTTTTGTCCTAACAAACAGCATTCTTTTTAGCCCTTTTCGTGTTTGGATCTTGTTTTGGAATGCTAGCAGTCATTCTTGTTTCATATTTTTTTATTTTTTTTAGTCCTAGTTCTACAGCTCATTTTTCATCATTTAAGTATTGTTTTGTAGCTTGAAAAAGGCGATTACCCTGAAAATTTGCCTGGTGTGTTTTGTCCTAATAAACAGCATTCTTTTTAACCTTCTTTGCGTTTGGATCTTGCTAGCAGTCATTCATTTCAAATCCCCCCCCCCCTTCCGATCATTAATTCTAAATTCTCTTTGTGTTTGCCAAGCCTCCCCTTGCCACCAACCTTCTTTCTTTTTTTCTAGTATATTCTACACACAAATTTTTTGAACAATTAAGATCTTTTAATTTGTTTAACTTTGCTTTTATGGCATTGTTCTTTACTATGGTGAATCTCTACCACAGCATTTGTTAGTTTTTGTCAGTAAATGTCTCCAGGTAATACTCTTTGCTGGGACACTGAGTTACAAAAGTCTCTTGGGCTGTGGTTCTGTTGTGAAGAAAGTATATCTATATACACACAATGCATGCAGGACCATAATAGTTACAGATCTGAATCATTTTCATGCTCACCATCAAAAATTCATCAAGTCTGTTCAGGTGACACAGCGCTATAGAAATCTTGATTTACTATTTGCTGATTATCAAAATGAGGTTTTGGATGTTACTGCCAGTTATCATGAGGACACTTAACAAACAGCACTTTATAACAAGTCCACCAACAGCTGTTATAATGAGGCTGACTGGACATCCTGTTGCTGTGGGCAGACAATGTTGTTAGTCAGCTGCTGACCCCTACCATGGTGTGCGAGATGCAATGCCTGGACAATCTGGGGGCTCCACAATCTCTGAGCTACACAGATCCTCGTGCTCAGAAATGCCATGACTACTGCATGGAGCATGCGTATGGATCTTTTTCTCAGTCCTTTCATCCATCTCATTTCTTTTTCTTCTTCTTTTGTTGTAGATCCGGGTGCCCTTGGGTGTAATTGGCTCTGGTGGCGGTGGTCTTTGTTGTGGCTTGGATGCCAGTAGATGAATGGATGAAGTGTTGCTTAGTGTCCTCAGATGTCAGTTGACGTATTACGGACAAGTTGTGACCAATGCTGAAGCACGGTTCAATAAATCTGTACCTGGATGCCAGTTAAAAAACAATTGGTTAAAATTAATAAAAGGGTTACAATATTTACAGGTAGCTGGGTTCATGGGCATGGGGCTGTGGGAGTTGGCTGCAGGTTGTGGAGGCTGCCGCCAATCTGGTTCTGGAACAACTGAGTGAAGCTGCTGATGTGATGGCAGTCAGAAGATGGTTTTGGTCTCTTATGGTGCAGGGAAAGGAGTTAAACAGGGCAGGATGACTGGTGTACTCCCGGTGTAGACGTTGTGCTCCTCTTGTCCTGGGGTCTGTTTGTTTTAACTTTGCAGCACCTGTTTGTCTCTGGAATCTTCAGTCTTTTTCTTACATTTTCTGTATTCCTCCTGCATTCCCTTTTTTAAACCCATCTTTGTGTGTGGGAGTGGGGGGTGGGGGGGGGGGGTGCAGGTAGGTCTATATTTACACCATGTTTATACTAATGTAAACATACAGAAGGCATGTTACCTCATATAGAAACATAAAAGCTGATCACCAAAATACTCAGCATCAGTTGAGCAGAGCAAAATCCGAGGTTTTGTGTAACAACCCTATGATGCTACCCTATGTGAGCTTAAGGTTCACGTTAGGTGTAAGTGCCTTATACATACTCTTTTACATTACAATCCTGCCAAAGAAACTCCAATCCTGAGATCCTGTGGATCACAGCTTTATGATTTTAATAATAACAATGCGCTCTTTCTCCAAATTGGGAACTCATAGCCCATTACAAAGATCAAAACACAGTCAAAACAAACTTGCACAAGCAAGCGTGCATGCGCATGCAGCCACACACACAGTCAATAGGATAGCTTGAAGAGGTGAGATTTCCAAGATGATTTGAAAGATGTGTGTTTGATGACCTATCTTAAACTAAGCTCTAAACAGTCACTTAAAATTATTCAATGAAGATTTGTTTGTTCTAGGCTGCGAAGGATTAACGAAACCCTTTTGCAACTGCTATGCATCATCAGCAGTGACAGAAGTTCAAACAAAATTAACCCCATCCCTAGAAAATAAAGGGTTAATCTGTGCCTTTTTTGCTGTTGTTGACAGGTATGACAATCTGCTGGGGATAACCACACCTAAAGGTGACTAATACAATGGAACCGTTGATGAAGACCATCATGATGAGAGACCATCACTCTTCCCACTTTGAAGGCCATTTTCCTGAAAACCTCTCCCTATGTATTTACATGTCAATGAAACCCTGACCTGGGACAGCTAGATAACTGATTTTGTTAACACCCAGTCAACCATGATACTTGTATCAGGGTGATCCCTAACCAGGGATTTCCCCTCTCTGAAGATCATTTTGGCTGAATGTTGAGGCTGGTGTTAAAAGTGGGATTCTAGTGTACCATTTGTTTACAAGAAAACCATGTAAGCTGGTATAGCCAAGTGGTAAGGTGGTACGTGTGTGCACGCACTTAGAAACAGTCTTTCTGGACAAAATTTTGCATTATAGAAATAATTTTATTATCAAGGTGTAAGGCTGGGAAGTGGGTGATGTTAGTTCAGTTCTCTGCTTTGGCTCTTCTCTTCAAAGTTGTAATTTATTGACATTGTCTTGTGACTTTGCCTCTCACAGTTAATGAAGCATCAAAAATGGCTCTCCTTGCTGCCCATCTTAATGCAGAAATCATTCAGGGGTGACAGTGTTAGGTTTAGTTACCCTCCCCAAACCTCCTGCGATCTTGGTTTCAGACAGTACTTTTCTAGAGACAACTTGGCGTTCCAAAGAAATAGAAGAAAAAAAGAGAGGGTCTAATGGTGAACTACTATCATTATCTCAGCACATGCAGGGGTGACAGTGTAGTGCTAGGTACAGCTATCATTATTTCAGAACCTCTGAGCTCAAATTTTACTTTTTCGTACAGACACACTGTTCAACACATTTGGTTTTGCTGTGGATGTACCATTTACAAACAAATAAATCTGTTGGCTGTCTATTGTTCTTTGGTGTGCATGCAACATTTCAAAGACAAAAAAAGAAAAGAAGTAATTAAGTGAAAGTAAGCATGTCCAATGTATAATCAATAAAAAGATTAAAAAGCCGAGTCTAGTACAAAAGAACCAAAACATAAAACCAACCCGTATGAAAGTAAAATACAATCAAACACAGTTTGAATTCTTTTGAAGTAGTGGAACTTTAATGTGTTTTTTGTTCCATGTACAAATCCACAATTAATAGCTGCTCTGTTTTGTTTTGTTCTTCCACAAACTTCTACAGACTTACCCGTTCACATCTGGTGGATTTTCTTCGGTCCAGAGCGCACAGACTAAGACAGTCACAAAATACACATGCAGACTTACAGGTTATTCACACAAACAAATGCTCTGAAACTTGACAGTTGCTATCCTTGCAATTTCACTCACTCACTCCCACATAAGCACTGCGGCAAACACTAAACTGTCAGTGATCACTGTTGAAATTGGCAGTTGTCACTGCTGAAATTGGCAGTAGTCATTGCTGAATTGGCAGTAGTTGCAGCTTGCAGTCACAGCCACACACACAAACCTATACATGCACTCACTCACACATACAATCACAGGGTCAAACACTGAAAATTGGCAGCAGCATCCACACACACAAACCTATACATGCACTCACTCACATACAATCACAGGGTCAAACACTTTGAAAACTGGCAGCAGTCCTTGCTAAATCAACATGTGCATATATATATATATATACATGGGTGCCCACACATGCATGCAAGCTCTCACACTTCTTTTTATGCTTGCCAGGCACATCATTGTGGGGCTTTATTCATACATACAGCACGCATCCATCCAATAACAATACACTTTCTCACTGCCCACACACACACACACAATCATGCACAACAAGCACTTTAGTGTCCTGAAGTCATTTCAAACTAGACAGAAGGATGGCTGCCTTTTTGACAGTAATGGCATATGCCCACTACCTGTTCTTCTCACTTTAATGCTCAAAGCCAGAGCTAACACCCAGACATCACCAGAAGTGCCAGGACCTGTGCCCACATCCAACACTTTTTACAGCAGGACCTCGACAAACTGGCAGAGTGGAATGATACCAGAAAATGTCACATCATCCCCATGCTGCTCTGCGCTAGAGACGACGTTCTGATGAAGAAACTGGACAGCAGGTACCATCTTCAGAGTCACTGGGTCAGGAAGAATTCCAGGTGAAAAACTGAGGACACATGTGACCTGAGAAGGGGTCTGCACATCTCCAACATCACTAGCAAGGACATGTAGGACTCTTGAGATCAGATCATTTGAAAATGCAGTCTCACACACACACACACACGTGGACAGCGCAATGAAAGGAGGGTCATGACTGCAGAACGACAGGCCCACAGCCAAGGAGAAGGTTTCGTCTTGTGAAGTGTAGACCCAGCACTGGTGTTGATTTTGTGTAGTATGTACCAAGTAGTAAAGCAGGATTTGTGTTTCTGGAAGAAGAAAAAAGAAGAAAGAAATGTGGTGAATATTTGTTCTATTGAGTTAACCAGTTTAAGGGATTTTTAAAAAAATTTTTTTAACAGAACGGAATTCTGGACAGATGCAGAAAATTATATTTTACATAGCTGCCTGGGAGTTGGCACAAATACACATAAGTACAAAAATGTAGTCTTACTTCTGACACTCACACCCTAACTAGCATGTAGATGGCACACAATTCCACTGTTCCAAACACACACGCACGCACACACATATGAACGTACTGTGGTGCCCACACATGTACCAACACTCACACACACATGAACATACTGCGGTGCCCACATAAGCACTAACGCAAACACACATGAACATACTCTGGTGCCCACGAAAGCACCAACACATGACACACATGAATGTACTGTGGTGCCCACACAAGTACCAACACACACACACGCACCAACACACACACACACACACACCAACATACTGTGGTGCCCATGCAAGCACCAACACACATGAACATATTGTGGTGCCCACAAGATCACCAACACACACACACACACACATGGTGCACTCACACATTAAGAGAACTGGGTATGTTGCTGTCTGTCTCTGGATCCTGTTCCTCCATGACTCGTGCCAAGTCCCACAGCCGCACGCTGTTGTCCATACCACCTGGTGACACACAAATCACATTGCTGGCTACACCACCTGGTGACACAAACCACACTGCTGTCCACCACTTGGTGACATGCAAACCACATTGTTGGCCACACCACGTGGTGACAAACCACACTGCTGTCCATATCACCTGGTGACACACAAACCACACCATCATCCACACCACCTGGTGACAAACCACACTGCTGTCCATATCACCTGGTGACACACAAACCACACCATCATCCACACCACCTGGTGACAAACCACACTGCTGTCCGTATCACCTGGTGACACACAAACCACACCATCATCCACACCACCTGGTGACAAACCACACTGCTGTCCGTATCACCTGGTGACACACAAACCACACCATCATCCACACCACCTGGTGACAAACCACACTGCTGTCCGTATCACCTGGTGACACACAAACCACACCATCATCCACACCACCTGGTGACAAACCACACTGCTGTCCACATCACCTGGTGACACACAAACCACACCACCATCCACACCACCTAGTCACACACAAACCACACCATCATCCACACCACCTGGTGACAAACCACACTGCTGTCCATATCACCTGGTGACACACAAACCACACCATCATCCACACCACCTAGTCGCACACAAACCACACTGTCCTCAGCCCTGGCAACAAGCATTCATTATCTTTACTCTTAGTGGAAAGACATCAGCAAAATTTGCAAACAAATGCTGGACCGCACAAAGTTTCAAAACAGCCTAAGTACTGAACTGGTGTGAGAAAAAAACAAAACGGAACAGGCTATTATCCCCCCCCCCCCCCCCCCCCAAGAGAATTACAATGTTAAGAACCACATGGTAACTTGAGAGTCTCCACCAGAGGAAGCTCAAAGGCAGTGACAACTTCTGTGTAGACTGGAAAGCAAGCATACTTGATGCCATTAGTGGCCCTTCTACTGAGACTGAGTCTACCTCAGTTACTGGATGCTTGCCTGATGCCAGGGCACTGTTGCCCAGTTTCAGAAAATGCTGCTGTCTGCTGCACAGGTGAGTGACCACTGTGCTACTGGCAGTTTCCTGCAGTATGACCCCAAGGTTTACTGTCTCCAAAGGTACCCTGGAATGGAGCGCTTACCTGTGCTGTCCAGGTGCAGAAATGCTGCTGTGCACTGTAAGGTGAGTGACTGCTGTACAACTAGCAGTTTCCCACACTTTGACCACAAGCCTGGTTAACACCATTAGCCTGGTTAACTCCACAAGCCTGGTTAACACCACAAGCCTGATTTACAGTCTATAGCTATGCACTGGAATGGAGTGCTTACCTGATGCTAGAACAGTGCCGTCCCTGCTGAAGCATAAGGTGTAGACAACGCCTGTGTGTGCTGTCAGGTGAGCAACTGCTGAACCACTGGCAATTTCCCACACTATCACCAAATGATCCACACCTGTAACAAAGAGAAAGTTACAACATGGGCAGAAAAAAAAAAGTCCAAACTTTTCCCCCTTCCCCTCAGTAAAGAAGACATGCAATGCCATCGTCAAAATACCTAGTCAGACTTACGACCTCAAACTGAATTTTAGTTTGAAAGGACAGGACCTCAAGGATGAATGTGGTCTCAACAGAAGAAGAAAAAGGAAGGAAGAAAAGTTTTCTCATGATGCATCACCTTAAAGTGATACCCTCTCAGGTGAAAGGAGAGTGTCACTTCTTTAAAGTACCACCATAACCTTGCTTCTCTCTGCTACAGAGCAGAATGGACAGCATAAACTTACAGAAACTGTTGAGTTTAGTGCACTCAACTGGGTATAGTACAGTCATCCCACAAGGGCCAATCCCATTAATACAGGCTCATGCACAGAACATTCTGACATTTGAAAATGTGTGGGTTGCCCACTTGCTGTAAAATTAGGTAAAGGATGAATATAAACAAAGGATTATTCCTTCTTGGTCCACACTGTGCTGCGTAAAGAAAATGATTTGGTTTCACTCTTTTTTTTCCCCAGGCAGTAAAGGTTGCCTGAAAGGACCAGAAGCTGCTGAAAAGCCATCGCCAACACCCATGCAATTAAACACAGACTGTCTGGATTGTCTTAAGTGATTGAGGAAAACAACAAACCACAGCGGAAGGGGAAACTTTCATGCCACACATATCTGACTAACCAATCGCACTTTCACACTATATCTGAATAACCAATTGCACGCAAAATGTCAAACTGCCCTCAAGTTTCTTTTATTTACAGCCAAAGAAAGGAAAATTGTTGATGTATTAATTTAAAACCAAATAAAACAAAACATACACACCTTCCTCTGTATTTTGCAGCAAGAGTCAAGGACAAGGTCAATGGTTTCATGCCTAGCTGTCTTAATAACAAGTTAAAAACACACTGCATGCTTGCTCACAGGTTTCCGTGGCCTGGTTTCAGAAATAGCTAGGTCTGAACTGTGAAAGTTCAATAAACTGTCCACACGCAGAAAGGGGAGACAGTAAGGTGTGATCCCATTCATTACCTGCAGATGCCAGGTACCTCCCATCTGATGAAAATGCCATGCAGTGAATAGCTCCCTGGAAAGAGAAGAAGTGAAGGTGAAGTGTGTACACAGATGCTTGCTCTAAAATTAGTAACAGCTTCTCAGTGATTGTGCTGGACATTTTTTAAACTGGTGTGACATCTACTAAGTAGTGAAAGTTGTTCATGGAAACCAGTCAATCACTGTAACCGGTCAGATACACTGCCATTTATAGATCTATACTACTACAAGAGCCCTACTAGCTCTACCCTTCTGTGTCTAGAACACACACACACACACATCATGCTCTCTCTCTCAGTGCTGAGTTTGTTTATTTTTACTTTTTGAAAATTGGTCAAGAAACATAACAGCCAGTGAATATGACCAACTGCAGATTTTGTTTCTGGCATTTGCTGACCTTTAGTGGTAAAATACCAGAAATGACCAATTAACATGAACCCTGGTTTCTGTTTGTTTGCAAACAATGGTGGGCCTGCCCATCAGGCAATGCTGACACTGAAACATTGATCTGTCTGATGAAAAAGGATTACTTTACTGTAATAGTATAAAGCAGATTAAACAGTACATGAATCATGATCTTGCAGTGTCTTTTACAGGTGTTAGTTTTACATCCAGGTTTGGGGAAGAGTTTCTGTGGGGAAACATTAAAAGAACCAATCTGGGGAAACATTCAAAGAACCAATCTACTAAAACTGATAAAAAGGCCGCTCAAAAACATTACCCCCCTGCCCCTCCAAGTTTTACAATAATCCATTTGTCTATCAAGTTTTCAGTTGTGAACACACACACACGCACGCAATCTTAGCCACATACAGAACAAGTGTTGACTCCAAGCAGAGTGCCAGGCACACAACACTACCTTACCTCTAGAACACATGTTAACATCCTACCTTGTGTCCTGTCATGATTCGTACACAACTGCCAGTCAAGACATCCCACAGCCTGACTGTGCGATCACTGGACCCTGTGGCCACGTAGTTACTGTTGGGGTGGAACTGAACACACTGGAACACATCAAGAACCCCTCACTTCAAAACAGTCCAACAACAACCTGCTTGTGTGATCACTGGACTCTGTGGGTTTGTCATCAATGTGGAGGTGAATAAAAGTTAAAGCTTAACCACTGGAACACATCAAGAGTGCCCCATTTCAAACAGTCCAACAACCTGCTTGTGTATTGCGTAATCACTGGATTCTGTGGGCTTGTCATCAGTGTGGAGGTGAATAAAAGTTCAACACATCAAGAACACCTCACTTCAAAACAGTCCAACAAACTGCTTGTGTGTATCACTGGACTCTGTGGGCATGTCACCACTGTCATTGTGAACAGCACAACACACTGAAGCAATTATTATGATCCATGTCATTTCACTCAGACAGTCCTGCAACCTTGATGTGCATTCACTGAACTTTAAGGCATGTAGTTGCTGCTGAAGAAGAACATAAAACAGGCACTATTTTTTTTTTTTTTTTTTTTTCAAATTACAAATTACATCTACCATCAATCTGTCTGGTTGCAATGCAGTCATAGCTGGGATGGAACACATTTAACACAAACTCACAAGTTATACACAAGTCCACAAAGGTGCCAGGAGGAAGAAAACAAACACACACAACTGTTTAGGAATCGGCACTCCAGTGGAAGAAAACAAAAGAAACTGTTTTCCGAAGAACTCACATCAATGTCTGAGAGATGACCGACGAATAAACGGAGTGGCTGATAATGGTCAACAGACCAAAGTCGCCCTGTTCGGTCCTGACTGCCTGAGGCAAAGTAGTGGCCATGGGGACTGAAACAGCCCAAGCACTTGCTCATGCCATGGACATTTTCACACATTTTACCCAGTGCAGTAACAAAATCTATGAAACAAGAACAGATATGCATAGAGATAAGCCTAATACATAAGACAAAGTAATAATCAAATAGAAATAAAAGAAATAACCTAATTAAAATATTTTTAAAAACTTTTTTTTAATCTGTGTTGAAGAGTTCCTCAATATCAGTCTACAATTTTTTTTAATACAATTTAAAATGACCCCCCCCCCCCCACCCCTACAAAAAACAACTAACACCTAAAACAAAATAAACCAACTAATTCCCCCCCCCCCCCCCCCCCATCCCCTGACCCCAGAGGGTCACAAATTGAAAGCATTGGTATTAAGTTATTGACACTCTTCTAAATTTGTTCTCTTGTGTTTGTTTTTTCCAGTGAATTTCGTTATAACAAATGAGATCAAGCACACTGTATGTCTACAAATAAAAAAGGGGAATTACTAGTGGCTATAGAATACCACAATCATACTTTCTCACGGGTACAATATCAGTGTAATAAAAACTTGACCTACCTA
Organism: Alviniconcha strummeri; assembly: GCA_963584105.1. Classification (NCBI taxonomy): domain Eukaryota; kingdom Metazoa; phylum Mollusca; class Gastropoda; family Provannidae; genus Alviniconcha; species Alviniconcha strummeri. Next base: position 28,821,128 of record OY757541.1, on the reverse strand, counting down.
AACTTGACATCCCACACAGGGTAGTTGTGACCTTTGTAGCAAACAATGTTGGTCCACGTCAAAAGGTTCCACAAGCGAACTGAAAAGTGTATGCATCCCAAATGGGAAAGGATGACAACACCAGTTTCAAATAAATTGCATGAACTCAATAATTTGCTACAGCAACAAAAATACACAAGAACCCCCAGTATAATCTGCAGGGCCACAGCAAGGGAAATAGACAAGAACCTGAAGAATGATTTGGAGGGCCGCAGCAACAGTAATACACCAGAATCCTACAGAATGATTTGGAGGGTAACAGCAACAGAAATACACCAGAACTCTACAGAATGATTTGGAGGGCCGCAGCAACAGAAATGCACTAGAACCCTACAGAATGATTTGGAGGGTAACAGCAACAGAAATACACCAGAACTCTACAGAATGATTTGGAGGGTAACAGCAACAGAAATACACCAGAACCCTACAGAATGATTTGGAGGGTAACAGCAACAGAAATACGCAAGAATCCCACACAATGATCTGGAGGGCCACAGCAACAGAAATACACAAGAACCCACAGAATGATTTGAATGGCCATTGCAACAGAAATATGCAAGAACCCTGCAACAAGCACCCCACAGAATAACCTGGAGGGCCACAGCAACAGAAGCACACAAACGGTACACATCAACAGGAGAAAGCACCCACACTGACCTGTTCCATCCTGCGAAGCGGAGATGAGATTAGTTCTGTCTGGGCTGAAAGACACAGCATAAACTGGACCACAGTGACCGGTCAGCAGCTTGAAGTCTGTGGCAGTGCGGTCATCCATCATTCGCTCCAGCACATCATCTGCAAGGAAGAAACGGGTGAACAGAAACAACAACATACACCACAGAAACAATAAACACGCACAAAACAGCTGAATAACACTGTCAGCAGCTCTTCATTCAGGTACCATGGGTGATTTCCAAAACATTTGCCAATGCTAAACATTTAGAGTGAAGCTTGGGGAAAAAAAGTTTATTTTTCCATTATATGGAAATCTGTACGATATGGAAGGAAAAGCACCTATGAAACACAGCCAGAACCAGTTCCATTTTGATATAGAGAGGCAGGAGTTTTAACACACACGAAGAAGAAAAAGCCCCACAGAACTATGTAAAAGCCGCTAGAAATGTCCAGAAATATTTATAATTTTTATTTCATTTTTGTGCGTTTTTATATGCTGAAAATTTAGGCATCCAGATCATACAAGGAAACAGGTCTGGGTACATATATGATACCCAAGAATCTTAAGACACAACACAGCATCTCCACAACAGAAAACAGGAGACGTCAGACACTCTACCTGCTTCCTTGTCAATGATTTCCAGTTCCATGGTGGACTTCATCCCACGCAGTTTGTTGGGTGTCAGGCTCCACACGCGGATGTTGGAGTTCTGTAATCCTGCCGCCAGCATGCTGGAGTCATCGGTGAAGTCCACGCAAGTCACTCTGCTCGTGGAAAACAAGACACTTAGACGCACATGCAGAATGGTGAGATGGGTGGCAGGTAAGACTGGTGTGAGGGACAAGAAACAAAGGTGGGTGCAGGAAAGCTGATGACCCGACAGGTGATGCATGCACAGGAGGCTTGTTTTACTCTTCATATTAAGCAAAACTATGCTATCATTCATTCTCTTCAGGCCCTGGATGCAATTTCAAACCCATCTTCGTACAACCTGAGTGTTTTCAAACACTACCTAAAAGTCAGCTGTATCAACCTTATGATTTGGATCACAAGTACAAGGCAATACTGAGTTTAACTCCCCAAGCCCTATTTTCTTTGTTACAAAACACAGTTAAGGACCCACATAAAATTAAAAGCTACCAAAAAGAAGTGTATTGTTGGCAACATAAATTATATCATTAATGATAAGTAAGTAACTTACCGTTTTACACCCTGCCAGCCAGTACAGTTATATCCAAGCAATTATAATAATCAAAACAAAGCAAAAATACACAGACAGACATGCAACATGTGGGAAAATAAAACCAGTCTGAACCAATAAAAACACAATGCATGGCATCATTCACAGGAGGTGGACAGTTCAACAAATGTTTTTCACACATATGACAGAAGCAGATTCTTGGCCAACCCGCTTCTCTTATGCAGGACTCGCGGTCCAAGATTACAGATGCAGGTGATGCAGTTAAAATTTACACTGACATCATCTTCAGGCCTCTCATGAACACAGTATTGCTCGATATGTTTTGTTTTCAACATCATATTCATAATCTTCTGCATTACAGTAACACTGCAAGAGGCAGACACTCAAATGATCCCTTATAAATTCTGTTTCTAGAATTATATATGTCCGCTCAGTTGACTGAAATTAAACACTATCTCTTACTTGGATACATCCTTGCATAAGTCTCTGAAAATAAATGAAGGAAAATGTGCAAACCAAGGTCTAGTCATATATGTGGCACCAATGTCACAGGGGCAAAAACTGGGGGAAAGCATTGTCTTCTGCTCTGAAAATTATGGCATGTCAAAATATTTCCCTCCATATGTTCATCTGCTTTTTATTTTTGCTTGTCAGCAAAGACAGCTACACTTACCCTTGGCATGCATTGAGAAATGTGTAGAAACAAATGGAAGGCAGATGTTCGGCACTGAGCTTGACCCTCTTCATTGCCTCTCGAAGCGCAATGCCCTTCTCATATCTGTCTTGGTCTTTTCTGGACAATCAAACACAGAAGAAAAAGGGGATGTCATACTGATAATTTGCCCATTTTAATGATCTCACAAGAGCAAAATAACAAAACAAAAATACAAAATACACACACACAAAAACACACACCAAGAACCAAACGATAAACATGCACACACATCAAAACAGTTACAGAGACCCATGACAATTCTGGGATTACATTTTCTGCATGAACTGATTACCATATTAGACTGATCTGACATCCTGCAGCAGGCCATTTGTGAAGCAATCAAATCATAATTTTTTAAAGAACTTTGCTGAGTGAGTACGGCTGACAGAACGATCCTTCAAACGTACAACTATGGGCAATAAATTTATAATCCAAGGATATTTATTTGCAAGTGACATTAAATCTGGTTTATGGATACTCCATTCAAATCTGCCCATTAAGACTTGCATTATTTGCATGCTTCATAAAGCATGCACACGCATATATATATAATAATCATAAACACACACACACCTACTGTGACACATGAGCTCAGCCCAAAAGAAAGAAAAATGGCTGTGAGCAGCTTTCACATGAAGTCCTTGCAGTTTAACCACCACAGAGTTTGATGAAAAATCTGTAAGAGATCAATACCCGTGTTTTTATTTTTTCTCTGTTAAAAAATCATACATTACCACAAACACATAAATAATCCTTACAGTTCTGGGATAGGTATCCGAGTTTGTGGTGGAGCATTTGGATCATTCTTTGACTTTTTCAACAGAAGTGGGTCCTTTTTGGCTTTCTTTTTCTGCAACCAAACAATACACATGTACACAAGTCAGAAAATGCTTTCATTTGTAGTATTAATTATAGCTTTCCTTTCCCCTTTCTTAAGAAACAACAACAAAATACGCTATAAAAATTTCAGGTTGAATTCCTCACTGAAAATAAGGAACCACAACAGCAATATTACAATTTTTGTTTTTTTAATAACTGCTACATACAAAAACACAACTTACTACCATTCCTGAAAATCTGTGGAATTAAAAAAAATCCCTACCTGTACAGACTGAGAGGCATCTGTCTCGACGACATATTATAGAACCCATGTTGTCCATAATTATGTACTGTTGTTGTTTTCTGAATCAAACTTTAAAAATGTAAATTTTTGAGTATTTTTATGCAAGAGCAGTGTTACCCAGTCATATCTCAGCTGGTGATGCTTAAATGTTTACCTACTATGATGTGACGGACACTATTCATTAATATAAAATTTGCAAATGCAGCCAGGAAACATCCCCATCTCCTTTCCAACTGCCTAAGGATTTTCCTTCATACTTTTCTGTCATCTGTGGGATTAGACATCCAGTCCAATTGACCACTCTCCACCCTCTGACTGACATGAGCTTTCGCCAATCAGTGCCTGCATACAAACACACCTCCTTAGACAAGCACGTGCCTGTGCTGTTTTTTGGAAACAGCACTGAAGCGCCTTGGTAGCTGCAGTTTGAAATGTGTCTGGGCACACATTGTGTCATATACCAATCCACTCTGACCATAAGCCCTACCCTCAAGTTTGGCAAGTAAGTGGACATTTACTGAACAGGTGGCTGGGGGTGGGGAGGGGAAGAATTAGCCTCATTGATACACAGCTGCCAACTGGCTAGGAATTGTTTCTGACTGACAATGAAGCAGTCAACTCCCCTCTGATCAACAGTGGAGTGGTCAACTCCCTTCCTTTCCCCCAGCTCTGGCTTCTGAATGTGAGAGTGAGCAACCCTTGGCCTCCTCTGCAAACTGACCTTTGGCTTTCCGGTAGCATCCCCCTCCCCTTCCCCTTCATCATCATCCTCCAGAGGAATGTTGAGCTCAGGTTCCTTCAGCAGGCCGAAAAACACCTTGGCTTTGTTAGCTGTCACAGAGAAAACAGACAACGCAAACACACAGTCAAAACAGCTATCATGTGGAACAACAAGTTGTAAATGTTTGGGTGCACTCTGTGGGTCTCTTGTCCACTAGACTTTCCTTATGTGAGTAACTTTCCTGCAAGGAGAGACGGGAACAAGGAGTGGAAGCGTAAAATGGTGGGATGGTGCTGCTGGAGGGAAGAAAGAGAGCAGAGAAAGACGCAAAAGAAAGTATGAACACACTACATCCACTCCACCTCCCCTCAAATCCAACAAAAACAGTTTACTACATATATTCACTTTAGCAATTATGGTGAGAGTCTCTCCACTCTCAATCAATGCCAACAACAATAACAGCATTACAAGTATATACCATATGCAGTCAAAAGAGTGAATTTCAAACAAGCAACCCATTTTCTCTCTTTCCTCTACCTCATTTTTACAAGCAACAGCCATCAACATCAAGGTAGAAGGATTACCTTCTTTTTCAGCCTCCCCCAGCAGAGCTCCACTGGTGGCATGAATCTGATCTTGGGATCTTGGGATGCCGTCAAACACTGGCAAACAAAACAAAACAAAAGGCGTAACAGACAAATCACTGACAAACAAATCTCTTGAAGGGTAGTACATGTGCACAGCTTATAGTCTCTAATCCTTTAGCTGTGTACAATGAAAATCATAAACAGAGATGCTTGTACAAGTAACTCACTTACTTAGCTCATTTAATGCTGAATTGGTATGTTACAGGTGGACTGTCAGTTCAGTTGGTTTTACACATAAACAGGATGGGTTAGATCCCTTGGCAAATAAAAATGTATGATGCCAACTGGCAAGAGTCTCAGACAGATACAAACAGTATCCTCAAAAAGCCTGTGTAGCTGAAACACAAAGTAATGACTTAATCTGAAATGGCTTTTGCCCACTTCAGAGACATAGACATGGTCCAGACAAAAAAAGACAAAAAAAGTTAAAGCATGATGGCCCCCAATGACCCTAGTGGCAAAAGAACACAGACCTTCAATGAAGAGATGCTCCTGTATCATGTTAATGAGGACTGTCAGGTGTCGTTCCTGCAGATGGCGTTTCAGGTGTGTGTATGAATCACGAGACATGCGGATCACAAATCGACTAGATCTGCAGAGGAGATAGCAGCAGCGATGATGTATAAAAAATATAAAAAGGAAGAAAGGGTGGGAAAACTAAAAGGAGTACTGTGAACTCAAAAGTAATACCTAACAAAAACAGAAATTAATCAAGAAAATGAATAATGCCTAACTTAGGTTCATCCTTTATCTTTTTTAAATTATGATATCAGAAATGGATACACTCAGTGACTGAGTGAGGGTATCTATGTGATGTTCTCACTTTTGTCTGTATTACAGCATAATGTATTTTGAAAAGTGAAATTAGTATTCATAGCTATATATGTGCTGTATTTTTCATATTTTGTTGATGTTGATAACTAACAACTTTACTCAATCTCTGCAATTATGCTGTCTGCATAGTTTTACTGAATGGTTTATACTGAACTAAACTGCATGTTTGTTTTTATATTTTGATCTTTTTCTTCTTCTTCTAAATCATTATTTTTGTTGGTTAGTTGCCCCATTAAAAGAATAAAACAATAATCTGGGCATCATGACAAAATAACAATTTATTTAAACAAATCAGAACAGTCTGCTGCTAATGGGGGGTGGGGCAATATCCACTTTTAGCCCAATCAGTCCACAGTCCTCAAATGGTATGAGAATGTGCGTGTGTGTGTGTCTGTGTTTAGAGACTCGCAGTAGCACATTACATAATGAACTCATATGTGGATATGCAATTGAATTGCACACTTCAAGTTCATTTTGTCCACACACACTCTCTACCATTTGAGGACTATGAACTGACGGGACTAAAAGTGGATACTGTCATACCGGCAACATCCAAGCATCAGTTCATCCCACACTAGGCATTCTAATACCATTTGAGGACTGTGAACTGATAGGGATAAAAGTGGCTGAGGGAGAGAGAGGGACAGGGGGAGGGAGGGAGAGAGAGAGAGAGAGAGAGAGAGAGAGAGAGAGAGAGAGAGAGAGAAAGAGAAAGACACAGAGAGAGGATACTGAGACTAAAGTGCCACAAGTACCGACTCTTTCCCTATTGTTGCACACTCTCTTTGAAGTGGCTATGAGTATGACAATGATTCCCAACAAGCGCCTTACTTGAAAGTCTGCATCATCTGGTCCATCTCCATGTGTTCTCGTCGCTGGACGGCAGCCAGACGTGCAAGGTCAGATTCATGATACTCCTCCTGATCACAACTGAATCTCTGGAAAAACTTAAAGGCTGCAATAAAGATAGAGCTATAACATTAACAATTAGTCTCAAGTGTTTGTCTTTTTCAGGGAACACATTACCAAAAGTTTTGAGCATGAAAGTTAAGTAACTGGATTTTAGCATCCTGTCACAGAGTCAGTGGCACACTCCAAGCATCGCTTTCCGGCACCTTCCCCCAAACTCTGCCAGATTTAGCTATGCCACTGCGCAGCTCAATAACAGCTGCAGAAAAAAGCCTCTAAGAAGTCTTGATAAAAAATACTGAAGTTTTTCTGTATACCTCACACATAAGTTAACTGTTATTGCTAAATGACTAAAAAAATACCCCCCCTCCCCTCCCAAATACAACTGCTTTCATGCAAAGAGTATAAGCTTTCCTACTCTTAAAACTCACCTCTTTAGTTCAAGCAGTATTTTGACCAGTAATACCAACAGATTATTTTTAGTGTCTATTTCACTTTTCAGCAGTGTTTGCACGTGTCCTTTCTGGCATTGTATACAGTACATAATCCAGTAAGTGCATGTGTGCACACACAAGCCTCTGTGAGTGTGTATGTGTTCCAATATGATTTCCAACCGCACGAATCGGTATATATTATTCATGTGTTATTATGCCACTTATTTTTTTCTGTCTGCATGTCTTGTACTTTTTATGAGTTCCATAATTTATACTAAGAACAAAAAGCACAAAAAGAAGAAGCTGTAAAGCGCTCTGAGCTGCTGAAACTAAGTGCGCTATAACTGTATAAATCCCCTTTTACGTCATTACCATTATGACCCAGTACATTTGGAAAGTGATCAAACAGATAAACACTACAAATGCAACATACCATGCTCTGCATGATCATTGTAGACCAGCTCCAGATACATGTGAATGAAGACTGGATACAGAATAGTGGAGAGCTCAACCTGCACCACAAATTAAAACAATCTCAAATAAAAATTGTTACCCACAAGGTAAATTTATTCAACTACAGCTGAAGGCAGATATGGTAACACGATTAAAGTAACAGTAACCGATGGCAAAAACTCAACTAATGGGCTTGTGAATATGTTAGATTGATACTAACAATGGGGTGGGAATAGCTCAGTTGATAGTGTCCAAATGAAAAGCCAGGCTCTCTTAGTATTACAGTGTCTGTACAGCCCCAGTGTACAATTGCATGCCTCAACACCTGTGCACATGTTAAAAATCCCAAACACTGGCAGCCATACAGTTGTTTGGACATGAAAATACAGCACATACTGACAGGAATAGGCAGCACTGCTCTTGTGGCTGCTGTGCCGTACCCAGGTAAGGCAACCCAAATTTCCCGCAAGGAACAAAGATTGAAAGAAGTATTTTAAAAAGCAACAACAACAACAAAAGCATTATAATTTTTCTTAATATGATGAATACCACATGTACAACAATTTAATGAATGATTTTCATCATTTTCTGTCCTCTTCTTTCCCATCTACCCACTAGTTCCCACTAAGAGTAAGATATTCTTTACCTTATGCACATCAAGGCAAGAGTCTATGAATGTTTTCAAGCTGGAGTAGACATCCTCATATATCCTGGGGTCATCAGAGCTGAAAGCGTAACGCATGGAACATAGCAGGTAAGACAAAATATCAACTGAGATAGTAAGAACTTTTTTTTCAACTTCAGTTCATCAGGACATGTAACTAGCACTCAAAAATGCTTGTTTTGAGTTATGATAACTATATAATTTATATATATTATACCTTAAGTGTCACCCAGAAGTTTTCTTCCTGTAACCTATAACTGTATAAGTCCTTTGAGTTTGAAACAGCTCCAATATTAGCCTGATACTAGTGATACTGATAGTGACAGACCAAAACATGAGTTTGAGTTAGTGAATTACATTACAATCAAATGATCAATTATGGTAGATTGGTACAAACCAGGTTAAACTTAAAAAAATAAAAATACCATAATTATAATAACAGTTAACATATTCATAAGAACAAAATTCAACAGTGTATTAAAAAAAAAAAAAACTGAACAATGCTTGCATGTATCACTATCAGTTAAACTTGGGCTATCAGTAGTATCATCTATTATATATAGTGATTATATATATTAAAATGCAAAAAAATTACAATACAGAATATATTATGTTTCTGGTCATGTGTTTTATCAGTTATATAATATTATAATTATAAATCACCTTTTGTATGCAGCCAGAGCATGAGACACAGCAGAAGATGTTTGTGATTTGTCTGTGTGCACCGATGCATCATCATCACTCAGTTTTGCTTCTTTTTTCAAAATGGCTTCTGTTTCCTGCAATATCCAATGGAAAGTCATTAAAATGTTCGTACTTGAAAAGAAAAAGAGGAAACCACACCTGTATAATATTTTTAAAACATTATTGTAGTGTAACTGGGAATATACATTTGGACTGTTGTGGCTGCAAACACTTGAGGGTGGGACTGGGAGCTGAGGATGCATTTTCAGGCCAGCTATTCCAGTAAACTATGCCTATGGTCTGCAGAAAGTGGTGGAACTTTCTTAAGTCTGTTCTGCAGTACGGCACAGGATGAAGAGAGAGGATGGGTGTGTTGGGAGTCTTCTTGCCAAGCTGGCTGACAATGATACAGATCTGCTGCTGATGGTGATCAGACCATGGTGGTACTTTTGGAAGTTTACAAGTCTGGCACATCTTGCATCTGGATTGTAGGGATAGCCAGTCCAGTGCTGTCAGCATTTATATACATCATCCACACTTGATGTCCTATGGTATCTGTGCAGGAACCAGTAGGTAGCCCTCTGATGGGTCCCCAAGAAGTGGTCTGACAAATGCCTTGTAAAAAAGGTTGCATTTGTACACAACGTGGGCCTGTTCCTTCTCCAACTCGGCTCCTACTCCTAGGCTTCAGGGTATGTCTAAGCAGTCCCAGGGTCCTGCTAGCTTTGCTTGTGACAGCAAGTAGAAGTCCCAAGTGGCATCTGACGTCAGCATAACACTGAACTCAGAAGTACGGCAATATCCAAACCGTCGGTTTGCTGTCCTCAAATGGTTTGAGGATGCGTGTGCACTGGCAATGGCATAGTACGGAATGAACTGATATGTCGTCGATATGCCAATGTACTGCCTACTTCAAGTTCATTCCGTCCACACACACACACACACACACACACACACACACACACACTTATACCATTTGAGGACCGTGAGTCGACGGGACTCAAAGTGGGCATTGCCAGTAGTACTTGGTGTGATCGACTACTTCAAGTACTTGGACAAACTGGACAGCTTGACCACGCCGACGGTGGCACCAGCCATCTAACAATCAAGCAGCGCTGTAGTACACCACTTTGGTGAAAATATTCAAAATGCAGTATCCAGTTAGTGGAAAGAGAAGAACTTCTTTAATAAGTTCAATCCGTCGATTCGCACTTTCGGTCTCTCAGTGTAGTCTGGCCCTTTAGATTAAGTGATGGGCTGGTTGGAACAAAGTGTGAAAAGGGTATTTAATAACTTTATATTTAACCGTTATTAACTCACTTGCAAATTGTTGTCACGCAGATATTGTAAAAATAAAAGGAGTGTTTGCTTCTGGTCGTTTTGTTTTCCCCCAGAGATATCGCTCGTCTCCATCTTGACGTCTGCCATTTTGAAACCGCGTTAATCTTTGTATCAAAATACAAACACGTTGTTAAAACTTTAAACAAAAACAAAACAAAAAAGGCATATGAAGAGGATTGTTTTACACATTGTTCAAGGGAATCCGATCGACTAAATAAATTAATATAAGAACTAGGCTGCAGTCCTACTTGGTGCCACTTCCGTTTGGTAGCTACAACGCATATCCGTTCTTTTCTTCCAACACCTTCGTGGGTAAGCATGTTATTAAAAGTTATCGCTCTCAATCCGCTTATAATCAGATTTCATTTCATGCATCAGTTTAGAATATTAGTATTTTACTTTAATTTTCTTTCTTTTGTTGCAGTTGATTGAAAGATGAGGGCGAAGGTATGTATTTTTTACCCTTTTTTGTGATTAATCCGTTTCAGTTCATGGTTGTGTGTACAGCGTCATTCGTTGCGAAGTAGGAATGTATCAGTTTCATTATAGGGGCTATTACAAGTATTTTGAAAATAGACCAGCATGGTCATCCAAATTGTTTTTGTTTGTGTGTAAAACTATAGTACGGGAATACTCAAAGTACACAGGTTTTTGCATTTGTGGGAATTGGCCACGTGTGGGCCGCATCGGTTTCACTACTTTAGAATCGGAATTCAGCATGCAAGTGTAGGAATTTCTAGAATGAGCACCAGTTTGGGAATTGAATGTCCATGCTCCAAGTACTATGTCTTAATCGCCACTATTACCAGGCTAACGAAATTTGGCGGTGGAGATCCAACACCGCCCTTCACTTTTCACTGAAGATTAAGCGGACTCAAGGTAGCAAAACGGTAGAAAAGCTTCTGATGATATTTGTGACCCAGATGGTGTTTAAAGTGCCCCAGAGGCTGTCAGTGTTAGTGTTACCATAGTGTTGTCATTTATTTGATGCACGCAAAAATTGTTTGCTGAACGGTGAAGATTTTTGTTCAGAATCATATTCATATTCATAAAGTGTGATACTGTGAAGCACTCAGATTAAAGTTGATTTGCCCAGCAAAGTTTGAGTTTATGCTGATGATGTTTTTTTCAGTGGAGAAAGAAGAGGATGAGGAGGCTGAAGCGCAAAAGGAGAAAGATGAGGGCAAGGTATGGATGTATGCATGTATCTGTGGGGGAAAAAAGTGGACTAAGTGACGTTGGCTTACCTTCAACTAAAGTGCAGGCAGGCATGGTAAAATGGGGGTAGTTTTTATTTCCAGCAGAAGTAGCTGCAACCATGAAACAAAATGGTTTGCTGATTTGTATTTCCTGATGGCAATTAGTGTACATACAGCAGGGCAAAAATGTAGCAACATGAAAGCTGAATTTTGCAGGTTTAACCCACTTTGCCTCGGGTCGCCCTCTCCTTTACCTTATCACATGAACCCAGGCCGCCTGGTAGTGGCTGGCTAGCAGACACTGTATACTAGCATCTTGGCTTATGCAAATAGGAACAGGATTCTCTCGAGGCTTGTTTCTGCTTTTGTTTACTACTTCCAGTGATATCCTTTGTTCAAAGTTCAGTGGAGTTTGAGAGACGCTGTGAATTTTCAAAGTAGCGAGATAGGACACATGATAGATTCACAAGAATAAACAAAAGCCCTACTGTTAGCAGTGGCGTTGGAGCTTCATCATTTGAGATTTGAACTGAAGATTTGGCTCAGTCATTTATCGTGGGCAAATCAAACTCACGGAGCTTCATCTTTGGAGATTCAAACTAGAAATTTTGCAGTTAACTGTGTCAAATTGTCCCGGTATACAACTTTAAAAATCAGTAATAAACACCAAGCAAAAGTTTCAGCTCACATTGTATGGTTCCCAGTTTGTGAATAGGTTTTTCTTGTATGTCAAACAAGTTGATTTTTTCACTCAAACATAAAAGCATTAAAAAAAAAAAAAATCCCAAGTCAGAAATGTCCACATCTGAATGTTGGGTTTTAGGGTGCCTACTTTCCTTCGCATGGGATTTCATAGCGCAAGGGCAGCAGCTGGTTTGGGGCCAAGTGGGTTAAATTTGCTTAGCACCCCCCCCCCCCCCCAAAAGCAGCAAGAAAAATGGCGCATCCTCTACCATCACCTGTGCATACCCTTCACCACACTCCCCCCCCCCCCCCTCCCCCCCCCAAATGGAAGCCAGGCCAAAGGTGGTTGATATTTTAGAGAAGATGGGTATGTGTTCTGTTTGATCTGACCAAATCCCAAGTAAGTAACTTGTTTTTGTTTTCCCCCATTTTAACCAGGATGATTATGTCGGGGTTAAATACAGTTTATCAAAAGATGATAAATGTTTAAAATATATATGCATATATATATATATATAATTATGTTAAAACTGGTACATATTGAAAAAGTGGTAAAAACTAAAAGTAATGTGAAAAGCTGGACATGAAGAAGAATAAAAATACAAGTATTAACTGGGGAAAATACGAAGTGAGCTGAAACATTTGTTTGGTGTTTATTATTGATTTTTAAAGCTGTATACCAGGATCATTTGACACAGTTGCCTCCCTTTGCAAGGGATTTCATAGCGAAAGGGCAGTGGCTGGTCAGGGGCAAAGTGGGTTAAGAGATTTTTGAGACCAAATGACAGCCTTGGAGATCATATCATTTTCAGTGACCGTGGCCCAAAACGAGCGGAGACTTTTTACATGTGGTTGGTGGACTTTGAGTTAATTGCATTTGCTTATTTGTTTTCCCTAAGTTGACAGATCGTCCAATCTCGCGCCTTATGATGCCATGGTCACAGTTACTTCTAAACTGTTGGATGTGTTTTGATGTAAGTGCATTTTTTCTTGTGTGCAGATCGAAGTAGGCTGTTTGCCCCCCTGCATCTGCCACTGAATTTCAATGAGGGTGAACCACCAGTTCTGTTGCTGTCTACATTTGAACCCTGTGGAAGTCCATTGCTTGAAGGATGCATGCCTTAGCCACTGCCAAGCTCTGCAGGCACCATGGCTGCTCCACAGCCTGGTCTCATTTTTTGTGAACCTACAGGGAACCTTTGTTACAGAGTTAGGGATGTTCGAATGTTTGGCTTCTGACTGGAACTTTTGCCTTCATTTGCATTTTGGAATGCACACACACACACACACATTCCTATCAGATGCCCAAAGATTTCTGACTTGAGGCTTTTTTGAGATGCTTTGCCTTCGTCCCACAGTCAACCAGAAGCAGCAACACTTCAGTGCAGGCTTACTTTGGATTTGCCTTTGTACGCCTGCTTCTGCAGACTTGCAAGTTTGCAGTGGATGACTTGATGCGGATGTTTGGATTGAAGTGCTCTGTTCATGTGTTGCATTTTCCCTGCTCTGATACAAAAACAAGAAAAACCCACACACTTTCCATGCAGCAGCCATAGAGCGTGGTAGAACAGCCAGGCCTGTGGTTGGCCCCTGATGCATTTGATCTCTTGTGCAAGAGTAGGAGGGAAAAGAGCAGAGATCCTAACATTTAATTCTTTTCTTTGCTGGTGGTTCATTTTGATTCAAATTCATTTTGCGTTTTTTTTCTTCGCCATTAAAACATTGTGACGATGTACAAGGTGTATTTGTACAATATGTTCAAATGAGTGTGTGAATCGGTTTCTCTGTGTGTATTGTACGATTTATACTGTAGTTGAGCAAGTAATGCAAACATACGTACAAGCTCAATGACGTGACTATTTTTGTCTGGCTGGATATTGGGGTGGGGGGTGAGAATTTATGATGACATTGATTGGGAATGAAACACTAGATTGATTGTCACATATTGGCTGATGCACAAAGTTCCACACAGAAAACCCTTTACTCTTGTTCCAGCTAATGGGGTGCAATTGAAAGGACTGCAGAACTACTGTTTTTCAAATAAAAGGGAGCTGAAATTAAAGGTGACCATTCACTCTTCCTCATATCAGCCAGTGTTTACAATAACTTGAGAATTGGCTACAGCTTTGTCCAAATGGAACAAAACCTGACCCCTCTGATAAGAGTCGATACTTTGACCAAAGTGGAAAAGTGCTGCATCCATCATTTCCACTCCCAATCTTTTCCTACTGAAAGTTATGTTTTCAGCTGTTCCATCATCAGATTGTTGATCATTTTTATGAGAAGAAAAAGCTAAAATGCTTTTGTTTTCTGCCATTTTCATCCCGTAATGCAGTGTAAATGTTTCCGATCTTCGTTTGAAGTGTATATTAGAACTTGAATTTTAGATAGTTACTTTCTTTTATAAGGTTTATTACACATTACAACTCTTACTGCAAAGCAGCAAACAGATTCACCCAGAAACAAACCTAAATATAAAAGCCTGAAAGTAAATTTTGGATGAGGCACTGGTGGTCTGTGTGACAATTTTCTGAAGGGTTCTTTGTTGCTAATATTGCAGCTTTGACACTGGAAATAAAAACATGTTTTCATGATACTTTAGATTTGCAAGTTTAAAATTCCTTATTTGCACTACATGAGCTGGAATGGGTGTTTAGATGTTCAAATTTCAGGGTTGTTTGGTTTAAACAAGAATTTATTCAAGACATACAAAAAATTGTTATGTGCTCATCAACAAGCTATAGCTTATAGGCGATGAGCTCATACAGGCTGGGGGGGGGGGGGAATGTAAGGCGGACAGTTTCACTTCGCTAACAAAAAGTGAGACATAAAAAAATAACGGTTGTTTACTTCTGGAGTGGTTACTATTTTGAATGAGAATAGTGTACTTATTCTATATTTGTATGTGTTGCATAATGATGGAAAGCAGTGCCTACCCCACAAACGTACATCGAAATGGAACATGCTATTGGCACTAACATAATGTAGACACCCACAAGGGTTCAAGCATAACTGCAAAATGCACATACACAAGAGCACAGTGTTAAATGCATAAACACTGACATTTCATTCAGTAAGTTATTCTTCCTGTAAGGGAAGAATGTACACCTCGTAAATCAAACGGAATATGTTCTGTGTAAGTTAAACAAAGGCTTAATATAGGTTTAAAAGACTTCAGGTGAAAAACGGGGGTGGGTGCTACCTCACAAGCACACATACTTTTTGGAGGGTGGGTGGGTAGGATTTGCGAGCCTCGCAAGTACTCTCGCACACATACGCACATATCCTACCTAGACGCCCTTCACCTCTAGCGAACCATCAACCCCCCCCCCCCCCCCCCCCATCTCCATACTAAGAAGGAAACGCTGAAATCTACACACAAACCTGATTTTTTTGGATACTTCATGGCAAAACGGTTTGGACTGATGCGCTCGTGTACTGACCGTTATCCTATGCCGCGGCGAGTGTGCTGTCGCTGCCTGCCATGCTGCTGACCAAAGCACGGGCTTTGGGTGACGGACTGACCACTTTCGGTCACGGATGATGAAGCTGATAAAACAGAAAACATCAACCCGTGAGGTTATTTTTAATATTCACGACAGCATCAGGCTTAACAGTTCACTAAATGGCCTGGTCGGAGATAATTAAGCGATGCTGGTTATAGCCGCCAAAGTCAAACCTGCCAGGTCACTAGAGTATACTGCTTTACCCACAGGCAATATCAGCAAGCTAGCAACACGAGACTTAGCACACCACAACGCGTTCGTGCACACACACACACACACTCTACAACCACACACAAGCGGGCTCACTCATGCACGCATACACTCACCCGCAGCTTTGCTAACAAGAAATCTAGTCAGTAGTAATTGGATTTTAATGTCCTGCCAACAACACAGAGTCACATCAGGACAGTCAAACTCAAATCATAAGCAAATGTACATTTCAAAATTCTTCTCATGTATACAAACCCTCTGTCTAGTCAATCCACAAAACCAATTACTTCGCAAACATAAAACATCAGACACAATTTTCGAAGAGTTAGTCCCTTCAGTGTTACCCCTGTTAAAAGAGCACAGGAGTTGGTATTGTCGACCATTCCATTTAATTTATCGATACCAGATTACGGAGAAAAAAGAAAGAAAAGAAAAAAAAGGAATGGATAGATAAAACATTAAAAAAAATGCATAATGGCAAATACCAGTGCCATATGGCAGCAAGCTGCACATACCACCTACCAACTATCATCTCCTAGCTGCTCAACAAGAACTATATAAATAAAAAAAAGCCGCCTAACCCTTAACGAAAAAGATTTGAGTTTTCTGGGGGGAAAAGTCAGGACTAGAATGGACCGTTAGCAGAAAAATGACAAAGCAGAAAGAGCAAGAGGAGAAGGCAAAAACAACAACAAGAGAGGAGATAGAAAAGGGAAATCAAATGACAGACAGGAGGTTAACATCAGACATCCCTGGCCTCCCTTCGGGGTACGATAAACTCTAGCTTACTGTCTTTGTATACATGCCTATTGTATACATTGCGACAATAAATTGCCGTATCGCTAAGTTTACGTGATCGTGTGTGTGTGTGTGTGGGCGCGCGCACACACACATACACACGCACACACTGTTACTGCCCCGGCGAAAAAATGAAAGTAGAGAGAACTTGAACAATAAAAATATTTATGTATACGGCGCAAAATCTTGTTCAGTAGGACCATTCTAAAGACAAGCAAGCCCATGCGCGCACACGCGCACTTACACACACGCAACTTGAACACACACAGCTGTTGGAGTGGGGATAGCTCAATGGTTAGAGCGCCGGGGTGATCGAAAGCGGGTCGTGGGTTTGGCGAATCCCCGCAGAAGCGGCGGGAGAATTTTCCTCTCCATGGTCAACTTACTGTGATGACTTATTTCGGTATCGGCCGTACCACCCCCGTGTTACAGCAGTAGCACGCAAAAGATCCCGGTCAGTCATGATTCTGCGGCTAAAAGTGCAGGTGGCAGGTTACAGATAAATACGCATGCACCGTGCGTATGTGGCTATGCATGAAGTGACATGGTGCATGGTTGCATGTACACAGAACGCGCCGATATGGCAGCAGTTTCATCGTGTTTACACACACACACCGCGCACGCCGCACACACACTGAAACGCGCATGGCACTCACTCACACACACACACACACACACACACACACACACACACACACACACACACACACACACACACACTCACACACACACACACACAGGCGCCCGCAGACACGAGTACACGATACACATTTCAATTACAGACCTAACTTCAGAAGATAATCAGCAGGGCTTACGGAGGAGGAATTGAAATAGCGCGAGGGGGGAAACACTGCAAGTCTCTTATTGTTTCGGGGGGGGGGGGGGGGGGGGAATAATGTGCAGATTGTAAGAGAGAGAGAGAGAGAGAGAGAGAGAGAGAGAGAGAGCACTCGCTCTCGCAAACCCAAGATTCGACGAGCGTGACGCGGGTCACCCCATGGGTGAGTGCATGTCCGTTACGTGCTGGGCGGCTGTGCCAACCGCCCTAAGAACAGATACTACTTACAACAGATATTCCTTAATATTATATCATAGGGCTAGCGTTTGGCTTTTATGTTGCTTTACGTCCACGGAGGCGGGATGACCTATTAGGGACGGGGACAGAGTGGGAAAGGGGACAGGGTGATTGGCTCGACCGCGGAAACCGCCCGAAAAAGACCGGAGAGACCGTAGACCGCCGCCAGAACAATGGAAGTGTTAAGGCGGTGTCCCCTCGCCATTGCCCAGCGACTTGTGCACTGCGCAATTGCTCTTTCAACTGCTGTGCTGGACAGAGTCACTAAGACAATGTCCGTTGCACCGCTGTTGACGAACAACTTGGACAACTCGAAGCAAAAGACGTCCAACTTGCTCAGCCCAGCTCCACCTCCCTACTCATGATCTCTTCTGGGCAAAAGTGAGGCCGGTCCAGCTCCACCTCCCTCCTCAAGATCTCTTGATCTTTTGATCTCGCCTGGAACCCTCAGGGCTAGCGGCACATGTTTCTTTTTTTGTAGTTTCAGCTCAGTGACGACTCAGTCTAAATCTGTCCCTGGTCCACTGCAGTCGCTGTGGCCGTTTCACAGGCAACAGTAAAAACCGATCCGCCGGGATTCCATTTACACACTTCACCCGTTTTTGTTTTTTTTTTCCGCACAAGGGCCACAATACCAGTAATGATCAGACATTAATCCTGGATATTAATTTAAGAACTTAGAAGAAGCCGAAGAAGAAGAACTTGACAATGTGATACTGACTGACAGCGTGACATCATGACGAGTCATAGCGAGCTGATGCAGCTTTAACTTGATGCGCATGTGTTTGTCGGTGTATGCCGGTGTGTGTGTGTGTCAGTGTGTGTGTGTGTGTGTGTATCAGTGACGGCATACTTGGGTGTTCGTCTCTAGGCTATGGCATGTGTGCTTGTCAGTCAGTGTTGGCGCGCGAGTGTCTCGTCATGCCACGGCGGGCACGTGCTGCGTGGCCGTGCGGCGTGCGTGAGGTAGGTCTATGCCGAGTACATTTGGTCCGTGCAAAAAGAAAACTACACGTTTATACAGTTTAACACGTGCCGCGTGGAACTTAGCCATACAGGGAAAAGAGCTCAACTGAAACTTGAGTTTTACTGAGTGACCGCTCAGTGTTCTCTGCTGACGCGACTACTCTCGGCGTGCAGTTCAGCCAGGCAGGCGTTGAACTATTTTCAGTGTATCCCCCCCCCCCCCCCCCCCCCCCCACAAAACAACAACAACAACAAAACAACAACCCGGCGTTGGTCGGATTGTCGAACTTTAACTCACGGCTGATCAATCCCATAAATCACTTTCCCGCCTTCGACTTTCCCGCCGCGTCTTTCAGACTCGAAGTAACCTCTCGTCCTCATCACGCTTACTTACCAGGACGAACGGGGACAGCAGCGTCGACCGCCACCTGTTAGTCCAGCAGCGTCTCAGGTCCAGCACGTCACTTCTTGCGTCTGCAACAACGCCCGTCAGTCCAGCGTAACCGGTCCAGCACGTCACTCTGCGTCTACAACAATGGCCCCAACTGTCCAGTGTCACCCGTCCAGCACGTCACTACTTTTCAATTTGCGTCGGTTGTGAGTACTGTCTGTAGTATAGACTCCTACTTTATTTATTCATAGCAGCCACAATTCTCATTATAATGTTACTAATTAAACGGGATACATGTATGATTTTTGTAAAAATTATTTTTTATACCGCAACAGAAGATGACAATTTTTATTTTTATAGTTTTTGTTGACGCACGGGAAATAATTATGTGAGTTTATGTAATGACCAGTATCGTTAATTTGTTCTGTAGGTCTGCCGTCCAGGCGTAGGTACACGTCCAGCTTAGCGTGTAGTACAGTACTCACTGTGCCTTACTCAAGTTACTGGTTTACTGACTTTCACTGACTGATTTTATTTTAGTTTCAAAGCAGCATAAAACAGTTGTAAAAATTCAGTCGAAGTTGTATATTCGGTAAATTATTTTCTTGCCTGATCCAGTGCAAATATGTTATACTTGAGTCAGTACTGAAGAAACTATTTTTAAAATATCTTAATATCGATACAAACATTTTAACAAATTTTAAATATTTTTTTTATTGATTGACATTGCCCAAGCGGGGAGACGGACGCATTATCTTTCTCGTCAAAGACAGTAAAATGTTTGGCTTTTGACAGTTCTCGCAGTTTTAGGGAGGTTTTTCAATTTTATTTCACATTTTAATTGAACATGAATTTTATTTGAGCAACGCTTTTCAGTCACATTGCACAGAGAAAGCAACTGGGAGTTGCTTTTGTTTTTGTTTACTGTAGTCGGTTTTATAATTGCAAAGTTACGGGGATGTTGCCTTTAGTTGTATTTTGATACAGTCCACCTTGGCTGGTCTTTCTTTGTCCTTCAATATCTATAATACCCTCCAGGCAGTCCAAAACCGCAGCTAAAACGTGTAGTCCGTGCACCTCCAACTGTACACATCACACCGATAGTCGGGCAGCCCCACTGGCTGTCGCCGACGCTCGAATTCCCCGATTTGCATGCCTCTGTCTCAACGCTGTCCACCTCTTCCACTCCCGTTTGTCTCTCTGGTCTCCTTCAACTGTGCTCTTCATCCCGGTCTCTTCACCCCTGGGGGGGCACCTGTCCCCTGCCACTCCCATCTTGTAGGTGCAGTGCGAGGGGTGGTCGTGCATTCTCTCGTTTGGGTCTCTCTGTCTGGGCCCACCCACTCCACGTCGGTAATGTAACAACCCTCGACACGTTCCTGTCGGTTGTCAGTCGTATCTCTTCAATCTCGAATAATCTGACTAGCTTAATTCTAGATTGATTTGCTGCCTCCCTCTACTTCTTCTTCTTCTTCTACTCTGCCCCTCTCCCCCCACCCCCACAATCCTTTCCGTCATTCCCTCTCACTCTTGAACCTTTTTCAATGTCTTAATTTTGTTCTTTTCTGTTTCTAAACGTGTCTACATTTTTTTCCGCTTTTCAACTTTCCCGGCCTTTCTCTATTTCTTCCACATACTGTTCTCCATCAGATCATTCAAGCTCCCCCTTTTAAGTTTTTTTTTTAAAATCTCTGCTTCTGTCATCATTTTAGCTCTTCCTCATACTTATTTCATCATTCAAACTCTTCCTTGTACTTCTCTCCTCATTGAAGCTCTTCCTTCTGCTTCGCCCATCATTCAAGCTCTTCCTCCTACTTACCTCATCATTCAAACTCTTCCTTCTACTTCTCTCCGCATTCAGTCTCTTCATTCTATTTCGCCCATCATTCAAGCTCTTCCTCCTACTTACCTCGTCATTCAAACTATTCTGTCTACTTCGTTCATTATTCAAGCCCTTTTCTTGTATTTCGCTCATCATTTGGCCTCTTCCTTCTACTTATTTTATCATTCAAACTGTTTCTCCATTGCTCATCATTCAAGCTCTTCTGCCTACTTTTGACATCAAACGTTTCCTTCTGCTTCACCTATCATTCAAGATATTCCTTTTACTTCTCTCAGCAGAGAAGCTCTCCCTTCTACTTCGCCCAGTCAAGCCTTTTCAACTGTTTCGATCAGCATTCAAGCTCTTCTGTTTCCATTTTTCTCCTCATTCAGCCTCTTCCTTTTACCTCTCCCCATTCCATCTCTTCCTTTTACTTCTCTCGTAATTTACGCTCTTCCTTTTACTTCTCTCCCCATTCAGTCTCTTCCTTTTACTTCTCTCCCCATTCAAGCTCTTCCTTTTACCTCTCCCCATTCAGTCTCTTCCTTTTACCTTGCTCCCCATCAGTCTCTTCCTTTTGCCTTGCCTCGCTCCCCATTCAGTCTCTTCCTTTTACCTCTCTCCCCAGTCAAGCTCTTCCTTTTACTTCTCTCCCCATTCATTCTCGCCCTTTTACTTAACTCCTCATTCAAGCTCTTCTTTTTACTGTACTTCTCTCCCCATTCAATCTCTTTTATTTCTCTTCCCCATCTCTCCCTTCTCTTCTCATTTAAGCTCTACCTTTTACTGTACTTCACTCATCATTCACGCTCTTCGTTTTACTTCTCTCATCATTCCAGCTCTCAGTTTAACTTCACTTCATCCTTCTGCCTCACTCACCACTCAAGCCCTTATTTCTACGCAGTTGTCATTAAAGCCCTTCCATCAACATCTGTCATTTAAGCTCTTTCTTTACCTATCTCATCTTTAGAGCTCTTCTGTGTAGTTCTTTTATCATTCAGGCTCTTTCTTCTAATTCTCTATTTATTCAAACTGTTCCTTATACTTCACCTGTCATCCAACTGCTTCCATGTACTTCAGTCAAAATTCTTCCTTCTTCTTCATCCATTACTCAAGCTCTTCCTTCTGTTTCTCTCATCATACAAGCTCTCCCTTCTACTTCGCTTTCAGCTATTTTGCTCAGCATTCAAGCTCTTCTCTGCTCATTCACGCGCTTCCTTTTACTTCTCTCCTCATTCACACTCTTCCTTTTACTTTCTCTCCTCATTCATGCTCTTTTATTTTCTCTCCTCATTCACGTTCTTCCTTTTACTTCTCTCCTCATTTAAGCTCTCCCCTCTACTTTGCTTCTTCCTTTTGCCCCACTCGTCACTCAAGCCCTTATTTCTACTTACCTATCATTAAAGCCCTTACCTGCATCTCTCGTCATTTAATGCTCTTCCTTCCACCTATCTCATCTTTAAAGCCCTTCCTTGTAATTCTTTTGTCATTCAAACTCTTTTTTTCTGATTATTTATTTATTCAAACTCTTCCTTGTACTTCACCTGTCACCCAACTTCTTCCTTGTACTTCACTCAGCATTTAAAATCTTCCTTCCTCTTCATCCATCACTCAAGCTCTTCCTTCTGTTTCTTCTCATCATACAAGCCCTCCATTCTACTTCACTCAATCAAACGTTTTCAGCTATTTTGCTAATCATTCAAGCTCTACTTTTTACTTCTCTACTCATTCATGCTCTTCGTTTTACTTTCTCTCGTCATTCACACTCTTCCTTTTACTTTCTCTCCTCATTCACGCTGTTCATTTTAATTCTTTTGTCATTCAATCTCTCCCATTTACTTCACCTTTTCCTTTGGCCTCACTACTTGTCACTCAAGCCCTCATTTCTACTTACCTACCATTAAAGCCCTTTCATCTACATCTCTCATCATCTAAGCTCTTTCTTCCACCTATCTCATCTTTAAAGCCCTTGCTTGTAATTCTTCGGTCATTCAAGCTCTTTCTTCCACTTCTCTAATTATTCAAACTCTTCCTTGTACATCATCTTCATCCAAGCTCTTCCTTGTACATCATCTTCATCCAAGCTCTTCCTTGTACTTCATCTTCATCCAAGCTCTTCCTTGTACATCATCTTCATCCAAGCTCTTCCTTGTACATCATCTTCATCCAAGCTCTTCCTTGTACATCATCTTCATCCAAGCTCTTCCTTGTACATCATCTTCATCCAAGCTCTCCCTTGTACATCATCTTCATCCAAGCTCTTGTACATCATCTTCATCCAAGCTCTTCCTTGTACATCATCTTCATCCAAGCTCTTGTACATCATCTTCATCCAAGCTCTTCCTTGTACATCATCTTCATCCAAGCTCTTCCTTGTACATCATCTTCATCCAAGCTCTTCCTTGTACATCATCTTCATCCAAGCTCTTCCTTGTACATCATCTTCATCCAGGCTCTTCCTTGTACATCATCTTCATCCAGGCTCTTCCTTGTACATCATCTTCATCCAAGCTCTTCCTTGTACATCATCTTCATCCAAGCTCTTCCTTGTACTTCTTTCAACATTCAAGCTCTTTATTCTTCTTCACCTATTATTCAAGCTCGCCTTTCTGTTTGTCTCATCATTCAAGCCCTTCGTTCTACCTGATTCATTATTTAACCTCGCCGTTCTACATCTCCCATCGTTCAAGCTCTTCTTCTGCTTCATTCATCACTCAAACTATTCCTTCATCTTTGCACACCATGTGACCATTCAGGCTCTTTCTTGTACTTCTCTTATCATTTAAGCTTTTCTATTTCACTGATTATTCAAGCTTCTCTTTCTACGTGTCATCCTTTATGCTTTTCCATCTCCGGCAGACATCATTTTAGCCTCTTCCGTTTACTTTTCTCATCATTCAGGGTCTTCCTTCTACTTGTCTTCCTTCTACTTGTCTCACCATTCAAGCTCTTCCATCTATTTCTGTCAACATTTAAAGTCTTTGTCCAATTTCAATCATCATTCAACCTCATCCTTCTACTTCACTCACCATCCAAGGTCTTCATTCTGCTGTACTCATCGCCCAAGCTTGTTGTTTCATTTTCCCCATCATTTAGGCCCATCGTTGTACCTCACTGGTCATTCAGGCTCATTGTTCTACTTCACTCATCATTCAACAAGCTTTTACTTCATCTCTTGTTCTATGACCTCACCTGTGCCTTATTATTCTAAAACCTTTTCTTCAGTTTTCTCTTCTGCAGTGCTTGGGTGCGTATGTGTGTGTGTGTATGAATATGTGTACGTGTGTATGTGGGGTGTGTTGAGTGTGTGTGTGACACATGTGTTTTTTATGTGCCATTTTACAAGTTTTTGTTTTATATTAGTGTAATTTATTAAGTATGTATTATGAGATTGTTTGTATAAGATATTTTAGTAAATGTTAATGTAATATATTATGTACATGTATGTGAACAAGAGTGTTGAGCTCACTCAGCGGGGAATAGCGCTATAGAAAATTTATTATGTGCAGTTTTGTGCTTCTCCTCCTCACGTTTGTGCAAGCAAGTAAAAGGAAGACAGTGAATGAGGATAAATGTGTATGGAAATACCAGTATACACACCTTTAAGATAGATGTGTAGGCAATTGGTCAGTATACACAACTTTTAGATTGATGTGCAGGTAAAAACCCACTATACACATTGTTTCAGATACATGTGCATTAAGCGCCCAGAATACACATACTGATGTTAGATGTGTAAGGAAATACCTAATAGACACGTCTTTAGGACAGATGTGCTGGCAGATGCCCAGTGTACACATTTTCAATACAGATGTGCAGGGAAATACCCAGCAGAAACATCGTTGTGGTAGATGTGCAGGGATATATACACTATGCACATCTTTCAGATAGATGTGCATGCAGATGCCCAGTGCAGTGATATACTGAGTGTGCACATCTTTAAGATAGATGTGTGGGCAGATGCCAATGTGTACACATATTTAATACGGATGTGTTGGGAAATACCCAACAGACACATCTTTAAGATAGATGTGCAGGGATATATCCCGTGTGCACACCTTTCAAATAGATGTGTGGGCAGATGCCCAGTGTACACATCTTTAATACAAATGTGCATGGAGATACCCAGAAGACACATCTTTCATTTAGATGTGCAGGGATATACCCAGTATGCACATCTATAAGATAGATGTATGGGCGTATGCCCAGTGTACACATCTTTAATAGAGATCTGCAGGTAGATACACAGCATACACATCTTTAGGATAGATGTGCAAGGATCTACGTAGTGTCCACATCTTTCAGATAGATGTGTGGGAAGATGCCAAATGTACACATCTGTAATATAGATGTGCAGGGAAATACCCAGAAGAGACCTCTTTAACATGGATGTGAAGGGATATACCCAGTGTACACATCTTTAAGATGGATGTTTGAGCAGATGCCCAGTGTAGACGTCTTCAATGCAGATGTGGAGGATATTTACCCAGTAGACACATCTTTAAGATAGATGTGCAGGGATATGCTTAGTGGGCATATCTATAAATATATGTGCGGGCAGATGCCCTGTGTACACATCTTTAATATAGATGTGCAGGGAGATACTCAGCAAAGACATCTTTAGGATAGATGTACAGGGATATATACGCAGCATGCACATCTTTAACACAGATGTGCGGGAAGATGCCCAGTGTACAGATCATTAAAATAGATGTGCAGGGAAATACACAGAAGGCACATCTTTAAGATAGATGTGAAAGGATATAGTGTGCACATCTTTAAGATAGATGTGTGGGTGGATGCCTAGTGTACACATCTTTAAGACAGATGTGAAGGGATATATACCCAGCGTACACATCTTTAAGATGGATGTGTGGGCAGATGCCCAGTGTACACATCTTTAATATAGATGTGCAGGGAAATACCCAGAATATGCAGATATACGTAGCGTCCACATTTTTCAAATGGAAGTGCTGGCAGAGGCCCACTGTACACATCTTTAATATAGATGTGCAAGGAAATACCCAGAAGACACATCTTTAAGACAGGTGTGAAGGCACATCTTTCAGATGTGAAGGGATGTAGCCAGTGTGCACATCTTTAAGATGTGTGGGCAGATGCCCAGTGGACACATCTTTAATATAGATGTGCACGGAAATGCCCAGAAGACACATCTCTAAGACAGATGTGAAGGGATATACCCAGTGTACACATCTTTAAGATAGATGTGTAGGCAGATGCCCAGCAGACACATCTTCAACACAGATGTGGAGGATAATTACCCAGTAGACACATCTTTAAGATAGATGTGCAGGGATATACCTAGTGTGCACAACTTTAAATTTATATGTGGACAGAGGCCCTGTGTACACATCTTTAAAACAGATGTGCAGGAAGATACCCAACAAACACATCTTGTAGCATGCACATCTTTAAGATAGATGTGTGGGCACATGCCCACTGTAGACATCTTTAACATAGATGTGCAGGGAAATACTCAGAAGGCACATCTTTCAGATATATGTGAAGGGATGTAGCCAGTGTGCAAATCTTTAAGATATGTGGGCAGACGCCCAGTGTACACATCTTTAATATAGATGTGCACAGATATACCCAGAACACATTTCTAAGCCAGATGTGAAGGGATATGCATAAGAAAGTTGGTGTTTTACGTCCAGTGAACCGGTGTGGTTATATTTAGGGCTATATACCCAGTGTACACATCTTTAAGATAGCTGTGTGGGCAGATGCACAGCAGACACATCTTCATCACAAATGTGGAGGATGTTAACCCAGTAGACACATCTTTAAGATAGATGTGCAGGGATATAGCTAGTGTGCACAGCTTTATATATATATATATGTGGACGGATGCCCCGTGTACACACCTTTAAAACGGATGTGCAGGAAGATACCCAAGAAACACATCTTTAGATGTGAAGGGATATACATAGCATGCACATGTTTAAGATAGATGTGTGGGCACATGCCCGCTG
Organism: Alviniconcha strummeri; assembly: GCA_963584105.1. Taxonomy (NCBI): domain Eukaryota; kingdom Metazoa; phylum Mollusca; class Gastropoda; family Provannidae; genus Alviniconcha; species Alviniconcha strummeri. Next base: position 28,794,040 of record OY757541.1, on the reverse strand, counting down.
TACACATCTTTAATATAGATGTGTAGGGAAATACCCAGCAGGCACATCTTTGAGATAGATGTGAAGGGATGTAGCCAGTGTGCACACATCTTTAAGATAGATGTGTGGGCAGATGCCCAGTGTACACATCTTTAATATAGATGTGTAGGGAAATACCGAGAAGGCACATCTTTAAGATAGATGTGAAGGATGTAGCCCGTGTGCACATCTTTAAGATAGATGTGTGGGCAGATGCCCAGTGTACTCATCTTTAATATAGATGTGCACAGATATACCCAGAACACATCTCTAAGACAGATGTAAAGGGATATACATAAGTAAGTTGGTGTTTTACGCCCAATGAACCGGTGTGGTTATATCAGGGCGATATACCCAGTGTACACATCTTTAAGCTAGATGTGTGGGCAGATGCCCAGCAGACACATCACAAATGTGGACAATATTTACCCAGTAGACACATCTTTAAGATAGATGTGCAGGGATATAGCTAGTGTGCACATCTTTAAATATATATGTAGACAGATGCCCTGTGTACACATCTTTAAAACAGATGTGCAGGAAGATCCCCAAGAAACACATCTTTAGAATAGATGTGGAGGGATATACATAGCATGCACATCTTTAAGATAGATGTGTGGGCACATGCCCGCTGTACACATCTTAAATATAGATGTGCAGGGAAATACCCAGACGACACATTTTTACGATAGATGTGAAGGGATGTAACCATTGTGCACATCTTTAAGATAGATGTGTGGGCAGATGCCCAGTGTACACATTTCTAATATAGATGTGCAGAGAAATACCCAGAATACACATCTCTAAGACAGATGTGAAGGGTTATACCCAGTGTACACATCTTTAAGATAGATGTGTGGGCAGATGCCCAGCAGACACATCTTCAACACAGATGTGGAGGATAATTACCCGGTAGACACATCTTTAAGATAGATGTGCAGGGATGTAGCTAGTGTGCACATCTTTATATTTGGACAGATGCATTGTGTACACATCTTTGAAACAGATGTGCAGGAAGATACCCAAGAAACACATCTTTAGAAGAGATGTGAAGGGGTATACGTAGCATGCACATCTTTAAGATAGATGTGTGTGCAGATGCCCGCTGTATACATCTTTAATAGAGATGTGCAGGGAAATACCCAGAAGGCACATCTTTAAGATGTGAAGGGATGTAGCCAGTGTGCACATCTTTAAGATAGATGTGTGGGTAGATGCCCAGTGTACACATCTTTAATATAGATGTGTAGGGAAATACCCAGAAGGCACATCTTTAAGATAGATGTGAAAGGATGTAGCCAGTGTGCACATCTTTAAGATAGATGTGTGGGCATATGCCCAGTATACACACCTTTAATATAGATGTGCACAGATATACCCAGAACACATCTCTAAGACAGATGTGAAGGGATATACATAAGTAAGTTGGTGTTTTACGCCCAATGAACCGGTGTGGTTATATTAGGGCGATATACCCAGTGTACACATCTTTAAGCTAGATGTGTGGGCAGATGCCCAGAAGACACATCACAAATGTGGACAATATTTACCCAGTAGACACATCTTTAAGGTAGATGTGCAGGGATATAGCTGGTGTGCACATCTTTAAATATATATGTAGACAGGTGCCCTGTGTACACATCTTTAAAACAGATGTGCAGGAAGATACCCAAAAAACACATCTTTAGAATAGATGTGGAGGGTATATACATAACATGCATATCTTTAAGATAGATGTGTGGGCACATGCCCGCTGTACACATCTTTGATATAGATGTGCAGGGAAATACCCAGAAGGCGCATTTTTTAAGATAGATGTGAAGGGATGTAGCCATTGTGCACATCTTTAAGATAGATGTTTGGGAGATGCACACTGTGCACATCTTTAATATAGATGTTCAGAAAAATACGCAGAATACACCTCTCTAAGACAGATGTGAAGGGTTATACCCAGTGTACACATCTTTAAGATAGATGTTTGGGCAGGTGCCCAGCAGACACATCTTCAACACAGATGTGGAGGATAATTACCCAGTAGACACATCTTTAAGATAGATGTGCAGGGATGTAGCTAGTGTGCACATCTTTAAATTTATATGTGGGCAGATGCACTGTGTACACATCTTTGAAACAGATGTGCAGGAAGATACCCAAGAAACACATCTTTAGAAGAGATGTGAAGGGGTATACGTAGCATGCACATCTTTAAGATAGATGTGTGGGCAGATGCCCGCTGTACACATCTTTAATAGAGATGTGCAGGGAAATACCCAGAAGGCACATCTTTAAGATGTGAAGGGATGTAGCCAGTGTGCACATCTTTAAGATAGATGTGTGGGCAGATGCCCAGTGTACACATCTTTAATATAGATGTGTAGGGAAATACCCAGAAGGCACATCTTTAAGATAGATGTGAAGGGATGTAGCCAGTGTGCACATCTTTAAGACAGAGGTGTGGGCAGATGCCTAGTGTACTCATCTTTAATATAGATGTGCACAGATATACCCAGAACACATCTCTAAGACAGATGTGAAGGGATATACATAAGTAAGTTGGTGTTTTACGCCCAATGAACTGGTGTTGTTATATTAGGGCGATATACCCAGTGTACACATCTTTAAGATAGATGTGTGGGCAGATGCCCAGCAGACACATCACAAATGTGGACAATATTTACCCAGTAGACACATCTTTAAGATAGATGTGCAGGGATATAGCTAGTGTGCACATCTTTAAATATATATGTAGACAGATGCCCTGTGTACATATCTTTAAAACAGATGTGCAGGAAGATCCCCAAGAAACACATCTTTAGAATAGATGTGGAGGGATGTACATAACATGCCCATCTTTAAGATAGATGTGTGGGCACATGCCCGCTGTACACATCTTTAATATAGATGTGCAGGGAAATAGTCACTGTGCACATCTTTAAGATAGATGTGTGGGCAGATGTTCATTGCACACTTCTTTAGGATAGATGTGCAGAGATATACGTAGCATGCACATCTTTAACATAGATGTGCAGGCAGATGCCCAGTGTACACATCTTTGATATAGGTGTGCAGGGAAATATTCAGAAGACACATCTTTAAGGTAGATATGCAGGGACATGTACCCAGTTTGCACATCTTTAAGATATATGTGTGGGTAGATGCCCAATGTACAGAATATATATCTTTAAGACAGTTGTGCAGGGATATATACCAAGTGTGCATATGTTTAAGAAAGATGTTTGGGTAGATGCCCAGTGTACACATCTTTTATACAGATGTGCAGGGAAACAGCCAGAAGACACAAGATAAATGTGAAGGTATATACCGATTGTGCACATCTTTAAGATACATGGGTGGGCAGATGGTAATGTGTACATATCTTTAATATAGATGTGCAGGGAAGTACCCAGAACGCAACTGGGTAAATTGCCCAGTATGTACATTTTTGAGATCCATATATAGGGAAAAGTTTAGTAAACTCATGATTAGATAGTTTTGTTGGGACATTTTTAGTGTACATCTCTTTAAGATTGAGGTCTGTGGAAATACCGAATGTACACCTCTTTAAGACAGATGCAGAGTGAAATGCCCAGTAGACACATCTTTAATTGTTCAGGGAAATATGCCCAGTATACACATCTTTAGATAGACATGGGGGTAGATGCCCAGTGTATACACACATCGTTAAGATAGATGTACAAAGAAATAACCAGCGTATAGATCTTTAAGGTAGATGTGTACAGAAATATGAGTGTACACATCTTCAAGGTAGATGTGCAGGGATATACCTAGTATGCACATATTTAAGATATGCAGACACATGCCCATTGTAATGTCATGAAGACAGAATTGTGGGGAAATAGTAGGCACATCTTTAACATATGTGCAGGGAAGTACTCAGTATACACACATTTAGGAAAGCTGTGCAAGGATATACCCAGCATGCACATCTTTAAGACTGATGTGCGTGGACATTGATGTGTAGTATACACAACTTTAAGATATGTGTTGGCAAATGCCCAGTACACACATCTTTAAGTGAGATGTGTAGGGAACATTCTGGTATACATATCTTCAAGATAGAAGTGTGAGGACATGTCCAGTATTGATATCATTAAGACAAATATCTATATATATTCCCTGTATGCATATCTTTAAGACAGATGTGCAGTGATATACACAGTATGCATATATTTGAAATAGATGTCATAGGGAAATAACCAGTAGATATATGTTTAATTTAACTGTTCAGTTAATTGCCCATTATGTACATCTTTAAGGTAGAATTGTATCAAAATACCGATTAAGCCAGTGGCTAAGATGCCAACAGCATAGGGTTCTTTGTAAACAAGTCCATCAAGAATGCAGTATTAGGAAGCCAACCAGTTCCAAGCAGACTCATGACCACCCACCTGCGAACAAACCCGCTGAACACCACAGTGGTACAAGTCTACGCTCCAATATCAGCTTATGATGATGAACATATTGAAGACTTCTACAAGAAGCAGCAGGACGTCACTGACAAAGTGGAAAAGAAAAACAGCTTGACCAGACATGGTGACTGGAAAGCCAAAGTGGGCAAGGATGCACAAAACAACTGGGAGGATTTCATTGGCACCACGTGCAGTGACACTTCCAGTGACAGGGAAATACGCCTCCTGGAATTCGTCAGCTACAACATGATGCTGTCCAGCGCACTAGATCACAAAGCATCCCGAAGGTGAACCTGGCATGCCCTAAATGGTCAAACACCACCAGGCTGATTACATTGTAGTGCAGAGGCGGCACAGTTCTGGCATCAACAGAGCAAAGACAAGAACATTCCCAGGAGTGGACGTGGGCAGTGACCATGACTTGTCACGATGAACTTCAGAGTTCGCTTGAGGAGACTGAAGAAGCCAAAGAATGACCGGCTGAAGTTTGACCTCCAGAAATTGGAAGACCCTGCTATCTCCGAAGTGTTTCAAGCAGCAATAGGAGGAGAATTTGCTCCACCCCTCCTCCTGGAAGATCTTCAGGCCATCACAAACAACTTCAACACGATAATGATGGAAACAGCAAACAAGGTCCTAGGAAAAAGTCATCGCAAGTCAAAGCCTTGGGTCACAGATAAGATCTTAGACATGTGTGACACAAGAATAAAGCTGAAGAAGGTCAAGAACACAACTGAAGGAAAAGTAGAATATAGAAAAATCAGCAAGGAAATCAGGAAAGAGAAGCAAAGCAAAAATGGATAGACGATCAGTGTACAGACATTGAAGACAGCCTTTCAAGCAACACCAAGAAGCCCTACCACCTTGTGAAAGACATTACAAGAGAAAAGCAGGTCAAAATGGACACATCCAAGACAAGAATGGCAATGGCCTCACAGAAGGAAAGGAAATCATGAAAAGGTGGATAGAATACTGTTCAGAGCTATACAAGTTCCAGAGCAGAGGAGATCCAGGTGTTTTGAATGTTCATGAGTCGGCAAATGAAGACGACTACCCTAAACTGCGTGAAGAAGTAGAAGCCGCAAATAGATCACGGAAAATTGGAAAATCAGCAGCAGTCGACAACATCCCTGCAGAGCTGTTGAAACATGGAGGAGAGTCTGTGGTAGACATACTCACCATCGTCTGCAACAAGATCTGGGTGAGTGGCCAACTCCATGGACGCAATCGCTGATCATTGTGGTTCCGAAGAAAGGCAACCTCCAACTGTGCAAGAACTACTGGACCATCAGTTTGAGCCATGCAAGCAAGGTGATGCTCAGGATCATCCTGAATAGACTGAGACCCCAGGCAGAGGACATAATAGCCGAGGAACAAGCAGGATTCCGCAAGGGTAGGAGTATCGTCCTTTGTGAGAAGCGTCTCCAACACCAGAGAGACTAACTCTACCATTGGATGGCAGGAAAGGAAGCAGAACTAGCCAACCTAGCTCGTCAAACAGATGGACAGAGCATCCTCAAGATACGGAATGGAGATCAGTGCAGAAAAACAAAACTGATGGCAATTAAACAACGTCAGCACCATCACAGCAGACATTTCGGAATGGACTGGACAGGGAAACCATTTGCAGAGACCCAGGCACTGGTACACAACGGCAGCAGATGGAAGAGACTAGTGCATAGCTTGTCAGGACGGCGCCCCGACGACTCCACTGCAAGTTAATGGAGCAAGGCAAGGCAAGGCACCCATTAGGCACAGCTTTAAGATAGCTGTGTGTGAAAATGCTCAGTATATGCATCTTTTAGACTGTGTGTGTGGAAGTATCCAATAAAATATCTTCAAGATAAATTTGTGTATGTAGTTGTGTGTGTGTGTGTGTGTGTGTGTGTGTGTGAGAGAGAGAGAGAGAGAGAGAGAGAGAGAGAGAGAGAGAGAGAGAGAGAGAGAGAGAGTAAATCAAACATGAATTGAGTGACTCAGAAAGTTCGGGTTGAATGGCGATGCGACTTGACCGCCGACATGGACGTGTCGGTGGTTGTTGCATTCCCGGTCTGGACTGGCGATGGGTTCCAGGCAGCGGGGCCCAAACGCGTGGATGCCCGGTCACCCTTCTCCCTGTACCTGCACGGTGGGAGTGTTTGGGGGGCAGGTGTCGTCACAGGGGTGTGGAGGTCGGGAAGGGGGGTACAGCGGGGGGTGGTCAGGGAGACTAACAGGAGTGAGGGGAGGGGAGGGCGTTGAGACAGCGGCATGCAAAGCCGGGGATTTCGAGCTTCGGCTGCAGCCAGCAGGGCTGTCCGACTATTGGTGTTATGTGTACACTAGGAGGTGCACAGGCTACTAAACACGCTGCACAACTTGGACTGTCCTTGATGTTTTTCAAATTAAGCCAAGTACACTGAGAGACAGAAATTCCGCAACTGACTTTTATAAAGTTTGTAATTGGGTGTTAAAGTCCTGTTTACCCCAGGACAGCCAAACTCATCATAAGTAAATATACATGCTTCAAAGATCTTCTGATACATATAAACCCTTTCTCAAGTCAAATCTACAAAATCAATCCCTAAAAAACCAAAATCAAAATGTCATATGGCATAATGCCTAATCAGCATAAGGCTAGGACATGCTGATGTCATCGACCATACAATCTAATTTATCGATACCAGTTTTAAAAAAAGTATAAAGAAATGGACAGCGAAAGTCTTTTTTTTCCTTCTTTTAAAAAACCCCGTTTTAAATGCATAACCAGTGGCAAATGGCAGTAAGTAACATGGCAGCAAGCTGCACATACCACCCACTAGCATGCATGTCCTAGCTGCTCCAAAAACACCATTAAAAAAAATAGTTAAAAAAGCAACAGAACGTCTTGGAGAATTTGGAAAAAGTGAGGAAAATGGATCATTAGCATAAAGAGAAAGATAAAAGCAGATAATAAAGCAAATCAGTAGGTAATATGGAAAGTGGCTTTCATGTAAAAAAATTTTTTTAAAGCTTATGTTGCGGAATTTCTGCCTCTCGGTGTATATCTAAAGGAAATAATTGCAACATTTTCTGTTTGAACAAGTCCTGGAACATTTGCTGCTTTTTTACTTCTTTTTTTCCAGAAGCTGTTTGAGCTAAATCTTTGAATAAATGCGTGATTATAACATATGCTGAGCTGGATCCGTGCATACCATTTTGATGACCTGGACGGTCTTAGTTTTTTTGTGAAATTGACATGTGTTTCAGTTAAGGTAGATGATTTGATGCTTTAGAGTAAGGACTTGACGAAATGTATTTTTCTCAGAACTGTTTCAGCTAAGTCTTCCAATGAGTGCATAACATATGCTGAACTATAGATCCGTTTATACCTGGACGTAAGAGGCATGAAGTTACAAGAAAGGTAAAACTGCACATGTAAAATGTCTCAATAACTTCTTGGTCAATTGAGTTAAAAAATTTGTGCTATTTTGAAACACGTAAACTGGTCATGACAGATTTCATTTTATGAGTTTGGCATGTATTTCAATTTATATAGATGATGTATGTTTTAAGGACTTGACAAAACCTTTTTATTTTAAAACTTTTTGGAGACTGTTATTTAGGCAAGATCTTTCAAGCTTTGCAAGATTTTTCAACTAACCTCCTTTGAACTTTATATTTTCAAACAGGATTTGGTGACCTCGGTCGAATTTCACGTCCACTGCAACATCTGAAATGAACCGAACGTTCCTTTTTCTTGGCATGTCCATGTCTGGTTTAATTCTCATGACAGTTGGGAAAAAATAATTGTGTTTTCCAGTTTTAAATTTGAGTTAAAAAATTACAGGAAAGAAAATAACAGGAGTGGAAATTGAACCACAGACCTCTGGCTTTGGTCTTTGTGCAACAGAGGCAACTGCTAAGTAGACAAGCTCATGCGGTAGTTTAGGACCCACTCCTTTCAATACGGTGGTATGCAGCCTGTGTGTTCATTGGATGAGTATTAGCACTTTAATGTTTTTTAGGCTTACATCCCTTTGACTGAGCAAGAACTTGGTATGTTAATTTCTCTTTTTTACATAATTGTGTTCATTTGCGAAGGTATAGACCAGAAAAACTTTTTTGTGGAAGTGACCAAAGCATACATGGATGAGCATGTGAAATTTGACTCCTTTGATGAGGAAATTTAGCTTTGTATAACGATGAAACACACACACACACACACACACAGAAGGGGGTGGGGAGGGGGGAGACGAACAAAAACATGAGAATGAAAATCTGATGGGAGTTGTATGGAAGTATATAGGAGGGAGGTCTACCATTGCTAAAAAGATGAGATATTGAAAGACATTTTAATGTGGATGTGGTAAATGTCTAGCTGTCACTCTGGGGGAAGTTTTACTGGGTACAGTGGCCTTAAAAAGAGAAAGATCATGGAGCTTGGTGTTTAACACTGTTGGGCAGTCATAATGGAATAACGGGCATGAGGTGTGTTGTTTCAGAGCCCCTCTAAGACCTGTATTTATTTTTGAGGCTAATATAACCAATTTGTCATTGTGACAAGAGACATGCCTATGTCACATGGCCACTTGTTCTTGCCCAGGACATGGTCATAATTTAATTAACTCGTAGGTCACATAATTATTATGATGGCCTTTTGTAACCAGAAACAGCCATTAGTAACCGGGTAAACTGTTCCAGCCCTTGTCCCCGTTGGTCTCTCCACACCCATACCAGGTTTTGCCTGTGGAGTGGACTGCAGCTCAAAGATGCCACACTATTATGTCTGTGTTGCTATTTCAGGCATGGTGAATCCACTTGTATTCGGCAACAGGTTGTAAACAGGCTCAAGATTCCCCAGGGTCTCTCCACACTATTGCTTCATTGGGGGAGTGAAGTTCCCTCAAGGGGAGGGGTCTGCAGTGATTCACCGTAAGAAAAACAACCTGCTGCAAAAACAACAAAACGACACAAATTAGGTCTGTGTCACAGCCTCTGGTAGGGTGAATGAATTCATTTGTAACTGGACACAGGTCATAAACAGGCTCAAGATCCCCCAGGGTCTCTCCACACTATTGTTTCATCGGTGGAGTGAAGTTCCCTGGGGGGGGGGGTCCACAGTGATTCACCGTAAGAAAAACGACCTGCTAAAAAAAAAAAAGAAAGAAGAAGACACATTATGTCTGTGTCAAAGCCTCTGGTTGGGTGAATTAATTCACTCGTAATTGTAAACAGGTCGTAAACAGGCTCAAGATCACCCAGGGTCTCTCCACACTATTGTTTCATCGGTGGAGTGAAGTTCCCTCGGGGGGGGGGGGGGGGTCCACAGTGATTCACCATAAGAAAAATGACCTGCTAAAAAAAAGAAAGAAAGAAGAAGACACATTATGTCTGTGTCACAGCCTCTGGTTGGGTGAATTAATTCACTCGTAATTGTAAACAGGTCGTAAACAGGCTCAAGATCCCCCAGGGTCTCTCCACACTATTGTTTCGTCGGTGGAGTGAAGTTCCCTCAAGGGGAGGGGTCCGCGGTGATTCACCGTAAGAAAAACGACCTGCTGAAAAAAAAGAAAAAAAAGAAAGAAGACACATTATGTCTGTGTCACAGCCTCTGGCTGGGTGAATTAATTCACCTGTAATTGGGCACAGGTTGTAAACAGGCTCAAGATCCCCCAGGGTCTCTCCACACTAATGTTTCGTCGGTGGAGTGAAGTTCCCTCAAGGGGAGGGGTCCGCGGTGATTCACCGTAAGAAAAACAACCTGCTGCACAAAAACGACACTATGTCTGTGTCACAGCCTTTGGCTGGGTGAATTAATTCACTCATAATTGTAAACCGGTCGTAAACAGGCTCAAGATCCCCCAGGGTCTCTCCACACTATTGTTTCGTCGGTGGAGTGAAGTTCCCTCAAGGGGAGGGGTCCGTGGTGATTCACCATAAGAAAAACTACCTGCTGGAGGGGAAAAAAATAAAAAAAAAAGAAAGAAAGAAGAAGACACATTATGTCTGTGTCACAGCCTCTGGCTGGGTGAATTAATTCACTCGTAATTGTAAACAGGTCGTAAACAGGCTCAAGATCCCCCAGGGTCTCTCCACACTATTGTTTCGTCGGTGGAGTGAAGTTCCCTCAAGGGGAGGGGTCCACGGTGATTCACTGTAAGAAAAATGACCTGCTGAAGAAAAAAGAAAGAAAAAGAAAAGAAAGAAAGAAGAAGACACATTATGTCTGTGTCACACCCTCCGGCTGGGTGAATTAATTCACTCGTAATTGTAAACAGGTCGTAAACAGGCTCAAGATCCCCCAGGGTCTCTCCACACTATTGTTTCGTCGGTGGAGTGAAGTTCCCTCAAGGGGAGGGGTCCGCGGTGATTCACTGTAAGAAAAATGACCTGCTGAAGAAAAAAAGAAAAAAAAAAAGAAAGAAAGAAGAAGACACATTATGTCTGTGTCACAGCCTCCGGCTGGGTGAATTAATTCACTCGTAATTGTAAACAGGTCGTAAACAGGCTCAAGATCCCCCAGGGTCTCTCCACACTATTGTTTCGTCGGTGGAGTGAAGTTCCCTCAAGGGGAGGGGTCCGCGGTGATTCACTGTAAGAAAAATGACCTGCTGAAGAAAAAGAAAAAAGAAAAAAAGAAGAAGACACATTATGTCTGTGTCACAGCCTCCGGCTGGGTGAATTAATTCACTCGTAATTGTAAACAGGTCGTAAACAGGCTCAAGATCCCCCAGGGTCTCTCCACACTATTGTTTCGTCGGTGGAGTGAAGTTCCCTCAAGGGGAGGGGTCCGCGGTGATTCACTGTAAGAAAAATGACCTGCTGAAGAAAAAAAGAAAAAAAAAGAAAGAAAGAAAGAAGAAGACACATTATGTCTGTGTCAGTCTCTGGCAGGGTGAATTTGTAATTGGATGCAGGTCGTAAACAGGCTCAAGATCCCCCAGGGTCTCTCCACACTATAGGTTCGTCGGTGGAGTGAAGTTCACTCAATGGGAGAGGTCCATGGTGATTCACTGTAAGAAAAACGGACCTGCTTTACAAAGACGACACAGTCTCTGTCACTGCCTCTCGCAGTGTAAAGATTCCCCATAGGTTCTCCACTGTCCTGTTGGTGGATTGATTTTTTCTCAAAGGGAAAGTTCCATGCTGATTTACCGTAAGAAAAACTACTTGCATAACATGTACAAAGATACTGCAAATCTATGTTCTTGGGCTTCTGGCTTGGTGTTAAAACTGGTTCACCGTTCACCAGTCAGTGAAACGGTGGACACCCAAGAGTAAAATGCCTGTCAAAATTAGAAGAGGTTCTCAACAGGGAAATATCTGAACTGCACAAAACCCCACGATGCCCACCAGCTATTCCATTATGACTTGCCCAAATTCACAAATCTGATTCGGTCTCCTGCTTATTGGGGAATCCTGCATGCAAGGGGTTTAAGGGGTTTTGTTTTTGTTTTACACAACAAAGTACAATTTTCACCACCCCATTTTATTGTAAGAGGATTATAGAGCCGAAGGACAAGAGTGAGCTGTAGATAGAAATGATCTGTTGGGAGGCAATGTTTTGCTTTATCGCACTTCTCCCCATTTCTCAAGTGTTTATAAAATTTCAGATAGAAGTTTGATATGCTTATTTTGCAGAAGTGTTTATAAAATTTCAGATAGAAGTTTGGTATCATGCTTATTTCGCAGAAAAAGCAAAACAAAGGTGATTTTGAGCCAGTGGCGCCCACTCCTTATACTATGAAAATATTCTCTCTTTTTAGTACTGATCCGAAATGTTTCTTAGTTTGTTAGAAAGTTTGTTAGTTTGTTAGAAAGTTTGATCAGGCTATTCCAGATGTTCATGTTTGGCATAGCTGATGGGCCATGACTGAGATTTCTTAAGAAGAGTTTGTATGAAGGTGCATGTAAAATATATAAAATAATAACACATTGAATGAATCTATTCATATTGATTTACACAAATATGAAAGTGTGCACAACTGGAGAGAATCAGACGGACTGGACACATTGCCAAGACCCAGAAAGAGGTTTCAGCAGCTACTTGCTGTCATTCATTCTTCCAGTAAAACATCCTGCAGTTCGGTCATTTACTGAGATTTGTGTGGTCAAAAGACACTGGAGATTGAAACTGAGTAGATTTTAGCTGGAAGGCAAAACTATATGCAAATTCATCGATGCATTTTAATGGCTTTTGTCAAGCAACAAATAAGTAAATAATTGAATTTTAACGTCGTGTCAACTGCACAGGAGCACATCAGAACAATCAGTCGCTGTCTTAAGTAAATGCATGTTTTAAAACTGTTTTTATGTGTAAGCCCAATACAGACAGCCAGACAGAAAGATTTGCCAATAATACATGCCACACTCGATTTATCCGGCAAAATGTTTGTACTGGTACTTTTGTATATTGAATGATATGAGGATATGGGAATTGGCTATATCGATCAATTTCAAATTGAAATTCTTGTACTATGATTTTCACTTACAAAAAAGCACTGTGTTGAGCCTTGTACCTGATGGCACTGTCTGCGTTTGTTTATGTGCGTATGTTAAGATTTTGGACAAGTCTTGTCCAATCTCCTGTTCAGCAATGTTCTAATGATCTGTATTTATAAGTTATATGTGGGCTGTGTGAGCAAAGAAAACAGTATTTCACTTCTTCTTTTTTTTTTTTTTTTTCCCCCCCAATGAGACAGTCCACAGCAACTAGCAGATTTTTAGCAATTCGCCTTTTTTAAGCAAGAAAAGGATAAAAAGTTATTTTACAAGAGAACCATATTGTTCCTTTTACATATATAACTTATACTCTACCACAACACAATTCAGTAATAATCAATGCCATGGTTTTTGGCAGCAATTCTTGTTATGTCCCAAAGCTAAGATTGATTCCATTCCGGGATTCTTTAATTTTTTTTTTTTTTTTTTATCTTAGTTACATAGAAGAATGTGACTCTAATTACTGAACTTCTTTTCTTGTCTGCTTCTTTTCCAGCAGATAATGACTTGCAATCAGGCTGATTTGAAATTAGATTGAGTATGTTTTGTTTGCCCTCATTGCCTGTATGGTCAACAGGGTGTTAAACTGTCATGATGGACGCTTGACATCCAGCTTTGTACCCATCTACGACAGCTGAAGGAAATTGGCATGTTGAGCTCTGGATGAAAAATGTACAAGGTGGCATGTGTGCGCATTATGAAAAATGTACAAGTCCATGAATATTGCTTAGGGTGGCATGTATACGCATTATGAAAAAAAACAAAAAAAAAACGTACAAGTCCACGAGTATTGCTTAGGGCGGCATGTGCACACATTCTGTATGAAGAAATTTACACTAACCTTCAACACGTTAATTTGTAAACTGATAATAATAAAATTAATGGTGGCAGTAGTGATACTTTTCATATTCATATGCCCATTTATCTTTATTTTATTTGTCTGTCCAGTCAGTGTAAAGTGTCCAGAGTGTTAGAAGCTTGTAAGCAATGTTCAGTACTAACATATCTGAATAACCAGCTTGTTTGGCTAGTTCCCTATCGCAGAACAGAGAAAAAAAAAATTAACATTTGTTTTGTATTTTATTTTGTGGATTTGCTTTTGTAGCTGTATCAATTTTTATATTAATATTATATTTTAAAATACTATACCATTTTATGGGTATACATGAATAATTTTGTGTGCTAGTGTTGCATTAGTGTAATCATTGTTGATGTGTGTTCATCAGTTAGTTTTGAATTTGTGCCATATAAATAACACTGATTGATTGAGTGATTGATATTATGCTTCTGACTAACAACCCAGCCTGCAGTTCTTCAACCCCCCCCCACCCCCCCACCCCCCACCCCCCAACCCCCATGTATTGATCTGCCGCGACAAGACCAGGCCCATCTCTCTTCCCATTCCCCCCCCCCCCCCCTCCTTGTTTCAGCTTTTTATATCCAAGACCAGATTGTTCTACAGATTGTCCTTAATATGCTTTTTAGCATCTGAGGACTAAGTAAGTATCGACTACCCACGGCAGAGATGGAAGGTGCTTTGAAAGCAGTATTTCAACAAAATGCAATTGACAGCATTCAGGAGCTGTGTGAAAGTCGAGGTGGCCGTCCTGGGCTTTCCGTCCTAATGAGCCTTACAGTTTCTGTGGATGTAAAGCAACATTGAACCATGCGTACGCACTGGTCACAGTTTGTCCCTAATATGTCAACCTGACATCCGAGGACATTAAGCTCTACATCATCATCGTGAAAATTATGGGAGAGTTGCGGGAGAAGGTGACGGCGTAGTTGTCATACTCAGAGTGACCAGCAATCGTGCCAAACAATATGAGCCGGCTCGGCCTTAGTACGAGATGGCTGTGCTGTTGAGACGTAAGTCATCTAGTCAGCCGAGGAGGGATTGACGATGAGCTGAGGAGTTCATTGACACTGCAGCAGGAATGGCAAACTGAGACACCAATGAGGCAAGTACAGATTTATAAACATTCTCAAGTTATGAAAGTATGCAGACTGTGGCCCAGAAGTGACTTGGCTGAAAGACCTTGGTCACGAAATTGAAAGCGATATTGGGCAATGGAGTAAATTCATAATGAACTTTTCTTCCTTTTTATTTAGTCTTTTCGCATAAGTGATATTAGATTAATCTTACAAGTATAGCAAGATAATGACACATGTCAGCAAGTTACATCAATGGTGACAATGACAACTGAAATTATTTTTTTTAAAGTAGAAGAAAAAATTTGTGAGCTAGGTCACAAGAGTGAAAGTGAGGTTGGATTACTGTGGGGCATGTTTTCTCAGTGATGTAATTTGCATCATGGATTTTCATCTTGCATGCCTGTTTTTTTCCCCCAGTCATTGTATGGATGATATGCTTTTGACATTCATTGTACATGTTTTTAAATTAACAAGCCTTTTTCTTTTCTTTTTTTTAAGTTAAGTTGAATTGACCTATGAGGTGTTGACCTGACTGGTACGGAAGAAGCAAGTGTTGGCAAGATGACCAAGCTTGATGTTGCGAGTTATCACTCTGCCATCAGAGCAGCAGCTTGGACTTCAGTTTCGGCGTGCCGGTCACACTGAGATGAAAGGTTTGGTTTACATCCTCCAAGTTCTGTTGCAGAGCTCTGTCAGTGTACTCATATACTTGACTCATTTCTGTCTGTCAGTGCACGGTCATTTAGCGTGTGTCTGTCAGTGACTGGCATTTAATGTGTGCAATGACAGAGTTCTGCAACCGTGTGTTTTTGTTTTTTTCCTGTGAAACTTAGCAACTTAGCATTTGCTTTTGACCCTGCCAGTAGTGGTCGCCTGCACTAGTATGGTTTGCGCAATAAGACATTTTAATTTTGTTTTTGTTTTTTTAAAGTTTACTCAATTGTGTCATTACTGTTTGCTAAGCAGCCTTCATGGTAGACTGCGATAGCCTACTTGATGGTTCTGGTTGGAAGAGCTGCATGTAAATGTTTTTGTCATTAGTTCTCTGTAGAGCACAATAAGTTTGACTCCGGTTAGAGAATAGTGCTATGTAAGAATTTTCCTTCTTCTTCTTCCAATTATTATTATCATTTTTGCCTTTTGTACTTTGCAGTGTCCTAAACTGGATTTCACTCCTCGGAAAATTGCGTGTTTGTTGCTGTTGTTGCCATTGCTGGTAGTGGTGTTGTCATTACTGTTGTTGTTGTTGCTGCTGCTGCTGTTGTTGTTGCTGCTGTTGCTGTTCAGTTGCTGCCGCTGCTATTGCTGATCCATTCAATTTATTGCACAGATCTAACAGTTTCTTTTCACTTTTTCTTTCTTGTAGCTCTGCAGTGCAGAAATCCAGTGCGGAAACTGGGCTCCAGAGGAGATTGCCACAGCCGAGTATTAAGGATGTTCCAATGACGACACATTCACAGTAGACCCTACCTCGGTCCAGTTGTCTGTCGACTGCCTGTGTCAGGATGGGCAGGTGTTCAGAGTGGTGGAAGCTGATAATGTCACCAGAACTTGCTGTGAGTTTTTTTTTCTTTTTTCATTCTGTGATGGATTTCATTTCAAGTATCCTTCTATTGTGTATTCTGGGTGGTAACCCCAAAGCAATGTGGGCAAAAACATTGGGCATTTAATTTTAAGTTGCAGTTACACTTATCTATTCTCCTCAGTACTTGATGTTTTAGGGTATTTGTTGACTACTAGCGTAGCCTGGAATCAGTAGATTTAGAAGAAAACATTTCATTTGAGACATAGTTTGCTATGTCCCCCCCCCCTTCTTTGTGCGAGTTGTTTCCATGGTTCAGTATGTATAACAAGGATGTGTCAACTAAGTGTTAGTGCAGATGTTAGAACACGTTTTTAGAGCTTGAAACTTTGGAGACCTGCCAAATGGGGCTTTGTGATCAGCACACTTACATTGCGCAGCTGATTAAGACATGTTGTAAGGAAAGGCATATTTCCATTGATTTCAGTGAATTGTCTGCCGGGGTATTACTATGACAGAGCAGGCAATAACTGTGAGCTGTGCGCAGAGGGCAGCTACACGGCTGAACCTCGCCAGACCTAGTGTGTGGCCTGTCCTGAGGGAACCACCACCACTGCTCCAGGCTCCATGTCCTCTGAAGACTGCTTTGGTAGGGCTGTGTGTGTGCGTGTATGCATGTGAGTGTGTGTGAGTGAGGGGTGCATGCATACATGTGTGTGTGTGGAGAAAGCATAAGCCCACATAAGATGGGGGGGGTGGGGGGGTGGGGGTTAGAAAGAGAATGTATGTGAGTACATGCATGTTTGTTCATCTATTGGTGTGTGAAGAAATGAAAGACCCCATCGAGGAAAACAGTAAATGTTGCCAGTGGTGAGGTGAGAGCTTGCTGCCCAGTGGTCATTTGCATGAAAACTCAAACATGAGGGAACAGATACATGTCCAACTCAGCTCCCCTCCCTACCACTAACCCCCAGTAAGCAGTGATGAAAATGATGGGAGCTGTCTGGAGGCAAGTAGATTTTGTGGTGTAGACTATGTTTCTGATCATTTTGCCTTCCATCTTACAGATGTTTGAGAACTTGGACAGGAAATAAGCAGCATTGAGAACGGTGGGAAATGCTTGGAGGCGAGTAGGTTTTGCTGTGTAGACTGTATGTTTCTGATTGTTTTGCCCTCCATCTTACAGATGTCCTCCGTGTTACAGATGTGTGCGAGCTGGGGCAGGAGATCAACGGTGATGGGAACTGTCAGCCATGCCCTTGAGGGTTGTACCGAGAAAGCCATGACCTGCCCGTCTTTCTTGCCTCCATGGCTGGGCCATGCCCACAGTGGGGGCCATGTCTCTGCAGGACTGCTGTGTTGGTCAGTGAACCGCTTCTTTGAACTTAAAAAAAAATAAAAAACTTAAAAAAGATTAACATCATACAGGCAGGGATAATACTCCAAGCATTATTAAATAGAATATATATTACTTATGGAAATGCACTGTAAAAAAACACGGTATCATGCAAATCAATATGATTAACAGACTAAGCACAAGTATTATTGTTGTTGTTTTCATCCTATCCACATCAAAATTCCACTTGAAAGACCAACACTCAACATCAAATTCCTTAGGCCGTATACTCCACACTAAATGTATTTATGATATCAAGTATCAGAATCTTCCATCATTGTGACTATGGATGGCCTAACTACCAGTCTGGTCTTCAGAGCAGGATTTATCTTTGACAGTGTGTTCACTGCTACAGAACTATAGATGGTGCCAGTTATGTTTAAAACCTGATCTTTTGTTAGAGAAGGGGTGGACTGTCCTGAAGGTGACCTTTCAGCAGGGCTTCCACCATATTGCTAGCTTGCTTGCTTTTGGTCAGTGTAAACAAATGAGTGAATAATCAGCTACAGGAGAGAAAAAAATATTGCTGACTCCTCTCCTCCTCCTCACCCCAACAGAGACTGTTTGAGAGTTATACAACCCCAGCATGCTTGTTTCAGACCTGTGCAACAACATCTGCGACAACCAGGGGGTGTGTGACTACCAGGTGGATGGAGAGCCATTCTGCAACTGCAGGCATGGTTACACAGGGCAGCACTGTCAGGAGGAAGACCTGGGTGAGTGCTGCTCACCACTGTCCTCATTGGCAGGCGTTAGTGTTGCCACACATTAGTGTTGTTACATGTTAGTTAATGTTGCCATACATTAGTTAGTGCTGATACTCATCTTGGCAAGACTTTCCCAAGTCTACGTCACAACAAGATAGGTGACATGGGCGAGCATTCTGGACATTTGGTTACCTGCTGGTATTGAAATCTGTGCACTGCAACATGTGTGCTTTATGAGACCTTTCAGGCACAGTTTCACAATATTTTTACAGGCGTAGAAATCTGAGGAAGAAGTCTCATGACCAAATTTACTGATCTCACCACCATATGGCGCCTATAATGAGGGTTACGAGTCAGAATGTGACAGCACTCCATCCCAACTTACTGTTCACAAGCAGTCCTCTTCCTCCACCTCCGCCTCCTCCCTCTCCATTACCCCACGATGGAATCACTCCACATTTGCCAACTCTAATGAGGTACTCATTCAATCTACTCAGTTCTAATCAACTTTTCTTCCCCATGCTTGCAACTCAGTACACTCACAAGGAAAGCAGTTATGCTTACTTGACGTTGATTTTGACTTCTTTACATTGCATGAGTTTGACATAATCCTGTCTTCTTTTTTTAGGAAACGGATGTGATTTTTAATTTTCATATTTTTGTATTTTCTTAAGTAGTGATTAATAAGTAGAGAGGGAAAGTAAGTGAATACGGTTTTGTTTGTTTGCTCCCAAGAACGCTTTTATTTTATTTGTAAATGTTGATGGATTGGCAAGGGATTGTTTATCTTTGGGTAGTGCATTCTAGTATCAGTTGCATTTTGCATAGCCGCATGCTGTTTGAACTGGATCTGATTTGATTTGCCTTGAACATAGCCAGTGACTTGTTGATGACTTTGATCTGACTGGCCAGCATCTTCTTGATTTGACTTTGGCCATACGCCAGTGACTTGTTGATGACTTTTAATTTGATTGGCCAGCATCTTCTTGATTTGCCTTGAACATAGCCAGTGACTTTTTAATGACTTTGATCTGGCCAACAGCTGACTAATAGCTCATTGATTTGCTTTCATGTGAGTAGTCATTAAGTTAAATTTAACTTGCTGACTGATGACTAATCTGATCAGCCAGTGGCTTGTTGACTTTGCATGGATCTGACAATGTGTTCAGTGACTTTGATCTGATTACCAGAGATTTGCTGGTTCACAATGGTCTCTGCAGTCACTGTAGATTGGCAAAGTGGTTTAAGTAGTGTGGTGTTGTTTCCTACCTTTTTGTAGGCCCAGTTTCTTAAAATCTTCACCTACTCCTCATACACCCAATATTGAGAGCACTGAGATGCCCCCCATTAGCTTAGCTGGAGAACATAATTATAGAACTTGTTGGAAGGCCAACAGTGTATACACAACAGTGCTTAATTGTTATTATTTATATTTATACACAACAGTGCTTAACTGTTATTATTTATATGTATGCACAGTAGTGCTTAATTGTTATTTATATGTATGCAGAACAGTGCTTAATTGTTATTATTTATATGCCTTTATCTCAGCAAGTGTTCTGCAAGCATACAAATTCCTCACATTCAAACCGTATTGACAAAACGTATTGAAGTTGCTGCTCTAGGCCACAAGATGCGACAGTTTATTAACTGTTTCTTGCAAAGCTACATGTTGCTTATATTTCTCTTTACTTTAGTTAATTTAACTAACATTTTTTTTTAATACATGAAGCTTTATAAGCCTTGGACAATTTGATCACATATGTGACCCTCATTGAAAACTTTCTGGGGCTGATCTGCCATCACACAGTCGGATTGGAGCACACCCCAAGCTGGCTGTGCAGTGCCAAAAAGTATGTAGGAGGAAAAATTGACTTATGCAACAGTGCGTAACTGTAGAGAGGGCAGGAGAGGAAGAGAATACTAGTGGTCTGTAGACACTGAGTGAATCGTGTTTATTAATCGTGTTTATTAATGTCAGTGTATGCAACCTGGTTTATAGACTGGTCCTTTGTTTCTACTTCTTTCTGTGAAGCGACTGCAATCATCGTGTTGATTATTTTGTCACTTTACAGAGGGTCAGCAGTGCGAAAAAAAGAAAAGAAAAGAAAAAAATCACTAAATATTGTTTTGGATTACTGCAGTCTGGAGGCCCTCGACACAATGTGTCGATGGCCTTGGCCTCAATGACTTCCTGGGGCAGGTCATTCCAGTCTCTGATGGTTCTTGGCAGGAATGAGTACTGCTGGTACTGGGTTCTGCAGTGTTGCTGCGAGAACTGCTGGTTGTGTCTTTGTCGTTGATGTGGGTGGGGTGGGGTGGTGGCGGTTGTAGCTTGTTCTTAATTCCATCGGTGGCAATGATGTTGTGGATTCTGTACAGCATTGCCAACTGAGCTGTCTTTCTTCGGCCTTGGAGGGAGGTCCACTTTAGGTCTTCAATCATAGCGGAGGCGCTGGACGTTCTTCTATATCGTTACATGACGAAACACCTGCTTGACGCTGGATGGCCTCAATGTTGTCGATATATTGCTGGGTGTATGCTGGGTGTATGGGTCCCAGACAGTACACGCATACTCAAGAGCTGGCCGAACACATGACTTGTAATTAAGCCATCTCCTTAATCTTCCTGGAGCAGATCTTCAGGTTTCTCTTGAGGAAGCCTAGGGTCTTGTTGGCTTTTATGCACACGTTGTTGATGTGCTCGCTCCAGTTCATGTCCCTGCTGATGGTAACACCCAGGCACTTGGCAGTGCTGACAGTCTCTGTCCATGTAGTTCGGGCACTGCTGACCACCGCTGCCTGCCTTCTGTTATTCAGGAAGTCAGAGATCCATCTGCTGATTTCCCCTTGGATGCCGTACTGGTTGAGCTTGTGGATCAAGAGACTATGATTAACCTTACTGAAGGCCTTAGCAAAGTCCACAATGAGGATGTCTGTTTGCTGTCCATGTGCTAGGTTCTTCTTCTTTCCTAAGATGCCCACAATCATGTTGATGATTATTCCGTTCTCAATCAGCTCATCTGCAAACTCGAGGAATTGTGTCTTGAAGGATCTCTTCTTCCGGAATTCATGTTGTTGGCTGCACAGTATGTTGTTCCGTTCTAGATGGTCCATGATGGTAATAGTCAGGATGTGCTCCAGCACCTCGCAGCATACACTAGTGAGCGACACTGGTCGGTAGTTAGCAGGTCATAGTGTTTCCGGTTTTTTTAATACTGGTGTTACATGTACATCTTTCCAGTCCACTGGTAACAAGCCAGTGTCTGCTGATGACTGGAATATGAGCGTCAGAATGGGAGTTACCTCCTCTGCTAGTTCTTTCAAGACATGAGGGCTGATGTTGTTTGGGTCAGCTGCTTTGCCCGGGCTGAGGTTGTAGAGCGGTTTTCTCACACCCGGTACACTTATTATCTTGTCAATTGTAGGGAAGTTGATGGAGGGCCTACTGCACTTCTCATGGACCTCTTCTTTGGTGTATGTCCTCCTTTCGCTGTACACCGACTGAAACTGCCTGTTGAGTATTTCAGCCTACTCTTTGGAGTCCGAAATAAGGCGTCCTTCTTCCTTTAGTGGGCGACCCCTACGTTGGATGACTTTTGGTGCTTAATGTAAGTCCAAAAGCGTTTGTTCTTGGTGGCTTGCTCAGAGTTGGCATCTTCAAAGGTGGTGTTCAGGTAGCCCCAGTACACTCTCCGCAGCTGGCGCTGGACCTCTCTTCGCTGACGGCATCCTCAACCTTGATCTTAATTCGGACCGCCACTGGCTTATTGTAACGCCGCGTCGTCGAAACAGGCACTGCGCCAAAAAAGACCACCTGCTTATAGGACGACGCAACATCAACCTTCTCCTCCAACGGTAAAGCCACGTCCTCCTCAATGGCGGTCCTCTTCTGCGACTATAGCCTCTTTTTCGCTTGAGTGAGCCTGCCATGACTGATCTCGCTTCCTCTTGTTGCCGCTCACCACTTCGTCAAGTCCTTTTATATGTGTACGTCGTCAACACCATCCTTGACCAGCACCCAAGTATCAAACCTCGCCTCTAGCATTGTGCGGGTAGGAGGTGGCCAATTCGTCATGACGACGACCTGAGGCCAGCCGTCCTCGCAAATCCGTTCGCCTCCCTTGTACTTGCCGCTGGTATATCGCCCCTTCTTGATCTGCTCCATCGCGGCCATAACACCGCCGGTAGCCTGCAGGTCGTTGTGCAAATCAAAAAACACGATACCTTGCCCTTCCCACTGGTGGAGTACGTTGTTGGAAGTTCCTGCCTGGAAGGAGGCCATGCGACGAGTACTGAGCTGGGTCTTGATGTAGTCAATAAACCAAGACTTGCCGGCGTTTCCCCGCTCGTCAATAATCCACATAATCGTTCGACGATCCGCTTGCGTCTCCGTAACAGCGCTCTAAAGTTGACACTGCCACGGATGCAGCTCCTCCCCTTCAAAAATTTTCGGTCGACGTTCCAACGCACGATCAGTAAGGCGTTGCTTATATGCCCGTTGTATCCGCTGGCCGTAAAAATCGTACAGATTGTTGTACCTCTCAGAGTCAGACTACACCACATCGCGAGGCGTCCAACCAGGAGTGTCGACTGCTTTCCGAGCAATCGCACTCACCAACGTGCAAACTCAAGGTTTCTTTACAGCTCCGTCACCAGGCTCGCCGACCTGCAGCAAGCAACAAGTCGTTCCCTTTCGAGCAGTACCGATCGTTGGCGGAGTCCGAGCTGGTAGCGACTTGCACGTGAGTCGCCGACCCAAAATGTTTCTTTACACTGTTGAAACGTACCTTCTGGTTAAAGTAGGCAAATCCTTGGAGATGGGGCATCCCTCCTTCACCTACTTCTTTGCCGACTACTGCAAAATGGCATTTTTTTGCGTTAAGCTCCTCTAAAAGACAGGAGCAATCTTCATCCATGTATTTGTTCAGAGTAAAAACCCACCGACGTGTACACGGGCCTGCCATGGTTTGACTGAGGTGACGCGGTGTCGTTGATGATGATGATGAATTGATGCTTAATGTCCTCAGATGTCATGAGACATATTAGGGACAAGTTGTGACCAATGCCGAAGCACGGTGCAATAAACCTTTACGTCCACGGAAACCAGAAGGCTCGTTAGGACGGACAGCCCAGGAAGTCCACCTCGACTCTCACACAGTTCCTGAACTATGATGCGGTTTCAACGGACCGCCGACTTATATAGTCATATGCAAATTAGCCTACTTCCGGCAAGGGAGATCACTCCCAAACTAATATTTCATCATACCAAGGGGGTATTTCATCATCCCAAAGGTGTATTGCATCAGAAAAGGCTGTTATTGCATCATCCGGGTCAGAAAGAATGACCCGGACAACCATCTGTCCATGTGTCCAGGTGTATTCCGTCAGAACAGGCTGTTATTGCATCATCCGGGTCATTCTGACCCGGACTGACAACCATCTGTGTCCATGTCTCCTGTAATACTTAGAGCCGGAGACATGGACACACTCCTGCCACAAACATTTCGTACGCAAAATAAAACAAAAACCGCTTCTTTTTTTAAAGCTTCTATACTGGTTTATTTCACAGCATTATTGATCGGTATTTCAGCTGGTGTATCTCTGGTTCTGCCTTCTTCCTCTAAACAGCATGATGCAGGAGATGTGCTTGATGATAATCCTGCTGATGCAGTGTTCCAGCATGACCAAACATCCGTTGATGGAGTGCACGTTCAGCGGAGCCTGACTGGTGTTACTCAGCAGCAATCCCATATCAAACCAGGGGCTGTCCACTCTCTTGATGCCGGTCTGCAACACTCCGTACTTACTTGGAGGGAAAAAACTCCCAACGCGGCTTGATGGAGAGCCTCACGGTTTGAAAGGGGCACAAAAACCTCCACCTCATGTTGGGCAGACGGTGTACGTTGTCGATGTCAGCGGTGCGGCTGTTCGCGTCCTGGTCGTAGGCGTGGTAGATGATAGACATCGGTGTATTCTCGTTCATGAAAGAGTGTAGCCATCAATCTGTCTCCTGGCGTTGCTGTTGTTAAGAAAATTCATGTTAAACAAAACGATGTCAGTGCTGACAGCATCCTCAACCTTGATCTTAATTTGGACCGCCACTGGCTTATTGTAACACCGCGTCATCCAAACAGGTCCTGCACCAAAAAAGACCGCCTGCTTATAGGACGACGCAACATCAACCTTCTCCTCCGACGGTAAAACCGCGCCCTCTTCAATGGCAGTCCTCTTCTGCGACTCTAGCCTCTTTTGCTTGAGTGAGCCTGCCATGACTGATCTCGCTTCCTCTTGTTGCCGCTCACCACCTCATCAAGTCCTTTTAATATGTGTACGTTGTCGACACCATCCTTGACCAGCACCCAAGTATCAAACCTCGCCTCTAGCATTGTGCGGGTAGGAGGTGGCCAATTCGCCATGACGACGACGTGAGGCCAGCCATCCTCGCAAATCCGTTCGTCTCCCTCGTACTTGCTGCTGGTATATCGCCCCTTCTTGATCTGCTCCATCGCAGCCATAACACCGCTGGTAGCCTGCAGGTCATTGGGCAAATCAAAAAACACAATACCTTGCCCTTCCCACTGGTGGAGTACGTCGTTGCAAGTTCCCACATGGAAGGCCACCACGCGACGAGTACTGAGCTGGGTCTTGATGTAGTCAATAAACCAAGACTTGCCGGCGTTTCCCTGCTTGTCAGTAATCCACATAATCGTTCGACAATCTGCTTGCGTCTCCATAACAGCGCTCCAAAGTTGACGCTGCCACGGATGCAGCTCCTCCCCTTCAAAAAATTTTGGTCGACGTTCCAACGCACGATCAGTAAGGCGTTGCTTATAAGCCCGTTGTATCCGCTGGCTGTAAAAATTGTACACATCGTTGTACCTCTCAGGGTCAGACTTCACCATATCGCGACGCGTCCAACCAGGAGTGTCAACTGCTTTCTGAGCAATCTCACTCACCAACGTGCAAACCCGAGGTTTCTTTACAGCTCCATTACCAGGCTCGCCAACCCACAGCAACAAGTTCTTCCCTTTCGAGCAGTACCGATCGTTGGCGGAGTCCGAGCTGGTAGCGACTTGCACGTGAGTCACCGACCCAAAACGTTTCTTTACACTGTTGAAACGTACCTTCTGCTTAAAGTAGGCAAATCCTTGGAGATGGGGCATCCCTCCTTCACCTACTTCTTTGCCGACTACTGCAAAATGGCATTTTTTTGCGTTAAGCTCCTCTAAAAGACAGGAGCAATCTTCATC
This sequence comes from Alviniconcha strummeri, assembly GCA_963584105.1. Classification (NCBI taxonomy): domain Eukaryota; kingdom Metazoa; phylum Mollusca; class Gastropoda; family Provannidae; genus Alviniconcha; species Alviniconcha strummeri. Next base: position 28,768,317 of record OY757541.1, on the reverse strand, counting down.
CATGTATTTGTTCAGAGTAAAAACCCACCGACGTGCACACGGGCCTGCCATGGTTTGACTGAGGTGATGTGTCAACGGACCACCGACTTATAGAGGCATACGCAAATTAACCTACTTCCGGCAAGGGACATCACTCCCAAACTAATATTTTGTCATACCAAGGGGGTATTTCATCATCCTAAGGATGTATTGTGTCAGAAAAGGCTGTTATTGCAGTTTGTCCCTAACATGTCAACCTGACACCCGAGGACATTAAGTTCTACATCATCATCGTGAAAATTACAGGAGAGTTGCAGGATCAGGTGACGGCGTAGTTGGCATACTCGGAGTGACCAGCAATTGTGCCGAGTTGGCTTGGCCTTGGTATGAGATGGCTGTGCCATTGAGACGTAAGTCATCTAGTCAGCCGAAGAGGGATTGATGCTAAGCTGAGGAGTTCATTGACACTGCAGCAGGAATGGCAAACTGAGACACCAATGAGGCAAGTACAGATTTTTAAACATTCTCAAGTTAAGAAAGTATGCAGACTGTGGCCCAGAAATGACTTGGCTCAAAGACCTTGGTCATGAAATTGAAAGTGATACTGGGCAATGGAGTAAATGCATAATGAACTTTTCTTCCTTTTTATTTAGTCTTTTCACATAAGTGATATTGACTAATTTTACAAGTATAGCAAGATAACGTATCAGCAAGTTACACTAATAACAAACCTTAAAAAAATAAATAAAAAAAAAATGAAAAAAGTAGTGAGCTAGGTCACAAGAGTGAAAGTGAGGTTGGATTGCCATGGGGCATGTTCTTTTTAGTGATGTAATTTGCATCATCGATTTTTATCTTGTATGCCTGTGTTTTTTCCCCAGTCATTGTATGGATGATATGCTCTTTTTTTTCTGTCTCTTTTTTTAAATTAACAAGCCTTTTATTATTATTTTTAAGTTAGTTGAATTGATCTGTGAGGTGTTGACCTGACTGGTATGGAAGAAGCGAGTATTTGCAAGACCACCAAGCTTGACGTTGAGAGTGATCACTCTGCCATCAGAGCAGCTGCTTGGACTTCAGTTTCGGCGTGCCAGTCACACTGAGATGAAAGGTTTGGTTTACATCCTCCAAGTTCTGTTGCAGAGCTCTGTCAGTGTACTCATACTTGACTCATTTCTGTCTGTCAGTGCACAATCATTTAGCGTGTGTCTGTCGGTGACTGGCATTTAATGTCTGTGCATTGACAGAGTTCTGCAACTGTGTGTTTTTGTTTTTTCCTGTGAAACTTAGCGACTCAGCATTTGCTTTTGACACTGCCAGTAGTGGTCGCCTGCACTGGTATGGTTTGCAAAAAAAGAAAATACCTTTTATTTTATTTTTTTAAAGGTTAGTCAATTGTGTAGTTACTGTTTGCTATGCAGTCTTTATGGTAGACGTAGCCTATTTGAGGGTTCTGGTTGTTAGAGCTGCATGTAAATGTTTTTGTCATTAGTTCTCTGTAGAGGACAATAATTTTGACTCCGGTTAGAGAATAGCGCTATGTAAGAATTTTCCTTCTTTTTCTTCTAATTGTTATCATTTTTGCACTTTGCAGTGTCCTAAACTGGATTTCACTCCTCGGAAAATTGCGTGTTTGTTGCTGCTGCTGCCATTGCTGGTGGTGGTGTTGTCATTACCGTTGTTGTTGCTGCTGCTGTTGTTGTTGCTGCTGTTGCTGTTCAGTTGCTGCCGCTGCTATTGCTGATCCATTCAATTTATTGCACAGATCTAACAGTTTCTTTTCACTTTTTCTTTCTTGTAGCTCTGCAGTGCAGAAATCCAGTGCGGAAACTGGGCTCCAGAGGAGATTGCCACAGCCGAGTATTAAGGATGTTCCAATGACGACACATTCACAGTAGACCCTACCTCGGTCCAGTTGTCTGTCGACTGCCTGTGTCAGGATGGGCAGGTGTTCAGAGTGGTGGAAGCTGATAATGTCACCAGAACTTGCTGTGAGTTTTTTTTTCTTTTTTCATTCTGTGATGGATTTCATTTCAAGTATCCTTCTATTGTGTATTCTGGGTGGTAACCCCAAAGCAATGTGCGCAAAACATTGGGCATTTAATTTTAAGTTGCAGTTACACTTATCTATTCTCCTCAGTACTTGATGTTTTATGGTATTTGTTGACTACTAGCGTAGCCTGGAATCAGATTTAGAAGAAAACATTTAATTTGAGACATAGTTTGCTATGTCCCCCCCCCCCCCCCAATTTCTTTGTGCGAGTTGTTTCCTTGGTTCAGTATGTATAACAAGGATGTGTCAACTAAGTGTTAGTCAGTGCAGATGTTAGAACATGTTTTTAGAGCTTGAAACTTTGGAGACCTGCCAAATGGGGCTTTGTGATCAGCACACTTACATTGCGCAGCTGATTAAGACATGTTGTAAGGAAAGGCATATTTCCATTGATTTCAGTGAATTGTCTGCCGGGGTATTACTATGACAGAGCAGGCAATAACTGTGAGCTGTGCGCGGAGGGCAGCTACACAGCTGAACCTTGCCAGACCCAGTGTGTGGCCTGTCCTGAGGGAACCACCACCACTGCTCCAGGCTCCATGTCCTCTGAAGACTGCTTTGGTAGGGGTGCGTGTGTGCATGCATGCATGTGAGTGTGTGTGAGTGAGGGGTGCATGCATACATGTGTGTGTGTATGGAGAAAGCATACGCCCACATAAGATGTGGGGGAGGGGGGGGGGGTTAGAAAGAGAATGTATGTGAGTACATGCATGTTTGTTCATCTATTGGTGTGTGAAGAAATGAAAGACCCCATTGAGGAAAACCGTAAATGTTGCCAGTGGTGAGGTGAGAGCTTGCTGCCCAGTGGTCATTTGCATGAAAACTGAAACATGAGGGAACAGATACATGTCCAACTCAGCTCCCTTCCCTACCACTAACCCCCAGTAAGCAGTGATGAAAATGATGGGAGCTGTCTGGAGGCAAGTAGATTTTGTGGTGTAGACTATGTTTCTGATCATTTTGCCTTCCATCCATCAACAGATGTTTGAGAACTTGGACAGGAAATAAGCAGCATTGAGAACGGTGGGAAATGCTTGGAGGCGAGTAGGTTTTGCTGTGTAGACTGTATGTTTCTGATTGTTTTGCCCTCCATCTTACAGATGTCCTCCATGTTACAGATGTGTGCGAGCTGGGGCAGGAGATCAACGGTGATGGGAACTGTCAGCCATGCCCTTGAGGGTTGTACTGAAAGAGCGATGACCTGCCCGTCTTTCTTGCCCCCATGGCTGGGCCACGCCCACAGTGGGGGCCATGTCTCTGCAGGACTGCTGTGTTGGTCAGTGAACCGCTTCTTTGAACTTAAAAAACAACAAAAAACTTAAAAAAGATTCACATCATACAGGCAGGGATAATACTACAAGCATTATTAAATAGAATATATATTACTTATGGAAATGCACTGTAAATCAATATGATTAACAGACTAAGCACAAGTATTATTGTCGTTGTTTTCATCCTATCCACATCAAAATTCCACTTGAAAGACCAACACTCAACATCAAATTCCTTAGGCCGTATACTCCACACTAAATGTATTTATGATATCAAGTATCAGAATCTTCCATCATTGTGACTATGGATGGCCTAACTACCAGTCTGGTCTTCAGAGCAGGGTTTATCTTTGACAGTGTGTTCACTGCTACAGAACTATAAATGGTGCCAGTTATGTTTAAAACCTGATCTTTTGTATGAGAAGGGGTGGACTGTCCTGAAGGTGACCTTTCAGCAGGGCTTCCACCGTATTGCTAGCTTGCTTGCTTTTGGTCAGTGTAAACAAATGAGTGAATAATCAGCTACAGGAGAAAAAAAATTATTGCCGACTCCCCTCCTCCTCCTCACCCCAACAGAGACTGTTTGAGAGTTATACACCCCCAGCATGCTTGTTTCAGACCTGTGCAACAACTTCTGCGACAACCAGGAGGTGTGTGACTACCAGGTGGACGGAGAGCCATTCTGCAACTGCAGGCATGGTTACACAGGGCAGCACTGTTAGGAGGAAGACCTGGGTGAGTGCTGCTCACCACTGTCCTCATTGGCAGGCGTTAGTGTTGCCACACATTAGTGTTGTTACATGTTAGTTAATGTTGCCATACATTAGTTAGTGCTGATACTCATCTTGGCAAGACTTTCCCAAGTCTACGTCACAACAAGATAGGTGACATGGGCGAGCATTCTGGACAGTGGAGGCATCTTTTCTCCTCTCCTTAAGACTGGCTCTTTCTTCTTCTTGGAGTTTGCAGCCACCTTCCATTGCTCAGAGATTATGCTGCACTTTTGCAGGGTCTGCAGAATCCTATGAAGTAAAGTCATATGAGACAGTACAAAAGAAAATTTAGACAGCAGGGAAAGTGTGCAATGTATTAACTACTTTGGAGTGTCAGGCTAGGCCGATCTGGCTACCATAGCAGTCCCCAGGGATGAACCCTGACTGGCACAGCTCCAGCCTTCACTTGCCCATTTTTCCTTTTAATATTCATAAAACTTAGGGATTTAGGAAGGATTTAGCAGACCCTGGTCACAAAGGAGCCAGGGGTGGGTGCTGTGGACACTTCTTGGATTGTCCTAGGTATTATACTGTTCTGTTCAGCAACACTGGCTTGATTTCCTTTGGGTCACTTTACCTAGATAAGGCTGCAAGAGAAGTACGTGCACCCAGCCCTGCTTCTGCGCATGTGCAGTGTGTTTGGTGTTGACCACCATGGCCATGAGACAAGTGTTACCCCACTATAGAGTGTGGATTGTGTGGTGTGATATTTTATGTGCCTAGTGTCGCATGTGTACTTTAACAGCATGGTGTTTGTTGGTTGATTGGTTGGTAACATGTCTGTTTTCTGCTCGGCCTGGCTTATAGAGCATGGATTGTGTGGTGATATTTTATAAGCCTGGTGTTACGTGTGTACTTTAACAGTGTGGTGTTTGTTGGTTGGTTGGTAACCTGTTTTCTGCTTGGCAGTGGCAGCAGGACTGAGCAGTGCAGTGGCAGGTGGTGTGACTGGCTCAGTGGAGGCTGCCTTTGTGGTCCTCATCAGTGCTGCCATCTGCTACTGGAGGTCAGAGCAATTAAAAAAATATTTTTTTATGTGTAGTCAGCCATGATGGTTATATCAGGGTGGAGAGAGAGAGAGAGAGAGAGAGAGAGAGAGAGAGAGAGAGAGAGAGAGAGAGAGAGTGAGAGAGAGCAACTGTCAGAACAATTTGCATTTTATTGATGTATAGTAGCATTTGTAGTAGTTGTAATAATAATAAGTATAATGAAACCATAATAATAGCAGTAGTAATTTATGGGACTAATGAATAAAAACATACATTAACAGTAAAGCTGATTTTTTTTTATAGCTCTGTATCTCAACCATGCTTTATATGTCCCTGGGTGTGCTAGAAGCTGGAAAACAGGATGAAGATAAACCAGGCATGAAAATTAAGGCAAAGAGCAAACATATATTGATGGGAAAATAAATCGCAAAGGCTGTATCCTGGCATCACACTTTTGTGTTTATTTAAATTAATGGAATGTGACGTACACATTTGGTTACCTGCTGGTATTGAAATCTGTGCACTGCAACATGTGTGCTTTATGAGACCTTTCAGGCACAGTTTCACAATATTTTTACAGGCGTAGAAATCTGAGAAAGAAGTCTCATGACCAAATTTACTGATCTCACCACCATATGGCGCCTATAATGAGGGTTACGAGTCAGAATGTGACAGCACTCCATCCCAACTTACTGTTCACAAGCAGTCCTCTTCCTCCACCTCCGCCTCCTCCCTCTCCATTACCCCACGATGGAATCACTCCACATTTGCCAACTATAATGAGGTACTCATTCAATCTACTCAGTTCTAATCAACTTTTCTTCCCCATGCTTGCAACTCAGTACACTCACAAGGAAAGCAGTTATGCTTACTTGATGTGGATTTTGATTTCTTTACATTGCATGAGTTTGACATAATCCTGTCTTATTTTTTTAGGAAACGGATGTGATTTTTAATTTTCATATTTTTGTATTTTCTTAAGTAGTGATTAATAAGTAGAGAGGGAAAGTAAGTGAATACGGTTTTGTTTGTTTGCTCCCAAGAACGCTTTTATTTGTAAATGTTGATGGATTGGCAAGGGATTGTTTATCTTTGGGTAGTGCATTCTAGTATCAGTTGCATTTTGCATAGCCGCATGCTGTTTGAACTGGATCTGATTTGATTTGCCTTGAACATAGCCAGTGACTTGTTGATGACTTTAATTTGACTGGCCAGCATCTTGTTGATTTGACTTTGGCCATTCGCCAGTGACTTGTTGATGACTTTGATCTGACTGGCCAGCATCTTCTTGATTTGACTTTGGCCATTAGACAGTGACTTGTTGATGACTTTTAATTTGACTGGCCAGCATCTTCTTGATTTGCCTTGAACATAGCCAGTGACTTTTTAATGACTTTGATCTGGCCAACAGCTGACTAATAGCTCATTGATTTGCTTTCATGTGAGTAGTCATTAAGTTAAATTTAACTTGCTGACTGATGACTAATCTGATCAGCCAGTGGCTTGTTGACTTTGCATGGATCTGACAATGTGTTCAGTGACTTTGATCTGATTACCAGAGATTTGCTGGTTCACAATGGTCTCTGCAGTCACTGTAGATTGGCAAAGTGGTTTAAGTAGTGTGGTGTTGTTTCCTACCTTTTTGTAGGCCCAGTTTCTTAAAATCTTCACCTACTCCTCATACACCCAATATTGAGAGCACTGAGATGCCCCCCATTAGCTTAGCTGGAGAACATAATTATAGAACTTGTTGGAAGGCCAACAGTGTATACACAACAGTGCTTAATTGTTATTATTTATATTTATACACAACAGTGCTTAACTGTTATTATTTATATTTATGCACAGTAGTGCTTAATTGTTATTTATATGTATGCAGAACAGTGCTTAATTGTTATTATTTATATGCCTTTATCTCAGCAAGTGTTCTGCAAGCATACAAATTCCTCACATTCAAACCGTATTGACAAAACGTATTGAAGTTGCTGCTCTAGGCCACAAGATGCGACAGTTTATTAACTGTTTCTTGCAAAGCTACATGTTGCTTATATTTCTCTTTACTTTAGTTAATTTAACTAACAATTTTTTTTTAATACATGAAGCTTTATAAGCCTTGGACAATTTGATCACATATGTGACCCTCATTGAAAACTTTCTGGGGCTGATCTGCCATCACACAGTCGGATTGGAGCACACCCCAAGCTGGCTGTGCAGTGCCAAAAAGTATGTAGGAGGAAAAATTGACATATGCAACAGTGCGTAACTGTAGAGAGGGCAGGAGAGGAAGAGAATACTAGTGGTCTGTAGACACTGAGTGAATCGTGTTTATTAATGTCAGTGTATGCAACCTGGTTTATAGACTGGTCCTTTGTTTCTACTTCTTTCTGTGAAGCGACTGCAATCATCGTGTTGATTATTTTGTCACTTTACAGAGGGTCAGCAGTGCGAAAAAAAGAAAAGAAAAGAAAAAAATCACTAAATATTGTTTTGGATTACTGCAGTCTGGAGGCCCTCGACACAATGTGTCGATGGCCTTGGCCTCAATGACTTCCTGGGGCAGGTCATTCCAGTCTCTGATGGTTCTTGGCAGGAATGAGTACTGCTGGTACTGGGTTCTGCAGTGTTGCTGCGAGAACTGCTGGTTGTGTCTTTGTCGTTGATGTGGGTGGGGTGGGGTGGTGGCGGTTGTAGCTTGTTCTTAATTCCATCGGTGGCAATGATGTTGTGGATTCTGTACAGCATTGCCAACTGAGCTGTCTTTCTTCGGCCTTGGAGGGAGGTCCACTTTAGGTCTTCAATCATAGCGGAGGCGCTGGACGTTCTTCTATATCGTTACATGACGAAACACCTGCTTGACGCTGGATGGCCTCAATGTTGTCGATATATTGCTGGGTGTATGGGTCCCAGACAGTACACGCATACTCAAGAGCTGGCCGAACACATGACTTGTAATTAAGCCATCTCCTTAATCTTCCTGGAGCAGATCTTCAGGTTTCTCTTGAGGAAGCCTAGGGTCTTGTTGGCTTTTATGCACACGTTGTTGATGTGCTCGCTCCAGTTCATGTCCCTGCTGATGGTAACACCCAGGTACTTGGCAGTGCTGACAGTCTCTGTCCATGTAGTTCGTACTGGTGTCCCAGGGGTTTCCTGCTGCGGGTCACTGGCAGTGATGTGCATTTCCCTGGGTGGAAGGCCATATCCCATCATTTCTCCCACTCAGCAAGCTGGTTGAGGTCTCGTTGTAGTTGGGTCTGGTCATCGGGGCAGGTCACCACTTTGTATGTGGCTGTGTCATCCGCAAAGAGATGAGTTTGGGCTGTCGAGGTGTCAGGAAGGTCATTGATGTAAATGAGGAACAAGCAGGGTCCCAGCTAGATGCCCCCTTGTGGTACACCAGACTGGACGCTGACAAACGCGGAACGGGCACTGCTGACCACCGCTGCCTGCCTTCTGTTATTCAGGAAGTCAGAGATCCATCTGCTGATTTCCCCTTGGCTGCCATACTGGTTGAGCTTGTGGATCAAGAGACTATGATTAACCTTACTGAAGGCCTTAGCAAAGTCCACAATGAGGATGTCTGTTTGCTGTCCATGTGCTAGGTTCTTCTTCTTCTTTCCTAAGATGCCCACAATCATGTTGATGATTATTCCGTTCTCAATCAGCTCATCTGCAAACTCGAGGAATTGTGTCTTGAAGGATCTCTTCTTCCGGAATTCATGTTGTTGGCTGCACAGTATGTTGTTCCGTTCTAGATGGTCCATGGTGGTAATAGTCAGGATGTGCTCCAGCACCTCGCAGCATACACTGGTGAGCGACACTGGTCGGTAGTTAGCAGGTCATAGTGTTTCCGTTTTTTTGAATACTGGTGTTACATGTACATCTTTCCAGTCCACTGGTAACAAGCCAGTGTCTGCTGATGACTGGAATATGAGCGTCAGAATGGGAGCTACCTCCTCTGCTAGTTCTTTCAAGACATGAGGGCTGATGTTGTTTGGGCCAGCTGCTTTGCCCAGGCTGAGGTTGTAGAGCGGTTTTCTCACACCTGGTACACTTATTATCTTGTCAATTGTAGGGAAGTTGATGGAGGGCCTACTGCACTTCTCATGGACCTCTTCTTTGGTGTATGTCCTCCTTTCACTGTACACCGACTGAAACTGCCTGTTGAGTATTTCAGCCTACTCTCTGGAGTCCGAAATAAGGCGTCCTTCTTCCTTTAGCGGGCGACCCCTACGTTGGATGACTTTTGGTGCTTAATGTAAGTCCAAAAGCGTTTGTTCTTGGTGGCTTGCTCAGAGTCGGCATCTTCAAAGGTGGTGTTCAGGTAGGCCCAGTACGCTCTCCGCAGCTGGCGCTGGACCTCTCTTCGGAGTTGTTTGTACCGGACCTTCAGTTTCTCTGTGCCTTGCTTCCGCATCTTCTTGAAGACACGGTCACTCCTCTTGATGAGCTGGCGAAGAGTGGGTGAGATCCAGGGCTTACTCTCCTTGACCCGAGCCTGCTTGTGTGGGATGCAGTCACTGATTGCCGTACGAAGAGTGTCTCTGAACAAGGTCCACAGTTCTTCAGAGGTGGCAGAGTCCTTCAGTGGTTCCATCCTGTCAGCCAGGTCAGTCATGGCTCTCCTTAGTTGTCCCAGTCCGCCTTTTTGTACAGTTGAATGAGTTGGCACCTGTTTCCTCTTCTGTGGGTGGATGATCTCTTCGCAGTACACAGCATTATGGTCAGAAGTTCCCGGAAGGACCTGTACTCTTGGGATGAGCTGTGGGCTGTTAGTGATGATCAGGTCCAGGGTGTTGTCAAAGCATGTTGGTTCCTCAGCTAGCTGTTCCAGACCTTAGTCGTTCAGCATGGTGTTGAACTCGTGATGAAGTCGTGGGCAGGCAGGATTAGGTTTCAGGGTCATCAGTTTCCTGTCCCAGCTGGGGAAGTTGAGGTCACCGCCAGTGAGGACGTGAGTGTTGGGGATAGCTGTAGCTCGAGCAAGATAGGCGTTGAACCGTGACAAAGTAACTTCATCAGCAACAGCTGGTCTGTAGTGCAGATGTAGAGGGTTTCTCTTCCTTGGAGTTTGAGCTTTACCCATATCATTTCGCAATCCTCTTGTAGCTCTGGCACCTCGTGGCTGTCCAACGATGTCCTCACTGCCAACAGTACCCCACTTCCATGACGGTTCCTGTCCTTTGCGGTAGACCTTGTAGGTATCGGGCAGGATTTCAGCATCTGCCTGGGATGGTTCAAGCAGCGTTTGTTCTTGGTGGCTTGCTCAGTGTCGGCATCTTCAAAGGTGGTGTTCAAGTAGGCCCAGTATGCTCTTTTTGCAGCTGGCGCTGGACTTCTCCTTGGAGTTGTTTGTACTGGACCTTCAGTTCCTCTGTGCCTTGCTTCGACGTGCCACATCTTCTTGAAGACATGGTCCCTCCTCTTGATGAGCCAGAGAATGAAGAGTGGGTGAGATCGAAGGCTTACTCTCCCTGACCCGAGCCTGCTTGTGTGGGTTGCAGTCACTGATTGCCGTACGAAGAGTGTCTCTGAACAGGGTCCACATTTTTTCAGAGGTGGCAGAGTCCTTCAGTGGTTCCATCCTGTCAGCCAGGTCAGTCATGGCTCTCCTTAGTTGGTCCCAGTCCGCCTTCTTGTACAGTGGAATGAGTCTTGGCACCTGTTTCCTCTCCTGTGGGTGGATGATCGCTTTGCAGTGCACAGCATCATGGTCAGAAGGTCCCGGAAGGACCTGTGCTCTTGGGATGAGCTGTGGGCTGTTAGGGATCATCAGGTCCAGGGTGTTGTCAAAGCGTGTAGGTTCTGACGTGCGCACGGGCCTGCCATGGTTTGACTGAGGTGACGTGTCAACGGACCGCCGACTTATATAGGCATATGCAAAGTAGCCTACTTACGGCAAGGGAGATCACTCCCAAACTAATATTCCTTCATACCAAGGGGGTATTTCATCATCCTAAAGGTGTATTGCGTCAAAAAAGGCTGTTATTGCATCATCCGGGTCATTCTGACCCGAACAACCATCTGTGTGTATGTGTGTCCGTGTGTCCATGTCTCCTGTAATACTTAGAGCCGGAGACATGGACACACTCCCGCCACAATAAACTATTTCGTCATACCAAGGTGGTATTTCATCATCCCAAAGGTGTATTGCGTCAGTAAAGGCTGTAATTGCATCATCCGGGTCATTCTGACCCGGAAAACCATCTGTGTCCGTGTGTCCAGGTGTATTGCGTCAGAAGAGGCTGTTATTGCATCATCCGGGTCATTCTGACCCCGACAACCATCTGTGTCCATGTGTCCATGTCTCCTGTAATACTTAGAGCCGGAGACATGGACACACTCCCGCCACAAACATTTCGCATGCAAAATCAAACAAAAACCGTCTTTTATTTTATTTCATTTTTTAGCTTCTATACTGGTTTATTTCACAGCCTTATCGATTGGTATTTCAGCTGGCGTATCTCTGGTTCTGCCTTCTTCCTCTAAACAGCATGATGCAGGAGATGTGCTTGATGATAATCCTGCTGATGCAGTGTTCCAGCACGACCAAACGTCCGTTGATGGAGTGCATGTTCGGAGCCTGACTGGCGTTACTCAGCAGCAATCCCAGGGGCTGTCCACTCTCTTGAGTATCAAACCAGGGGCTGTCCACTCTCGTGATGCCGGTCTGCAACACTCCGTACTTACTTGGAGGGAAAAAAAACTCCCAGCGCGGCTTGATGGAGAACCTCACGGTTTGAAAGGGGTGCAGAAATCTCCACCTCATGTTGTCAATGTCAGCGGTGCGACCGTTCGCGTCCTGGTCGTAGGCGTGGTAGATGATGGGCGTCGGTGTATTCTCGTTCGTAAAAGAGTGTAGCTGTCAGTGTGTCTCCTGGCGTTGCTGTTGTTAAAAAAAAAAACATTCATGTTAAACAAAACGATCCAAGGCGCAGAGTCAGCGCTGACGGCTTCCTCAACCTTGATCTTAATTCGGACCGCCACTGGCTTATTGTAACGCCGCGTCGTCCAAACAGGCCCTGCGCCAAAAAAGACCGCCTGCTTATAGGACGACGCAACATCAACCTTCTCCTCCGACGGTAAAGCCACGCCCTCCTCAATGGCGGTCCTCTTCTGCGACTCTAGCCTCTCTTTCGCTTGAGTGAGACTGCCGTGACTGATCTCGCTTCCTCTTGTTGCCGCTCACCACTTCGTCAAGTCCTTTTATATGTGTACGTCGTCGACACCATCCTTGACCAGCACCCAAGTATCAAACCTCGCCTCTAGCATTGTGCGGGTAGGAGGTGGCCAATTCGCCATGACGACGACGTGAGGCCAGCCGTCCTCGCAAATCCGTTCGCCTCCCTCGTACTTGCCGCTGGTATATCGCCCCTTCTTGATCTGCTCCATCGCGGCCATAACACCGCCGGTAGTCTGCAGGTCGTTGTGCAAATCAAAAAACACAATACCTTGCCCTTCCCACTGGTGGAGTACGTTGTTGGAAGTTCCCGCCTGGATGGAGGCCATGCGACGAGTACTGAGTTGGGTCTTGATGTAGTCAATAAACCAAGACTTGCCGGCGTTTCCCCGCTCGTCAATTATCCACATATTCGTTCGACGATCCGCTTGCGTCTCCGTAACAGCGCTCCAAAGTTGACGCTGCCACGGATGCAGCTCCTCTCCTTCAAAAAATTTTGGTCGACGTTCCAACGCACGATCAGCAAGGCGTTGCTTATATGCCCGTTGTATCCGCTGGCCGTAAAAATCGTACACATTGTTGTACCTCTCAGGGTCAGACTTCACCACATCGCGAGGAGTCCAACCAGGAGTGTCGACTGCTTTCCGAGCAATCGCACTCACCAACGTGCAAACTCGAGGTTTCTTTACAGCTCCGTCACCAGGCTCGCCGACCTGCAGCAAGCAACAAGTCGTTCCCTTTCGAGCAGTACTGATCGTTGGCGGAGTCCGAGCTGGTAGCGACTTGCACGTGAGTCGCCGACCCAAAACGTTTCTTTACACTGTTGAAACGTACCTTCTGCTTAAAGTAGGCAAATCCTTGGAGATGGGGCGTCCCTCCTTCACCTACTTCTTTGCCGACTACTGCAAAATGGCATTTTTTTGCGTTAAGCTCCTCTAAAAGACAGGAGCAATCTTCATCCATGTATTTGTTCAGAGTAAAAACCCACCGACGTGCACACGGGCCTGCCATGGTTTGACTGAGGTGATGCGGTGTCGTTGATGATGATGATGATGAATTGATGCTTAATGTCCTCAGATGTCATGAGACATATTAGGGACAAGTTGTGACCAATGCCGAAGCACGGTGCAATAAACCTTTACGTCCACGGAAACCAGAAGGCTCGTTAGGACGGACAGCCCAGGACGTCCACCTCGACTCTCACACAGTTCCTGAACTATGATGCGGTTTCAACGGACCGCCGACTTATATAGGCATATGCAAATTAGCCTACTTCCGGCAAGGGAGATCACTCCCAAACTAATATTTCATCATACCAAGGGGGTATTTCATCATCCCAAAGGTGTATTGTGTCAGAAAAGGCTGTTATTGCATCATCCGGGTCATTCTGACACAGACAACCATCTGTCCATGTGTCCAGGTGTATTCCGTCAGAACAGGCTGTTATTGCATCATCCGGGTCATTCTGACCCGGACTGACAACCATCTGTGTCCATGTCTCCTGTAATACTTAGAGCCGGAGACATGGACACACTCCGGCCACAAACATTTCGTACGCAAAATAAAACAAAAACCGCTTCTTTTTTTAAAGCTTCTATACTGGTTTATTTCACAGCATTATTGATCGGTATTTCGGCTGGTGTATCTCTGGTTCTGCCTTCTTCCTCTAAACAGCATGATGCAGGAGATGTGCTTGATGATAATCCTGCTGATGCAGTGTTCCAGCACGACCAAACATCCGTTGATGGAGTGCACGTTCAGCGGAGCCTGACTGGTGTTACTCAGCAGCAATCCCATATCAAACAAGGGGCTGTCCACTCTCTTGATGCCGGTCTGCAACACTCCGTACTTACTTGGAGGGGAAAAACTCCAAACACGGCTTGATGGAGAGCCTCACGGTTTGAAAGGGGCACAAAAACCTCCACCTCATGTTGGGCAGACGGTGTACGTTGTCGATGTCAGCGGTGCGGCTGTTCGCGTCCTGGTCGTAGGCGTGGTAGATGATGGGCATCGGTGTATTCTCGTTCATGAAAGAGTGTATAGCCATCAATCTGTCTCCTGGTGTTGCTGTTGTTAAAAAAATTCATGTTAAACAAAACGATCCAAGGCGCAGTGTCAGCGCTGACGGCATCCTCAACCTTGATCTTAATTTGGACCGCCACTGGCTTATTGTAACGCCGCGTCGTCCAAACAGGTCCTGCACCAAAAAAGACCACCTGCTTATAGGACGACGCAACATCAACCTTCTCCTCCGACGGTAAAACCGCACCCTCTTCAATGGCAGTCCTCTTCTGCGACTCTAGCCTCTTTTGCTTGAGTGAGCCTGCTGTGACTGATCTCGCTTCCTCTTGTTGCCGCTCACCACCTCATCAAGTCCTTTTAATATGTGTACGTTGTCGACACCATCCTTGACCAGCACCCAAGTATCAAACCTCACCTCTAGCATTGTGCGGGTAGGAGGTGGCCAATTTGCCATGATGATGACGTGAGGCCAGCCATCCTCGCAAATCCGTTCGTCTCCCTCGTACTTGCCGCTGGTATATCGCCCCTTCTTGATCTGCTCCATCGCGGCCATAACACCGCTGGTAGCCTGCAGGTCATTGGGCAAATCAAAAAACACAATACCTTGCCCTTCCCACTGGTGGAGTACGTCGTTGCAAGTTCCCACATGGAAGGCCGCCACGCGACGAGTACTGAGCTGGGTCTTGATGTAGTCAATAAACCAAGACTTGCCGGCGTTTCCCTGCTCGTCAGTAATCCACATAATCGTTCGACAATCTGCTTGCGTCTCCATAACAGCGCTCCAAAGTTGACGCTGCCACGGATGCAGCTCCTCCCCTTCAAAAAATTTTGGTCGACGTTCCAACGCACGATCAGTAAGGCGTTGCTTATAAGCCCGTTGTATCCGCTGGCCGTAAAAATTGTACACATCGTTGTAACTCTCAGGGTCAGACTTCACCATATCGCGAGGCATCCAACCAGGAGTGTCAACTGCTTTCCGAGCAATCTCACTCTGAGCAATCTCACTCACCAACGTGCAAACCCGAGGTTTCTTTACAGCTCCATTACCAGGCTCGCCAACCCACAGCAACAAGTTCTTCCCTTTTGAGCAGTACCGATCGTTGGCGGAGTCCGAGCTGGTAGCGAATTGCACGTGAGCTGCCGACCGAAAACGTTTCTTTACACTGTTGAAACGTACCTTCTGCTTAAAGTAGGCAAATCCTTGTAGATGGGGCGTCCCTCCTTCACCTACTTCTTTGCCGACTACTGCAAAATGGCATTTTTTTTGCGTTAAGCTCCTCTAAAAGACAGGAGCAATCTTCATGTATTTGTTAGAGTAAAAACCCACCGACGTGCACACGGGCCTGCCATGGTTTGACTGAGGTGATGTGTCAACGGACCGCCGGCATATGCAAATTATCCTACTTCCGACAAGGGAGATCACTCCCAAACTAATATTTTGTCATACCAAGGGGGTATTTCATCATCCTAAAGATGTATTGTGTCAGAAAAGGCTGTTATTGCAGTTTGTCCCTAACATGTCAACCTGACACCCGAGGACATTAAGTTCTACATCATTATCGTGAAAATTACAGGAGAGTTGCAGGATCAGGTGACGGCGTAGTTGGCATACTCGGAGTGACCAGCAATTGTGCCGAGTTGGCTTGGCCTTGGTATGAGATGGCTGTGCCATTGAGACGTAAGTCATCTAGTCAGCCGAAGAGGGATTGATGCTAAGCTGAGGAGTTCATTGACACTGCAGCAGGAATGGCAAACTGAGACACCAATGAGGCAAGTACAGATTTTTAAACATTCTCAAGTTAAGAAAGTATGCAGACTGTGGCCCAGAAATGACTTGGCTCAAAGACCTTGGTCATGAAATTGAAAGTGATGCTGGGCAATGGAGTAAATGCATAATGAACTTTTCTTCCTTTTTATTTAGTCTTTTCACATAAGTGATATTGACTAATTTTACAAGTATAGCAAGATAACGTGTCAGCAAGTTACACTAATAACAAACCTAAAAAATTAAAAAAAGAAGATGAAAAAAGTAGTGAGCTAGGTCACAAGAGTGAAAGTGAGGTTGGATTGCCATGGGGCATGTTCTTTTTAGTGATGTAATTTGCATCATCGATTTTTATCTTGTATGCCTGTGTTTTTTCCCCAGTCATTGTATGGATGATGCTCTTTTTTTTTCTCTCTTTTTTTTTAAATTAACAAGCCTTTATTATTATTTTTAAGTTAGTTGAATTGATCTGTGAGGTGTTGACCTGACTGGTATGGAAGAAGCGAGTGTTTGCAAGACCACCAAGCTTGACGTTGAGAGTGATCACTCTGCCATCAGAGCAGCTGCTTGGACTTCAGTTTCGGCGTGCCAGTCACACTGAGATGAAAGGTTTGGTTTACATCCTCCAAGTTCTGTTGCAGAGCTCTGTCAGTGTACTCATACTTGACTCATTTCTGTCTGTCAGTGCACAATCATTTAGCGCGTGTCTGTCGGTGACTGGCATTTAATGTCTGTGCATTGACAGAGTTCTGCAACAGTGTGTTTTTGTTTTTTCCTGTGAAACTTAGCGACTCAGCATTTGCTTTTGACACTGCCAGTAGTGGTCGCCTGCACTGGTATGGTTTGCAAAAAAAGAAAATACCCTTTTTTTCTTTCTTTTTTTTTAAAGGTTAGTCAATTGTGTAGTTAGTGTTTGCTAAGCAGTCTTTATGGTAGACGTAGCCTACTTGATGGTTCTGGTTGTTAGAGCTGCATGTAAATGTTTTTGTCATTAGTTCTCTGTAGAGGACAATAATTTTGACTCCGGTTAGAGAATAGCGCTATGTAAGAATTTTCCTTCTTTTTCTTCTAATTGTTATCATTTTTGCACTTTGCAGTGTCCTAAACTGGATTTCACTCCTCGGAAAATTGCGTGTTTGTTGCTGCTGCTGCCATTGCTGGTGGTGGTGTTGTCATTACTGCTGTTGCTGCTGCTGTTGTTGTTGCTGCTGTTGCTGTTCAGTTGCTGCTGCTGCTATTGCTGATCCATTCAATTTATTGCACAGATCTAACAGTTTCTTTTCACTTTTTCTTTCTTGTAGCTCTGCAGTGCAGAAATCCAGTGCGGAAACTGGGCTCCAGAGGAGATTGCCACAGCCGAGTATTAAGGATGTTCCAATGACGACACATTCACAGTAGACCCTACCTCGGTCCAGCTGTCTGTCGACTGCCTGTGTCAGGATGGGCAGGTGTTCAGAGTGGTGGAAGCTGATAATGTCACCAGAACTTGCTGTGAGTTTTTTTTTCTTTTTTCATTCTGTGATGGATTTCAAGTATCCTTCTATTGTGTTTTCTGGGTGGTAACCCCAAAGCAATGTAGGCAAAAACATTGGGCATTTAATTTTAAGTTGCAGTTACACTTATCTATTCTCCTCAGTACTTGATGTTTTAGGGTATTTGTTGACTACTAGCGTAGCCTGGAATCAGTAGATTTAGAAGAAAACATTTCATTTGAGATATAGTTTGCTATGTTCCCCCCCCCCCTTTCTTTGTGCGAGTTGTTTCCTTGGTTCAGTATGTATAACAAGGATGTGTCATCTAAGTGTTAGTCAGTGCAGATGTTAGAACATGTTTTTAGAGCTTGAAACTTTGGAGACCTGCCAAATGGGGCTTTGTGATCAGCACACTTACATTGTGCAGCTGATTAAGACATGTTGTAAGGAAAGGCATATTTCCATTGATTTCAGCGGATTGTCTGCCGGGGTATTACTATGACAGAGCAGGCAATAACTGTGAGCTGTGTGTGGAGGGCAGCTACACGGCTGAACCTCGCCAGACCCAGTGTGTGGCCTGTCCTGAGGGAACCACCACCACTGCTCCAGGCTCCACCTTCTCTGAAGACTGCTTTGGTTGGGCTGTGTGTGTGCATGTGTGCGTGCATGCATGCATGTGTGTGTGAGTGAGGGGTACATGCATACATGTGTGTGTGTGTGTGTGTGTGTGTGTGTGTGTGTGTGTGTGTGTGTGTGTGTGTGTGTGTGTGTGTGTGTGTGTGTGTGTGTGGAGAAAGCATAAGCTTAGTTTAGAAAGAAAATGTATGATTGTGAATGAGTACATGCGTGTTTGTACATTTATTGGTGTGTGAAGCAATGAAAGGCCCCATGGAGAAAAACAGTAAATATTGCCAGTGGTGAGGTGAGAGGTTGCTGCCCAGTGGTCATTTGCATAAAAACTCAACAGATGTTTGAGAGCTTGGACAGGAAATAAGCAGCACTGAGAATGGTGGGAAATGCCTGGAGGCGAGTAGGTTTTGCTGTGTAGACTGTATGTTTCTGATTGTTTTGCCCTCCATCTTACAGATGTCCTCCATGTTACAGATGTGTGCGAGCTGGGGCAGGAGATCAACGGTGATGGGAACTGTCAGCCATGCCCTTGAGGGTTGTACCGAGAAAGCCATGGCCTGCCCGTCTTTCTTGCCCCCATGGCTGGACCACGCCCACAGTGGGGGCCATGTCTCTGCAGGACTGCTGTGTTGGTCACTGAACCGCTTCTTTGAACTTAAAAAAACTTTTAAAAGATTCACAGTTTAAGAGTGTGCAACATCATACAGGCAGGGATAATATACTACAAGCATTATTAAATAGAATATATATTACTTATGGAAATGCACTGCAAAAAACAACAACAGTATCACGCAAATCAATGTGACTGACATAGACTAAGCACAAGTATTATTTTTGTTGTTTTCATCCTATCCACATCAAAGTTCCACTTGAAAGACCAACACTCAACATCAAATTCCTTAGGCCATCAGAATCTTCCGTCATTGTGATTATGGATATCCTAACTATCAGTCTGGTCTTCAGAGCAGGGTTTATCTTTGACAGTGTGTTCACTGTTACAGAACTATAAATGGTGCCAGTTACATTTAAAACCTGATCTTTTGTTAGAGAAGGGGTGGACTGTCCTGAAGGTGACCTTTCAGCAGGGCTTCCACCATATTGTTAGCTTGCTTGCTTTTTTGGTCAATGTAAACAAATGAGTGAATAATCAACTACAGGAGAGAAAAAAATATTGCAGACTCCCCCCCTCCTCCT
Source organism: Alviniconcha strummeri (assembly GCA_963584105.1). Classification (NCBI taxonomy): domain Eukaryota; kingdom Metazoa; phylum Mollusca; class Gastropoda; family Provannidae; genus Alviniconcha; species Alviniconcha strummeri. Next base: position 28,748,992 of record OY757541.1, on the reverse strand, counting down.
CCTCACCCCAACAGAGACTGTTTGAGAGTTATGCAACCCCAGCATGCTTGTTTCAGACCTGTGCAACAACTTCTGCGACAACCAGGGGGTGTGTGTCTACCAGGTGGACGGAGAGCCATTCTGCAACTGCAGGCATGGTTACACAGGGCAGCACTGTCAGGAGGAAGACCTGGGTGAGTGCTGCTCACCACTGTCCTCATTGGCAGGTGTTAGTGTTGCCATACATTAGTTAGTGCTGTTACTCATCTTGGCAAGACTTTCCCAGACTATGTTATGACAAGATAGAAAGGTGACATGGGCGAGTAGTCTGGACATTGTAAGTTTGAATCTGAATTCATTGGAGGCTTCTTTTCTCCTCTCTTTAAGACTGGCTCTTTTTTCTTCTTTGGAGTTGGCGGCCACCTTCCATTGGGCAAAAACTGCTCAGAGATTACACCGCACTTTTGGGGGGTCTGCAGAGTCCTGTGAAGTAAAGTCATATGAGACAGTACAAAAGAAAATTTAGACAGCGGGGAAGTGTGCAATGTGTAAACTACTTTGGAGCATCCGGCTAGACCGATCCGGCTACCATAGCAGTCTCCGGGGATGAACCCTGACTGGCACAGCTCCAGCCTTCACTTGCCCATTTTTCCTTTAATACTCGTTAAACTTAGGGATTTAGGAAGGATTTAGCAGACCCTGGTCACAAAGGAGCCAGGGGTGGGTGCTGTGGACACTTATTGGATGGTCCTAGGTTTTATACTGTTCTGTTCAGCAACACTGGCTTGATTTCCTTTGGGTCACTTTACCTAGATAAGGCTGCAAGAGAAGTACGTGCACCCAGCCCTGCTTCTGAGCATGTGCAGTGTGTTTGGTGTTGACCACCATGGCCATGAGACAAGTGTTACCCCACTATAGGGTGTGGATTGTGTGGTGTGATATTTTATATGTCGCATGTGTACTTTAACAGCGTGGTGTTTGTTGGTTGGTTGGTAATGTGTCTGTTTTCTGCTTGGCCTGGCTTATAGAGCATGGATTGTGCGTTGTGATATTTTATAAGCCTGGTGTTGCGTGTGTACTTAACAGTGTTTGTTGGTTGGTTGGTAATATGTCTGTTTTCTGCATGGCAGAGGCAGCAGGACTGAGCAGTGCAGTGGCAGGTGGTGTGGCTGGCTCAGTGGAGGCTGTCTTCGTGATCCTCATCAGTGCTGCCATCTGCTACTGGAAGTCAGAGCAATTCTTTTCTTTAATTTTTTAATGTGTAGTCAGCCATGATGGTTATATCAGGGTGGGGGGAGAGAGAGAGAGAGAGAGAGAGAGAGAGAGAGAGAGAGAGAGAGAGAGAGAGCGCGCAACTGTAAGAACAATTTGCATTATATTAATGTATAGTAGCATTTGTAGTAGTAGTTGTAATAATAATAATCATAATGAAACCATAATAATAGCAGTAGTCATTTATGGGACTAATGAATAAAAACATACATTAACAGTAAAGCTGATTTTTTTTTTATAAATATTTTTATAGCTCTGTATCTCAGCCAGCAAGCAACCATGCTTTATATGTCCCTGGGTGTGCTAGAAGCTGGAAAACAGGATGAAAATAAACCAGGCATGAAAATTAAGGCAAAGAGCAAACATATATTGATGGGAAAATAAATCGCAAAGGCTGTATCCTGGCATTACATTTCTATGTTTATTTAAATTAATGGAATGTGACGTACACATTTGGTTACCAGCTGGTATTGAAATCTGTGCACTGCAACGTGAGCTTTATGAGACCTTTCAGGCACAGTTTGACAATATTTTTACAGGCGTAGAAGTCTGAGGAAGAAGTCTCATGACCAAATTTACTGATCTCACCACCATATGGCGCCTATAATGAGGGTTACAAGTCAGACTGTGACAGCACTCCATCCCAACTTACTGTTCACAAGCAGTCCTCTTCCTCCACCTGCGCCTCCTCCTCCACCTACGCCTCCTCCCTCTCCATTGCCCCGCGATGGAATTGCTCCACATTTGCCAACTCTAATGAGGTACTCATTGAATCTACTCAGTTCTAATCAACTTTTCTTCCCCATGCTTGCAACTCAGTACACTCACAAGGAAAGCAGTTATGCTTGCTTGACGTGGATTTTGATTTCTTTACATTGCATGAGTTTGACATAATCCTGTCTTCTTTTTTTAGGAAACAGATGTGATTTTTAATTTTCATATTTTTGTATTTTCTTAAGTAGTGATTAATAAGTAGAGAGGGAAAGTAAGTGAATACGGTTTTGTTTGTTTGCTCCCAAGAACGCTTTTATTTTATTTGTAAATGTTGATGGATTGGCAAGGGATTGTTTATCTTTGGGTAGTGCATTCTAGTATCAGTTGCATTTTGCATAGCCGCATGCTGCTTGAACTGGATCTGATTTGATTTGCCTTGAACATAGCCAGTGACTTGTTGATGACTTTAATTTGACTGGCCAGCATCTTGTTGATTTGACTTTGGCCATTCGCCAGTGACTTGTTGATGACTTTGATCTGACTGGCCAGCATCTTCTTGATTTGACTTTGGCCATTAGACAGTGACTTGTTGATGACTTTTAATTTGACTGGCCAGCATCTTCTTGATTTGCCTTGAACATAGCCAGTGACTTTTTAATGACTTTGATCTGGCCAACAGCTGACTAATAGCTCATTGATTTGCTTTCATGTGAGTAGTCATTAAGTTAAATTTAACTTGCTGACTGATGACTAATCTGATCAGCCAGTGGCTTGTTGACTTTGCGTGGATCTGACAATGTGTTCAGTGACTTTGATCTGATTACCAGAGATTTGCTGGTTCACAATGGTCTCTGCAGTCACTGTAGATTGGCAAAGTGGTTTAAGTAGTGTGGTGTTGTTTCCTACACAAAGGGGGGTCTGCCTTTTTGTAGGCCCAGTTTCTTAAAATCTTCACCTACTCCTCATACACCCAATATTGAGAGCACTGAGATGCCCCCCATTAGCTTAGCTGGAGAACATAATTATAGAACTTGTTGGAAGGCCAACAGTGTATACGCAACAGTGCTTAATTGTTATTATTTATATTTATACACAACAGTGCTTAACTGTTATTATTTACATGTATGCACAGTAGTGCTTAATTGTTATTTATATGTATGCAGAACAGTGCTTAATTGTTATTATTTATATGCCTTTATCTCAGCAAGTGTTCTGCAAGCATACAAATTCCTCACATTCAAACTGTATTGACAAAACGTATTGAAGTTGCTGCTCTAGGCCACAGTGACAGTTTATTAACTGTTTCTTGCAAAGCTACATGTTGCTTATATTTCTCTTTACTTTAGTTAATTTAACTAACAATTTTTTTTAATACATGAAGCTTTATAAGCCTTGGACAATTTGATCACATATGTGACCCTCATTGAAAACTTTCTGGGGCTGATCTGCCATGACACAGTCGGATTGGAGCACACCCCAAGCTGGCTGTGCAGTGCCAAAAAGTATGTAGGAGGAAAAATTGACTTATGCAACAGTGCGTAACTGTAGAGAGGGCAGGAGAGGAAGAGAATACTAGTGGTCTGTAGACACTGAGTGAATTGTGTTTATTAATGTCAGTGTATGCAACCTGGTTTATAGACTGGTCCTTTGTTTCTTCTTCTTCCTGTGAAGTGACTGCAATCATCGTGTTGATTATTTTGTCACTTTACAGAGGGTCAGCAGTGCGTAAAAAAGAAAAGAAAAGAAAAAATCACTAAATATTGTTTTGGATTACTGCAGTCTGGAGGCCCTCGACACAATGTGTCGATGGCCTTGGCCTCAATGACTTTCTGGGGCAGGTCATTCCAGTCTCTGATGGTTCTCGGCAGGAATGAGTACTGCTGGTACTGGGTTCTGCAGTGTTGCTGCGAGAACTGCTGGTTGTGTTTTTGTCGTTGATGTGGGTGGGGTGGGGTGGTGGCGGTTGTAGCTTGTTCTTAATTCCATCGGTGGCAATGATGTTGTTGTGGATTCTGTACAGCATTGCCAACCGAGCTGTCTTTCTTCGGCCTTGGAGGGAGGTCCACTTTAGGTCTTCAGTCATAGCGGAGGCGCTGGACGTTCTTCTATATCGTTACATGACGAAACACCTGCTTGACGCTGGATGGCCTCAATGCGGTCGATATATTGCTGGGTGTATGGGTCCCAGACAGTACACGCATACTCAAGAGCTGGCCGAACACATGACTTGTAAGCCATCTCCTTAATCTTCCTGGAGCTGATCTTCAGGTTTCTCTTGAGGAAGCCTAGGGTCTTGTTGGCTTTTGTGCACACGTTGTTGATGTGCTCGCTCCAGTTCATGTCCCTGCTGATGGTAACACCCAGGTACTTGGCAGTGTTGACAGTCTCCAGTATCTGTCCATGTAGTTCGTACTGGTGTCCCAGGGGTTTCCTGCTGCGGGTCACTGGCAGTGATGGGATATGGCCTTCCACCCAGGGAAATGCACATTTCTCCCACTCAGCAAGCTGGTTGAGGTCTCGTTGTAGTTGGGTCTGGTCATCGGGGCAGGTCACCACTTTGTATGCGGCTGTGTCATCCACAAAGAGATGAGTTTGGGCTGTCGAGGTGTCAGGAAGGTCATTGATGTAAATGAGGAACAAGCAGGGTCCCAGCCTGATGCCCCCTTGTGGTACACCAGACTGGATGCTGACAAACGCGGAACGGGCACCGCTGACCACCGCTGCCTGCCTTCTGTTATTCAGGAAGTCAGAGATCCATCTGCTGATTATCCCCTTGGCTGCCGTACTGGTTGAGCTTGTGGATCAAGAGACTATGATTAACCTTACTGAAGGCCTTAGCAAAGTCCACAATGAGGATGTCTGTTTGCTGTCCATGTGCTAGGTTCTTCTTCTTCTTCTTTCCTAAGATGCCCACAATCATGTTGATGATTATTCCATTCTCAATCAGCTCATCTGCAAACTCGAGGAATTGTGTCTTGAAGGATCTCTTCTTCCAGAATTCATGTTGTTGGCTGCACAGTATGTTGTTCCGTTCTAGATGGTCCATGGTGGTAATAGTCAGGATGTGCTCCAGCACCTCGCAGCATACACTGGTGAGCGACACTGGTCGGTAGTTAGCAGGTCATATTGTTTCCGTTTTTTTGAATACTGGTGTCACATGTACATCTTTCCAGTCCACTGGTAACAAGCCAGTGTCTGCTGATGACTGGAATATGAGCGTCAGGATGGGAGCTACCTCCTCTGCTAGTTCTTTCAAGACATGAGGGCTGATGTTGTTTGGGCCAGCTGCTTTGCCCGGGCTGAGGTTGTAGAGCAGTTTTTCTCACACCTGGTACACCGATGATCTTGTCAATTGTAGGGAAGTTGATGGAGGGCCTACTGCACTTCTCATGGACCTCTTCTTTGGTGTATGTCCTCCTTTCGCTGTACACCGACTGAAACTGCCTGTTGAGTATTTCAGCCTACTCTTTGGAGTTCGAAATAAGGCGTCCTTCTTCCTTTAGTGGGGCAACCCCTACGTTGGATGACTTTTGGTGCTTAATATAAGTCCAAAAGCGTTTGTTCTTGGTGGCTTGCTCAGAGTCGGCATCTTCAAAGGTGGTGTTCAGGTAGGCCCAGTACGCTCTCCGCAGCTGGCGCTGGACCTCTCTTCGGAGTTGTTTGTACTGGACCTTCAGTTCCTCTGTGCCTTGCTTCCGCATCTTCTTGAAGACACGGTCACTCCTCTTGATGAGCTGGCGAAGAGTGGGTGAGATCCAGGGCTTACTCTCCTTGACCCGAGCCTGCTTGTGTGGGATGCAGTCACTGATTGCCGTATGAAGAGTGTCTCTGAACAAGGTCCACAGTTCTTCAGAGGTGGCAGAGTCCTTCAGTGGTTCCATCCTGTCAGCCAGGTCAGTCATGGCTCTCCTTAGTTGTCCCAGTCCGCCTTTTTGTACAGTTGAATGAGTTGGCACCTGTTTCCTCTTCTGTGGGTGGATGATCACTTCGCAGTACACGGCATTATGGTCAGAAGTTCCCGGAAGGACCTGTACTCTTGGGATGAGCTGTGGGCTGTTAGTGATGATCAGGTCCAGGGTGTTGTCAAAGCATGTTGGTTCCTCAGCTTGCTGTTCCAGACCTTAGTCATTCAGCATGGTGATGAACTCGTGATGAAGTCGTGGGCAGGCAGGTTTAGGTTTCAGGGTCATCAGTTTCCTGTTCCAGCTGGGGAAGTTGAGGTCACCGCCAGTGAGGATGTGAGCGTTGGGGATAGCTGTAGTTCGAGCAAGATAGGCGTTGAACCGTGACAAGGTAACTTCATCAGCAACAGCTGGTCTGTAGTGCAGATGTAGAGGGTTTCTCTTCCTTGGAGTTTGAGCTTTACCCATATCATTTCAGAATCCTCTTGTAGCTCTGTAACCTCGTGGCTGTCCAACGATGTCCTCACTGCCAACAGTACCCCACTTCCATGACGGTTCCTGTCCTTGCGGTACACCTTGTAGGTATCGGGCGGGATTTCAGCATCTGCCTGGGATGGTTCAAGCCAGCGTTTGTTCTTGGTGGCTTGCTCAGTGTCGGCATCTTCAAAGGTGGTGTTCAAGTAGGCCCAGTATGCTCTTTTTGCAGCTGGCGCTGGACTTCTCCTTGGAGTTGTTTGTACTGGACCTTCAGTTCCTCTGTGCCTTGCTTCCACATCTTCTTGAAGACATGGTCCCTCCTCATGATGAGCCAGAGAATGAAGAGTGGGTGAGATCGAATACTTACTCTCCCTGACCCGAGCCTGCTTGTGTGGGTTGCAGTCACTGATTGCCGTACGAAGAGTGTCTCTGAACAGGGTCCACATTTTTTCAGAGGTGGCAGAGTCCTTCAGTGGTTCCATCCTGTCAGCCAGGTCAGTCATGGCTCTCCTTAGTTGGTCCCAGTCCGCCTTGTACAGTGGAATAAGTCTTGGCACCTGTTTCCTCTCCTGTGGGTGGATGATCACTTTGCAGTGCACAGCATCATGGTCAGAAGGTCCAGGAAGGACCTGTGCTCTTGGGATGAGCTGTGGGCTGTTAGGGATCATCAGATCCAGGGTGTTGTCAAAACGTGTAGGTTCCGACGTGCACATGGGCCTGCCATGGTTTGACTGAGGTGACGTGTCAACGGACCGCCGACTTATATAGGCATATGCAAATTAGCCTACTTACGGCAAGGGAGATCACTCCCAAACTAATATTTTGTCATACCAAGGGGGTATTTCATCATCCTAAAGGTGTATTGCGTCGAAAAAGGCTGTTATTGCATCATCCGGGTTATTCTGACCCGAACAACCATCTGTGTGTATGTGTGTCCGTGTGTCCATGTCTCCTGTAATACTTAGAGTCGGAGACATGGGACACACTCCCGCCACAATAAACTAATATTTCATCATACCAAGGGGGTATTTCATCATCCCAAAGGTGTATTGCGTCAGAAAAGGCTGTTATTGCATCATCCGGGTCATTCTGACCCGGACAACCATCTGTGTCCATGTGTCCATGTCTCCTGTAATACTTAGAGCCGGAGACATGGACACACTCCCGCCACAAACATTTCGCATGCAAAATAAAACAAAAACCGTCTTTTATTTTATTTCATTTTTTAGCTTCTATACTGGTTTATTTCAGAGCCTTATCGATCAGTATTTCAGCTGGTGTATCTCTGGTTCTGCCTTCTTCCTCTAAACAGCATGATGCAAGAGATGTGCTTGATGATAATCCTGCTGATGCAGTGTTCCAGCACGACCAAACGTCCGTTGATGGAGTGCATGTTCGGAGCCTGACTGGCGTTACGCAGCAGCAATCCCGTATCAAACCAGGGGCTGTCCACTCTCTTGATGCCGGTCTGCAACACTCTGTACTTATTTGGAGAGAAAAAAAAAACTCCCAGCGCGGCTTGATGGAGAACCTCACGGTTTGAAAGGGGTGCAAAAATCTCCACCTCATGTTGGGCAGACGGTGTATGTTGTCGATGTCAGCGGTGCGGCCGTTCGCGTCCTGGTCGTAGGCGTGGTAGATGATGGGCGTCGGTGTATTCTCGTTCGTAAAAGAGTGTAGCCGTCAGTGTGTCTCCTGGTGTTGCTGTTGTTAAAAAAACATTCATGTTAAACAAAACGATCCAAGGCGCAGAGTCAGCGCTGACGGCATCCTCAACCTTGATCTTAATTCGGACCGCCACTGGCTTATTGTAACGCCGCGTCGTCGAAACAGGCACTGCGCCAAAAAAGACCACCTGCTTATAGGACGACGCAACATCAACCTTCTCCTCCAACGGTAAAGCCACGTCCTCCTCAATGGCGGTCCTCTTCTGCGACTCTAGCCTCTTTTTCGCTTGAGTGAGCCTGCCATGACTGATCTCGCTTCCTCTTGTTGCCGCTCACCACTTCGTCAAGTCCTTTTATATGTGTACGTCGTCAACACCATCCTTGACCAGCACCCAAGCATCAAACCTCGCCTCTAGCATTGTGCGGGTAGGAGGTGGCCAATTCGTCATGACGACGACCTGAGGCCAGCCGTCCTCGCAAATCCGTTCGCCTCCCTTGTACTTGCCGCTGGTATATCGCCCCTTCTTGATCTGCTCCATCGCGGCCATAACACCGCCGGTAGCCTGCAGGTCGTTGTGCAAATCAAAAAACACGATACCTTGCCCTTCCCACTGGTGGAGTACGTTGTTGGAAGTTCCCGCCTGGAAGGAGGCCATGCGACGAGTACTGAGCTGGGTCTTGATGTAGTCAATAAACCAAGACTTGCCGGCGTTTCCCCGCTCGTCAATAATCCACATAATCGTTCGACGATCCGCTTGCGTCTCCGTAACAGCGCTCTAAAGTTGACACTGCCACGGATGCAGCTCCTCCCCTTCAAAAATTTTCGGTCGACGTTCCAACGCACGATCAGTAAGGCGTTGCTTATATGCCCGTTGTATCCGCTGGCCGTAAAAATCGTACAGATTGTTGTACCTCTCAGAGTCAGACTACACCACATCGCGAGGCGTCCAACCAGGAGTGTCGACTGCTTTCCGAGCAATCGCACTCACCAACGTGCAAACTCAAGGTTTCTTTACAGCTCCGTCACCAGGCTCGCCGACCTGCAGCAAGCAACAAGTCGTTCCCTTTCGAGCAGTACCGATCGTTGGTGGAGTCCGAGCTGGTAGCGACTTGCACGTGAGTCGCCGACCCAAAATGTTTCTTTACACTGTTGAAACGTACCTTCTGGTTAAAGTAGGCAAATCCTTGGAGATGGGGCATCCCTCCTTCACCTACTTCTTTGCCGACTACTGCAAAATGGCATTTTTTTGCGTTAAGCTCCTCTAAAAGACAGGAGCAATCTTCATCCATGTATTTGTTCAGAGTAAAAACCCACCGACGTGTACACGGGCCTGCCATGGTTTGACTGAGGTGACGCGGTGTCGTTGATGATGATGATGAATTGATGCTTAATGTCCTCAGATGTCATGAGACATATTAGGGACAAGTTGTGACCAATGCCGAAGCACGGTGCAATAAACCTTTACGTCCACGGAAACCAGAAGGCTCGTTAGGACGGACAGCCCAGGATGTCCACCTTGACTCTCACACAGTTCCTGAACTATGATGCGGTTTCAACGGACCGCCGACTTATATAGGCATATGCAAATTAGCCTACTTCCGGCAAGGGAGATCACTCCCAAACTAATATTTCATCATACCAAGGGGGTATTTCATCATCCCAAAGGTGTATTGCATCAGAAAAGGCTGTTATTGCATCATCCGGGTCATTCTGACCCGGACAACCATCTGTCCATGTGTCCAGGTGTATTCCGTCAGAACAGGCTGTTATTGCATCATCCGGGTCATTCTGACCCGGACTGACAACCATCTGTGTCCATGTCTCCTGTAATACTTAGAGCCGGAGACATGGACACACCCCTGCCACAAACATTTCGTACGCAAAATAAAACAAAAACCGCTTCTTTTTTTAAAGCTTCTATACTGGTTTATTTCACAGCATTATTGATCGGTATTTCAGCTGGTGTATCTCTGGTTCTGCCTTCTTCCTCTAAACAGCATGATGCAGGAGATGTGCTTGATGATAATCCTGCTGATGCAGTGTTCCAGCATGACCGAACATCCGTTGATGGAGTGCACGTTCAGCGGAGCCTGACTGGTGTTACTCAGCAGCAATCCCATATCAAACAAGGGGCTGTCCACTCTCTTGATGCCGGTCTGCAACACTCCGTACTTACTTGGAGGGGAAAAACTCCCAACGCGGCTTGATGGAGAGCCTCACGGTTTGAAAGGGGCTCAAAAACCTCCACCTCATGTTGGGCAGACGGTGTACGTTGTCGATGTCAGCGGTGCGGCTGTTCGCGTCCTGGTCGTAGGCGTGGTAGATGATAGACATCGGTGTATTCTCGTTCATGAAAGAGTGTAGCCATCAATCTGTCTCCTGGCGTTGCTGTTGTTAAAAAAATTCATGTTAAACAAAACGATGTCAGTGCTGACAGCATCCTCAACCTTGATCTTAATTTGGACCGCCATTGGCTTATTGTAACACCGCGTCGTCCAAACAGGTCCTGCACCAAAAAAGACCGCCTGCTTATAGGACGACGCAACATCAACCTTCTCCTCCGACGGTAAAACCGCGCCCTCTTCAATGGCAGTCCTCTTCTGCGACTCTAGCCTCTTTTGCTTGAGTGAGCCTGCCATGACTGATCTCGCTTCCTCTTGTTGCCGCTCACCACCTCATCAAGTCCTTTTAATATGTGTACGTTGTCGACACCATCCTTGACCAGCACCCAAGTATCAAACCTCGCCTCTAGCATTGTGCGGGTAGGAGGTGGCCAATTCGCCATGACGACGACGTGAGGCCAGCCATCCTCGCAAATCCGTTCGTCTCCCTCGTACTTGCTGCTGGTATATCGCCCCTTCTTGATCTGCTCCATCGCAGCCATAACACCGCTGGTAGCCTGCAGGTCATTGGGCAAATCAAAAAACACAATACCTTGCCCTTCCCACTGGTGGAGTACGTCGTTGCAAGTTCCCACATGGAAGGCCACCACGCGACGAGTACTGAGCTGGGTCTTGATGTAGTCAATAAACCAAGACTTGCCGGCGTTTCCCTGCTTGTCAGTAATCCACATAATCGTTCGACAATCTGCTTGCGTCTCCGTAACAGCGCTCCAAAGTTGACGCTGCCACGGATGCAGCTCCTCCCCTTCAAAAAATTTTGGTCGACGTTCCAACACACGATCAGTAAGGCGTTGCTTATAAGCCCGTTGTATCCGCTGGCTGTAAAAATTGTACACATCGTTGTACCTCTCAGGGTCAGACTTCACCATATCGCGAGGCGTCCAACCGGGAGTGTCAACTGCTTTCTGAGCAATCTCACTCACCAACGTGCAAACCCGAGGTTTCTTTACAGGTCCATTACCAGGCTCGCCAACCCACAGCAACAAGTCGTTCCCTTTCGAGCAGTACCGATCGTTGGCGGAGTCCGAGCTGGTAGCGACTTGCACGTGAGTCACCGACCCAAAACGTTTCTTTACACTGTTGAAACGTACCTTCTGCTTAAAGTAGGCAAATCCTTGGAGATGGGGCGTCCCTCCTTCACCTACTTCTTTGCCGACTACTGCAAAATGGCATTTTTTTGCATTAAGCTCCTCTAAAAGACAGGAGCAGTCTTCATCCATGTATTTGTTCAGAGTAAAAACCCACCAACGTGCACACGGGCCTGCCATGGTTTGACTGAGGTGATGTGTCAACGGACCGCCGACTTATATAGGCATATGCAAATTAACCTACTTCCGGCAAAGGAGATCACTCCCAAACTAATATTTTGTCATACCAAGGGGGTATTTCATCATCCTAAGGATGTATTGTGTCAGAAAAGGCTGTTATTGCAGTTTGTCCCTAATATGTCAACCTGACACCCGAGGACATTAAGTTCTACATCATCATCGTGAAAATTACAGGAGAGTTGCGGGATCAGGTGACGGCGTAGTTGGCATACTCGGAGTGACCAGCAATTGTGCCGAGTTGGCTTGGCCTTGGTATGAGATGTCTGTGCCATTGAGACGTAAGTCATCTTGTCAGCCGAAGAGGGATTGATGCTAAGCTGAGGAGTTCATTGACACTGCAGCAGGAATGGCAAACTGAGACACCAATGAGGCAAGTACAGATTTTTAAACATTCTCAAGTTAAGAAAGTATGCAGACTGTGGCCCAGAAATGACTTGGCTCAAAGACCTTGGTCATGAAATTGAAAGTGATACTGGGCAATGGAGTAAATGCATAATGAACTTTTCTTCCTTTTTATTTAGTCTTTTCACATAAGTGATATTGACTAATTTTACAAGTATAGCAAGATAACGTGTCAGCAAGTTACACTAATAACAAACCTAAAAAATTAAAAAAAGAAGATGAAAAAAGTAGTGAGCTAGATCACAAGAGTGAAAGTGAGGTTGGATTGCCATGGGGCATGTTCTTTTTAGTGATGTAATTTGCATCATCGATTTTTATCTTGTATGCCTGTGTTTTTTCCCCAGTCATTGTATGGATGATATGCTCTTTTTTTTCTCTCTCCTTTTTTAAATTAACAAGCCTTTTATTATTATTTTTAAGTTAGTTGAATTGATCTGTGAGGTGTTGACCTGACTGGTATGGAAGAAGCGAGTGTTTGCAAGACCACCAAGCTTGACGTTGAGAGTGATCACTCTGCCATCAGAGCAGCTGCTTGGACTTCAGTTTCGGCGTGCCAGTCACACTGAGATGAAAGGTTTGGTTTACATCCTCCAAGTTCTGTTGCAGAGCTCTGTCAGTGTACTCATACTTGACTCATTTCTGTCTGTCAGTGCACAATCATTTAGCGTGTGTCTGTCGGTGACTGGCATTTAATGTCTGTGCATTGACAGAGTTCTGCAACCGTGTGTTTTTGTTTTTTCCTGTGAAACTTAGCGACTCAGCATTTGCTTTTGACACTGCCAGTAGTGGTCGCCTGCACTGGTATGGTTTGCAAAAAAAGAAAATACCTTTTTTTAATATATATATTTTTTTTAAAGGTTAGTCAATTGTGTAGTTACTGTTTGCTAAGCAGTCTTTATGGTAGACGTAGCCTACTTGAGGGTTCTGGTTGTTAGAGCTGCATGTAAATGTTTTTGTCATTAGTTCTCTGTAGAGGACAATAATTTTGACTCCAGTTAGAGAATAGCGCTATGTAAGAATTTTCCTTCTTTTTCTTCTAATTATTATCATTTTTGCACTTTGCAGTGTCCTAAACTGGATTTCACTCCTCGGAAAATTGCGTGTTTGTTGCTGCTGCTGCCATTGCTGGTGGTGGTGTTGTCATTACCGTTGTTGTTGCTGCTGCTGTTGTTGTTGCTGCTGTTGCTGTTCAGTTGCTGCCGCTGCTATTGCTGATCCATTCAATTTATTGCACAGATCTAACAGTTTCTTTTCACTTTTTCTTTCTTGTAGCTCTGCAGTGCAGAAATCCAGTGCGGAAACTGGGCTCCAGAGGAGATTGCCACAGCCGAGTATTAAGGATGTTCCAATGACGACACATTCACAGTAGACCCTACCTCGGTCCAGTTGTCTGTCGACTGCCTGTGTCAGGATGGGCAGGTGTTCAGAGTGGTGGAAGCTGATAATGTCACCAGAACTTGCTGTGAGTTTTTTTTTCTTTTTTCATTCTGTGATGGATTTCATTTCAAGTATCCTTCTATTGTGTATTCTGGGTGGTAACCCCAAAGCAATGTGCGCAAAACATTGGGCATTTAATTTTAAGTTGCAGTTACACTTATCTATTCTCCTCAGTACTTGATGTTTTATGGTATTTGTTGACTACTAGCGTAGCCTGGAATCAGATTTAGAAGAAAACATTTAATTTGAGACATAGTTTGCTATGTCCCCCCCCCCCCCCCCCAATTTCTTTGTGCGAGTTGTTTCCTTGGTTCAGTATGTATAACAAGGATGTGTCAACTAAGTGTTAGTCAGTGCAGATGTTAGAACATGTTTTTAGAGCTTGAAACTTTGGAGACCTGCCAAATGGGGCTTTGTGATCAGCACACTTACATTGCGCAGCTGATTAAGACATGTTGTAAGGAAAGGCATATTTCCATTGATTTCAGTGAATTGTCTGCCGGGGTATTACTATGACAGAGCAGGCAATAACTGTGAGCTGTGCGCGGAGGGCAGCTACACAGCTGAACCTCGCCAGACCTAGTGTGCGGCCTGTCCTGAGGGAACCACCACCACTGCTCCAGGCTCCATGTCCTCTGAAGACTGCTTTGGTAGGGCTGTGTGTGTGCGTGTATGCATGTGAGTGTGTGTGAGTGAGGGGTGCATGCATACATGTGTGTGTGTGGAGAAAGCATCAGCCCACATAAGATGGGGGGTGGGGGGGGGGGGGGGTTAGAAAGAGAATGTATGTGAGTACATGCATGTTTGTTCATCTATTGGTGTGTGAAGAAATGAAAGACCCCATCGAGGAAAACCGTAAATGTTGCCAGTGGTGAGGTGAGAGCTTGCTGCCCAGTGGTCATTTGCATGAAAACTCAAACATGAGGGAACAGATACATGTCCAACTCAGCTCCCCTCCCTACCACCTACCCCCAGGAAGCAGTGATGAAAATGATGGGAGCTGTCTGGAGGCAAGTAGATTTTGTGGTGTAGACTGTTTCTGATCATTTTGCCTTCCATCTTACAGATGTTTGAGAACTTGGACAGGAAATAAGCAGCATTGAGAATGGTGGGAAATGCCTGGAGGCGAGTAGGTTTTGCTGTGTAGACTGTATGTTTCTGATTGTTTTGCCCTCCATCTTACAGATGTCCTCCATGTTACAGATGTGTGCGAGCTGGGGCAGGAGATCAATGGTGATGGGAACTGCCAGCCATGCCCTTGAGGGTTGTACCGAGAAAGCCATGACCTGCCCGTCTTTCTTGCCCCCATGGCTGGGCCATGCCCACAGTGGGGGCCATGTCTCTGCAGGACTGCTGTGTTGGTCAGTGAACCGCTTCTTTGAACTTAAAAAACAACAAAAAACTTAAAAAAGATTCACATCATACAGGCAGGGATAATACTACAAGCATTATTAAATAGAATATATATTACTTATGGAAATGCACTGTAAATCAATATGATTAACAGACTAAGCACAAGTATTATTGTCGTTGTTTTCATCCTATCCACATCAAAATTCCACTTGAAAGACAAACACTCAACATCAAATTCCTTAGGCCGTATACTCCACACTAAATGTATTTATGATATCAAGTATCAGAATCTTCCATCATTGTGACTATGGATGGCCTAACTACCAGTCTGGTCTTCAGAGCAGGGTTTATCTTTGACAGTGTGTTCACTGCTACAGAACTATAAATGGTGCCAGTTATGTTTAAAACCTGATCTTTTGTATGAGAAGGGGTGGACTGTCCTGAAGGTGACCTTTCAGCAGGGCTTCCACCGTATTGCTAGCTTGCTTGCTTTTGGTCAGTGTAAACAAATGAGTGAATAATCAGCTACAGGAGGAAAAAAAATATTGCCGACTCCTCTCCTCCTCCTCACCCCAACAGAGACTGTTTGAGAGTTATACAACCCCAGCATGCTTGTTTCAGACCTGTGCAACAACTTCTGCGACAACCAGGGGGTGTGTGACTACCAGGTGGACGGAGAGCCATTCTGCAACTGCAGGAATGGTTACACAGGGCAGCACTGTTAGGAGGAAGACCTGGGTGAGTGCTGCTCACCACTGTCCTCATTGGCAGGCGTTAGTGTTGCCACACATTAGTGTTGTTACATGTTAGTTAATGTTGCCATACATTAGTTAGTGCTGATACTCATCTTGGCAAGACTTTCCCAAGTCTACGTCACAACAAGATAGGTGACATGGGCGAGCATTCTGGACAGTGGAGGCATCTTTTCTCCTCTCCTTAAGACTGGCTCTTTCTTCTTCTTGGAGTTTGCAGCCACCTTCCATTGCTCAGAGATTATGCTGCACTTTTGCAGGGTCTGCAGAATCCTATGAAGTAAAGTCATATGAGACAGTACAAAAGAAAATTTAGACAGCAGGGAAAGTGTGCAATGTATTAACTACTTTGGAGTGTCAGGCTAGGCCGATCTGGCTACCATAGCAGTCCCCAGGGATGAACCCTGACTGGCACAGCTCCAGCCTTCACTTGCCCATTTTTCCTTTTAATATTCATAAAACTTAGGGATTTAGGAAGGATTTAGCAGACCCTGGTCACAAAGGAGCCAGGGGTGGGTGCTGTGGACACTTCTTGGATTGTCCTAGGTATTATACTGTTCTGTTCAGCAACACTGGCTTGATTTCCTTTGGGTCACTTTACCTAGATAAGGCTGCAAGAGAAGTACGTGCACCCAGCCCTGCTTCTGCGCATGTGCAGTGTGTTTGGTGTTGACCACCATGGCCATGAGACAAGTGTTACCCCACTATAGAGCGTGGATTGTGTGGTGTGATATTTTATGTGCCTAGTGTCGCATGTGTACTTTAACAGCATGGTGTTTGTTGGTTGATTGGTTGGTAACATGTCTGTTTTCTGCTTGGCCTGGCTTATAGAGCATGGATTGTGTGGTGATATTTTATAAGCCTGGTGTTACGTGTGTACTTTAACAGTGTGGTGTTTGTTGGTTGGTTGGTAACCTGTTTTCTGCTTGGCAGTGGCAGCAGGACTGAGCAGTGCAGTGGCAGGTGGTGTGACTGGCTCAGTGGAGGCTGCCTTTGTGGTCCTCATCAGTGCTGCCATCTGCTACTGGAGGTCAGAGCAATTAAAAAAAAAAATTTTTATGTGTAGTCAGCCATGATGGTTATATCAGGGTGGAGAGAGAGAGAGAGAGAGAGAGAGAGAGAGAGAGAGAGAGAGAGAGAGAGAGAGAGTGTGAGAGCAACTGTCAGAACAATTTGCATTTTATTGATGTATAGTAGCATTTGTAGTAGTTGTAATAATAATAAGCATAATGAAACCATAATAATAGCAGTAGTAATTTATGGGACTAATGAATA
The DNA here is from genome assembly GCA_963584105.1 of Alviniconcha strummeri. NCBI lineage: Eukaryota > Metazoa > Mollusca > Gastropoda > Provannidae > Alviniconcha > Alviniconcha strummeri. The sequence continues at coordinate 28,732,031 of OY757541.1, read as the reverse complement.
AAAACATACATTAACAGTAAAGCTGATTTTTTTTTATAGCTCTGTATCTCAACCATGCTTTATATGTCCCTGGGTGTGCTAGAAGCTGGAAAACAGGATGAAAATAAACCAGGCATGAAAATGAAGGCAAAGAGCAAACATATATTGATGGGAAAATAAATCGCAAAGGCTGTATCCTGGCATCACATTTCTATGTTTATTTAAATTAATGGAATGTGACGTACGCATTTGGTTACCTGCTGGTATTGAAATCTGTGCACTGCAACATGTGTGCTTTATGAGACCTTTCAGGCACAGTTTCACAATATTTTTACAGGCGTAGAAATCTGAGGAAGAAGTCTCATGACCAAATTTACTGATCTCACCACCATATGGCGCCTATAATGAGGGTTACGAGTCAGAATGTGACAGCACTCCATCCCAACTTACTGTTCACAAGCAGTCCTCTTCCTCCACCTCCGCCTCCTCCCTCTCCATTACCCCACGATGGAATCACTCCACATTTGCCAACTATAATGAGGTACTCATTCAATCTACTCAGTTCTAATCAACTTTTCTTCCCCATGCTTGCAACTCAGTACACTCACAAGGAAAGCAGTTATGCTTACTTGACGTGGATTTTGATTTCTTTACATTGCATGAGTTTGACATAATCCTGTCTTCTTTTTTTAGGAAACGGATGTGATTTTTAATTTTCATATTTTTGTATTTTCTTAAGTAGTGATTAATAAGTAGAGAGGGAAAGTAAGTGAATACGGTTTTGTTTGTTTGCTCCCAAGAACGCTTTTATTTTATTTGTAAATGTTGATGGATTGGCAAGGGATTGTTTATCTTTGGGAAGTGCATTCTAGTATCAGTTGCATTTTGCATAGCCACATGCTGCTTGAACTGGATCTGATTTGATTTGCCTTGAACATAGCCAGTGACTTGTTGATGACTTTAATTTGACTGGCCAGCATCTTGTTGATTTGACTTTGGCCATTCGCCAGTGACTTGTTGATGACTTTGATCTGACTGGCCAGCATCTTCTTGATTTGACTTTGGCCATTAGACAGTGACTTGTTGATGACTTTTAATTTGACTGGCCAGCATCTTCTTGATTTGCCTTGAACATAGCCAGTGACTTTTTAATGACTTTGATCTGGCCAACAGCTGACTAATAGCTCATTGATTTGCTTTCATGTGAGTAGTCATTAAGTTAAATTTAACTTGCTGACTGATGACTAATCTGATCAGCCAGTGGCTTGTTGACTTTGCATGGATCTGACAATGTATTCAGTGACTTTGATCTGATTACCAGAGATTTGCTGGTTCACAATGGTCTCTGCAGTCACTGTAGATTGGCAACGTGGTTTAAGTAGTGTGGTGTTGTTTCCTCCACAAAGAGGGGTCTGCCTTTTTGCAGGCCCAGTTTCTTAAAATCTTCACCTACTCCTCATACACCCAATATTGAGAGCACTGAGATGCCCCCCATTAGCTTAGCTGGAGAACATAATTATAGAATTTGTTGGAAGGCCAATAGTGTATACACAACAGTGCTTAATTGTTATTATTTATATTTATACACAACAGTGCTTAACTGTTATTATTTATATGTATGCACAGTAGTGCTTAATTGTTATTTATATGTATGCAGAACAGTGCTTAATTGTTATTATTTATATGCCTTTATCTCAGCAAGTGTTCTGCAAGCATACAAATTCCTCACATTCAAACCGTATTGACAAAACGTATTGAAGTTGCTGCTTTAGGCCACAAGATGCGACAGTTTATTAACTGTTTCTTGCAAAGCTACATGTTGCTTATATTTCTCTTTACTTTAGTTAATTTAACTAACAATTTTTTTTTAATACATGAAGCTTTATAAGTCTTGGACAATTTGATCACATATGTGACCCTCATTGAAAACTTTCTGGAGCTGATCTGCCATCACACAGTCGGATTGGAGCACACCCCAAGCTGTCTGTGCAGTGCCAAAAAGTATGTAGGAGGAAAAATTGACTTATGCAACAGTGCGTAACTGTAGAGAGGGCAGGAGAGGAAGAGAATACTAGTGGTCTGTAGACACTGAGTGAATCGTGTTTATTAATATCAGTGTATGCAACCTGGTTTATAGACTGGTCCTTTGTTTCTACTTCTTTCTGTGAAGCGACTGCAATCATCGTGTTGATTATTTTGTCACTTTACAGAGGGTCAGCAGTGCGAAAAAAAGAAAAGAAAAAATCAGTAAATATTGTTTTGGATTACTGCAGTCTGGAGGCCCGCGACACAATGTGTCGATGGCTTGGCCTCAATGACTTCCTGGGGCAGGTCATTCCAGTCTCTGATGGTTCTTGGCAGGAATGAGTACTGCTGGTACTGGGTTCTGCAGTGTTGCTGCGAGAACTGCTGGTTGTGTCTTTGTCGTTGATGTGGGTGGGGTGGGGTGGTGGCGGTTGTAGCTTGTTCTTAATTCCATTGGTGGCAATGATGTTGTTGTGGATTCTGTACAGCATTGCCAACCACTTTAGGTCTTCAATCATAGTGGAGGTGCTGGACGTTCTTCTATATCGTTACATGACGAAACACCTGCTTGACGCTGGATGGCCTCAATGTGGTCGATATATTGCTGGGTGTATGGGTCCCAGACAGTACACGCATACTCAAGAGCTGGCCGAACACATGACTTGTAAGCCATCTCCTTAATCTTCCTGGAGCAGATCTTCAGGTTTCTCTTGAGGAAGCCTAGGGTCTTGTTGGCTTTTATGCACACGTTGTTGATGTGCTCGCTCCAGTTCATGTCCCTGCTGATGGTAACACCCAGGTACTTGGCAGTGTTGACAGTCTCCAGTATCTGTCCATGTAGTTCGTACTGGTGTCCCAGGGGTTTCCTGCTGCGGGTCACTGGCAGTGATGTGCATTTCCCTGGGTGGAAGGCCATATCCCATCATTTCTCCCACTCAGCAAGCTGGTTGAGGTCTCGTTGTAGTTGGGTCTGGTCATTGGGGCAGGTTACCACTTTGTATGTGGCTGTGTCATCCGCAAAGAGATGAGTTTGGGCTGTCGAAGTGTCAGGAAGGTCATTGATGTAAATGAGGAACAAGCAGGGTCCCAGCTAGATGTCCCCTTGTGGTACACCAGACTGGACGCTGACAAACGCGGAATGGGCACTGCTGACCACCGCTGCCTGCCTTCTGTTATTCAGGAAGTCAGAGATCCATCTGCTGATTTCCCCTTGGATGCCGTACTGGTTGAGCTTGTGGATTAAGAGACTATGATTAACCTTACTGAAGGCCTTAGCAAAGTCCACAATGAGGATGTCTGTTTGCTGTCCATGTGCTAGGTTCTTCTTCTTCTTTCCCAAGATGCCCACAATCATGTTGATGATTATTCCGTTCTCAATCAGCTCATCTGCAAACTTGAGGAATTGTGTCTTGAAGGATCTCTTCTTCCGGAATTCATGTTGTTGGCTGCACAGTATGTTGTTCCGTTCAAGATGGTCCATGGTGGTAAAGTCAGGATGTGCTCCAGCACCTCGCAGCATACACTGGTGAGCGACACTGGTCGGTAGTTGGCAGGTCATAGTGTTTCCGTTTTTTTGAATACTGGTGTTACATGTACATCTTTCCAGTCCACTGGTAACAAGCCAGTGTCTGCTGATGACTGGAATATGAGCGTCAGGATGGGAGCTACCTCCTCTGCTAGTTCTTTCAAGACATGAGGGCTGATGTTGTTTGGGCCAGCTGCTTTGCCCGGGCTGAGGTTGTAGAGCGGTTTTCTCACACCTGGTACACGGATGATCTTGTCAACTGTAGGGAAGTTTATGGAGGGCCTACTGCACTTCTCATGGACCTCTTTGGTGTATGTCCTCCTTTCGCTGTACACCGACTGAAACTGCCTGTTGAGTATTTCAGCCTACTCTTTGGAGTCCGAAATAAGGCGTCCTTCTTCCTTTAGTGGGCGACCCCTACGTTGGATGACTTTTGGTGCTTAATGTAAGTCCAAAAGCGTTTGTTCTTGGTGGCTTGCTCAGAGTTGGCATCTTCAAAGGTGGTGTTCAGGTAGGCCCAGTACGCTCTCCGCAGCTGGCGCTGGACCTCTCTTCGGAGTTGTTTGTACTGGACCTTCAGTTTCTCTGTGCCTTGCTTCCGCATCTTCTTGAAGACACGGTCACTCCTCTTGATGAGCTGGCGAAGAGTGGGTGAGATCCAGGGCTTACTCTCCTTGACCCGAGCCTGCTTGTGTGGGATGCAGTCACTGATTGCCGTACGAAGAGTGTTTCTGAACAAGGTCCACAGTTCTTCAGAGGTGGCAGAGTCCTTCAGTGGTTCCGTCCTGTCAGCCAGGTCAGTCATGGCTCTCCTTAGTTGTCCCAGTCCGCCTTTTTGTACAGTTGAATGAGTTGGCACCTGTTTCCTCTTCTGTGGGTGGATGATCACTTCGCAGTACACAACATTATGGTCAGAAGTTCCCGGAAGGACCTGTACTCTTGGGATGAGCTGTGGGCTGTTAGTGATGATCAGGTCCAGGGTGTTGTCAAAGCATGTTGGTTCCTCAGCTAGCTGTTCCAGACCTTAGTCGTTCAGCATGGTGTTGAACTCATGGTGAAGTCGTGGGCAGGCAGGTTTAGGTTTGAGGGTCATCAGTTTCCTGTCCCAGCTGGGGAAGTTGAGGTCACCGCCAGTGAGGACGTGAGTGTTGGGGATAGCTGTAGCTCGAGCAAGATAGGCGTTGAACCGTGACAAAGTAACTTCATCAGCAACAGCTGGTCTGTAGTGCAGATGTAGAGGGTTTCTCTTCCTTGGAGTTTGAGCTTTACCCATATCATTTCGCAATCCTCTTGTAGCTCTGGCACCTCGTGGCTGTCCAACGATGTCCTCACTGCCAACAGTACCCCACTTCCATGACGGTTCCTGTCCTTGCGGTACACCTTGTAGATATCGGGCAGGATTTCAGCATCTGCCTGGGATGGTTCAAGCCAGCGTTTGTTCTTGGTGGCTTGCTCGGAGTCGGCATCTTCAAAGGTGGTGTTCAAGTAGGCCCAGTATGCTCTTTTTGCAGCTGGCGCTGGACTTCTCCTTGGAGCTGTTTGTACTGGACCTTCAGTTCCTCTGTGCCTTGCTTCCACATCTTCTTGAAGACATGGTCCCTCCTCTTGATGAGCCAGAGAATGAAGAGTGGGTGAGATCGAAGGCTTACTCTCCCTGACCCGAGCCTGCTTGTGTGGGTTGCAGTCACTGATTGCCGTACGAAGAGTGTCTCTGAACAGGGTCCACATTTTTTCAGAGGTGGCAGAGTCCTTCAGTGGTTCCATCCTGTCAGCCAGGTCAGTCATTGCTCTCCTTAGTTGGTCCCAGTCCGCCTTCTTGTACAGTGGAATGAGTCTTGGCACCTGTTTCCTCTCCTGTGGGTGGATGATCGCTTTGCAGTGCACAGCATCATGGTCAGAAGGTCCCGGAAGGATCTGTGCTCTTGGGATGAGCTGTGGGCTGTTAGGGATCATCAGGTCCAGGGTGTTGTCAAAGCGTGTAGGTTCCGACGTGCGCACGGGCCTGCCATGGTTTGACTGAGGTGACGTGTCAACGGACCGCCAACTTATATAGGCATAGGCAAAGTAGCCTACTTACGGCAAGGGAGATCACTCCCAAACTAATATTCCATCATACCAAGGGGGTATTTCATCATCCTAAAGGTGGATTGCGTCAAAAAAGGCTGTTATTGCATCATCCGGGTCATTCTGACCCGAACAACCATCTGTGTGTATGTGTGTCCGTGTGTCCATGTCTCCTGTAATACTTAGAGTCGGAGACATGGGACACACTCCCGCCACAATAAACTAATATTTCCTCATACCAAGGGGGTATTTCATCATCCCAAAGGTGTATTGCGTCAGAAAAGGCTGTTATTGCATCATCCGGGTCATTCTGACCCGGAAAACCATCTGTGTCCGTGTGTCCAGGTGTATTGCATCAGAAGAGGCTGTTATTGCATCATCCGGGTCATTCTGACCCCGACAACCATCTGTGTCCATGTCTCCTGTAATACTTAGAGCCGGAGACATGGACACACTCCCGCCACAAACATTTCGCATGCAAAATAAAACAAAAACCGCCTTTTATTTTATTTCATTTTTTAGCTTCTATACTGGTTTATTTCACAGCCTTATCGATCGATATTTCAGCTGGCGTATCTCTGGTTCTGCCTTCTTCCTCTAAACAGCATGATGCAGGAGATGTGCTTGATGATAATCCTGCTGATGCAGTGTTCCAGCACGACCAAACGTCCGTTGATGGAGTGCATGTTCGGAGCCTGACTGGCGTTACTCAGCAGCAATCCCGTATCAAACCAGGGGCTGTCCACTCTCTTGATGCCGGTCTGCAACACTCCGTACTTACTTGGAGGGAAAAAAAAACTCCCAGCGCGGCTTGATGGAGAGCCTCACGGTTTGAAAGGGGTGCAAAAATCTCCACCTCATGTTGGGCAGACGGTGTATGTTGTCGATGTCAGCGGTGCGATCGTTCGCGTCCTGGTCGTAGGCGTGGTAGATGATGGGCGTCGGTGTATTCTCGTTCGTAAAAGAGTGTAGCCGTCAGTGTGTCTCCTGGCGTTGCTGTTGTTAAAAAAAAAAATTCATGTTAAACAAAACGATCCAAGGCGCAGAGTCAGCGCTGACGGCATCCTCAACCTTGATCTTAATTTGGACCGCCACTGGCTTATTGTAACGCCGCATCGTCCAAACAGGCACTGCGCCAAAAAAGACCGCGTGCTTATAGGACGACGCAACATCAACCTTCTCCTCCAATGGTAAAGCCACGCCCTCCTCAATGGCGGTCCTCTTCTGCGACTCTAGCCTCTCTTTCGCTTGAGTGAGCCTGCCATGACTGATCTCGCTTCCTCTTGTTGCCGCTCACCACTTCGTCAAGTCCTTTTATATGTGTATGTCGTCGACACCATCCTTGACCAGCACCCAAGTATCAAACCTCGCCTCTAGCATTGTGCGGGTAGGAGGTGGCCAATTCGCCATGACGACGACCTGAGGCCAGCCGTCCTCGCAAATCCGTTCGTCTCCCTCGTACTTGCCGCTGGTATATCGCCCCTTCTTGATCTGCTCCATTGCGGCCATAACACCGCTGGTAGCCTGCAGGTCGTTGTGCAAATCAAAAAACACCATACCTTGCCCTTCCCACTGGTGGAGTACGTTGTTGGAAGTTCCCACCTGGAAGGAGGCCATGCGACGAGTACTGAGCTGGGTCTTGATGTAGTCAATAAACCAAGACTTGCCGGTGTTTCCCCGCTCGTCAATAATCCACATAATCGTTTGACGATCCGCTTGTGTCTCCGTAACAGCGCTCCAAAGTTGACGCTGCCACGGATGCAGCTCCTCCCCTTCAAAAAATTTTGGTCGACGTTCCAATGCACGATCAGTAAGGCGTTGCTTATAAGCCCGTTGTATCCGCTGGCCGTAAAAATTGTACCCATCGTTGTACCTCTCAGGGTCAGACTTCACCATATCGCGAGGCGTCCAACCAGGAGTGTCAACTGCTTTCCGAACAATCTCACTCACCAACGTGCAAACCCGAGGTTTCTTTACAGCTCCATTACCAGGCTCGCCGACCCACAGCAACAAGTTCTTCCCTTTCGAGCAGTACCGATTGTTGGCGGAGTCCGAGCTGGTAACGACTTGCACGTGAGCCGCCGACCCAAAACGTTTCTTTACACTGTTGAAACGTACCTTCTACTTAAAGTAGGCAAATCCTTGTAGATGGGGCGTCCCTCCTTCACCTACTTCTTTGCCGACTACTGCAAAATGGCATTTTTTTGCGTTAAGCTTCTCTAAAAGACAGGACCAATCTTCATCCATGTATTTGTTCAGAGTAAAAACCCACCAACGTGCACACGGGCCTGCCATGGTTTGACTGAGGTGATGTGTCAACGGACCGCCGACTTATATAGGCATATGCAAATTAAGCTACTTCCGGCAAGGGAGATCACTCCCAAACTAATATTTTGTCATACCAAGGGGGTATTACATCATCCTAAGGATGTATTGTGTCAGAAAAGGCTGTTATTGCAGTTTGTCCCTAACATGTCAACCTGACACCCGAGGACATTAAGTTCTACATCATCATCGTGAAAATTACAGGAGAGTTGCGGGATCAGGTGACGGCGTAGTTGGCATACTCGGAGTGACCAGCAATTGTGCCAAGTTGGCTTGGCCTTGGTATGAGATGGCCGTGCCATTGAGACGTAAGTCATCTAGTCAGCCGAAGAGGGATTGATGCTAAGCTGAGGAGTTCATTGACACTGCAGCAGGAATGGCAAACTGAGACACCAATGAGGCAAGTACAGATTTTTAAACATTCTCAAGTTAAGAAAGTATGCAGACTGTGGCCCAGAAATGACTTGGCTCAAAGACCTTGGTCATGAAATTGAAAGTGATACTGGGCAATGGAGTAAATGCATAATGAACTTTTCTTCCTTTTTATTTAGTTTTTTCACATAAGTGATATTGACTAATTTTACAAGTATAGCAAGATAACGTGTCAGCGAGTTACACTAATAACAAACCTAAAAAATTAAAAAAAGAAGATGAAAAAAGTAGTGAGCTAGATCACAAGAGTGAAAGTGAGGTTGGATTGCCATGGGGCATGTTCTTTTTAGTGATGTAATTTGCATCATCGATTTTTATCTTGTATGCCTGTGTTTTCCCCCCAGTCATTGTATGGATGATATGCTCTTTTTTTTCTCTCTCTCCTTTTTTAAATTAACAAGCCTTTTTTTAAATTATTTTTAAGTTAGTTGAATTGATCTGTGAGGTGTTGACCTGACTGGTATGGAAGAAGCGAGTGTTTGCAAGACCACCAAGCTTGACGTTGAGAGTGATCACTCTGCCATCAGAGCAGCTGCTTGGACTTCAGTTTCGGCGTGCCAGTCACACTGAGATGAAAGGTTTGGTTTACATCCTCCGAGTTCTGTTGCAGAGCTCTGTCAGTGTACTCATACTTGACTCATTTCTGTCTGTCAGTGCACAATCATTTAGCGTGTGTCTGTCGGTGACTGGCATTTAATGTCTGAGTTCTGCAACCGTGTGTTTTTGTTTTTTCCTGTGAAACTTAGCGACTCAGCATTTGCTTTTGACACTGCCAGTAGTGGTCGCCTGCACTGGTATGGTTTGCAAAAAAAGAAAATACCTTTTTTTAATATATATATTTTTTTTAAAGGTTAGTCAATTGTGTAGTTACTGTTTGCTAAGCAGTCTTTATGGTAGACGTAGCCTACTTGAGGGTTCTGGTTGTTAGAGCTGCATGTAAATGTTTTTGTCATTAGTTCTCTGTAGAGGACAATAATTTTGACTCCAGTTAGAGAATAGCGCTATGTAAGAATTTTCCTTCTTTTTCTTCTAATTGTTATCATTTTTGTACTTTGCAGTGTCCTAAACTGGATTTCACTCCTCGGAAATTGCGTGTTTGTTGCTGCTGCTGCCATTGCTGGTAGTGGTGTTGTCATTACCGTTGTTGTTGCTGCTGCTGTTGTTGTTGCTGCTGTTGCTGTTCAGTTGCTGCCGCTGCTATTGCTGATCCATTCAATTTATTGCACAGATCTAACAGTTTCTTTTCACTTTTTCTTTCTTGTAGCTCTGCAGTGCAGAAATCCAGTGCGGAAACTGGGCTCCAGAGGAGATTGCCACAGCCGAGTATTAAGGACGTTCCAATGACGACACATTCACAGTAGACCCTACCTCGGTCCAGTTGTCTGTCGACTGCCTGTGTCAGGATGGGCAGGTGTTCAGAGTGGTGGAAGCTGATAATGTCACCAGAACTTGCTGTGAGTTTTTTTTTCTTTTTTCATTCTGTGATGGATTTCATTTCAAGTATCCTTCTATTGTGTATTCTGGGTGGTAACCCCAAAGCAATGTGGGCAAAAACATTGGGCATTTAATTTTAAGTTGCAGTTACACTTATCTGTTCTCCTCAGTACTTGATGTTTTAGGGTATTTGTTGACTACTAGCGTAGCCTGGAATCAGTAGATTTAGAAGAAAACATTTGATTTGAGATATAGTTTGCTATGTCCCCCCCCCCTTTCTTTGTGCGAGTTGTTTCCTTGGTTCAGTATGTATAACAAGGATGTGTCAACTAAGTGTTAGTCAGTGCAGATGTTAGAACATGTTTTTAGAGCTTGAAACTTTGGAGACCTGCCAAATGGGGCTTTGTGATCAGCACACTTACATTGTGCAGCTGATTAAGACATGTTGTAAGGAAAGGCATATTTCCATTGATTTCAGCGGATTGTCTGCCGGGGTATTACTATGATAGAGCAGGCAATAACTGTGAGCTGTGTGTGGAGGGCAGCTACACGGCTGAACCTCGCCAGACCCAGTGTGTGGCCTGTCCTGAGGGAACCACCACCACTGCTCCAGGCTCCACCTTCTCTGAAGACTGCTTTGGTAGGGCTGTGTGTGTGCATGTGTGCGTGCATGCATGCATGTGTGTGTGAGTGAGGGGTACATGCATACATGTGTGTGTGTGTGGGGAGAAAGCATAATCCTAGTTTAGAAAGAAAATGTATGATTGTGAATGAGTACATGCGTGTTTGTTCATTTATTGGTGTGTGAAGCAATGAAAGACCCCATGGAGAAAAACAGTAAATGTTGCCAGTGGTGAGGTGAGAGGTTGCTGCCCAGTGGTCATTTGCATAAAAACTCAACAGATGTTTGAGAGCTTGGACAGGAAATAAGCAGCACTGAGAATGGTGGGAAATGCCTGGAGGCGAGTAGGTTTTGCTGTGTAGACTGTATGTTTCTGATTGTTTTGCCCTCCATCTTACAGATGTCCTCCATCTTACAGATGTCCTCCATGTTACAGATGTGTGCGAGCTGGGGCAGGAGATCAACGGTGATGGGAACTGTCAGCCATGCCCTCAATGGTTGTACCGAGAAAGCCATGACCTGCCCGTCTTTCTTGCCCCCATGGCTGGGCCACGCCCACAGTGGGGGCCATGTCTCTGCAGGACTGGTGTTGGTCAGTGAACCGCTTCTTTGAACTTTAAAAAACTTTTAAAAAGATTCACAGTTTAAGAGTGTGCAACATCATACAGGCAGGGATAATATACTACAAGCATTATTAAATAGAATATATATTACTTATGGAAATGCACTGCAAAAAAACAACAGTATCACGCAAATCAATGTGACTGACATAGACTAAGCACAAGTATTATTTTTGTTTTCATCCTATCCACATCGAAATTCCACTTGAAAGACCAACACTCAACATCAAATTCCTTAGGCCATCAGAATCTTCCATCATTGTGAATATGGATATCCTAACTACCAGTCTGATCTTCAGAGCAGGGTTTATCTTTGACAGTGTGTTCACTGCTACAGAACTATAAATGGTGCCAGTTACATTTAAAACCTGATTTTTTGTTAGAGGAGGAGTGGACTGTCCTGAAGGTGACCTTTCAGCAGGGCTTCCACCGTATTGTTAGCTTGCTTACTTTTTTGGACAGTGTAAACAAATGAGTGAATAATCAACTACAGGAGAGAAAAAAATATTGCAGACTCCCCTCCTCCTCCTCCTCACCCCAGCAGAGACTGTTTGAGAGTTATGCAACCCCAGCATGCTTGTTTCAGACCTGTGCAACAACTTCTGCGACAACCAGGGTGTGTGTGACTACCAGGTGGATGGAGAGCCATTCTGCAACTGCAGGAATGGTTACACAGGGCAGCACTGTCAGGAGGAAGACCTGGGTGAGTGCTGCTCACCACTGTCCTCATTGGCAGGCATTAGTGGTGCCACACATTAGTGTTGTTACATGTTAGTTAGTGTTGCCATACATTAGTTAGTGCTGTTACTCATCTTGGCAAGACTTTCCCAGACTATGTTATGACAAGATAGAGAGGTGACATGGGCAAGTAGTCTGGTCATTGTAAGTTTGAATCTGAATTCATTGGAGGCTTCTTTTCTCCTCTCTTTAAGACTGGCTCTTTCTTCTTCTTTGGAGTTGGCGGCCATCTTCCATTGGGCAAAAACTGCTCAGAGATTACACCGCACTTTTTGGGGGTCTGCAGAGTCCTGTGAAGTAAAGTCATATGAGACAGTACAAAAGAAAATTTAGACAGTGGGGAAGTGTGCAATGTGTAAACTACTTTGGAGCATCCGGCTAGACCGATCCGGCTACCATAGCAGTCTCCGGGGATAAACCCTGACTGGCACAGCTCCAGCCTTCACTTGCCCATTTTTCCTTTAATACTCGTTAAACTTAGGGATTTAGGAAGGATTTAGCAGACCCTGGTCACAAAGGAGCCAGGGGTGGGTGCTGTGGACACTCATTGGATGGTCCTAGGTTTTATACTGTTCTGTTCAGCAACACTGGCTTGATTTCCTTTGGGTCACTTTACCTAGATAAGGCTGCAAGAGAAGTACGTGCACCCAGCCCTGCTTCTGAGCATGTGCAGTGTGTTTGGTGTTGACCACCATGGCCATGAGACAAGTGTTACCCCACTATAGGGTGTGGATTGTGTGGTGTGACATTTTATATGTCGCATGTGTACTTTAACAGCGTGGTGTTTGTTGGTTGGTTGGTAATGTGTCTGTTTTCTGCTTGGCCTGGCTTATAGAGCATGGATTGTGCGTTGTGATATTTTATAAGCCTGGTGTTGCGTGTGTACTTAACAGTGTTTGTTGGTTGGTTGGTAATATGTCTGTTTTCTGCATGGCAGAGGCAGCAGGACTGAGCAGTGCAGTGGCAGGTGGTGTGGCTGGCTCAGTGGAGGCTGTCTTCATGATCCTCATCAGTGCTGCCATCTGCTACTGGAGGTCAGAGCAATTCTTTTCTTTAATTTTTTAATGTGTAGTCAGCCATGATGGTTATATCAGGGTGGGGAGAGAGAGAGAGAGAGAGAGAGAGAGAGAGAGAGAGAGAGAGAGAGAGAGAGAGAGAGAGCAACTGTAAGAACAATTTGCATTATATTAATGTATAGTAGCATTTGTAGTAGTAGTTGTAATAATAATAACATAATGAAACCATAATAATAGCAGTAGTCATTTATGGGACTAATGAATAAAAACATACATTAACAGTAAAGCTTATTTTTTATTTTTTATATTTTTATAGGTCTGTATCTCAGCCAGCAAGCAACCATGCTTTATATGTCCCTGGGTGTGCTAGAAGCTGGAAAACAGGATGAAAATAAACCAGGCATGAAAATTAAGGCAAAGAGCAAACATATATTGATGGGAAAATAAATCGCAAAGGCTGTATCCTGGCATCACATTTCTATGTTTATTTAAATTAATGGAATGTGATGTACGCATTTGGTTACCAGCTGGTATTGAAATCTGTGTTCTGGAACGTGTGCTTTATGAGACCTTTCAGACACAGTTTCACATTATTTTTACAGGCATAGAAGTTGGAGGAAGAAGTCTCATGACCAAATTTACTGATCTCCACCGTATGGCGCCTGCCACTTTCTATAATGAGGGTTACGAGTCAGACTGTGACAGCACTCCATCCCAACCTACTGTTCACAAGCAGTCCTCTTCCTCCATCTCCACCTCCTCCCTCTCCATTGCCCCGTGATGGAATCGCTCCACATTTGCCAACTCTAATGAGGTACCCATTGAATCTACTCAGTTCTAATCAACTTTTCTTCCCCATGCTTGCAACTCAGTACACTCACAAGGAAAGCAGTTATACTTGCTTGACGTGGATTTTGATTTTTTTACATTGCATGAGTTTGACATAATAATGTCTTTTTTTTAGGAAACGGATGTGATTTTTATTTTTTTTATTTTTTTTATTTTTATATTTTCTTCAGTGGTGATTAATAAGTAGAGAGGGAAAGTAAGTGAATAAAATTTTGTTTGTTTGCTCCCAAGAATGCTTTTATTTGTAAATGTTGATGGATTGGCAAGGGATTGTTTATCTTTGGGAAGTGCATTCTAGTATCTGTTGCATTTTGCACAGCCACATGCTGCTTGAACTGGATCTGATTTGATTTGCCTTGAACACAGCCAGTGACTTGTTGATGACTTTGATCTGACTGGCCAGCATCTTGTTGATTTGACTTTGGCCATTCGCCAGTGACTTGTTGATGACTTTGATCTGACTGGCCAGCATCTTCTTGATTTGACTTTGGCCATTCGCCAGTGACTTGTTGATGACTTTGATCTGACTGGCCAGCATCTTCTTGATTTGACTTTGGCCATTAGCCAGTGACTTGTTGATGACTTTGATCTGACTGGCCAGCATCTTCTTGATTTGACTTTGGCCATTCGCCAGTGACTTGTTGATGACTTTGATCTGACTGGCCAGCATCTTCTTGATTTGCCTTGAACATAGCCAGTGACTTTTTAATGACTTTGATGTGGCCAACAGCTGACTAATAGCTCACTGATTTGCTTTTATGTGATTAGTCATTAAGTTAAATTTAACTTGCTGACTGACTAATCTGATCAGCCAGTGGCTTGTTGACTTTGCATGGATCTGACAATGACTTTGATCTGGTTACCAGAGATTTGCTGGTTCACAATGGTCTCTGCAGTCGCTGTAGATTGGCAAAGTGGTTTAAGTAGTGTGGTGTTGTTTTCTCCACAAAGAAGGGTCTGCCTTTTTGTAGGCCCAGTTTCTTAGAATCTTCACCTACTTCCCCCCCCCCCCCCCCTCACACACACACACAATACACCCAATATTGATAGCGCTGAGATGCCCCCTATTAGCTTAGCTGGAGAACACAATTATAGATCTTGTTGGAAGGCCAAGGAACAAATCTGAATTTGTTGTTGTTATTATTTATATGTAGACACAACAGTGCTTAATTGTTATTATTTATATGGATTTATGTCAGCAGGTGTCCTGCAAGCATACAGATTCCTCACATTCAAACCGTATTGACAAAACATACTAAAGTTGCTGCTCTAGGCCACAAGATGTGACAGTTGATTAACTGTTTCCTGCAAAGCTACATGTTACTTATATTTCTCTTTAGTTAATTTAACAATTTCTTTTAATAATTACTTGAAGCTTTATAAGCCTTGGACAATTTGATCACATATGTGACCCTCGTTAAAAACATTTTGGGGCTGATCCGCCATGACGGCGGTAAAACGGCAAGAATGGACAACATAACATGAATATAATATGAAGTTAAGTGATATAGAACAAGGTTAAGAAAATATACAACATGACATAGATATGAAATTATGGCATAGCTAAACAAGTAGGTGTTGTTCGAGTAAGCCTGACATACTTGATGTCAAGCTTGATAACCCAGGAACCTGAGCTGCCGGCTACTCCAACCCAAACCGAATGAGGAGAAGGGGAAGTAGGATTTTTCCTATGCAGACTAGGATATAATTATGGAAGATTCAGCTTGGTTTCTGGCTGAGGAGGTCACATTAACCATGTAATGTAACTTTCTTGTTTCAAATCCATTTTCAGAGTGCATTGCACCAAGGCTGAAATGTGTAGTGTTGACTCACCCCTCGACAAGACTTGACCTGTACTTGGGTGGGTGGGTGGGGACTGAAATGTTTTGCACCGTTCCTATCAGAATCTTGAAAGCAGTGATGATGGGAGCGTGGGCACGCTATCTGTGCTAGATGCAGACTGGTCAGTCGTTACCAAATATAGAAGGGTCTTTGACCTTATGAATATTAATGAGTTAAAGTTTATCAGTTACAGCTACTGTTGGCCGCCCGCTTATCTGCTGTGCGTGGGCGCAGATCAACTTCTCACTTCTGACATAAATCCCTCTGTTGTCACAAGGACTTTTATGTCAGCAAATGTCCTGCAAGCATACAGATTCCTCACATTCAAACCGTATTGACAAAACATATTGAAGTTGCTGCGCTAGGCCACAAGATGTGACAGTTTATTAACTGTTTCTTGCAAAGATGCATGTTACTTATATTTCTCTTTGCTTTTGTTAATTTAACAATTTCTTTTAATACATTACTTGTAGCTTTATAAGTCTTGGACAATTTGATCACATATGTGACCCTCGTTAAAAACCTTTTGGGGCTGATCTGCCATGACAGTCGGATTGGAGCACACTCCAAGCCGGCTGTGCAGTGCCAAAATATTAGTATGTAGGAGGAAAAATTGACTTATGCATCAGTGCGTAACTGTAGAGAGGGCAGGAGAGGAAGAGAATACTAGTGGTCTGTAGACACTGAGTGAATCATCTTTATTAATGTCAGTGTATGCAACCTGGTTTATAGACTGGTCCTTTGTTTCTTCTTCTTCCTGTGAAGCGACTGCAATCATCGTGTTGATTATTTTGTCACTTTACAGAGGGTCAGCAGTGCGAAACAAAATCAGTAAATATTATTTTGGAGTACTGCAGTCTGGAGGCCCTTGACACAAATGTGTCGATGGCCTTGGCCTCAGTGACTTCCTGGGGCAGGTCATTCCAGTCTCTGATGGTTCTCGGCAGGAATGAGTACTGCTGGTACTGGGTTCTGCAGTGTTGCTGCGAGAACTGCTGGTTGTGTCTTTGTCGTTGATGTGGGTGGGGTGGGGTGGGGTGGTGGCGGTTGTAGCTTGTTCTTAATTCCATCGGTGGCAATGATGTTGTGGATTCTGTACAGCATTGCCAACTGAGCTGTCTTTCTTCGGACTTGAAGGGAGGTCCACTTTAGGTCTTCAATCATAGCGGAGGCGCTGGACGTTCTTCTATATCGTTACATGACAAAACACCTGCTCGACGCTGGATGGCCTCAATGCGGTCGATATGTTGCTGGGTGTATGGGTCCCAGACAGTACACGCATACTCAAGAGCTGGCCGAACACATGACTTGTAGGCCATCTCCTTAATCTTCCTGGAGCTGATCTTCAGGTTTCTCTTGAGGAAGCCTAGGGTCTTGTTGGCTTTTATGCACACGTTGTTGATGTGCTCGCTCCAGTTCATGTCCCTGCTGATGGTAACACCCAGGTACTTGGCAGTGTTGACAGTCTCCAGTATCTGTCCATGTAGTTCGTACTGGTGTCCCAGGGGTTTCCTGCTGCGGGTCACTGGCAGTGATGTGCATTTCCCTGGGTGGAAGGCCATATCCCATCATTTCTCCCACACAGCAAGCTGGTTGAGGTCTCGTTGTAGTTGGGTCTGGTCATTGGGGCAGGTCACCACTTTGTATGCGGCTGTCATCCGCAAAGAGACGAGTTTGGGCTGTCGAAGTGTCAGGAAGGTCATTGATGTAAATGAGGAACAAGCAGGGTCCCAGCCTGATGCCCCCTTGTGGTACACCAGACTGGATGCTGACAAACACGGAACGGGCACCACTGACCACCACTGCCTGCCTTCTATTATTCAGGAAGTCAGAGATCTATCTGCTGATTTCCCCTTGGCTGCCGTACTGGTTGAGCTTGTGGATCAAGAGACTATGATTAACCTTACTGAAGGCCTTAGCAAAGTCCACAATGAGGATGTCTGTCTGCTGTCCATGTGCTAGGTTCTTCGTCTTCTTTCCTAAGATGCCCACAGTCATGTTGATGATTATTCCATTCTCATTCAGCTCATCTGCAAACTCGAGGAATTGTGTCTTGAAGGATCTCTTCTTCCGGAATCCATGTTGTTGGCTGCACAGAATGTTGTTCCGTTCTAGATGGTCCATGATGGTAATAGTCAGGATGTGCTCCAGCACCTTGCAGTCCATGATGGTAATAGTCAGGATGTGCTCCAGCACCTTGCAGTCCATGATGGTAATAGTCAGGATGTGCTCCAGCACCTTGCAGTCCATGATGGTAATAGTCAGGATGTGCTCCAGCACCTTGCAGTCCATGATGGTAATAGTCAGGATGTGCTCCAGCACCTTGCAGTCCATGATGGTAATAGTCAGGATGTGCTCCAGCACCTTGCAGTCCATGATGGTAATAGTCAGGATGTGCTCCAGCACCTTGCAGTCCATGATGGTAATAGTCAGGATGTGCTCCAGCACCTTGCAGTCCATGATGGTAATAGTCAGGATGTGCTCCAGCACCTTGCAGTCCATGATGGTAATAGTCAGGATGTGCTCCAGCACCTTGCAGTCCATGATGGTAATAGTCAGGATGTGCTCCAGCACCTTGCAGCATACACTGGTGAGCGACACTGGTCGGTAGTTAGCAGGATCATACTGTTCCCGTTTTTTTGACACTGATGTCACGTGCACATTTTCCAGTCCACTGGTAACAAGCCAGTGTCTGCTGATGACTGGAATATGAGCGTCAGAATGGGCGCTGCCTCCTCTGCTAGTTCTTTCAAGACATGAGGGCTGATGTTGTTTGGGCCAGCTGCTTTGCCCGGGCTGAGGTTGTAGAGCGGTTTTCTCACACCTGGTACACGGATGATCTTGTCAACTGTAGGGAAGTTGTTGGAGGGCCTACTGCACTTCTCATGGACCTCTTCTTTGGTGTATGTCCTCCTTTCGCTGTACACCGACTGAAACTGCCTGTTGAGTATTTCAGCCTACTCTTTGGAGTTCGAAATAAGACGTCCTTCTTCCTTCAATGGGGCGACTCCTACGTTGGATGACTTTCGGTGCTTAATTTAAGTCCAAAAGCGTTTGTTCTTGGTGGCTTGCTCAGAGTCGGCATCTTCAAAGGTGGTGTTCAGGTAGGCCCAGTACGCTCTGCGCAGCTGGCGCTGGACCTCTCTTCGGAGTTGTTTGTACTGGACCTTCAGTTCCTCTGTGCCTTGCTTCCGCATCTTGTTGAAGACATGGTCACTCCTCTTGATGAGCTGGCAAAGAGTGGGTGAGATCCAGGGCTTACTCTCCTTGACCCGAGCCTGCTTGTATGGGATGCAATCACTGATTGCCGCACGAAGAGTGTCTCTGAACAGGGTCTGCATTTCTTCAGAGGTGGCAGAGTCCTTCAGTGGTTCCATCGTGTCAGCCAGGTCAGTCATGGCTCTCCTTAGTTGGTCCCAGTCCGCTTCATTGTACAGTGGAATGAGTCTTGGCACCCGTTTCCTCTTCTGTGGGTGGATGATCACTTTTTGAGTAAGCTGGGATCGAAATAAAAAGCCAAAGTAAGGAAATAAAAGCAAAAGTCATGATTTTGTGTGAAATATATTGGGAAAAGGTCCATTACCAACATATCCAAAAAGTACATCGATGGAGGTGTTGCAAGGTGTTTGTTTCCCCCGTTATGACGTAATCAAATCACGGGGTTGTTTTGGCCAAAGTGTTCCAAAGATGGTCATATAGCACCGCGTTGGAAAGCTTGGAACATACCCTGTGTGAAACTAATAACTAAATCATGAAATGAGGCAATACAACCCGGAGAATCCTGGAGATTATAAGCATTCCGCTGTTTTTGCATCAGACACTCGCATAATCAGTCTGTACGGAGGGATACGTTTTACACTTGGTGGCGACTCACGCTCTCTAGAGTTCAGCATTAAGGACAGCATCAGCAAGAAAATGTCCTTGAACTGCTCTGGCGATGGCCTTGCCAGTCAGCATGTGTGTGAGAGAATTCTGAGCAAAGACCACTTCCAGCAATTGTTGAAGGCCCGATCCTGCCGCCAGTCGTCCCATGCAGCCAAGAAAGCTCATTTCTGTGTAAAATCCCCCAACCTGTAGGACGATGGACCGTGGGACACAGTCAGGTGGCTCATTGTCAACGACCTCCGTGGCTTTCCACCACAGGGCTGGTCAAAGATGAGAACTGGTGTGGCTCCATAGCATAGTGCCAGAGATGAGTTTAGAAATATGCAGCTCATGTTGGTTGGGTCCATATCTATCATGGGTAGGAAAGGAAAGTACTCTGACCAGGATATATCCCGTCGCACACATTCTGCATCATCCGAGACCAGCCTGGATAAGGGGGAGGATACCTTCCTAGGAATGTAGAGTATTTTGCTTTTATCCTCAGTAGTGAAGCTCTGCAGCACCGCCTCGTAAGCCAATGACAGATCGACGACGGAAGCATCAAAATAACATATAAAGACTTTGCCCATGGTGCATGACACTGTCTCTAGTGTTGCAGTGACTTATCGGCGTGTGGCTTTGCGATGTTTTGTGCCAGGAGTGGCTGCACCGATAATGCCCATCCCATGGAATGTTCCAGCCCCATCCAGTGTTTTGAATGCCCATCCCATGGAATGTTCCAGCCCCATCCAGTGTTTTGAATGCCCATCCCATGGAATGTTCCAGCCCCATCCAGTGTTTTGAATGCCCATCCCATGGAATGTCCCAGCCCCATCCAGTGTTTTGAATGCCCATCCCATGGAATGTCCCAGCCCCATCCAGTGTTTTTAATGCCCATCCCATGGAATGTTCCAGCATCATCTAGTGTTCTGACCTGGTGATCCATGTTGTTGCCGATGAACTGAGTCCAGCCGCTTGGACGGCTGCCGGCCAGCTCTGTTTCTTGACCGAGTGCAGCAAATAGTTAAAGAAAGGTTTGATCCCACTGTAAGATGAAGAAAACACCAGTCTATGCAAGTGTTCAACGCGGTACCTGGAACCAGTCAGGTGGTGCAGTGCAACACCAAGTGCAGTCTGAATGGGTGAGATGAGGACCTTCGGCCTTGCTGCTTGCAATAGAGCCTTAAATTATACAGACAAGCTATTTTGACTTCAAGTTCTTTCTTCCCCTGCAACAGCAACAACAAAAAACAACAACTAAAAGTGAAGGTGGTATGCAGTCTAAATTTGCTGCTAGGTCTGCGACCTTCGCACCTGAAACGTACTCTTTTGATGTTTCAGTGTTGTTGATATTATCAAGTAGTAGCTTTGCTGCTATTTGTATGCTTCATTTTCCCCACGTCGTTTTGCTTGGCAGATTTTAAAAACCGTTCCAAGATCTTTTCGGCAGTTGACGGGGATGTAACAACATTCCGTTTCCCCAGGATACCAGTAAGGATGACGTCCTCCCCGAAATGGCTCTCGAGCTTCATTTTCACGTATTTCTCTGTGTACGGCGTGTCTCCATTTAAGTACACCTTTAACTTAGGTACTCCTTTGATTTAAAGGGGGGAGAAACTACACTAGTGCAGGTGATTTTAATAACTATTTTGAGGCAGCAGAGCTACTAGCTAGGCAGAAAGAAGACTGGCTCTAAAACAATGCCTAACTTGAACAAAGACCACAGGAAACAAACAACAACAGCAACAACAAAACGGAATGATGACTCCAAGAAGGAGGGCAGGATACGAGAATCAAAAGTTATTCTCGTCATGTTGGATGCTGTGTGATTATGGAAGCGGAAAATAACACACCCTGTGCTTTTAAACAACTTTTATGTTCATACACATTAAAAAATAAATAAAAAATCTTTGATTTGTCACGATTTTATGCGAGTGATAGTTCTTACAATACACAAAAGCAAACAATAATGGCGCCTTTTGCTAGCCAGACTGAAGCGTAAACAAGCCTTCACATGGGTATTTTCAGGTCGTGACGCGCTGACTCATTCGAGGCCTCGCGTGCAGTGCGTGCAGCGCGGAATGGTGCTATGACTGGCGAAAGTTGCCAACCTGGCAATCTTACCAGAGTAAATGAACTTTGATTTTATTTTAAGGTGCCTCGCAACGCTTACTTTTTTCTACTTTTTATCTATGTTTTATTTTTATGTTTGCTCGATGCACTAGGTTTAATTACTTTTGCCTTTCTCTCTTAGGAGATTGTCCCCGCTGAAGCAATTTGCAGTGCACAGCATCGTGGTCAGAAGGTCCTGGAAGGACCTGTACCCTTGGGATGAGCTGTGGGCTGATAGTGATGATCAGGTCCAGGGTGTTGTCAAAGCATGTAGGTTCCTCAACTAGCTGTTCCAGACCTTAGTCGTTCAGCATGGCGATGAACTCGTGATGAAGTCGTGGGCAGGCAGGTTTAGGTTTGAGGGTCATCAGTTACCAGTCCCAGCTGGGGAAGTTGAGGTCACCGCCAGTGAGGACGTGAGCGTTGGGGATAGCTGTAGCTCGAGCAAGATAGGCGTTGAACCGTGACAAGGTAACTTCATCAGCAACAGCTGGTCTGTAGTGCAGATGTAGAGGGTTTCTCTTCCTTGGAGTTTGAGCTTTACCCATATCATTTCGCAATCCTCTTGTAGCTCTGGCACCTCGTGGCTGTCCAATGATGTCCTCACTGCCAACAGTACCCTACCTCCATGACGGTTCCCGTCCTTTGCGGTAGACCTTGTAGGTATCAGGCAGGATTTCAGTATCTGCCTGGGATGGTTCAAGCCAGCGTTTGTTCTTGGTGGCTTGTTCGGAGTCGGCATCTTCAAAGGTGGTGTTCAGGTAGGCCCAGTTCGCTCTCTGCAGCTGGCGCTGGACTTCTGTTGGGAGTTGTTTGCATAGGACCTTCAGTTCCTCTGTGCCTTGCTTCTGCATCTTCTTGAAGACATGGTCCCTCCTCTTGATGAGCCGGCGAATGAAGAGTGGGTGAGATCCAAGGCTTACACTCCCTGACCCGAGAATGCTTGTGTGGGATGCAGTCACTGATTGCCGTATGAAGAGTGTCTCTGAACAGGGTCCACAGTTCTTCAGAGGTGACAGAGTCCTTCGGTGGTTCCATCCTGTCAGCCAGGTCAGCCATGGCTCTCCTTAGTTGGTCACAGTGGAATGAGTCTTGGCACCTGTTTCCTCTTCTGTGGGTGGATAATCACTTCGCAGTACATAGCATTATGGCCAGAAAGTTCTGGAAGGACCTGTACTCTTGGGATGAGCTGTGGGTTAGTGATGATCAGGTTCCTCAACTAGCTGTTCCAGCCGTAGTCGTTCAGCGTGGCATCAGTTTCCAGTCCCAGCGACGACATTCAAAATATTTGCATGTGTGGAGAGCAAATAGGACTATCTGGCC
>OY757541.1:28696761-28704261 GCA_963584105.1 Alviniconcha strummeri | reverse complement strand
ATATCTTCATCACGACACGGAGGCCTGATTCTGACGATGATGGTACCGAGACCTTCCATGATGTTATTGTCACAGCGGTTGCATAAAACGCCGTCAGCTGACCTGATGTTACTGTGACAGACTTCGGACGATCGAGTCTCAGAGCTGAAGAAAACAGCTACCTTTGCCAGCTGACACTGACGATGTTAACGAAACAGGAGGGTGCAAACGTTTTGAGAAGCAGGCTATACACTGGCGGTTCAAACTCCGAGGACTGGTCCGGAGGAAAGTGCCGGAAATTAAGCGATATTCGGAGTGTGCACTAGGTTCTTTCAATAGTAGGCCTCGGTACTAGCCCTAGCTGTTAGTCACGTAAAATGTTGAACTTACTCGACTGACTTATCATCACTGACCTTTCCCGGATATTCGTAGTCAGTGGAGCAGCGGAACTCTGTGAGAGATAAGAACTTGCCGTGAGCACAGCCCAGGTATTTCGGGCTACACTGATAATGTGACTGTAGTTTGGACTGAAGGTCTACAGCCAGGTGTGACTGGATGAGCTGTATAGTCGGATTGTGTGGCTTGAAGACGGTAGTGCCAGCAGCTACGCTGAGGTTGTTCTGACTATGATCATGAAGCAGCTTGCAGTCTTCGTTATACTGTGTACTACCTTCGTGTATTTGGAAGCCAATGGTAAGTACAGTAAGTGTTGTTAGCCCGGAAGTAGAAACGGAACGCAATGAATGGCGTTTGCGCCGTGACAGTTACATTAAAAGACCGAGGGCTGAGCGGACCGTAGGGATCATCGTAACCTCTCTCTTAGTCTCTTTGTCTATCCGTCTGTCTCTTCCCTCTCTGTCTCCCCGTTCCTTTGCCTTTTTGCGGGGTCTTTCATCTGTCTCTCTGTTGTTGCTCTTAGAGCCAGTACTTGACTGAGGAGCTTAGCTCTCTTCTGGCACAGTCTGGACCTCTGTTTGTGTGTGTTTGTTTGTTTGTGTGTGTTCGTTTGTTTGTTTGTGTGTGTTCGTTTGTTTGTGTGTGTTCGTTTGTTTGTGTGTGTTTGTTTGTGTGTGTTCGTTTGTTTGTGTGTGTTCGTTTGTTTGTTTGTGTGTGTTCGTTTGTTTGTTTGTGTTCGTTTGTTTGTGTGTGTTTGTTAGTTTGTGTGTGTTCGTTTGTTTGTGTGTTCGTTTGTGTGTGTGTGTGTGTTCGTTTGTTTGTGTGTGTTCGTTTGTTTGTTTGTGTGTTTGTTTGTTTGTGTGTTCGTTTGTTTGTGTGTGTGTGTTCGTTTGTTTGTGTGTGTTCGTTTGTGTGTGTTCGTTTGTTTGTTTGTTTGTGTGTGTTCGTTTGTTTGTTTGTGTGTTCGTTTGTTTGTGTGTGTTCGTTTGTTTGTGTGTGTTCGTTTGTTTGTTTGTTTGTGTGTGTGTGTGTTCGTTTGTGTGTGTTCGTTTGTTTGTTTGTGTGTGTTCGTTTGTTTGTTTGTGTGTGTTTGTTTGTGTGTGTTCGTTTGTTTGTGTGTGTTCGTTTGTTTGTGTGTGTTCGTTTGTTTGTTTGTTTGTGTGTGTTCGTTTGTGTGTGTGTGTGTTCGTTTGTTTGTGTGTGTTCGTTTGTGTGTGTGTGTTCGTTTGTTTGTTTGTGTGTGTTCGTTTGTTTGTTTGTGTGTGTTCGTTTGTTTGTGTGTGTTCGTTTGTTTGTGTGTGTTCGTTTGTTTGTTTGTGTGTGTTCGTTAGTTTGTTAGTTTGTGTGTGTTCGTTTGTTTGTGTGTGTTCGTTTGTTTGTTTGTGTGTGTTCGTTTGTGTGTGTTCGTTTGTTTGTTTGTGTGTGTTTGTTTGTGTGTGTTCGTTTGTTTGTTTGTGTGTGTTCGTTTGTTTGTTTGTGTGTGTTCGTTTATTTGTTTGTTTGTGTGTGTTCGTTTGTTTGTTTGTGTGTGTGTGTTCGTTTGTGTGTGTTTGTTTGTTTGTTTGTGTGTGTTCGTTTGTTTGTTTGTGTGTGTTCGTTTGTTTGTGTGTGTTCGTTTATTTGTTTGTTTGTGTGTGTTCGTTTGTTTGTTTGTGTGTGTTCGTTTGTTTGTGTGTGTTCGTTTGTTTGTGTATGTTCTTTTGTTTTGTTTTTGTGTGTGTGTTCGTTTGTTTGTGTGTGTGTGTTCGTTTGTGTGTGTGTGTGTGTTCGTTTGTTTGTGTGTGTTCGTTTGTGTGTGTGTGTGTTCGTTTGTTTGTTTGTGTGTGTTCGTTTGTGTGTTTGTGTGTGTTCGTTTGTTTGTTTGTGTGTGTTCGTTTGTTTGTGTGTGTTTGTTTGTGTGTGTTCGTTTGTTTGTTTGTTTGTGTGTGTTCGTTTGTTTGTTTGTTTGTGTGTGTTCGTTTGTTTGTGTGTGTTCGTTTGTTTGTTTGTGTGTGTTCGTTTTTTGTGTGTGTTCGTTTGTATGTTTGTGTGTGTTCGTTTATTTGTTGGTTTGTGCGTGTTCGTTTGTTGGTTTGTGCGTGTTCGTTTGTTTGTGTGTGTTCGTTTTTTTGTTTTTGTGTGTGTGTGTTCGTTTGTTTGTGTGTGTGTGTGTTCGTTTGTTTGTTTGTGTGTGTTCGTTTGTATGTGTGTGTTCGTTTGTTTGTGTGTGTTCGTTTGTGTGTGTTCGTTTGTTTGTTTGTTTGTGTGTGTTCGTTTGTTTGTTTGCGTGTTTGTGTGTGTTCGTTTGTTTGTGTGTGTTCGTTTGTTTGTTTGTGTGTGTTTGTTTGTTTGTTTGTGTGTGTTCGTTTGTTTGTGTGTGTTCGTTTGTTTGTTTGTGTGTGTTCGTTTGTTTGTTTGTGTGTGTTCGTTTGTTTGTTTGTGTGTGTTCGTTTGTTTGTGTGTGTGTTCGTTTGTTTGTGTGTGTTCGTTTGTTTGTGTGTGTTTGTTTGTTTGTGTGTGTTCGTTTGTTTGTTTGTGTGTGTTCGTTTGTTTGTTTGTGTGTGTTCGTTTGTTTGTGTGTGTTCGTTTGTTTGTTTGTTTGTGTGTGTGTGCGTGCGCGAGTGTGTGTGTGTGTATGTATGTGACACGTGTGTGTGTGCGTGCGCACGTGTGCGTGTGACGTGTGTGTGTGTTTGTGTGCACGCACTTCTGACACGTGTATGCATAGCCTATGTGTGTCGCCACAGAGTGTGAGAGCACCCAGGGGGGGACGTGCATCAACTCGGT
This sequence comes from Alviniconcha strummeri, assembly GCA_963584105.1. Taxonomy (NCBI): domain Eukaryota; kingdom Metazoa; phylum Mollusca; class Gastropoda; family Provannidae; genus Alviniconcha; species Alviniconcha strummeri. The sequence goes on along the minus strand of OY757541.1, from coordinate 28,701,120 downwards.
GTACAACACCTGCCTGACTGGCTACTACTACTCCATGAACGGCTGCGGCTTCCAGGAGATGTGCTGTATTCCTCCCTCACGACAGCCCCTCGTACCGCCTCTTGCTCCTGGTCAGTGCAGCCTTACTCAGTCGTCAGTCAGTGTGTGTGTGTGTGTGTGTGTGTGTGTGTGTGTGTGTGTGTGTGTGTGTGTGCGTGCGTGCGTGCGTGCGTGCGTGCGTGCGTGCGTGCGTGCGTGCGTAAGCTTAGTCAGTCGTGTGTGTGTGTGTGTGTTTGCTCGTGCTCGAGAGCGCGCGTGCGTGTGTCAGTGGAAGCTTTGTGTGTGTGTGTGTGTGTGCCAGTGTGTGTGTGTGTGTGTGTGTGTGTGTGTGTGTGTGTGTGTGTGTGTGTGCATTTTTCTGCATCTTTTTCGTACGGCGCTTTGTACCTTAGATTTGGCTAGAGGTCATGCGCCATAGAGTCCATTATTACTCTTATTCATAGCATACAGTTGAAGGGAAGTAACTCCGTAAACCTTAGGTACAGCCAGCAGAGACAATATGCTACTATAATAGTGTCTCTGATCCAGGGGACAGAACCGACCCTTTCGGTGGGTCTGGTACCGAAGCATGCATGCATGCACTGAGATAAATATCTGCGGACCTGAACGTTTTAGTTATATCATTGGTTCAGTCTCCTGGATGTCCATAAGGTTGTACATAACGGAGTTACTTCCCTTCAACTGATATAACTCAATGCTTAACTATAAAAGTTATATTAATTAAACAATCAGATACCCGTCCCTAGTAAGCTTCATGGTTTCTGTGGACGTTAAGCACCATGTTTACTTACTTACAATCAGATCGTGAGCCGGTGTGTCCTAGCGGTAAGGCGTTAGGCTGGTAAGCGGAAGGACCTCGGTTCGATACCGCTTCGGCTCTCGCCTTTCTCTTCAAAAGTTGTGGTTTGTGGACACTGTCTTGTGACTTTGTCCCTCACAATTAATGAAACATTAAAACGGCTCTCATCGCTGCCCATCTTAATGCAGGTCATTCTGGTGGTGACATTGTAGCAATAGGTATATACTCTCCCTCTTCCCCCACCTCCATACCCCCTTCCCCCATTCTCCCCGTCCCTAATAAGCCTTATAGATTCTGTGGACGTTAAGCAGCATGTTTACTTACAATCAGATCCCGGTTTGGCCTAGCGGTAAGCGGAAGGACCTCGGTTCGATACCGCTTCGGCTCTCCTTTCTCTTCAAAAAGGTTGTGGTTTGTGGACACTGTCCTGTGACTTTGTCCCTCACAATTATGAAACACTAAAATGGCTTTCATCACTGCCCAGCGTAATGCAGGAGTCATTCTGGTGGTGACAGTGTAGCGATAGGTAAATAATCTCCCTCTCCCCCTACCTCCATACTCCCTCCCTCCCCGTTTTCCCCGTCCCTAATAAGCCTTGTGGTCTCCGTGGACGTTAAGCACCATGTTTACTTACAATCGGATCCTAAACTACAAACACATTAATCAGGCTGTCTTGTTTCTGTGTATGTGCGCGCGCGTGTGTGTGTGTGTGTGCGTGCGTGCATGCGTGCTCGCGTGCGCGTGTGTGTGTGCTCCCGCGCTATGAGGGGTTTGATGTGCACTAATCGCTCATCGTTCTCAGAGGAGTAGCAAATCACTTTCACTGCCCTCGTCCACAGGTCAGTGTGGCGTGACCTTTCCCGACACCCAGGCTGCCGCCTCACACAGAATCGTGGGGGGAACTCGGACACTGCGCGGGGAGTTTCCTTGGCAGGTACTGCATCTTTTTTCTCTGTCTCCTTTCTTTACGTTTTGATAAAGCGATACTATTTTACAAACTTTACAAAAAAATCAATCCAGTTTACATAATATTATTTTTGTTAGAGGACATCAGCGTCAAGACCCATTCACATACATACATTATACTGGTACGATTCTGTGACAAGGGGGGAAAGTAAGACCAAACATTCGTCACAGGCAGTGTGAAGAGGTAAGAGGAAACTGTTTTTGTTTGTTTGCTTTCACGCTGACAAACTGTGTGGTAGGTAATGCTACGTGTACGTTAACGTCGATTTACCTTTACGAACAGATTCTATAATAAGTCATTCGCGCTTGAATGGCACGGCAAATTCTATGACAAACTCTACAAATATTACACCTCCTTGCTCTATAATAACGAACGGCAGACTCTGTCAGGTGAATGCATGTCGCATCAGTTTGCCTTGGCGAACTGCAGACTCTGTCCGTTGGCAGTTTCGAAGTGTTATATCAGTTTGTCCTGGTGAACGGCAGACTCTGTCCGTTCGCAGTTTCAAAGTGTTATATCAGTTTGTCCTGGCGAACGGCAGACTGTCCGTTGGCATTTTCAAAGTGTCATATCAGTTTGTCCTGGCGAACGGCACACTCTGTTCGTTGGCAGTTTAAAAGTGTTATATTAGTTTGTCCTGGCGAACGTTGGCTCTGTTAACGAACAGATGGCTTACACGATTATTTTGCTGCATCCTTGACACTGTGTTGAATCAAGTTTCATGTCGGTTTCCCTTGTGTGGCATCGACCGTCATTCAGTGACACCTTGTTGAATCTAGTTGAATGTCGGTTTCATCTATGTGGCACCGACAGTCCTCGACACCTTGTTGAATCTAGTTTAACGTCGGTTTCACTTGTGTGGAGCCGATAGTCCTTGACACCTTGTTGAATTTAATTTAACGTCGGTTTCACTTGTGTGGCGCCGATAGTCCTTGACACCTTGTTGAATCCAGTTGAATGTCGGTTTCACCTGTTTGGCACCGATAGTCCTTGACACCTTGTTGAATCTAATTTAACGTCGGTTTCACTTGTGTGGCGCCGATAGTCCTTGACACCTTGTTGAATCCAGTTGAACGTCGGTTTCACCTATGTGGCACCGACAGTCCTTAACACCGTGCTGAATCTAGTTTTGTTTCACTTGTGTCGTGCTGACAGTCCTCGACACCTCGTTGAATCTAGTTTGTTTCACTTGTGTGGTACCGACAGTCCTTGACACTTGAATGGTGCTGGCAGTCCTTGACACCTTGTTGAATCTAGTTTAATGTCGGTCTCATTTGTATGGTAACGACGGTCCTTTACATTTGTGTGGTACCGGCAGTCCTTGACACCTTATTGAATCTAGTTTAACGTCGGTTTCACTCGTGTACTGCCGACAGTCCTTGAAACCGGCGAGTACCTGGACGTTTATTTGGTGTTTGCAACAGGTGTCCTTGCGATCCTACTCCAACAACGGTCACCACATGTGCGGCGGTGTCCTCATCAGCGACAAGTGGATCCTGACCGCTGCGCACTGCTTTCAGACGTGAGTATATGACCCGCTCACACTTCCCTCAGCCAGAATGACTACTTGCCTTCTCAAGAACTTTCCTTGTTGTCTTTCTCTCCTCCTGTGACAGTGCACAGGAAGTTCACAAACGGGCCTCCGGCATTTAATGCATGGGTAGGTAAGACAACAAGCACCATGAACTCGATTTGGCTAGGTCCACTTTTAGCCCCGTCGGTTCGCTGTCCTCAAATGGTTTGAGGATGCGTGTGTGCGTGTGCTTGGGTACAGCACTGGCATAGTACGGAATGAACTGATATGTGGATATGCCAACGTAGTGCATACTTCCAGTTCATTCCGTACACACACACACACACTCACAGACACACGCACGCATGCACGCACGCACGAACGCACACACCCACGCACGCACGCACACACACCCACACCCACACCCACACACACTGACCCCCCCCCCCCCCCACACACACACACACACAATCATACCATTTGAGGACCGCGAACCGACGGGGCTAAAAATAGACATTGCCTGAACTGAATCTGGTAAACCATGGCAAAACATTCCAGTCGGGCATCGGTCTTGTCAGAGGAAAACCTGACTTCAAAGGAGGTCCAAGACAGAAAAAGAAAGGCACGTGTTCTGAGGAGACATATATTCTTATTGTTAAAGAGAGAGAGAGAGAGAGAGAGAGAGAGAGAGGAAGGGAGGGAGGGAAGGAGAGAGAGTGTGTGTGGGGGGAGGGGGGGCGCAGAAAAGAGGCCTGTACAAAGACACACCGCTAGTGAAGAACAGTGAAGAACAGGTGACTTAATCTTTAATTTGGTTATATCATTATTGTTAACGGTTGCGTTTCATTTCTGTAAACTGACACATTTGAAGAACTGTATGGTTCTTTTTGTCTCCTCTATTTTTTTGGCCGTAAGAAACAAGAACCCATTCGCGTGGAACGGGATCCTTGGCGAATATGACCGTGGCGTGACGGACGGACACGAGAAACTGGTCAAGGTGGACACACTGATCATCCACAGCGGCTTTAACCAGGTAGGTGA
>OY757541.1:28685089-28696561 GCA_963584105.1 Alviniconcha strummeri | reverse complement strand
TGCCAAGTATCGTGTTTGGGACATTTTTGATGACGTTACTTAACTTAGCTGGGTAACCTTTTCGTCAGCTACTGAGTAATAAAAGCAGATTCAAAGACAACGTCCAACAGTTCCAGATCTTAGATTAATGTTGTCTACAACACACATCAGCTGTTGAGCAGTCGTTGGTAGCTCATACGCCTTTGCATACAGTAGTGACCAGTTAACCATGTATGTGTAAGTTAAATATAGCCTAATCATATGCTGAATCACGGTTGAAATCATAATTATGGTTGACGGTAGAGAAAAGAAATTTAAAAACAAATGGCCAGCATATCTCAAACAGGATTCCCTTCGAGCCGGATTCTTCTTCTTCTTTTTGTCTTAGAACCAGCTAAGACAACTGAATCATAAGTATAGGTTTGCGACTTTGATACTAACTCTTTAAGTGTTCAATCCATAAAATCCACGTTCTGTTTTTTCTTCTTCTCTCAAACGCTATGAGAAGAATTTTGACAGCTGAATTTGCTCAAGACAGAGTTTGATCGTCCTGAGGTGACCCTGTGGGGTTGACAGGACGATAAAATCCAATGACTAACTAACCGGCTAACCGTTTTCCTCTGTTGGCCCCATCAGTACATGAACCACCACGCATACGGACGAGAGGCAGAGGAGGAGCATGCGCGGCGCGTGCACGAGCGGGAGGAAGAGGCGCACGTGCAGGAGACCCCCATCATGGTTCAGGTAGCAGCTACGTCACAGCCTAACGGTCACGTTGTCCAAGATTTCTCTGCTTCCAGTATCAATTATAGAGGTGATTTTCTTTTGGCATTGTGTGGATGTAGTTCTTGTTTTTCTTTCACGGAGGTTTTATCCAGTACGTTAATGGACAGAAGCATGGGAGCCTATTTAGTTCCGCAATATTTAGAAGAGGAGGAAGAAGAAAGAGAAGTAGAAGAAGAGGAGGAGGAGCACAAGAAGAAGAAGAAGAAGATCATCAACAATAAGAACAGCGATGAAAAACTTGTGGTTAATTAAAGAAGCTACATTGAAATTAAATGGAATAAAAACATACAAATTATCTCTGTCTTTACCTTTGTCTCACTCTCACATTCTCACCCCTCTCGCCCGTCCCCATTCTTCCACACATATACCCCACCCCCACCCCCACCCCACACAGACATATTTAACATTCAAAAAACGCGTGGATCCTCCACCCTTGCACGCATACGCACGCACACACACACACACACACACACACACACACACACACACACACACACACACACACACTCACACACACACACACACACACACACACACACACACACACACACACACACACACACACACACACACACACACACACACACACACACACACACCGCTTCATCGCTTAAAATAGATTAAAACCCTGCATTCAAAACTTGATACAGCAGTGGGTGTAAAAGAGCTGTAAAAAAATAAATAAAAAAAAATGCTAATGGCATTCTCAGTCGTTGACCCGACGGCAGGGGTTGAAAAAACAACAACAACAACAGAAGTTAAGAGGTTGTGTTTTGTCATGAAGGATAGAGAGCGAGTTTCTGCAGACATTAATTATCATTCCTGCGGCAGAGCTGGGTGAAGCGGGCAGTTTTGCGAGTTTATCAACTGCAGCGAGTGTGAGCAGTCGTCGGTCTGTTCGATGACTGGGACGATCAATAGCACGCCAGTGCGGTTTCACTGTACCGTAATTAGCGGCTTGTTCCCCTACAGTGAAAGCGTTTCCTACCTCAACCTTCGCGGAGCCTGGCAATAATGGGCGACAAAAGCTTTACCGTGTTTTCTGACCCAGTCAATGCGTCGGCGAAATCGGAACTGCTTGATCAATGCACGCCTGGGCGAGAATCTGTCACTGAATAATATCACCCTTTCGGGCCTATGCAAATTAGGGGATGGGTGGGTTGGGGCGGAACCTGGCCGATCCAGGGTAGCGGGCCATCGGTATGTTTTAAAAGTCTGAATGTAGACCCCCCCCCCCCCCCCCCCCAACCATCGTCGACTACGTCGATCCCCGACACACCCACACCCGCCCTCCCCACCCAATTCAATTTCTTTCTATTAAATTCCTAAGGCCAAGCAATGTCCCCTGCTTATTGAAAACGGAACTGCGTACGTGCCACTATCTGTTCCAGTCAGGCGACTTCGATATCCAAGTTGTCGGGGACGTCCATAAGCGCTCCTCCTCTCCGCTTTTAAAGTTTCCAAAAATGTTTTTCGTGTGAGCAGATTCATAGAATGTAACAGAAGTTTTCGAAAACGGTCAATAGCTAGGTTATGTGTGGCCAGAAAGGGAGACATATAACTGCACATAGTCATGCTTGAACTCTTCTTGATGGGTACATTCTGCGGTAGCTTTTGTTAAATTGCGGATAGCATTTTCCCTGTCGAGGTACATTATGTGTGTTATGTTTGTTCAGCGCCTTGAGCCGCTGGGCACGCGCTTTATAAATTTGTATCATCATCATCATCATCATCTTATTATTATTATTGTTATTAATGTTATCATCATCATCATCACCATCATCATCATGATCATCATCATGATATTGTATTATTATAATCACCAATTTATTCTAATCAAAGCTACATACTGATATGTTCACTGGTTTCACTCTGCGTGCAGGAGATGAGCATGGACATGGGAGAGGAAGGCAGCAGGGCGTCCTCCGTGAGGTCCACCAAAGCCCTCGTGACTCCCAACAGCCCAGCGGAAACGGTGAGGGCCCAGGTGTCCCCCAAGCACAGCAGGCTCGACTCGCAAGACGTCCTCCACATCTCCCAAGACTTCACCATCGTCGACTACGTCGAGCCCCAACAGCAGCAGAGGCCTCCTTCGGCCTACCGCCCCAACTCCGCCGCGGTCGGTGACGAGTACCGTATCACCACCACCACCGTCACAGCCACCACGTCCTACGCCTCGCAGCGCCACGCTGCCGACGTGAGTCACGGCAGCGGCAGCACCTACGTCCCCCCGGCCTCCACCTCCACTCCCAGGGCCCCGCCTCCCGGGGGCGAGGCGGAGGAGGACGAGCACGGTCGCATGAGGAGGCCCGGGGATGGGTCGGTGCCCAATCTGCCGGACACTGCGGAAGGCAGAGCGGACGTCCGGTTCTGACCTTGACTTCGACTCTTCCCGTCGTCTTCTGCGCGGCTCGTCTCTTAATTAATACCTCCACCATGATGCCGTCTTCTGCTCCTTTCTCCTGTTCTTCTTCCGTAGCAGTGTGCCATTTCAACACTCCGAACTCTGCTCATCGTCTTCTGCGCGGCTCGTCTCTTAATTAATACCTCCAGCAGGATGCCGTCTTCTGCTCCTTTCTCCTGTTCTTCTTCCGTAGCAGTGTGCCATTTCAACACTCCGAACTCTGCTCATCGTCTTCTGCGCGGCTCGTCTCTTAATTAATACCTCCAGCAGGATGCCGTCTTCTGCTCCTTCCTTCTATTCTTCTTCTTCCATAAAAGTGTGCCATTTAACAGATCAATCTTATGGACTCCTACTCATTCCCGGAACTAGCAGTGAACTGTGGAACTGTTCTCCCATCGTCGTCTTCGGCACGGCTCGTGTTTTTCTCTCTACCAGAATGCCGTCTTCTTCTTCTTCTTCCGTAATACTGTCCCACTTCAACCCTCTGAACTCTTCCTGTCGTCTTCTGCGCAGGATTTGGTCTTCTTCTTCTTCTTCTTCTTCTTCTTCTTCTTCTTCTTCTTCTTCTTCTTCCGTAACAATGTCCCACTTCAACACTCTGAAGACTCTGACACTTTTAGTGCATGCGTGGTATTTTTAGTGTTCCCATGATCCACTGAACTGACATGGACTACAGGATCTTTAAAGTGCATGTGTGATGGTTTTGAATGGATATAATTATACACACGGGAATCCTCGGTTTGTAGTCTCATCCTCCTGAATGCCGTTTTTTCTTCTTCTCCTTCTTCCGTAATAGTGTCTCATTTTTCAACACTCTGAAGACCCTGATACTTTTAGTGCGTGCTGAGTTATCTTGGTGTTCCCATGATCCACCGGACTCTGCCATAGACTACAGGATCTTTGACGTGTGTGTGTGATGGGTCTGCATGCGCGCGCGCGCACACACACACACACATGCACACACACACACAACACACAACCCCCCCCCCACACACACACACACCACGCGCACGCACACACACACACACACACACACACACACACACACACACACACACACACACACACACACACAACACACACATACACGGAATACCTCGGTTTGAAGTCTCATCCGAAGGACTTAAAATTGGACACGGCCTTTCTTTTGCAGCTTTGTGTATTATAACTTGCCGACGCTTCGTTTCTATAATCCCCACGACAGCTGTGTGGCGGAACACGTATGTGACATGTGCTGTATTTTCAAGCTTGGAGGAGTCTTAGTTTGTTTTTGAAACGGAAAGTTTAGAAAAGTAAAAGGGATTTGATCATGACCATTCAGGCAAAATTTCAAAATATGCAATATTGTTCCGTTTGCAGGGACGAGTCATATGACGGACAGAACAGTTGCAAACACAGCTGAGTCTTGTGTGTTGGTTTTGGTTCTTTTCGTGGTTATGACGTTGATCGAAAGGATTCCATGAATATTGGACGTGCAGAGTTCCCCCCCCCTCCATCTCCGTTGCAGACCGTTTCGAAAATTGACTTGCACAACAAATCTCATTCCAGATTTATATTGGACACGTGTCGTAGATGAATAGTCTGCCGTCGTTCATATTTGTTTAAACGGTGCTGCGCATTTCGCTGGGTAAATACCTGCTGCGAATCATCTAATATTTAGACTTGTAGTGTCAGACACACCTTTCCTTAGCTAATATTTAGGCCCGTAGTATATCAGACATACCTTTCATTAAAGAGAAACGGTTTCTTGAAAAGACGTTTTGCTCGAGAAAAGGCGGGAAGGGGACATTTCACTAATGTTTTGTTGTTTTTAGAGAGAGAGAAAAAGAGAGAGATTTGGGGGGTGGGGGTGGTAAAAATAACACAAAACTTCCAGATACATAATTATCCTGATATAAAACAACTTCACAGCGGTGGGCATATCAGGTCAGGTCAGGACATGCTATCAACCAGCAAGTATCACTTCGCTATTTGGGCAAGCAAACCATACATTGTGAGGCACACTTCATGCAATTCAGACATCATCGTCCAGTCACACTTCTCCTTGTTACTACTGTATTACGGGCAGACTAGATCTGTATGTGTATATTTACTTGTGTACAATTTACAAGTGCCATCACCATTTAATGGCATTGTGCTTAACTTGGTCGTTGGTCGTGCGGTAGTTTTTAGTTTTTACACTTGTTGAAAGGGGGCCTCATGCGACAAAGCATCGCTAGCCCGATTCATAGAATGGAGGCAACAACAACAACAACATTAACAATGACGACAACAACAAAGCACTCGGATGTATGCTTTAATCTGATGGAAAAAAATCCGCGTTTGTAAGTCCCGAAAATACGGCCGTGTGCGTTGCCATTTTGATCAAGTCTATAACGTAAAAACAAACGAACAAACAAACGAAAAACCTCGTATATTATGGCAGAAGGACCTGTTTACGTGACAAACTCCACCTGAACTGAGAAAGGGGCGGTAATTTGGTCGTTGGATGTAATAGGTTACCTGATCCCTGAACTTAGGAAGGGGCGGTAATTTGGTCGTCGGATGTAATAGGTTACCTGATCCCTGAACTGAGGGAGGGGAGGTAATTTGGTCATTTGTCGTAATAATGTTCCCTGACAAACCTATCTGAACTGAGAAAGGGTGGGTGGGGGATGGGGGGTAATTTGGTCTTGGTCATTTACGTATGTATGTTCATTCATGTATACATAACCATGTATATGAGTGCATTGCTTTTATTTATGGGGACGCCTGATGAATCTCGTGCTCAATCTCGTTTTTACCGATACATTGCAGTCCCAGCTGTGTTATGCTTTGTAGAATGTATTAAAATGAATATAGAATGTTTCATATACAAATGTTGAGTTTGTGTTGACATTGCAGAGGTTGTTTAGCCTAGTATTCATTGATAAACGTACAATAACGGCGATGTTTGCCCGTAACTTCTGTGTGTGTGTGTGTGTGTGTGTGTGTGTGTGTGTGTGTGTGTGTGTGTGTTTAAACGTGTGTGCATCTATGAGTGTGTGTGTGTGTGTGTGTGTGTGTGTGTGTGTGTGATTTTGTGTGTAAATTTCGCGAGTGTATTCGCGTACGCACGCGGTGTGCTGTGTGTGTGTGTGTGTGTGTGTGTGTGTGTGTGTGTGTGTTTGTGCGTGCGTGCGTGTGTGTGTGTGTGTGTGTATGTGTGTGCGTGTGTGTGTGTGTATTGCATGCACACCTTTTGTTGTTGTACATGATAGTTGTCAGGAATGCTCCTGTTAACACCAAGCACAAATGCAACGACAACTGACGACTAACAATGAAGAATAAAAAACCTGTATTCAAATCATTCACACAAACCTATCACCATCTCAATTCAGACTTGAATGTCACCCTCGCCCTTTTGTTTCACTTCCTCATCCTCATCCACAGTAACCTCTTCCGTGAGCTCCATGCTGAAGGCAGCGTCCCGGGTTTGAAAGTTGTCCCACAGGTGCTGCACAAGCTCTTTGACCATCATGGAGTCCGCGTTGGCTTCCACCATCCTCAGCACAAAAATCCCGTCCTCGCGTAAATAGTTCCTCACGAATCTACTCCCGGATCGAGCACCGTCTCCGTCCGCAGAACGGTACATCAACGATTTCATGTACCTACGCGCAAAGAAGTAGGGCGCGCAGGCGCAGACGGTATGCAGGGACCACGTGACGAAGGTGGCGATGGTGAGTATGGCGAGCAGGACGAGCCAAAACCACTGGATCACGAAGAGTTTCTCCAGGACCATGTTGATGGAGAGCACGCACTGCACGGTGTGGACTTTGCTGTCTTCTGGCGGCGGGTTGGTCTGGAAACAACAACAGTAAAAACATTACAGCCGCAGCGGAAAACAATGTGCTGCAAACGCTAGCAGCAGCGACAACAATAAAAACAAGAACACACTCCTACCCCCAAAACAATAACCAACCAACGAAAACAAAACAAAACCAAAACGCAACCAAACAACAACACCAACAAATAGCCAACAACCTCCTAAACAAAACAACAACAACCCCCCAACCCCCACCCTAAAAAAAAGCCACCAAAACAAACAACAGCAGCATTAGCACCAGCAACAGCAGCAGCATCAACGCCAACATCAGCAGCAGTAAAACAGCAGCAGTAGTAACACTAACAGCAGTAACAAGTAGTAGCAACAACAGCAGCAGAAGTATCCGCAACAGCAGCATCGGCCTTGTCGACGCTTTGATGCAGTCGGGAGTTGGAGTGTGCCACTTACCGTGACCTCGGCCTTGTCGACACTTTCATGCAGGCAGAAGATAACGTGTGCAACTTACCGTGACCTCGGCCTTGTCGAAACTTTCATGCAGGCGGAAGATAAAGTGTGCAACTTACCGTGACCTCGGCCTTGTTGACACTTTCATGCAGGAGCAGGTTGGAGTTTCCAACTTACCGTGACCTCGGCCTTGTCGACGCTTTGATGCAGGCGGAAGTCGCAGAGCAGGAGTCTGGGGAAGTTGACGGGGTCGTGCCAGTCTCCGCTGACGATGACCTGGCTGAGCACCGTCACGCCGTAGCGCCAGAACTCCGCGTCCAAGAAGACTGTGAGGAGGACGAAGTTGCCCCCCACGTTTACCAGGTACAGCATCTTCACGCACAGGTACACCACGCACAGGTACTTGCCTGATCGGCGACCGCAGCCTTGGAAAAGACAGGCCAGCTTGCCTGAAATGAAACCCAAAACAGCAGATTAATCCACTGTATTGTATTGGTTTTAGTTCACTGTAACTGGTCATTTTGGGGGAAGAAATAGGGTGGAGGGAGGGAGAGAGAGAGGGGGTGGTGGTGGATATTGGCGGGCAGCTGAAAAAAATAATGCTACAGAAAAGTAATGATTAAATAACGAAAATGCATATCAGAATTAAAATCAAACTAGTTATTGTCCAAGTACATGCTGACCAGGAAATTTGTCTTGCAGTGCACACAGTACTCCCAGAATAAAAAACAAAACTAATATTTCATCACGGCAGCAAGGACTAAAAGCACACTGGAACTGGAACCGATACCGAGAAGACCACCATCATGCCCCGGGAGTTGGTTGGTAGGTCGCAGCCGTTGTAGCTTTTTAAGATGCGCCTCGCCACATCCATTATGTGAGCCGGTTTGGCCTAGCGGTAAGGCGTTAGGCTGGTAAACAGAAGGGCCTTGGCTCGATTCCGCTTCGTTCTCCTTTCTCTTCAAAAAGGTTGTGGCTTGTGGACGCTGTCTTGTGACTTTGCTCCTCATAATTAACGAAACATTAAAATAGCTCTCATCGCTGCCCATCTTAATGCAGGAGTCATTCTGACGGTGACAGTGTAAACGACAGGTATATATAATCTCCCTCCTCCCCCACCTCCATACCCCGTTCCTCCCTCCTTCTCCCCGTCCCTAATACACCCTGTGGTTTCTGTAGACGTTAAGCACCATGTCTGCATCCATCAAAAAGCGAAGCTCCAACTAAGCACTGACCAATCTCTTTGCCGAGCATCTTTCTGGGCGAGGGCGTCCGGTAGGCGGAGAGCCAGGAGTGGAGATACTCCGCAGCCTCGTGCATCTTGGCGAAGCGCTCCTCCTGACTCAGCTGGGCTTCGGTCAGCAGGTTCTTCAGCTTGGTCAGCGACGCCCCGGACTGACGGTTCAGGTAACCCCACACCACACTGGGCAGCTTGAACAGCACCGCCTGAAGAGAGAATGGCTGAACAGTTTACTACTAGTTCCAGGAATAAATAGGTCTCGCAGACTAGTCTGTGAACCTTTGGACTAACGCTTTAGATAACCCCACACCACGCTGGACAACTTGAACAGAACCGCCTGAAGGGAGAATAGTTCAACAGCTTATTGTCTCTGTAAAACACTTTCCACAGTACTAGTTCGATGAATGAACAAGGCCGCAGAGTCTGGCATGTGAAGTTCCGGACTAACGCTTTAGATAACACCATACCACACTGGGCGGCTTGAACACCGCCGTCTGAGGGGAGAAGAGTTCACTGCTAGACCCAGGAATGGGTACAGGTCCATAAGATTGATCTGTGAACTTCTAGATGCAGGTGACTTTTAACACCACGCCGGGCAGCTTGAGTAGCTTCTGAAATCGACTGGTCGTGATCATCAAGCGTCTGCCTACGACGCTAAAACCAAACTTGTCTCAACACTTAGAATGATACGTTTGGTCAGCCGTCCCTTCTCGAGGAGCAACATACTAAAAAAAAAGAAAAAGAAAAAAGGAAAAAAGAAGAAGCCCCAACCTCTCCTACCACAAGGCAACAAATGTTCCAGCATAACTGTAGCATAAACCGAAAGGTGTCTCGGCATCTAGATGCAACACAACACGAAGCAACAAACGTCATACCTTTACCTACAGCACGAAGCAACACACGACCCAAATGTTATACCTTTACCTACAGAACGAAGCAATTAACACACGACCCAGTCAATTAACTCACCTGCAGCACGAAGCTACACACGACCCAAATGTCATACCTTTACCTACAGCAGGAAGCAACACACGACCCAAATGTCATACCTGTACCTGCAGCACGAAGCAACACACGACCCAAATGTCATACCTGTACCTGCAGCACGAAGCAACACACGACCCAAATGTCATACCTGTACCTGCAGCACGAAGCAACACACGACCCAAATGTCATACCTGTACCTGCAGCACGAAGCAACACACGACCCAAATGTCACACCTGTACCTGCAGCACGAAGCAGTTAATTAACACACGGCCCAGCCAATAAACTCACCTGCATCACGAAGATGAGGGTGACCCAGCGGTAGAAGGCGGTGCCGAAGTTGACCACCCGCCGTTTCTTCAGCAGCTCCTCAGCCTCCACCCCGCTGACCCCCGCCTCGTCACTGGACGTCGGGTAGCGCAGCGGGTGTGTCCAGCAGTAGCCGTTGACGTGCTGCGTGTAGTGCTCTTGGGGAAACGTGGACGGCGTCCAGCAGTTGATGGGCTCTCCGGCATACTCCTGTCGGTCACCAACACACAGACAGACATACAGACACACAGATAGACACACACACCTACAGCACGATATATATATAGAGAGAGAGAGAGAGAGAGAGGGACGGACGGACGGACGGACGGACGGACGGACGATAGTCAGATAGACAGACAGGCAGACAGAGATTTATTAGTTAGTCGGTGCTTTGAGCCCAGTCAACCACATAGGGTTATAATAAGAAAATCGAACAGCAACAACAGCAACAAGAACAACAACAAAAACAAAAACAAGAACAACACACACAAACTAGATTGTATGTACCATAGGGTTCCGCTGATAAGTCTGGAGTAGGCCAGAATATAACTTTACATGCTTCCCCAACTGCCGGGAAATCCGTCTTGCTATTTTTGCAACCCCTCCCCCCTCCATCCCCTCGGCCCAGCCCTACCATTCTCCCGAGTTCATTCAACTTCGTTTTGCTCCAATCCTCTTTCAATAAAATGTGACGTTTGTCACGAACAGTGAGTCATACTTTTCCTTGTGATTTGATGAATTGTTTGTATGTTTTGCCCTCACTGTATCTTCACGGTTGATTGTGCGGTAAGTATCGAGCACCTGAGCGACTTCTGTCATAGCCTGGCTACATTTCTGGTGAAGAATCAACACACAAGGGAGTTAATTAGCGCTCGAAAGACGTCATACAAACACAACAACAAAGACCTGAGTCGCCTTCGGCAACTCTCACCTGGCATGCATGTAAATACACGGTACATAAACTCCTCCAGAGGTACATCCTCTGCGGTAACTCTCACCTGGCCATACGTGTAAATACAAGGAACATAAACTCCACCAGAAGTACATCCTCTGCGGTAACTCTCACGTGGCCATACGTGTAAATACAAGGAACATAAACTCCACCAGAAGTACATCCTCTGCGGTAACTCTCACCTGGCCATACGTGTAAATACAAGGTACATAAACTCCACCAGAAGTACATCCTCTGCGGTAACTCTCACGTGGCTATACGTGTAAATACAAGGTACATAAACTCTACCGGAGGTAGCCGTTTGGTGACTCACCTGAAGCGCGGTGCCCCCGGCAAACAGCAGGAGCAATATGAGTGACGCGTTGTGATGCAGTCTGTCCACGGCGTCATCGTCCCGGACTGGCTTTCGGACGAGGAAGCTGGACAGGCGGACCATGACCCGCTCCATGCTGACCACAACGTACGTACAGAAGCAATTACCAATGAATCAATACACAAGGGAGTTAATAAGCGCTCGAAATACGTAACACACGTACAACAACAAAGACCTGAGTCGCCTACGGTAACT
>OY757541.1:28677721-28684889 GCA_963584105.1 Alviniconcha strummeri | reverse complement strand
ACACAACATTTCTGAGCAAGCGCTTCTCGTGCCGAACAACACGAAAGAGACAGCTGTGTTTCACAGACGAGCCAAGACACTTTTGACAAAGCGCATTTCGTGCCTAACACCACGAAAGAGACAGCTGTGTGTGACAGTCAAGTCGCGACACTTGACAGTCGGTTTTGAACGGCTAGTCTCGCCAATCCTCGCTCAGGTTTTGTCTTTTTTTATATCCTGAATTTTATATTAAAGTGCTTCTAAGCTATGTTGTTTTCGTGCCCAGTGACAACGACATGCCGACATTCTTTCAAGCGCTGAACACGAAAACAACATAGCTCAACCAAAAACAGATAAGTGGCTTAGCTCTCCTTCTCACATTTTGCGTCGTTTTTCGCCGTTTAACTGTTGTTTAAGTGTCGTTTTGTAGCTTGATAAAGGGTATTACCGCTTACAGTCGCATGTTGTGTTTCGCGCTAATAAATAGCGTTCTTTTGAACCTTTTATGTGTTTGAACAGAAGCATTAAACAAGCTAAGCCTATTGGGCGATTCAGAGAAGCTGGTTTGCACGAATGAATGCCCTTTGTAATCTTTCGAGCAAGAAGTCGCGAGAGGTCGCAGCGTCACTTCCGGGCCGATTTCTGAGTAGGCGTTGCTTCACGCTGTGTATAACAATGGAACTTGACCCTAGAATTGCGAAGCAGTACAAATGCCACCACTGTTGCAGTTGCAAAAATTACTGGGGAATGGGGATGGAGGGTGGAAAAAAGGAATTTTTGCGTTGGCTGACCAGAAGATCGCAAGTTCTTGGGGAAAAAATGCGGTTTTAGGGTATCCTATAGCGTGAGCAACAAGTTATTGCTTGTTGCCGGACACATTCTGACTACGGGCCTCCAAAAATGCCCTTAAAGTTGGCAGTGTAAAATTCGCAAATTCACTGTCACTTCCATTGTGAAGAAAGTACGCACCGGAAATAAAAGCAGCCAAGGGACTTAAGCGATGCCGGGCAAAAGTCAAGGGAGTTAAGAACCCCGCCTGAACCGCCCAATAGTCAGAACAAAATGTGCTTTGACTGAGAAGGCTAGTTCCTTCAACCGTTTTGAAAAACAGGACTGCATGCGCCCATCACCATACCACTAAAATTCATATTAAATTTTTCATTTTTCTGTTCTTGAAATACTGGTGCCAACAGCTGCACTGACGTTCCCGGGAGACCTTCGATTTTGATAGTCTAATTCAGTAGTGACCTTCTCGAGCCGATTTAACAATAATTAAAAAGAAAAAAGAAAAAAAAGAAGCTAATGCTCTTATCGGTCTAGTCAATTTTCATACGAAATAATTCGCTAATTAACTGCATGGCCACACGTGCTGACGGACGCGTGTGTCCAGGACACAGATCGCGGATGAAGTCAGCTCGCGCTCGGAGCAGTCTCCCGTCTGCTCCTGCTGCCCTCTCTTGGAGCAAATGCCGGATGTAATATCTCCCTGCTGTACACACCAGTCATGGCCGTGTGATCTCTGCCTGCTGTGGCGGCGGTCACGGACAAGGGCCGTAGCCGTGATGTTAATTGCAAGCTGAGCTGATTTATAGCGGTTTGAGGACCACGGAAAGCCCGGAGCGGTTCCGCGTGTGTCAGACCGGCTCGTGACTGATGAAATTCTAACATTACTGCCTGTAACAAAGTATCAACAACCTCAACAGCGCGAATCAACAATCATTTCCGGCGGCATGGCCGAATTCCGCGGCTGAGCAGTTCGGGTATGACTGAGGAGAACAACAGCAGTACATTACTGAAGATGTAATACTCGTTCTTTTGTACCACGCGTACGAGGGCAACCCCGTAAGTTTCTGGATGTGAAGATGGGCTCACATGCGGATTTCTTGACTAGCCTAGCTTTTCTAGTCGAAGTAGTCGATCCACCTCCCACTCCCTTCCCCCCCCCCCCCCCTCCTCCACCTCCCTCAACCCAACCCAATCCTCATCATGCATGCACTTGGTAATCCTTTCAAACTACATGACCAAAGCGCCGCCAGACCACGCTGACTGGGGTATGTCAGAAATCACGCTCTCCGGCCGAAGTAAGATCGAGCATCTTAACACCCCGCTTCCTCTTCAACTGCCGCTTCATTTGAGGGAATGGAAAGAAACCCAATTAAGGGACAAGTCTGCGGAATACGGGGGATGGATGGCCACCATAAAGGCTTTTTCCTTCCAGGTAGTTCAGAGCGTGGCGATGGTGGTGTAAGGTAGGCGTTTGCGTAGTTGCCGTAGCGGGGCGCTGAGCAGGCCGCAGCGGGTCGGTCAGTGACGGCCGGCGTTTTGACGATGATGATGAGTTGATGCTTAATGTCCTCAGATGTCATTTGACATATTAGGGACAAGTTGTGACCAATGCCGAAGCACGGTTCAATAAAAGCCACATACGTGAGGTGTATGCGTGTTTAGCTGTAACCTGCCACCTGCACTTTTGGCAGAATGACCGGGATTTTTTACGTGCTACTGTGGTAACACGGGGGTGGAACGGATACCGAAATAAGAGTCAGCACAGAAAGTCGACCCTGGAGAAGAAAATTCTCCCGCCGTTCCAGCAGGGATTCGAACCCGCGACCTTTCAATCACGAGTCCGGTGCTCTAACTACTGAGCTATCCCCGCCCCAGGCGTTTTGACGGTGTGCGCTTCTAGCCTTGAAGACCTTGGGCAGGCATGTTGATGTACCGTGAACCGGTTTGGCCTAGCGGTAAGGCGTTAGGCTGGTAAGCGGAAGGACCTCGGTTCGATACCGCTTCGGCTCTCCTTTCTCTTCAAAAAGGTTGTGGTTTGTGGACACTGTCTTGTGACTTTGTCGCTCACTTCCTACTGAAACATTAAAATGGCTCTCATCGCTGCCCATCTTAATGCAGGAACCATTCTGGTGGTGACAGTGTAGCGATAGGTATATAATCTCCCCCTCCCCCCGCTTCCATACCTCTTCCTCCCCCTTCCCCCCGTCCCTAATAAGCCTTATGGTTTCTGTGGACGTTAAACACCATGTTTACTTACTTGTTGATGTATCACCCACAAAAATAATACATCCACAGACCCAGTGGACTGAAGAACTATCCTGACTATGTATTCTTCCGCTACTCTGCCTGTATTGACTGTCTTCCTCTCCTGGAGCGGACAGACTGAGGCCGATTTGTAGTAAGTAAAGACGGTGCTTAACGTCCACAGAAACCATAAGGCTTATTAGGGACGCGGAAAGGAGGTAGGTGGGTAGGTAGGTAGTGTTGCTTAATGTCCTCAGATGTCAGTTGACATATTAGGGACAAGCTGAGACCAATGCCGAAGCATGGTTCAGTATAGCTTTACGTCCACGGAAACCAGAAGGCTCGTTAGGACGGACAGCCCAGGACGGCCACCTCGACTAGTCTCACGCAGGTCCTGAACTATGACGCGGAGAGGAGGGGAGGAGAGAGATTATATACCTATCGCTACACTGACACTACTAGAATGATTTCTGCATTAAGATGGGCAGAGATGAGAACCATTTTAATGTTTCATTAATTGTGAAGGACAAAGTCACAAGACAGTGTCCACAGACCACAACTTTTAAAGAGAAAGGAGAGCCGAAGCGGATTCGAACCGAGGTCCTTCTGCTTACCAGCCTAACGCCTTACCGCTAGGTCAAACCGGCTCACTGCCGGATTTGGTAAAGAAGATAATATATAACTACGACAATACTGCACGGTGTGAGAAAGGTTGTGACGTCACTAGATTGTGCGCATCCAGAAACATAAGGGGTACCCCTCGCACACATACACATTCACCAGATTATGTCTTCCATTGTTTCACCGGCTGTTCCTTTGCCTTCAGTACCACACCACGTTATACACAAACTACTAAAACTGGATCAGTCTAAGACTGAAAAGGCTGATTGCCAGCGTTCAGAAGAAAAACAGACCACCTCACACAAACGTTAAGAATGAAGAGTGGCTTTGAGTAGACTCCAGGCGAAGATGTCGTTAAGGCTGGCATGAACACGTAGATAACGTGCAGATATTCCCATGTGTTGCATGGCTTTGTTTGGTTGTTCTATCAATATTTATACAACAGAAATACTTCTACACGCATGGAATTTGAGTTCCTCGGCCTCGGACTTGTTAGAATGCTCTCTACTAATGAAGAGAAAAAAGAAAAAAGAAAAAAAGGTTGGCTCATGTCACATATTTATAGAGATAGCCAGGCACAAAATAGCAGTGCCATGTTTACGCGACTTTGAAACGTCGATTAAAAAAAATTAATAATAATCATAGTCTAAAAACGGACTGAAAAACTTCCCAAAGTATAAATTATTCCATTCCTGTCTATGGTGCCCATAATAGTTCTTCGCTTGGGTCCCCTTTAATGAAATCCGACAAGACAATGCCCCTTTAATGAGACACGACAAGACAAATCCCTTTTAGTGAGCCATGACAAGACAATGCCTCTTTAATGAGACCCGACAAGACAATGCTCCTTTAACGACAAGACAATACCCTTTTAATGAGACACGACAAGACAATGCCCCTTAATGATGACTGAATACGAAACACTGAGAAAGGAGAAACAACTTAGCTGCGTTGGGTATGTTTTGCCACATCAATCTCGTTAAACTTCGCTCAAAAAAATCGATTTTCAAATTTGATATAAAATCAACTTGGCATTTTAGAACAAAATCGAAGATTTTTCTGAGTTTTTGTTTTTGTTTTTTGCACCTGTCTGACAAATTATAGCTTAACCTTCTAGCTTGGTTTTATACATTTATATAGATATAGGTATATGCAGAGACAGAGAGACAAAGAGATATACAAAGAGACAGAGACAGAGAGAAAGAGACAGAGACACGGAGAGAGACAGAAGGACAGACAGAGAGAGATCGAAGTGTAAAGACAACAACAAAAATTGAAAACAAAGCAGTTCCGGATTGATGATGATGAGATGATGCTTAATGTCCTCAGATGTCATTTGACATATTAGGGACAAGTTGTGACCAATGCCGAAGCACGGTTCAATAAAAGCCACATACGTAAGGTGTATGCGTGTTTAAGTTCCGGATTTATATCTTTTTTATATATATACTAAAAATAAAAAAAATCCTGTTTTTTCATACAGTACCTGTTGGGTGCATCATTCCCTCCCGGAACCGAATCAGATTTTTGCTCCAATCAGATTGTGTTCCAATGCTTAACAGGGAGCAGCAGGGTTATTAAAGAAATCTTATCCTGGTAAGGACCATTATTATGTTGGTTGCCTAGGTCAGACACGTGTTTCGCTACCTGAGTAGCTGGCGTCAGTGACCACCGGCACATAATGGCGAGAGCATATCAGCCCAGAATGCCAACGAAAGTAATCCACCGAGTAAGTGGTAGACTCAAGCTGTCAGCATGGGAGAATACTCCCGGCTAATACACCTAAGAAACTCTGAATGAAGGGGAGACAAGAACTGAAATAAAGTTCTGTGGCTAATTAGCGATATTCTTTTAATGTTAAGCGGCAAATGATTCGTTTTGAAAATGCTGAATTTAGAAAGGTTGAGAGTATTTTGTAAACTGTCCAAATATACAGATCCAATCATTTTACCTTCTAGTACTATGTACGTTCTCATACTTTCTAAGGTAGTATGAATAATTAAAGTTAGCGTGAATCTTCTTCCCCAGACATATGAAATATAAAAACAAAAAACAAAAACAAAAACGAAAAAACAACAGTTAATTCATAAAATGAATATTGCATCAAAAATAATTTCAGAGGCTGATTTTTTTATTTTTTATTTTTTATTATAAAAGAAGAAGAAAAGAAGCTACATTGGCTTCTGCTGGATGAGAAACACTGGTGATCGGAGACTGACATGCGCAGTAGTCTATATAGCTACTACTTCCGGTCGCTGTTTTCCGGTCCCCAGACGGACAGGATGAGTGGCGAAGCAAGAGCTGACATATGGCGGCGACTTGAGCCCAGTTTCACAGGACCCTTCAGTGGGTCGATACCGATATCGGGAAGGGCAGTACAAATCCCTGTCATCATTAATACTCATGAATGGACACGTGGACGAAGCCCCTGAGGTAGTTTGTTTGTTCACCGTGTGGTCATTACCGGACAATCAATACGATAAACCTAACCACCGACCGCCCAGTCACGCTGGCTAAACAATGTCTATTGATTTGCTCTAGAATTTTTTTTTTTTTTTTTTTTAAACACGTAACGACCGCCGAGGGAAAGTATATACATAGGCTGCATCAACGGATGATGATGGAACGGGGTGAACATGCGTGACTGATTATTTCGGCGTGATGAGTGTGCAGGGAATGACGATGCTGTAAGGCTTAGGCCAGAGCGACTGCACTATAGTTCCTGCTTTGTTGGTTTAAACAAAAAAATTCATATGTAACAATACATTAACAACAGAACAGTTGGGCCGTGCAACAACCAAAATTGCTTATATCAGTACGGCTCGAATCTTACATAAATGACGTCACAAACATCAACTTTATCGACTTTTTCCTGTTTTGTTTTCACAAGAGGTTTCTTTGGACACTTTGTGATTGTGTTCCTTACAACGGCTGATCGAAACAGCAACTTGCGGGGTACACAAGTTACTTTTTTTTTTTCCACTAGCAAGTTCACCACAACCTGAATATCAATCGTTCTGGTGGCGGTCGGTCATATCTGGAGTGTCCGAAAGCGTTTGGAGCTTCTTCCTTCATGGTGCTTTACGTCCACAGAAACCACACGGCTCATGGGGGGCGGAGGGGAAGACTGGATGGGACAGGGAATGAGAGGCCAGGCCCACCTCCCTGTTCACACAGCTCCTGAACTCTGGGACGTTGGGGGGCGGGTGAACTTTAGTATAAGTATCCTGCTCCTTACTTTCCCAAAAGGTTGTGGTTTGTGGGCACGGTCCTGTGACTTTGTCCATCACTTCCTACTGAAACATTAAAATGGCTCTCATCGCTGCCCATCTTAATGCAGGAATCATTCTGGTGGGGACAGTGTAGCCATAGGTATATAATCTCCCTCTCCCCTCACCTCCATACCACCCTTCCCCCCCTCTCCCCGTCCCTAATAAGCCTTATGGTTTCCGTGGACGTTAAGCACCATGTTTACTTACTTACTTTCCCCGTCCCTGTGAGCCGGTTTGGCCTAGCGGTAAGGCGTTAGGCTGGTAAG
>OY757541.1:28615221-28675221 GCA_963584105.1 Alviniconcha strummeri | reverse complement strand
CTAAACGGCCTACGGTTTCGTGGACGTAAAGCAACACTTCAACAACATAGCCGCCCAAGCACCCACGTAAACATCATGAGACGCATTCGCCCTGGATAAAAAAGAAAGGAAAAAGGAATAAAGTTCCGTCTCGATTCGAACGATTTTGGTTTTGTTTGTGCTGGCGTAAGCAACGTGGTCAGTTATAAACGCTGAAACGTCTGATATAATTTGAGTTGTCTGTTATAAACTTGCTGCCGTAGTTTGAGCATCATCGAAAAACTGTCCGTCAGCTGATAGTTTTTTGAGACCTATGGCGTAATCAACTATGGCAGTTGTTGGAGGAAGGATGTCGTAAACCATTGTTTGGAGTTTGACGTGGACCCAAACTCCGAGCACTGGTTTACGACATCCTTCCTTCAACCACTGCCGTATTTAGTTACGTCATAGGGTCCAGAAAACGCTAACGAGCAGGTTTTTTGTTGATGCTCAAACAGTAGTAAGTGTGTTACAAACAACTCAGATTATATCAGACATTTGTTTTATAACTGATTATGTTGCTTACGCAAGCTCAAATAAAACCAAAATCGTTTGAAACGAGACGGAACTCATTTTTTACCCGGGGTGGATGCGCCTCATATTTACGTGCGTGCTTTGGCGCTAGGTTGCTTCTACAGTCATATTAGTACCAAACCTTTCGGAGGGCGTTGACCGCGTCAGTAGACAGCTGCGTGGAGATGAAGAGTGCCCCCTCAGTGGCGTAACTAAATCTGGTAGAGTTTGGAGGAGGTGCCGGAAAGCGATGCTCGGAGTGTGACGTGGACCATGGGTCGCTTGTGGCCTGCGCGAAGGTCAGAGTCACGACCACTATCACACTCCGAGCATCGCTTTCCGGCACCTTCTCCAGACTCTGCCAGATTTAGTTACGCCACTGAAGGGGCACTCTTTATCTCCGTGCTGCTGTCCACCGACACGGTCAGCGCCCTCCGAAAGGTTCGGTATTAATATGACTGTAGAAGCAACCTAGTGCACAAGCATGAGATGCATCCACCCCGGGTAAAAAAAGACGAAAAAAAGTTCCTCTCGATTCAAACGATTTGGGTTTTATTTGAGCTGGCGTAAGCAACATGGTCAGTTATAAAACAAACGTCTGATATAATCTGAGTTGTTTGTAACAAACTTACTACTGTTTGAGCGCCAACAAAAAACTGCTCGTTAGCTCGCTAGCTGACAGTTTTCTGGGACCTATGGCATAACTAAATACGGCAGTGGTTGAAGGAAGGATGTCGTAAACCAGTGCTTGGAGTTTGGACCACAGTGTCACTCTGACCTGCTGCTACCGCCGAATCATGGGTAGGAAGTGACATCTCAGTCGCCGGTATGAAGATGTCGTCAGTCAAGCACTGATTTAAGACATGCATCCGTCCTCCTTCGTGTCATAACTATGGTGGTTACCCTACGCGGGTCTCAGCTAATTACTGACAGTTTTTCCTGAGGGCTCAAAAAGCAGTAAGTTTAACTGCCGCCACAGCAAATTCAGATTATATCAGATGCTTCATTTATAGCCGCCCACATTGCTGTTACGCCAGCACAAATAAATCGAACTAAAACTCGGTTTGAATCGAGAAGGACGTTTTCTTCTTCTTCCTCTTCTTCTTTCCTTTTTTTTTTTTTTTTTTTTGCCTGGGGCGAACAGGCATCAGCAGCGTTTACGTGCGTGATACTTCCACAGTCTTATTAGTACCATACCTTTCAGAGGGAGCTGACAGCGACAGTGGACAAAATAATACGCGGAGATAAGGTGTGCCCGTTCAGCGGCGTAACTAAGCATGGCAGAGTTTGGACTGAGGAAGGGTGCCGAAAAACTGACGAGTGTTTGTCATTGACAGGTTAAAAAGAATGCCGTTCAGATCAGCTCAAGTTGGTATCTATGCGCTCGGAAAATTCCATATGCGCTCCACCCCGTCTCTCAGAAATTTGCCCAATGTCGCCTTAGAAACGGTTGTCCAATATTCGTCTGATTGACCGGATGGCCCTCTCTCATCCTTTCAGGGAAGATCGTCTAGCGCTTCCTCTGTTCACACCTCTCTCCTCCAGGCGATCGATGGTGTGATGTCCTTGGCTTTGTACCTGCAGGTGGTGCATTCCCATTCTAACCTCTTGTGTATTTTGGTCTTGTGCAGTCAGACTCAGCCGAACCGACTGGCAGTCATCGTGCCCCCCCCCCCCCCTTCCCTTCCCCCCAAGTTGTGTGTGTGTGTGTGTGTGTGTGTGTGTGTGTGTGTGCGCGCGCGCGCGCGCGCGTGTTGTTGTTGTTGTTTGTTTGTTTGTTTCTCTTTTTTTTCTTTCCGGAGTTCTCCCCACTTTTTTTTTTTTTTTCCTTTTCTCTTTTTTTTTTTTTTTTTTTTTAAGTCTTTCTTTTCTGTGGAGTCTAATTATAATAGTTTGACTCAGTGCCCACATGTTCAAGAAAATGAAGTGGCACCATCACCAACCTGCAACTGCGGTCTTGACTGAAGACCAGACGGCTAATATATACTGCAGAGATTGATTGATTGATGATCACTTATATAGCGCTATTCTCCGCTCTCTTGAGCAGACTCACTGCGCTGTGGTTCTACATGAGTGACAATTTTTTTTAAATATATATATAATATATATAGCGCGTTTTTTTAATATCCACCGAAGTGGTGTACTTACAGCGCTGGCATGGCTGGTGCCACATGAAACTGCAGCCATTTCGGCGCAAGTTCTGTGTACACCATACAACCATGCACCATGTCACTTCATGCAAAGCCACATACGTAAGGTGTATGCGTGTTTAGCTGTAACCTGCCACCTGCACTTTTTGGCAGAATGACCGGGATCTTTTACGTGCCGCTACTAGTGCGGTAACACGGGGGTGGCCGGAACGGATACCGAAATTAGAGTCAGCACAGAAAGTCGACCCCGGAGAAGAAAATTCTCCCGCCGCTCCTGCAGGGATTTGAACCCGGGACCTTTCAGTCACGAGTCCGGCGCTCTAACCACTGAGCTATCCCCACCCCCGGAGATGCCCACTTCTGCAGACACTGAAGACTGAACAAATATCATAGTGTGGCCAACGGCAGTCCAGTTACACACCAAACTTACTCTACGGCAGTAAGGAGGAAGTGGAGAAGACAGCTACATTCATCTTGCAGACTGGACTCTCAGTGTAGCAGCGATCGAGAAGAAAAAGAAGTTTTGTGAACCGGTTCGGCCCAGCGGTAAGTCGTTGCACTTCGGTTCTGGCCGAGTTACAGTTTTCAGTCTTCACGAGAAACGGTCTAAGGGAAGTAACTGTGTCAAGCTACTCGGAAATTATTTTCCAACTGTCATGTTTGATTTCGGGGCATTAGAGTTTGTTTGGACTTTGTGCGTCTAGTCTGTTGTTAAATGCAGTTGAAACGTATGCCCATTGTCCATAATATATTTTTTGCTGCAATTGTTTTCTTCGCTATATCGCCATTCTAAACTAAATTCTAAACGGATGTCGCTAGCGCGTCACGCATACACTTCCTGTTCGACGTCAGCACTCTGCGACAAGCCACACGAACTCTCAATCATGCCTCTGGTGAGTTAATTCTTACAGTACCGTGTTGTTTTAGACCAAACGAAAGTAATTAAATATTCATGAAAGTGTAATCTTCGAATTTTTGTTGTCTTTTTCATCGAAAACATGGTATCGTTTCGAAAGAATACCGTGAAGAACACAAAAAAAGTGTCACTCCCACTCCAGTCCCATATTGAATCTCTAGACTACTGACTACTGTGAATGCAAATCGGCTCATCAAGAGAAGGGATTTTTGTTGTGCATACATCCATGCTTTTGGGGTAACATTTTGTAATAATAATATAACTACCTTAGTGTGCTTCCGTGCTATTGCTACTGGCTGTTACACTGACACTTATTGTGTTAGGCTTTCTTTTAGTTGTACTGGACATTGTGTAATTTAGTATCCAACTTAAGCACTCTGAACTGAAGACTCTGACACTGTGACAGACACTTTAAAGTGTGTGGTGGGTTATTTTGCTGTTTCCATAATCCACCAAACTCTGGCAAGGACAGCTACTCCAGCAGTGCAACTACAAGATGGAAATCGTCTAGCTGATTGATGAGAAGAGCACCTGTTACCTGTAAAACTAAGTGTAAAATATATATAATTTTATAATTATATGTAGTCTTTTCTGTCTTAATTTTTTTTTTTAATTACATTAACAATACATTAATGAACGATAAATATACACATCCTAAGCAATTCATTTGGAAATATACCATTGCCATCATAGTGTCAAAAACTAAAGGACAAATGTTAGTTTTTTGCTCAAGAGAAGTCACAGTAAAAATGTTTGTTTTTTGCTCAAGAGAAGTCACAGTATTCCTAAGTTGCTATAATTTTCTGTGGATTTCAGCCATCATCCAGTTCCACGTCTGTTGGAGGAGGGGGCCGCGGGCCATCCAAATCTGTCACACCCAGGGCTGGTGGTGGAACTACTCCTAGACAGAGGTAAACTGTGTATGTGTGCGTGTGTGCGTGCGTGTGCATGCACGCACCTTTGCATGCACTTGGAATAGTCTCTATTGACAAGATTTTGCACATCACAAATACTTTAATTATTATTTTTGATGATGACTAAACCAATCAGTTACAGCTTAGCTGTGTCTTGAACAGTGCATTGCAGGCCATTCAGTTCAACAACATTGGAATTGGAGGCTCAGGCTTTGTACCTGGCATGACCAGTCAACAGTGGCTTCAAGATCAGTGATAACCAATTAACTCCTGATTCTAGTAATAGTCATGTACTGGGTATAGTTTGAGTGTATACATGATTTTTACGTTTAGCTTATATCATATGTGAAGACAAAAAAAAAAATCTGCCATTTTTGTGAAGGCAGCACTGAACAATACATGATTGTGCATTGTGCGTTTTGTTGACAGGAAAACCACCACTGCAGGTCCCCGTAAAGCAGCAGGCAGCAGCGCAGGGATGTGGCGATTTTACACAGAGGATTCCCCAGGCATCAAAGTGTGAGTGTGGAAAAGCAACCAAATGTCTCTAGTGTTGTTATAACAGCAACACACTGCAGATTTTGCCTTAACTGGTAATTTCCAGATTTTACCAGTTAAGATAGCATAACACCTTGGGGGGGGGGGGGGGAGGGGGGGGGGGAGTAATCAGTCAGATGTACCAGGTGTTATTTTGTTTGACCAGTTCTGTAAAACTAAAAAGCACAGTGTGAGAGTGCATGTCTGTGCATGCATGTGTGTATGGGCATTGTTTTAGATGGGGAAGGGAGCTGGGGGTTTGCTGTACAACTTTTGCAGTAGCATGTATGGCCATACATCTGACCAGTCACAGTGATTATCTGACTGGTTTTCATGAACCACTTTTGCCACCTCATAGTGGTCATACCAGTTTGAAAGGTGTCTTAGTGCAATCACTGCGCTGTCAGATTAACTCGGTACTGCACAGTGTTTCTATTTACAGTTGCATAATCTTCATTCAAGGGTTGTGTTAATTGCATAATTTTGAATACAATTCCAAACTGCAGCAAGTATATTTCTTAGTACAGCTATGCATGACTGATAAATTGTATTTGTGGGCATGCAGTTCAGGAACAGCACCATCAAACAGCTTGTCGTTCATCTGGTGGTGTCGAGATGTGTTTGAGATGTCACATAGGCCATTGTTATAGAAACGAATGGGGGAGGCAGTACAAAATGCACTTAGTCTCTGGGTATGCAAACAATACTTGACACTCTGTAAATATATTTAAGCATTGCTTAGAAAGAAATTACATTTTTCAGAATGCTCCCTCTGATTTTTGTTTTTTCGTATCAATTTGGAAATATTGCTAGGTTAGTAAAACCAGTTCTTGAGATATATGTAGATGTAATTGTAAAGCAAACTTTTTGGGCATGTAACATTTTTTTAATGTAATGTTGGTCTGGCTTGGCAGATTTTTCCCATGCAGACTTTGCATGATAATTGTTTGGGTGTCACCTCAAAATGAACTGACATTTAATTTTGAGATGTCAATCATTCATGTTTCAGAGGACCTGTGCCTGTGTTAGTTATGAGTCTTCTCTTCATCGCTTCAGTCTTCATGCTACACATCTGGGGCAAATACAGCAGAAGTTAAACTGACACTGTGGATCAACAACTGAAACATACGCATGAACTCAAAATTATTCCTTGTCCAGGGTTGTGGGAGAATGAGTGTACATGTGGTGACTGTGTTCAAGTATGCAAGGACCAAAAATGAAATGGGAGGTTGATGTGTATGCTTGTGCTGTTGTATTTTGTTTCACAAGTCAAGTGTAATAAATGTTTTGAGCTGTGTAACACAAATCTTTCTCTTTTTGTGTGTGTGTGTGTGTGTGTACCACAGACTGGGGGGTGCGGGAGGAGAGACTTTGATACTTGGGCTGTGAAAAGAGAAAGGGGGAGGTATTTTAATTTTGACAGTGGAAAGTCGGTGTTCCTCAGTGGGTACAGTGTGCAGGGCATCAGTTTGCATGGATTTTAACTTCAAACATTTCTATGGGGAATATTTCCAAGTATGGAAACTCCAAATCACATTCAGATTTTGACTTAAGTTTAAGTGAAGTTTAAGTGTTAACTGTCACTTGTCCACATCACTCTCTCACTGACATTTTCAGGAAATTCATGGGCATCATTCAGGGTTTTGCTGGATAAATGATTTGAGGTTGTTAATGTTATGTTCATGCTCAGGTCAGGTATCAAATTGTGATATCCAAGATCTGAGCAAAGTTCAGAATGTTTCAACAAAGGATTTATGTCCTCAAAATAACAGCATTGCCACATTCCAGTTTTTTGCACTTTAACACAAAATAGTGTTCATTAATAAGTGCCATTTTGGTGTTTCCAGGTGAAACATCACAAACTGGCTCAAATAGGCAGATATAAACTGTTTATAATGTCCATCACCTATTTCATTTTGTGATGATGTTTTTCCTGGAAATACTAAAGAGGCACTTACTGAAGGAAGAACAAGAAAGGAGATGGGAGAGTGGCATGAAATGACAGCCCTGAGATACCAGACAGAAGCTGGCAGCACACATCCCAGACCCTTGAAGGCCATCACAACAGTAAACATTCCACACATTATATATAAAAAACTGAATGTTATTTACAATTACATACAAGAAATTTGTAGAATTCAAAAACTGCTCTTTGCATACAGGTTACAACTTCACAAGTAATTTGCCAATTATAAAAATAGCTGCCTTCAAACATGGCACACCAATCTGAACACTTGGAAAAGACATATATCCATACTGATACAATGTGAAGTAGATGCTGGTACAAAATGACAATCCACAAGAAACTATTTGTAAGGGTACAAAATGCTCCTGTGTCCAGAAGGGTGAGAACTTCAAGATCCACTTGGCGGATGGTACACCCTGAATGCTAACAGAAACACTGACAGTCATATATCCCTAATAAGTTGAATACAAATGCAAGTCACGAATCCTATTTGCTGAAGTCAGTAATAAGCCACCAAAAGACAACAGAATGCCAAAAAAAGACATCAAACAGATTCGGAACACATAATGTAACATCTGTACAACCCAAAATGCGCATTTGCTATGTGGACAAAAAACATGCACACAACAAACTGCTAAAGGACTGCATGTGGAACTGAGCACAGCTTTTCCATGAAATAACAACTGAAATCAAATTAACCAGTGGACAACCCTTTTTTTTTTATTATTTCAAGCCAAACATTTTGGAAAATTGCATACTCTTCAAGTCTGCTGTAAAAATGCATTTATTTTTTTGCAATGGAAACCCTTCTGTATTGTTTCCATACTCTAAAAGAATACTGCTGCTTTAGCTGAGTAAATTTCACCTTTTGAACACAAGAGGACTAGCTGTGATCTGATGAAAATTGCCTGTAGTTAGACTTACACAATGTAAAATGCACTGGGTGGATTAATTGTCACAAGGATAGCTGGATAAAATGGATGTGGGTTGACTGTAGGTGTGGACATATTCCATTTGATAAATAGTATTATTGATGAGTTCCTGGGGTGGTTTATAATTGGTCTGTGCACTAAAATGTTGTTGCAGTTGTCACCACCAACATAAATGAACTGTCCTGGTGTGGAACTGTCAAAACTTTCTTAAGCCCATACCTCTATCTTTAAAATGAATTAAGCAACGTCGACTTTGGCAGTAACACAGACAGACAGTCAGAACCACAAAGTCATATTTTGCTTGGAATCTATATTCCACAACTGCACAGGAGCTGCTGGAATTCTTCACCATGCTGCCATCTGAAGTACCGCTCTTTAAACTTTAATCACTATCATCATGGACAAAGCAAGTCTACTTTGGCAGTAATGCAGGCAAACGCTCAGAAAGATGATGTCATATTTTGCTTGGAATCCATAATCCACAGCTACACAGGAGCTGATGGAATTCTTCACCATGCTGCCATTTGAAGTACTGTTCTTTAAACTTAAGTCACTATCATCAGGACTGCCCCAACTCTGGACTGTGGCGACGTTTCTTGCTGGAGGAACCGTCATTGGTGTCAACGTAGGGGCTGACCTTCCTGGCTTCGTGGTACAGGTGCAGGAGGTCAACTGCTTCTTTGGTACGCTCACGCTCATCAAGGTGACGCTGACAAGCATCCTGTACAGCCCGGGCATACCTCTCTGATTCTCCTAGCTCACATGCCAGCTCTGTTACACTGACATCCACCAGACTCTGAAAAGAAAAGAATTAATATAAAATTATATATAAAACAAATGACCGCAAAGTTTCAGCAGAGAAAAAGAGGAATGGGGACTCAAATTTGATAAACTCACAAAGTATGGACTTCAAAGTTAAATCCCACATAATGCTGACGTAGGTGTTACGAAGATTCAAGTCTTGAACAACCACAAAACATGTAATAGCATGCACACATATATCTATATTTAAGACTGGCCCGGCTGCAAAGAATCTACCTGGCAGACTGGATTAACTACTTTAAAAAAACTGTCATGGTCAAAGTTATATCAAACTAGAACTAAGAAGGCATCATATCCTGTTAGTGTTACCAGATACATATTTACATGTAATAATCCAACAAAACTGCATAGTTGTTTTACTAATATTCAAAAAATTAAAACTTTTCAGTTTTAATTTACTCATTATGGATGATCCTGTGATCTTTACATCAAAACACAAAGACAACTAAAATCTGTGGTAAACAGTGAACGGAAGATTTCCAGCAAATGGTGTCCAAGAAAATGCTGATAGCCAGTTGTTTGCATTACACATACTTGTACCCCAATAAAGTTAAAAGCATGTTGTTGTTTTTTAAAGAAAGAAAAAAGCCCTTACTTGTAGGTCATCATCAGAGAAAGTAATAATACGTGTCACATCACGTTTGAGAGATCTTAGCAGCTGTTTGGTATTCAGTGGCAGTCCCGACCCTTCAAGAGCAGTGTCTGTTTCATCTTTCCCACTTGCTTCTTCTGCTGAGGAGAAATACAAGAAAAAGCAGCCAGCTGATTGACAATCTCTCACCTATTACACTGTTTTTGTTTTACATGAGCATCTCCTTTAAAATTAAATGCATGCCCAAGTCACAAGGAACATACTGGGCACAACATTATAACTGAATAACGTCTGAGCAAGCAACTGTGAAACAAAGTTTACACACACACACACACACAAACAACTAATAGTAATACACAATTGTTTCAAAAAATATGAAAAAACAAAAACACCAGTACACATTTTGTTCAGACTTTTTTGACAAACAAATCTGAACTTAACCGACAAAAATAAGAGAAATAAAATTCACCAAATAAGGAAAAAACAATCCATGCCGTCATTACAAAGGCAGTTTGTGTGCGACAAAATGCATGCTGTAATCACAGAAAAACTTGCACACAAAAAACAACAGAAAAACGTTTTACTTTATGACCAAAAATTAGGTCAGGTTCATTCAAAATGTTACATGCGTGAAAGTGCAAGGGAGGCTCAGTAAATAAAAGCTACCATCATGCAAGGTTGGATGGATTTTGTTGACAATCCTAACAAAAAGCCATCACTGAAAGTTTCACACCAGGCAGCCTCAAGTCTTAACAGCTGGATGAACACTCATCACTGCAACACCTTATAGAGTTAGAGGACTTTCATGTCAGTTAAGTCCCAATTTTGTTTTAAATGCAAAGTATCCCTGTAGACAAAAATCAATTCCTGGTACAAATTACACAGTATATATATATAATTTACAATCAGCAGCACAGGCACACTTTGGCATACCTAGTCCTGCAGGTCTCCACTGGTCAGCAGGGGTCAGCAACATAAGCGTGGCATCACTGTTCAGAAAGCTGAAATAATCCTCCTCATCAACTTCTGTGCCATCCATCTCAAGGACAACACGTACACCGCTATTTGGCAAACCCAGCTTGGCACAACCTGTGCACACACATGAATTGACATAGTATGGGTACTTGTCGGCTCATTTTAAAATCCATCCAGATCAAAGACAATGTATACCTTGCAAATAGATTCATAAATTATCATAAAAAGCTTGAACAGAGAAGTATTTTGGTCAGCTGAAGATCTAAACTTAGCACCATATAACTAAGATAGTATGAATCCTTATCACAAAATGTCACCAACAAAACCCTTCTGCCTTTGTAAGTTAGTAGTATTTTAAAACTAATGGGATACCCACAGCTTGACTCCACTCACTGAGCAGTGAGAAAGTGAACAAGGCTGTAATGCATACTTAACACTATATGTAACACTAACAGTAACACACTTCTGTCACGTGCATCCACTGATCCAGTGTAGTATAAAAATAACCTGTGGTTCTACTCACTGACCAGTGTGAAAGTGAATGAGGCTGTAGCGCAGAGTCAACATGTTTCCCACATACTCTACCCACAGCTTGACTCCACTCATTGGTGAGAAAGTGAAAAAGGCTGTAGTGCACAGTCAACATGTTTCCCACATACTCTACCCACAGCTTGACTCCACTCATTGGTGAGAAAGTGAAAAAGGCTGTAGTGCAGAGTCAACATGTTTCCCACATACTCTACCCACAGCTTGACTCCACTCATTGGTGAGAAAGTGAAAAAGGCTGTAGTGCAGACACAACATGCTTCCCATTACATATTATATACAGCCACTGACCCAGTGTAGTATAAAAATAACAGGAGGCTCCACTCATTGCCCCATGTGAAAGTGAAGGAGGCTGTGGTGCAAATTCAACATGCTTCTCACATACACTACCCACAGCACTACTCCACTCACTGGTGAGAATGTGAAAAAGGCTGTAACTAGTGCAGACTCAACATGCTTCCTGATCCAGTGTAGTACAAAAATAACCTGAGGCTCCACTCATTGACCTGTGTAAAAGTGAACCAGCCTGTAGTGCAGACTTAACATGCTTCCTGCATGCATACACTGATCCAGCATAGCATACAAACAACCTGAGACTCTGCTCATTGGTGTGAAAGTGAACAAGGCTGTAGTGAACTCAACATGCTTCCTGTGTGCATCCACTGATCCAGTGCTGTAATTAGTATAAAAATAACTTCAGGCTTCACTCACTGACCAGTGTGAAAGTGAACAAGGCTGTAGTGTGGACTTAACATGCCTCCTGTGTGCATCCATTGATCCAATGTAGTATAAAAATAACCTGAGGTTCCACTCATTGCCCCATGTGAAAGTGAACAAGGCTGTAGTGTGGACTTAACATGCTTCCTGTGTGCATCCATTGATCCAATGTAGTATAAAAATAACCTGAGGTTCCACTCATTGCCCCATGTGAAAGTGAACAAGGCTGTAGTGTGGACTTAACAATAACATGCTTCCTGAGTGCATCCACTGATCCAGTGTAGTATAAAAATAACTTGAGGCACCACTCATTGACCAATGTGAAAATGAACCAGCCTGTAGTGCAGACTTAACATGCTTCCTGCCTGCATCCACTGATCCAGTGTAGTATAAAAATAACCTGAGACTCCACTCATTGGTGCGAAAGTGAACAAGGCTGTAGTGCACTCAACATGCTTCCTGTGCACATCCACTGATCCAATGCAGTATCAAATTAAAGTTAACCTGATTTCTCCAGGCTAACATTGAAAGTTCAGTAGGCATGATGTTAGTACAGAAAAACCTTGACAAGATTATTTATGCTCCTACTTTCCCATCTGTGCAATTGATGTCAACAATCCAGGGGGTGAGGGGAGGTTGCTTTTTGCCAAGTGCTATTAAAAAGAAAAGAAAAAAAAGGGTCACATAAAGTGATAAACTCTTATTCTTAATAGTTTGAGAATGGTGTTTAGCTGCATGTGAATAGGTCTTATTTACCGTTATCTATTCTTGGACCAAGAATTGTATAAAATTAATACTATTAATACTAATAATAGTTGATACATGTATATATATATATATATATATATGTATTGAGTATTGACTATACTGTTTATAATGCAGCAGGCAAAGTAAAAATAAATACCTGTACTTATTAGTTATAGAGAACTATACCTGACCAATCCTTTTTGTTTGTTTGCTTGTTTTTACTGCAACTTTTTCTTCTTCTTCTTCTTGGATAAAGAACCAGCAGCAGTACTGGACACTTATATAGTTATAATGGAACCTGAAAGTATCACTCAGTGAAAGCATGTTTGAGCAAAATAATAATGTGTATTATTAATTAAACCATTAAATTGTATTTTTGATATAGTATATTTAATATAAAATTATAATATGTGATATATATATATAATAATTTTCATTCACAATCCTGTAAAAACCCACCCTTGTCCAGTAACTCTGCAAGACTGGATGCCATCAGGGATTTCTTGATGCTTCGGTCAGCGTTCCATACTTTAAATGGTCTGCTACTAGTGCTAGAGATTTCAGCCATGTTAGCCACTGATCTGCAAAGAAGAAAACCTCAACTGTGACTGAGTGTGACTGTGAGCATTCTTTAAAAATCTTCAGCTTTACCACCAAGTGCCTGTTGGCTTGTCTGGTGACTGGATGATCTCCAAGTCCAAGCACTTGGCAATTTACAAGTCCAAGCACTTGGCAATTGCAGAAGTGAGGCAAAGGCCATGATAATACATGTACATCAATCTCCTTGCTGACTGCCAACCCTGAGAGTGAGGCTGCACACTGCAAGTGCAACCAACTTCACACTTGCTATTTTAAGCAACGGGCAACACCCGTACTCTTGAACAGACTAGTTCCAACACTCTAGTCCGACTTTCACCCTGCCAGTGTCACCCCAAGCCCCTTCCACCCACTACCATTTTGAGGTCTGCGTGAATGAGTTTGTGCCTCAATCAGCTATAAAAATTATAATTCCCACTTCCCGGTTAGTTTCAAAACTCATGAAAATAAAGCGCAGGAAGAGAAAGGAACAAGAAAACTTAAGAAGAACTCCTCTGACAGAGACGTAGACAGTTCTTGACAGGAAGAAGAAGGAACAAGAAAACTGAAGAAGAACGCTCTGACAGTGACAGTTCTTCACAGGAAGAAGAAGAATGAAAGTAGCCTTCTAGTATTAGAAGACTCACAGAATATGGACTCTCCTTCCCCTCCCCCGGCACACTGACACATTTGATTACACAATGTGTACGTTACAACAGATTCCGCTGAAACCTACCTACAGCGCACTCAAACTTTGACCAGGAAGCATATGTAGGAGTCAATACTTGGCGTCCTTGCCCGACGGAAAGTGGAAGCCGCCTCGCCGAACGAGATTCAACGTCAAGGTCACGAGAAGTTTTGTCCGGTTAACTGTAACACTTCCGGTGCCACCAACGGGGACGTCTTCAAGACCAACAAGATCAAATGTAATGTGATATGTGTTGCTTGTTGTTTAATGGGTTTGTCAGTTCCATTTTATGAATGATTTTTGTGTTTTATTGGCTTTTGACAATTTTTGGCTTTTGAAGGCTTTGGATACGAAAAGAAATGTTCACAACGCTCATCATTCTCTTCAGCCAAAGTGTCATCAATATCAGTCGTTTTTTTTTTTGCAGGGGGGAAAATGTGCATATAACGTGTTTCTTTCCATGTGCATTTTTATTTTTGCAGAGAGTTGTTACAAACAGCAGATGTTAAAACGGGTAGAAAATGTCTTCAAGCCAGTACATAAGTGTTTATTGATTGCGAAAGTAATGTGATTTACATTCGATCTACTTAGGACGCGTGTTCGTTAGCGAAGCGAAATGTGTCGTCTGCTTCCACGTAACCATCCAGTGGTCGCGCTAGACATATTTCAAGCCGGTGTGACATCTATAACACAGTATAAGGTAGTGAAAATGTTTACACGGAAACCGGGCAGACTGTAACCGGTCAGATACACTGCCGTCAGTACTGCTACTAGTGGTACTACCAAAGACACCCAGCTCCTTTCCCCATAGATCTATATGTACAACACACACACACACACACACACACACACACACACACACACACACACACACACACACACACACACACGCACGCAGTGCTTGCAGACACACACACCACGCCACACTCCCTGCTGGGGGGAGGCGGGGGGGAATGAAACAATGAAGGGAATGAAGTAACAAAGGGAAAGGGAACTGGGGGGGGGGGGGGGGGGGGTCACACAGGAATCATTTGCTGATGAAAAATATTTAATTCATTAGTAGATGAGAAATGGGCCAATCACTGCCTTGGAGGACTCCATAGGCATAGTCTGTAATACTCTTCTTTTCTGTCCAAATCAGTCATAGTTCAGGAGCTGTGTGAGAGTCGAGGTGGATGTCCTGGGCTGTCCGTCCTAACGAGCCTTCTGGTTTCCGTGGACATAAAGAATTATTGAAACGTGCTTTGGCATTGGTCACAACTTGTCCCTAATATGTCAACTGACATCTGAGGACATTAAGCATCAACTCATCATCACCAAATCAGTTGGGATTTACTTTACTCTTTAGTTCTGATCAAGCGACATATCAAGTAACTTGTCTTGAAATTGAATAATGAGCATAATGAATCTCCAAAATTTGGGAAGTGCAGATGACATTGAATGATGAAATTATTTATTTTTAATAAAAAAAAAAAGAAAAAAAAAAAAAGAAGAGATAAAATAAGATAAAATTCTGTATTTAGTAATTTACAAGGGTAAGAGATTAGCATATTTATGCATTTTTACATCCATCCCTCACCCACAAGGGTGAGTGGGAGAGATATGTTGTAATAAAACTGAATAAGAGTTAAGTTCACAGTTTGCATTGGCAGCTAGCATTGATTTTAATAGTAAGTAGTGGAGGGGAGAGGGGGGAAAAGGGGGCATCCTATCCTATTCCTAGAAATTTGGCAGACTGAATTTCACAGTTATGTGGAAAGTTGGTTACATAAAAGTTTGATATTTCTCATGTGACATTGTAAGCATGCCAGAAGTTAGAAATCTGGCAAATGTGGTTTGGTTCTGGCATATAAATTTCAGTTGAAAAATTGTACCAACGAGGAAATAGATTTGATTTTGATTTTTTAAGACTAGAAGTAGAACTGATTTGGACTGTTAGTGTTACTGTTACTAGTGTTAGAGCAGTATTACTATCTATGTCAAAAGTGTGTGTAGACCTATAAACTGCAGGGCTTCCAGTTCCATCTTGCCTTAGCCTAGGTAGCGGCAGCCTCTCATCGCCTATGCGGGAACATCGGAACTTTGCTCAATTTTACTGTATTTCAGTCACTAATTTCTCCACAGTCTCTGAATGTATCCTCTTGGAAATTATATGAATAAAAAGAACGTTTTCTTCGCATTCTTATGGTTGTTTTTATGTTTGCATGCAATGTACCTCGAAAGATCGCCAGTTGATTTTCTACGGGAGGTATTTGCCGTTTGTCCGGTGCCGATCACGCGGTCCGAGATTTGAACGAAAACAGTCGATGTGTTTATCCGTTCGGTGACAAAGCGATACGCGTTGTACACAGCAATATGTGGTATCAGTGGATTGGAAATTGAATGCCGATTCCAGTGGTGTAAACGCCGTGGTCATTTACAAACATCTCTGGTCAATTTTAAACCGCAAAACGCCCTCAAATGTCTAACATATCCCCCCTCAAAATGAAGCTGAATCCGTACCCTTTCGAATGAGGTATGGGGCTAATGGATTGATGACCTGTGGGTCTTTCACAAGCCAATAAAAGACCGCAATAAAGGCGCTTTTTTCAAATTGAGTTCATCCAAGATGGCATCGACCGCGTGGAGTTTTTTTGACTCGATTGCCGAGTTTTGGCACATGATTCGTGAGTATTCTCTTCACCTGGCTCAAGTTTACTGAATTTAGTGATAGTATATCTCATAATTTAGCATTTTTATATGATATTTTGATTCATTCTTGCAGGATTGCCTAAAATCTTACGATTTCCTCGACCGACTCATAGTTCTGTCTTTGTTTACAAATATGACTAACCGGAAGTTGTCGATCACTCGCTTGTTCTCCTAAATATTGCCAAAATACGCCAAAGTTTCACAAAAATAGTCATTGAAATACATTCTCTGATGTCTTCTGGAACAATATTATTTTGGGGGGACGACCTTTGACGTAAATTCATGGCGATGGCTGTTTTTGTGATCGAAATTCTTCATCAGGGGAGGTAACTAAGATGCTGAGAAAACACAGTCGACTTCATAACTTCTGCACTTGAACCCTGTTAAAAGTCTTTTTCATTTTTCAACGATCGTAATTAAATTCTCAAACTTTAATAGGATGTTGACCAGCATTTCTAGTTCAAAATTATAAGTGGATTTCTGCTTTGCTAACGGTAGCCAGTCTGATATTGTGATAAGTGATGATAAAGTCATAACAGATAAGAGTTAAGGCCTGAGTGATAATGATTATTATTAATTATGCTGTAGGCCGTAGATCATTCTCTCAATCAAGATCAACACAAACAACAAAACTGTGTTGTTTTTTCCTGCAGATGATGACCAGTTTTCCAAACTGAATGCTGTTTTCCTGGCAACTGGGAGAGGATGCCGGCAAGACCTTCCTCTGGTTGAAGTGGACAACCGACTGTTAGTGCAGCTGCTTCTCCTGAAAGATGAGGG
Organism: Alviniconcha strummeri; assembly: GCA_963584105.1. Classification (NCBI taxonomy): domain Eukaryota; kingdom Metazoa; phylum Mollusca; class Gastropoda; family Provannidae; genus Alviniconcha; species Alviniconcha strummeri. Next base: position 28,658,141 of record OY757541.1, on the reverse strand, counting down.
ATCCAAGACTTTGGATGAGACTGCATTCTTCCAGCAACTTCTCAGGCCAGATCTGGTCAAGACAGTGCTGCTTTCTCGTCTGAGGTATTTATGGTCAACAGACTGAAGGAGCTGTTTGGAGGCGAGCCACTTCCAGAACTTCCACCTCTTCACGGCCATGGCGGCTGCCAGCAGCGATGTCAACAAGTGGAAGAGGAATCTGACCCAGGAGATGTCGACTGAACCAGAGGATGAATCAGAACCTGATGAACCTGAGTTTGAAACCAGCTTCAGATTTCAACAGGAGGGTGACATTGTGGCAGTCTACAATGTAGAAGATTTCTTTTTCAGCAAAGTCACCAGGATCATCAGTGAGGAAGAGGCAATAGTCAATTTCTTGGAGAAGGCGGCAGTAAAGATGGAGTTGTTGTGTACAGGTGGCCATGCTCTGAAGATTACACTCAAATCTCCTCCGCAGTTGTGTTTGCCAAGAATCTGCAACTTGCACCTTCATCATTGTCTCCAGGGACGTTTGTTCTTTGTTGAATCTCGCAGGAATTTATTTGGCAGATATCAAGCACTCAGATGCTATTTACAGGAAAATCACCTGTAGACCGTGTCAATTCACTCCAAATCACAGCCTTGTAGGCCTGTATGTTCATGGATGATAAAGGTGATACTGCTGTACCATGTTTTCTTTAGCATACACGTCCTTTTTCTGCTGTGAAAAGTGAAGATTTTGCAGACTTTAAGACTCTAACACTCAAAATAAGTGCAAATGCTGCTGCAAATGTACTTCACACTTAGTTTAATGTACATGCAAAGTTTCATGGCTGTATCTGTAGTGGTTTTCAAGTTATGAGTTAAAGTATGAAAACCATTAGATTTGTCCTTTTTTTCCGCTGTGAAAAGTGAAGTTTTTGCAGGCTTTAAGATCTGTCACTCTCAAAATAACTACAAATGTTGCTGCAAGTGTAGTTCACACTTAGTTTAATGTACATGCCAAGTTTCATTGCTGTATCTGTAGTGGTTTTCAAGTTATTACCAGTTAAAGTGTGGCAACCCACATATTTGTGTTTTTTCCGCTGTGCAAATTGAAGATTTTGCCAACTTTAAGACCCTGTAACTTTAAAAGTAAGAGTCAGAGCTGCTTAGAAAAAAATAAGTGCAAAGACTGTGATAAACCCTGCTTGGAAATCCATTGGGAAAGCTGTCATTGCCATATGTTACCCACTGTGTGGTGTCAAAAGTGCTCTTTCATGCAAACTGGCAAGCTCGGAATTGCTTTTTGGAGCAACTTCAGCCCTCTGCCTATGTTTCATCTTTTTTTGCTGAACATATGATTTAGCTGTGACAAAGTGCAACCAAGGTATACTTTTGAAAAGTGTAAGTATTTGGATTCTCCCATGTTCATGAGAACCACTATGGGGGGGTAAATTTGAGAAAATGTAATAAACTGTTTATTGTCGCGCAAAACTGTGTTTTCGAATGGCTATATCTTTGGAACTAATTAAGATAAACATTTACTTTTTTTTCTCCATTTTCTTGTATCAATATGGCCTGTCTGAAAATGCATAACTTTTGGCTGCCGCTACCTACTTAGCCTAAGGGGTAGCAGTACCCCCACATCAGACTTAAACTATAAGGGTATGTGTACTCTCACCTGTCATTTTTAGAGGGGGCTGCTTCCACAGTTCTAGCGTGACTAAAGGGGATTTTCTATTTTGAGAATGAATTTGCCATGAGTGTTAAAATGTGTGTATTTTGCATTGATTTCAAGCAGAACACATGCACAACAGCTGCAGTGAAGATGGGGAGGGGTGTCTTGGTGACCCAATCCATTAACCGAGACCCTGTTTTGTACTTGCCCAGACCTGGTCACATTTAAAAACCGCTGCTTCGAATAACTGAATAAGCAGTCTTCATAAAAGTCAGGGAGGCCATACAGTAAATGCACTGAAGCGTTGCATCACAGCTGACCTGCCAGTAAGGAGGACTTGTTAAGACAAGCAAGTGTTGGCTAGGAGTAGGAGAGGTGCAGGATGGGCAAACAGTGATAACTATAGTGAAAAGGAGGACGTAAACTTTACCAACAGGTATGACTCTATGAGCTACAGAAAACAAAAATAATGTGCCAGTGTCTAATTTTACCTCAGTGACATTTATGACTCCGCTGAAAACTTTTTTTTTTTTTTAACACTTAGTGATTTTTCTGCTTCCCGCCTCATCACTACTTTTGTAAGTTGCTCTGAAATATTTTTGACAGTGGGTCCATTGGTTGTATACATGTTATTGTATATATTTTTATATGTACCGTATATTTATGTTCAGGTTTTTGATGATGGGAACAGTATTTTGCATGCATCACTTTGCTACATGCATGATTCATGTATACATACAATCTGTTTTGAGTCATCAGTTTTTGTTTAGGAGTATAGGACCTTTCAATTTCTTCTGCAAGATGTGAACACACTACACACATGCATCTATCCATTCACACACACACACACACACGTGATAGACCTGTGATGCACACCAGTCCCTTGATTGTAACTACTGTGGCAGTCAGTGGCTGAAGTTATATTATACAGCTGAAATCATCAGATTCATGCAGTTGACTGTCTGCGTGGTTTTGGATTTCTGGTGCAGCCATGGACAGTGACAGGAGTCTGTTTCATTTATTGATCACTGTTGAACTGACCTGCAGGTTGAAATAGTGACATAATGCTTGATCAGTTGATGATGTTTGTACTAAATCCAGCCGCGCATGTATATATATTATATGAATGAACCTTTTCATCTGAGACTTTGTGTTTAAGAGCTTTGTCTTTAAGTTTAATTAAAGTCTTGCAGTCTGGACCCACCTTACCCACCTTTGTTTAATGCTTTGACCAGTGATTTCAGTGATTGCCAAACATGTCCATGTTGTAATAATTGTTTTTATGGGACTACCAAAAATAATACACACCATGAAGAATTCCATTATCATATTATGATTTGTGATTGTTGCTGATTATATTTTTTCAGTATTTGCTTCTTGTTCTTGTTCTTTTTCTTTTTTTCGTCTTTGTTTTTTCCTCCTGGTTTTGGGTCCTGTGATTCATGACCAGGTGGCATTATTGAGGAGCACTGGTATACTGACTGGTAATAGTGGTAGTGTCAATGTGGCACTAACACACATGCACACACACACACACACACACACACACACATGTGCACACATGCACGCGCACACACAAACATGCACACGCACTCACACACACACACACACACACACACACACACACACACACACACACACACACACACACACACACACACACACACACACACACACACAAAGTTGGCCCTATAGGTATTGTACCTGAGACATGTTTTTTTATTCATGGTGCATTGCGTTCTGCTATTCAGCCCAGTTGCGTTCAGCAACTCTGCAGAACTCTTTGCAACTTGAAATTGAATGCACCACTCTTATGGGACAGAGTTTTCTTTGGGGAAACTGAAGCGTGACACTTGCAACTCAGCTGAAGGGAAGTCTGCTCTAGAAAAAAAAAGGTGGTCTTGCCAGAGTGTTGCCTGTAGTGGTAAGTGTTGGGCTGTAGAGCTGAACAGCTGGCTTTTTGTGTCCATCATTGTCAGAAACTTTAACATCACTATTTTCTCAAACACTTATGATGCATTATTATAATCAGTAAATGTGATAAACGTCAAACTTTAGGTGATTACCACTTTCAGTGTCCTTGGTGCTTGACTCTACAGTTACTGCAGCAAGAACAGTTGCTAACACAGTAACACTACAGTTAAAGTTTATCAGCAGATTTTTATCCAGTCCAGTGCAAGCTTTGTATGGTTTGTTGAATTATATGGACTTCTTTTAGTTCATGCATATATATGTATATATACATATACAGTGCTTTTTATCGTCTTCAGCTAAGTTCTAGGAAGATAATTAATGCATTTTCTATCTTGACAAAAATGGTGACATTTCTGATTTTAATGTATTGGACACTTTTTCAGAGGTCTTTCATTTTAGCTTTAAATTTCTGAAATTGGTATTTTTCTTCTGTAACATTTCATTATCTATGATCAGTATTATTATATTATATTAAAATATGTTCATTCTGTTGCATCCTTTATATTTGATAAGCCTTTCTGTGCCCAGGTTTCTGCATTTTCATGTTTGATTTTAAAGACTGGGAATGATGCTGGTATGATCAGCACAGGATTTAGTTTATTCAGTGGACAACAGTTGTTCAAAATTATCCATAAATTTACAGTTAGAGCTGATCAGATTCCTTGGCCCCCATGGACAAAATGTATGGAACACACAAAACATGGTGGGTTGGGAGCTGGGAGGGGAGAGGAAGAGAGAAATTCCCTTGGCATGGAGATAAGAGAGAGTAGAGACTGCCTTGGACCAGAGAGTGAGCCAAGGAGATTTCTTTGACTCAGAGAAATAGACATTCTAGAGAGCTGGGGAGTAGAGAGAGAAATTTTGACCCTGTCCTCATTAAAAAATAAATAAAATAATAATCCCCCTAAACTAAGCAAAATTATTGCAAAGGATGTCATACTGCACAAAGAAATTGTTATTAAACAGATTATAAATTAAAAAACAAATAAAAAGGACACATAAGATGTACGTTTAATTCCTGTAGGGGGGTGATTCAGGGTGCTTCTGTAATTATTATATGCTTCTGCATCTTAAAGTCACATCCAGAAAAGTGCTGTTGCATTTTGTGTGACTGTTTAATCCACAGTTTAAAACATAGACAGGACATTTTTGTTTAATGCATATTTTAAAACATAGACAGGACTCATACTTTTAGTCTCCAGTAAGATTATGTTCCAAGGAGAAAATGAAATGTTTTACTGGTGCAGGTGCATATTCATTTTATCATTATTAACTTCTGGTTTGTATTGGTTTCAGAGGATGAGCTGAAGGGGGTGGGTTGACAGCAAGCAGTAACAACGAGCATCAGAAGCCATCTGCCATCATGCAGTGTAGATCCTCGACAACTCGTATCCTCAAACGCATCCTCCTTGCTGGGGTTGCGGTTGCAGGTACTGGAGCGGTGATCATCACGGTCTTGCCAGAGTTGGCCTCCCGGATGCAGGTGGGTCCTGGACACTGGTGTTGCTTCCTCTGTTCCAGCATTTACTGTCTGCCACAGTAAAAGGGCAAGGAACTGAGGGAAACGACACAGCACTGACATGTATACTGTCATGGTCATGAATTATGCTTTAAAAGGTTGAGTAACAATAGTGGCATGTATTTAATGGAGGTAATTGATGTGTTTCCTTCCTGTGCAAAAATACTTTTTCTGCCTATTAGTCTCATGCTTTATTTAAAGGAGACCCCAGGCTAAGGCGTTAGGCTGGTAAGCAGAAGGACCTCGGTTCGATACCGCTTTGGCTCTCCTTTCTCTTCAGAAAGGTGGTGATTTGTGGACACTGTCTTGTGACTCTGTCCATCACTTCCTACTGAAACACTAAAATGGCTCTCATCACTGCCCATCTTAATGCAGGAATCATTCTGGTGGTGACAGTGTAGCAATAGGTATATAATCTCCCTCTTCTCCCCCCTCCATACCCCCTTCCCCCCCCCCCCCCCCCCTTTCTCCCCGTCCCTAATAAGCCTCATGGTTTTTGTGGACGTTAAGCACCATGTTCACTAAGCTGCAAATTGGCCTGAGAACCTGTAAGAAGTAAACTTATTCTGCTTCAGAGTTAAGCTTCTTGTGGCACAGTGAAGGTTGGGAAATGTGTGGCACATAAAGCAATACTAACAGACACTTGTGCCACACATGCCAGCCTTGTTTATGACATCAAGGACCCAGACACAAAATGGCAGCACCTACAGCCACCTTTTTACAGCTTTCAGAAACAGTTTTTAATAATTAGACCATAAATTGACTGAAGAACTGCAGTTGGTCTACTTCTTATGTCATTGTTATTGATAAGCCCCCTCGTGGGTCTTCACTTTGGGGTCCCGTTTAAATTAATATAGATCAGGTCTTTGAAATGCAGCATGAATAAAAAGTATATTGACTGAGGTTCACGCATGTTATCTTGGTCCATTTTCAAGATCTTGCAAGGATTTTTTTTCCCCCTGCTTCTTCGTTTTTCTTCTTTTTTTCTTCTTTTTTCTGAATGTGAATCAGGTGAGTTGTGTTTGTTTTAAATAACATTTACATTGTATGTTACATTAGTCAAGATGATATCACTGTCATTTTAGATTGTGTATGCCAGTAGTTATGCCTTTCTGAGTGTATTGGTAATAATCTGTTGTCGTGCACTTAAACTCAGGATGTTGAGCATTCATATGCCAAAATGGCCGAAAGGGTTACTGTTGACAAGCGCATTTGTGACCACCGTGTGTGTGACCAACGCGTTTGTGAGCAGCGCGTTTGTGAGCAGGTGAGTGTGGACCTCTGAAAGACATGTTGGTATAATCTCCATGGTTGTTGCTAGTATCAGATTTAAACAATGAATGACATAATTCAGTGATTAAAACAAAAAAATATTTAAAAAAAGTTCTACAAAATTCTGTTACTGGAATATTACCTTCAAATGTTAGTTTTACCATTTTATCTTTTATTTTGGTCCATTGCATAGAGCTCAACAGACTAGCGACTAAACATTCTGGCACCAGGAAAAGTTTTGGCTTGACCTCAGTCATCACCCTCCCTGACCCAAGTGCCCCAAACTAAAAACTATATATTTCTAACATAAGGATGACCAGATGTATGCTACTCATTGCATTGCAGGATGGTGGTGGTGGTGGTGGGGTGGGGGGTGTCTTAATTTCACAATCAACTTTCTTGATGTAGTGGTCTGTATGATGCCTGCAAGTTGTTATACAGAGCATGCATGTTCCCCAGAAGTTTGATGTTGCTATTACAGGCATAAGTCTAAACTAAGGCATCATAACCAGTGGAGAGGAGAGTGTACAATTCACACTACATTAGTAGTCCTGTTAATATGAATGCTTTTATACTGTTCAAAAACATAAATGCCTATTTGGGTTGTTTTAGAACATAACTGATGTTACCCTCCCCCCCCCCCCAAAAAAAAAAAAAAAAACAAGAAAAAGAGAAGAAAAAAACCCGATTAAGTTTAACAAATTTAATTTTGCAGTTGGTTCAGGTCAAAGTTCATGGTTTCAGCATTCTTCTTGTCCAGTCAGTTGATTAGTCTTTTGTGACTAGGGAGCATGCAGATCATTAGGGGTATGTCCGCTTTGAGAATTAGTAACTGCTGGACATCTAGACATGGACTGGATCTGGCTGTGAATCACCTGCACTGGGATGGCCATCCACTCCTCCTGAGGTGCCTGGAAAACTCGCATATTTTTGCAGGAGCATTCACTCTGCCTTGAACATGTCCATCCAACTCCTCCGAGATGTGTTTGATTGCCAGACCGGGTTGAAACTTGGGGAAAGAGCTAGGAAAGAGTTTGGACGTTGCTGGTGAAGAACTGTGGTGTAGTTTGCTGCATGGGGTCTGGTGGTGTCCTGTTGAAACATTGTGCCAGGGGCAGCCAGAAGTGGGATGGCATGTGGCTGCAGGATTTCTGCAACATATCACTGACACTGTGCATTCAGAATGTCTATTTGTGGACGTGCAGTACTAGAGGTGACCCCACTGCCCCCTGCAGATGTGCCTGAGCTGTTCCAGTCTATTCAGGAGGAGTGGGTGGCCATCCCAGCTCAAGCGATTCACAGCCTGATCCAGTCCATGCTTAGGAGATACCCTGCAGTTATACACTCACAAGCAGAACATACCTCTTAATGATCCGCAGGCCCCTCAGTCACAGAATACTGACTGATTGAAGTTTGAACCGATTTAATGGATAAGAAGAGTGTTGAACTTGAAGTCGACCTGAATCAATTGCAAACCAGCAACAACAAAACAACCCCCCCCAAAAATGGGGGGGGGGGGGGGGGGGGGGGGGGAAGAAAAACAGGGAGGAAAAAAAAAAAAAAAAAAAAAGAGCAACAGTTTTTGTACTGTGCAATACCTGGATATTTTCCATTCATGTCTTCTAGAGCCTGCAGGAGAAGGTCTGCATTGTTTGGTTTCGTTTTCTTCTTGCTTTGTGACAATTTCAGTTTGTTGAATTGTGTAGACCTGAAATGTTTTTGACTGACATGAGCAATCATGCGTTTATCTATATATATCTATACATATATATTTAGATATAGATCTATACCGTATGCCCTTGTAAGGATCAATCAGTGGTAATCCAGATGGACATCTAGATGTTTCTGCAGTCATCAGCAGGTCCATTTACTCCACAGCCTGGTCTGGGCCCATGTTCACTTTGGCTCAGCTTGGGCATGGGTTTTGCAGCATGCATATATGTATATATAATGCAGTCTGAACCAGACTTGAAGCAAAGGTGTCATCTGTCTGCTATATATATATACTTCCAGACCACAAAGCTGTATGTGCTCCAGACAGCATATGACGTGTGTGTGTGTGTGTGTGTGTGTGTGTGTGTGCATACATACATAGAGAGAGAACTCAAACTCAAAAACTTTATTTTCCAAGGATTGTAGTTTAGGTTCATTTAGACCTATCTAACAACTAGTCCTTGCTAAACTACTGAATAAGCGAAAAATTGAGATTTTTTTAATTTATTTTTTTATTTTTGAAAGGAGAGAGATTGGAAGCTGACTTATATTAGTTGAGTACAGTGTACTTGGCTTGCATCCATCCCAGAATGGCCATGTGTAAATTTATGCACCCTCCTGTGCCTGTGCTCAGCCTGAGCTCAGAGCAGAAATTGTTGCAAGTGTACACAGCCCCTTTATTATCAAATCTTGGAGAAGAGTAACACCATATTGTATCAGGTCAAATTATGACTTCTCTAACAATTAAATGTGTTTGTGTGTGTGTGTGTGCGTGCATATGTGTGTTGCTGTATATATATGTCTGTACATGTACTAAAGATGTTACTGAACTGATTGTCCATAACAAGAATAAGAGCATTAGTTGATGAGTCTTTTATGTTATTCATTGTTTGCTTTTTCTTATTTGTTAACTGACATTGGTTGTTTCCAAGCATGTTGCAGTTCATTTTGAGTTCCATTCTCTTCTGTCGTTATCATAATGAGAAGTGTAACAGCATCTGTGACATGCCTAAAATGTACCACAGTCCAAGGTACTGCAGATGCAGAAATTAAGGTCACCTTTGTTGAGAACCCACAGCTGACAAATGTTCCCCTGTTAAAGCCTGAAGTAGGTCAGAATAGCCTTACATGCTTCCCCCACTGCCAGGAATTTCTTCTGTGTCCTACTTTCTACTTTCCCAGTTGATTCACCTTAAATTTGTTGTTGTTGAGATTCTGTTCTTTTGAACTGCTTACTGCATACTATGTTGGTCCGCATCATAAAATAGTTGACCCTGTGCTTATTCCCAACCAGTTGATGTAGGTTCCCTGTGTTGGGTGCCCATGAAAGGGGCTAAAAACTCTACGCAAATTTGTGTTTGCGGTTTATAAATATGTAACATTAGAATGTGTTTAAAAAAGAAAAAGAAAATGTGTTTAGACTGATTTTCTAGATTTGATGAGCATAACTTAACAAACAAGAAGAGGTTTATAAATTATAATGCGTATTAATCATCCTAAGTTAGATCATCCTGAGATGACCGTGTGTGGTTGGCAGCTGCCTCCCTCACCCCCTCCACCCCCACCCCCTTGTGTAACAGCCGCAGGTGTGATGGTTGTTGAATGCTTCTGTCAACATCACTGTCCGCGTGAACTGTCCAACTTTGCAGTTTTGATTGATTGATGATCACTTATATAGCGCTATTCTCCGCTCTCTTGAGCAGACTCACTGCGCTCGCCTGTGGTTCTGCATGAGTGACAAGCTTTCTACAGCGCATTTTTTGAATATCCACCGATGTGGTGTACTTACAGTGCTGGCATGGCTGGTGCCACATGAAACTGCAGCCATCTCGGCACAAGTTCTGTGTACACCATACAACCATGCACCATGTCACTTCATGCAAAGCCACATACTGCAGTGATACCAGCCAGGCAGTCTATTTCATGACATTGTTATTTGGTACCACCCACCCACCCAGATATGTCACAAGCATCGAGACGAACCCAAGGAATTAGTATTTTTTAACAGTATAAAACTTTTTTCTTTTTTCCCCAGCCAAGTGGCAGTTTGAAAGCCTTTGAAGATCAACGGAGACAAATGTTCAACCCTCTACCAGCGCGGCAAGACATCTTACAATCCCTGGAGGAGGACGAGTTTGACATCTTGGTCATCGGGGGTGGTGCCACTGGTACTGGGGTTGCACTTGATTCTGTCACTAGAGGTGGGTTCTTGTCAATTTCATCTGCAATGAACTCATTGTGTATAGATCTTGAAATTGAATATGCTTATGAATGATTTCCGTCTTGATGTGGCTTGGAAATAGTTTGGCTAGTATTAGTAGTACTAAGGTTGGCCAGTTTAAACTACTTTCAGTTGCTGTTATATTATGGTGTGTTTGGTGTGTTTCTATCTGATGAAAGATCTGATTTTTAAAAATTAATGTGAAAGTTGTAAGTAATGTCAGCTTGCCGGAAATCTTGGTTTTGACTTCTGCTTTTCTTTCTTTTTCTGATGAAAAGAAAGATCAGATTTTTAACAATTAATGTGTAGGTTGTAGGTAGTTTCAGCTTGCTGAAAATCTTCAGCAAGAAACCAAGATAGAAAATCATACATTTTCCATCTGTCATTACAGTGAAATGCTCACTACATTCATTGATTCAGTCAAACTGGTGAATTACATTTGTGATAGACCTGTTATTACTTTAGCAAGGTTTGCATATTGCGTATGTGGTGCTGCTATATTGTGTTCAGATAATTAAGACCTGTGTAAAATATCAGTTCTTGTACTGTGATAATATAAGAAGTACATGTCAAGGAATGATGCTATGAGGTCCACTTTCAGTGTCATAGCTAGTGTTAAAGATTGACAACAGCCATCTCTTTGATTTTGAAACATTTGCTGTGATTTCCAGGTTATCACGGTCGTCAGTATAGGCAGCTCACCCTGGTTTAGGTCAAGCTTTATTTTATAAGCTGCACTGGCCACTATGCCACAGTTAATAAAGGATTAGGGCCTGTTTGATGTGCAGTTAAAAGTGTGTGTGTTAACTCATTCAAGACACCACAAAATGACGCTCTTGGCTCCTGTCAACACACTGTTTTTTCCCATGTAAAATAAAATGGTAGTAAATAAACTGCTAGGAATAATAAGATAAACACATACATTTTTAGAAAGCTTAGGATGTGTAGGTGTCAGATAAATGATATATAGAGTCATATCAGATACCTTTCCCTGTTGCAACAGCAAAGCAAGAACTATACACAGTTAAAAAAAAAAAAAAAGTTTTATTCTACTGGTTGCGCGGATCCTAATGATAAAAATGAAATTGTTATTATCGCTGTCAGTCAAGTCCACCTCGAGATCTACTGGCACAAACTCCTCGCCAGAATCCACAGTGTTCTCTTCAGAATCACTGTCCAAAAAATCTTCTAGATCGGAGCCCTCATTCTGTACTAATTCCACAGCATTCCTCGTCAGTCTGACACACGTGTTACAAATGGCAAAACGGTCAAAGGAACACTCAGCTGGACTAAGGGGGATTACCGAAAGTGTCCAAAATTGATGCAGTTAGGGTAATATAATTGCCTCCAATCAATTTGAAACTCGCTCAGACCATTAAAAATGTTTCATTCTTACCACGTCCGAAGACACGGATCGTTGTCAAGCATACAACTAAGTTCTTGCATCTTAAGACGCGGAAAGCCCCTGAAAGAGTTAATAAAGGATTGGGTTCTGTTTGATGTTCAATTAAAAGTGTGTGTGTGTGTGTGTGTGTGTGTGTGTGTGTGTGTGTGTGTGTGTGTGTGTGTGTGTGTGTGTGCATGCGCATGGCTGTGTGGTTTGTACAGGGCTGAAGACTGGCCTGGTGGAGAAATTTGACTTTGCCTCTGGAACCAGCAGTCGCAGCACAAAGCTCATCCATGGCGGTGTGCGCTATTTACAGAAGGCTGTGTTTAACCTTGACGTTGAGCAGGTTAGCGCACTGATCCTTGACAGTGTTTCTTTTGTTAACTGACTTCAAAATGACAAGTTTATGTTAGACATGGCGAAAACCTTGTGCCAGTTTTGTTCACCGTGGTCAGATTTCAGGGTCACAGCAGTTCAAAAGATGTGTGACTGTTGCATACAGATAGGCAAATCCATGAGCTAGGAGCAAAAAGAGTGATTTTTGTTTTGTTTTTTGTTTTATTGCTTTTACTGCATGGTCAAAATTCATGTATATGTATGCACGAAAGAGTGACTGGGGAAGTTAGAGACATGGAGAAAGAGGGTCAGAACTTCATTTATTATGTATGAAATAAAGTTTTGTGACATCATTTATGTATGGCATTGTTGTGATGTGATATGCACGCAAAGCTTTGCCCTGAAACAGGTGTGCTAAAGAAATCTTAAAAGTAAACATGTATGATTCATAAGGAAGGTAACTGGGCTTTTGTGGTTATAATTTTCTCCTGTATCTGGAAGTCCTGCAAGGTTCTGTGGATTTTGGGTGATTTTCTAATCAGTGTCTTTACACAAAGACCAATTTTTTATTCTGCTGGGACTGTCGAGTTTATTTAAGCAAGACAATAACTTGAAATAGTTGTATTTTCCAATAATAGTCTCTAAAGTATTTGTGATTCTCTTTAGTTTTTTCCCCACTGCTGATGAAAGTAAAACTAATTTGGAATGTAAAAATTGATTCTTACCTCTCTGAATGTTCTACCAATGCAGTTGACTGTGCATTAGCCTTATGGTACTTTTCCTTCAGTTACACTATCCATCTGTTTAGGATGTAGTCAGTAATAATTAATCATTTGATTGTATGGGTCATCCAAACCCATGATTTTGGACCATGCACTTCTCTCTAGACTACATATCCACAACAGCATGGTTCTGTGTTTCCCAACAAATCATTTGAACACGTTTTGTTTTATCTTTTGCTTTTGTGGGTGTTGCAGTGTTAAACTCAAAAGCTTTTAGACTTTGCACAATGATAGCCTCAGGTGGCTTTTAGTTTTAGCTTTGTTTTTCCTTTGGCCCATCTTCACTCGAGCATTGGAGAACCCATGTTTTAATTAAATATTGGAGTGCCCAGTTTTGAATGTGAGTCATCAGACTGTTAAATGTTTGCTCTTATGCTCTTCTTATATTATTTAAGATTTTTATGAACAGCATCAATCAGTTGTATAATTGTTGTTACACCTCAGATAGTTTCAGATTAATTCAGCCAGTGCAGTTAGCATTTCCTGTCATGTCTGTGTGACCTTTGCTTTGTTCAGTGCAAAGTTTGATATGCATGGGGTTTGATTGCGTGCAGTACCGGATGGTGAAAGAAGCTTTGACAGAAAGAGCCAACTTGCTGAACATCGCACCACACCTTGCAACTCCATTCCCAATCATGCTTCCAGTTTACAAGTGAGCATCTTTAACTTTGACTGACCAGTGAAGCTGTACATGACACCAATATTAGGATGCAGCTGAGTTGGAGGGTGTTTGTGGAGATGGAGGCCTGTTTTTGTTTGTTTAGTTTTTTGACCTGCCTGGAAATGTATGGTTGGCAGGAGCTGCCACAAGTAGCATTTTTGTTGCAGCAAAACTTTGTCGCGACAAACATGTGTTTGTCATGACGAAAGTTTTGTTGCAACAAAAATATTTTGTCATGACAAACATAATTTTGTCACAACAAGTTTTGTTTGTCGTGACAAAAGCCATGTTGCCACAAACACATGTTTGTCACACCAATTTTGTTGTTGTTGCAACAAAAATGATACTTGTGGCGGGTCCCGCCAAGGGTAGAAATGTGGCTCTGTGTAACGATGTATGCTAGTTTGCCCAGCCAGACAGCCTGCCAACTGTGTGGGTGGGGCAAAAGCTTCAACTTTATTTTCTCAGACATTATATCCATGTGATAGATACCAAACTCTGTATGATGACTGCAGTGCAGCCTGTTCGTGCCACTTCTGCTTCTAGTGACTGACCACATTTTCAGGTCACACTCTGTCTCAGGGTCATCAAAAAACTTGCAAATTTTTTTTTTTGCTTCAGGTTTATACTTTGGTTTCAAGAATGAATTGTGTTAATCATGCATCAAAAAAGGATGAACAACTAAAAACATGTTAAAATTTCTTCCGTTTGAATGTTTTACCTTGAATGAGTGGGCATTAACCTTTGCAAATTCACAGCACTTTGCTTTGAAGTGCACTGTTAAATTGTCCTGGGGTCTGTGAGGACCCTTTTAAAGGCTATTTTGTTGTTGTTACTGTTAGGTCTGTGTAAAGGGTACTAAGATGCTGGGCCTCCTGCTGTAGCTCCTGTGATCTCTCTGTCCCTACCCCCCCCCCCCCCCTTCTTTCCCCCCTCCCAATCTCCGCCCTGCAACTCATTACCCCCCCACCACCACCACCACCACCACCACCCCGACACCCACTCACACACACACACCAAACACAGAAGCCAGCAGATGTAACCAGCCTCCTGCTGTGCAATAACTGTGTGAAGGGGCGAAAGGTTTATGACACAAACTGCACCACACAGCAGGGAATGTACAGCTCAGACACATACATGCACACATGCTCACGAACACACACATGCACACTCACCCATGCATGCACACAAAGCAGCATGCGTGCACTCGCACACACATGTGCACAGTAACACCAAATTAGACAAGGATGGGTCCTCAGAAACCCCACAGCATGGGGACCATGTATTTCACTCTGACCTACCATCTGTATGTCAAGGGTCTGTGCTATAGTATAATTAGAACAAATCAAATCACAAGCCCTTTGCATGTGAGTCACCTGAGCATTCTCTCTTGTATGTGTCTAAAATGTTTTTAGTATTGCTGGACATTTTTTTGTATCTCAAAACATTGACTTGATCAATTACAGTATCATTATGTAGTAGAACGGGTACATGCATATATATCGTGTTGTTGGACATTTTTTTATATCTCAAAATATTGACTTTATCAATTACAGTATCCAGGTGCCTGCATACATATCACCCTGATATAACTGCGCTGGTTGACTGAGCATAAAACACCAACTTACTTACTTGCATGCATATAGATATTTATATCTGTTCTATGTGTCATCAGATGGTGGCAGCTGCCCTACTACTGGGCAGGAATCAAAATGTACGACATTGTCGCTGGCCGGCAAGTGCTGAAGCCGTCATACGTTCTGTCCAAGAACAAGGCCCTGGAACTCTTCCCCATGCTCAAGAGGGACAAACTTGTGGGGGCCCTTGTCTACTATGATGGTATGTTGCCTACCTCTTACTGTTCTGGAATGCACTGTGTTCTCAGTGTTGGATTTGCATTGAAAAGTGTGAATTTATGTGATAATTGGCAAAGATTTTCAACAATTTTGCAATTTGCTATTTTCTCAGATATATATATGGTCAGTGTCAAACTGTGTGACGGTGATATTCGAGCTGTGGTTGTTCATGCTGCTTTTTGTGATCTGACCGCATTTCAAGATCACAATCACAGCAGTATCAAAACAGTTATTGAAGTGTACCAGTACTGTTATCGTTCTATGATGTTAAACAGAAATGACTGTGAAAAAGAAATAAAGTAAGAAAGATTCTTGCGTTTTAATGTTTTGCCTTGATAAATCAACCTAGCTGGCAGTGACTGGGTGTTAGCCTTCACAGTGTTTTCCCCGTCTTTGATTTGCATGGTTTCTTTATTGTGTGAATGTGTGATTGTCAGGATATATACTTTTTGTGTATGTTCACCTTCAACAATGCAAAAGTAGAACTCTGTGAACAACACAGTCAGCTACACAGTCCCTGTGTTGTGTGTCAGTGTTATGTAACAAATTTCTGATTGTGAGTCATGGGACCTTTTACTGTTTTCATTTTGTTGGGTGCCAGACACCCAAGCAGAAATATGATGAAGCAGTCTGCGTTCTTGTGGCTGTTACGAGCCATAGTCGTCACCACAAACATTCTTTTGCTTACTCTGCTGTGAGAGAGTCATGGTCTTCAAATTTCCTCTCCAGCAGCCCAGTGTCTGATTTGCCTGGGACTGGCAGACAGTTCTGATGTTGGTGTCTCATTTGTTTGCTATTTTTTGCAATCCCACTTGTTTAGTGGAACTGCCACAGCATGCTTTCGTGTGTGGGAAATGAGTCACAATTACCAACAAAGAAGAAGTAAGAAACCGGATGGTAAATCGGGTTTTCCTTCACATAAAATATTTGATGTAAACTGATTTCACTCTTTGGTTGTTGCCAAACAGGTCAGCATGATGATGCTCGGATGAACGTGGCACTGGCAGTCACTGCTGTGCGGTATGGCGCCTCATGTGCCAACTACACCGAAGTGCTCTGTCTGCTGAAAACAACGGACGACGATGGAAGGGAGCGCGTGACTGGAGCTCACGTCAGAGACAGGCTTACAGGCAAAGAATGGGACATCAAGGCAAAGTGTGTGGTCAATGCCACAGGTCCCTACACGGATCGGATCCGATGTCTGGGCAACGAGAACACCAAGAAGATTTGCCAGCCCAGCTCTGGAGTCCATGTTGTGTTGCCAGACTACTACAGGTGAGGATGAGAATATCCTCAGTGCTGTGAAGCACAGACAGCTTGTATGCGACTGACCTTTTCAGCCCTGTTGGTTATGCATCTTGATCAGTCATTTTTATATAATGCTGTTCTCTGAATCCAAGCTCACTCACTGTCCTCCAGTCACATGCAGCTTAGAATATCCATCTAGCCTTCCAAAACACAAATTAATTTAGGTGTTTTCTTGGATGCTCTTGAAACAAAACCTTTGATAATGACCATGATAATAATCTCCATTAAGATTTACAGGTCTGTACTGCATCGAGCTCACAGAAATGTTTGAAAGGAAAGAAGAGACAAATATAACTGTTGGTCTGTTTTTTGGGTGCAGATTAGCTGAGTGTTTCCTCCTCTCCAGTTGGCAGTTTACTGTCATTGTGACTGGCTCTGAGACATTATGAATTTGATCTTTTCAGCCCAGAGAGCATGGGACTGCTTGATCCTTCAACAAGTGATGGACGAGTCATATTTTTCTTGCCATGGCATAAAGTCACGGTGGCAGGTTGGTTTTTGTGACATATTGTCTTGGGTGTGACGTTTATGGCACTTGTGAACCGAAAGCATGATGGCAAATTTGAGGCATACATCAAACAAAACTGTCTGTGTGCAGGGACTCCTGTATTTTGTGTGCATAGACTGTATTGTTTCTGAATAAGTTTTGGATGAAAAGCTATTTGCCTAAGACCATCTTATCTTTGGTAATATATAGTTATTCCTGTTGTTGTGCCAGAAGGCAGCTGTTATATGCTTGAGTCTATGACTGTTTTCCAAGTTTGTCTTGCTGAAAGTCTATATAGTTTATATAGTTTTATAGAGTGTCTTACTGCAGGTACCATGAACACAGAAAATATGTTTCCCTTGCTGAGAATTAATCCAGAGCTATACAAGCTAGATTTTAAGCTTGGAGTAGGGTAGAATATAGCCTTGCATGCTTCACCAACTTGCAGAAATGTTACCTTTTCAATTTCTGCACTCCCAGTTCATTTGATGTTCTTCACAATCCTTTCAAACCGTGTATCATGAACTGCAAGTTGCTAAGTAGGACATGTAATTTTGATGAAGTCTGTCTCACTCTCGTAATAAGACCCTCATGGTTGACTGGCATTAAACATCAAGAATTTTTAAGTTAGTTATATGTGAGATAACAAGTTTTTCCATGTCTGGTTCAAGTTCTAAGTGTTGTAAAACTAATAATGATAATGTACATTTATGATGCACCCAACAACATTATAAACGCTTTCAAAAATCTGCTTGTCTAAATATACAGCATAGTCAGTCATGTTGATAGCAATTACATGTGTAAAAGATGTCAGAATGGGGGGGGGCAACACAACACACACACTTACACACACACACTCTCTCTCTCTCATATTGTGATGAAGGCTGCATATTGTGTTCACTCCTCCCCTCCCCATCTGACTCTATTTTGGTTTGCATCTAACAGGCACAACAGACAGTCCCTGTGATCTGACTGACTACCCCATGCCTTCAGAGGATGATATCCAGTTTATTTTAAAGGAGATCAGGAATTATCTCAGTCCAGATGTGGAAGGTAAGTCCACTTTACTACAGTCTGGTGTACATAATAATTATAACAGATAATTCTTATAAAACACTGTTCTCTAATTTGAGTTAAACTCACTGCACTATACAAACAACTCCTGACAAGATCCACATGAACATACATTTCAACAAACAGAACCATAAAAATATTATTGAGCAAACAGTAACTATATATATGTATACATCTATGTACATACACACACACACACACACACACACACACACACACACACACACACACACACACACACACACACACAGCCCATAACCCAGATCATGACTGAATCCTTGTGTGTCAAGTTTATATCTTCATCAAACAATAAATGCAAAATAATAATGTTTATTTCATGAAGATTGTCACAGGCTGCTGATGAATTTATTGCTCAGGGAACCCAGGGTTTTAAGTTTTTCTGAAGTCTTCTTTTCATGGTCCTTTGCAAAAAAAAACCCCACAATGTTGGTGTTTCCTTGTGTAGCATTTAAACGACTTTCAGTCTTAATGTGCCAGTAACCTCTACATAAGCTTTACTGGTTTGGTGTCCTTAAACTGTTTTTGAGGTTATGTGTGTATGGGTGGGGGTGGGGGGCTACAGATATGGTTTTGTCACTTTTGAACATGAGCCATCATAGCATTTTGCGTTCTTGTTAATTATAGTCTTTTTTTCTTCTTTTTTTCATCTTTTTTATTTGTTTATTTTGCTTCCAGTACGTCGTGGTGATGTGATGGCTGCCTGGAGTGGAATCCGTCCCTTGGTGTGTGACCCTAACAAGTCCAGCACACAGTCCATTGCCAGAAACCACATCATTGAAGTTGCAGACAACAAGCTCATCACCATTGCTGGTGAGGCTTGAATCGGTTCCCAGTTTTGTGTACAGTGTAGTCTTGGTGAAGTTCTCTTTGATAGCACATTGCCTTGTTTTTAACGCAGTCAGAGCTTATCCTATGTCTTTCCTTGTTGGTTTTTTTTTTTTTTTTTTTTTTTTTTTTTAACATTTGAACAAGTGTGCCCAAAACATTGCCATAGTAATGAGCATGCCCAAAACATTATTAGCAAGTGTGCCTCAGATATTGCCCTATGAGGTACTAGTCCATCCATTGTAGGTCCAAGCTTAGCACATGGGGCTATCTATTCCATATTCTTTGCTTACCCAAGGCAAGGTAGGGCACGCTCGTGTTTAGCTAAGCATCATGGAAATGCTCATAAAATCTTTCCCACCAACGCCACTGAGTGAGTTGATGGTGGCAGGTGGCAAGTGGACGACGTACCGGCACATGGCAGAGGAGACAGTGGACAGGGCGATCATCGCCTGCAACCTGCAGCCCACAAACAAGTGCTGCACCAAGGGCCTGCTGCTGGACGGTGCCCACGGCTGGTCCCCAACTCTCTTCATCCGCCTCGTGCAGGACTTCGGGGTGGAGAACCAGGTGAGAGCTAGGCCCTGTGGCGTGTGCGCTTCTTCCTCCTTTGGTCCTGTCTTCCTGGAGCGTGATATTTGTAGTCTTTCAAGCTCCATGAATTGTTTTTTATCTGCCACAACTCACACGCAAGCATGTTTGAAGTGGTTTGTTTCCTTCCTCAGCACCTGAAGTGTTGTTATAAGTTAATCTGACTGCGGTGATTGGTTGTTGTTTTTTGGTACGTGTTTTGGGTGGGGGTGGAGGGGTAAGCTTATTTTGTTTCTTTCTTTTTTTAACTCCATTATTGCTTTATATTTAATCGGCTTGCTACATCTTCTCTTCTTGTAGTGTATTGTTCATCAGATAATATTGTGGTGCTACATGCTCATTGTTGCATCTTATTTGTTTCCCATCCTTTTGATCAGTGACGGACACTATTCAGTATTTGTGGCTGTTGTTTGTGTAGGTGGCGCAACATCTGGCCAACACCTATGGAGACAAGGCCTTCAAGGTGGCAAAGATGTGCAACTTGACAGGCAAACGCTGGCCGGTGCTTGGCAGGAGACTGCATGACGAATACACCTACATTGAGGGAGAGGTCAGTACTGTAGCGCTGGGGCTCACACTGTGGATCTATAATATATATGTTGTGATATGGACAGGTCAGCTCAGTGACTGTCAGCATAACATGTTTATTTTCTTTGCAGTTGAGAACTTTAGATTCTGCCCGTGCAAGGTAATCAGGCAAATGTAATCCTCGGAATCCCCAGCATTAAAACCTTTGGCCCTGCAGCAAAATAAAACGTGCAGTTTGATTTCAGCATCTGTCCTCCGAGCAGTATATGCAACCTTGATACATTTAGCACAGCAACAGTTTGATAAAAATCTTGCAGGTAGCAATATCAGGGCCTGTCGCCATAGCGTTTAGGTTGAACTGGCACTGTGTGGTGTTTCAGGAGAGACAAACAAGCGGGATAGCTCAGTGGTTAGAGCGCCGGACTCGTGATCGAAAGGTCGCAGGTTCGAATCCCTGCTGGAGCGGCAGGAGAATTTTCTTCTCCAGGGTCAACTTTCTGTGCTGACTCTTATTTCGGTATCCGTTCCACCCCAGTGTTACCGCAGTAGCACGTAAAAGACTCCAGTCATCCTGCCAAAAGCGCAGGTGCCAGGTTACAGCTAAACACACATACACCTTATGTATGTGGCTTTGCATGAAGTGACACGATGCATGGTTGTATGGTGTACACAGAACGCGCCGAGACTGACTCTCTGGCAGCAGATTCTTGTGGCACCAGCCATGCCGCCAGCGCTGTAAGTACACCACTTCGGTGGATATTCAAAAACGCTCAATAAAAACTATTCACTCATGTAGAATCACATGCGAGCGCAGTGAGTCTGCTCGAGAGCGGAGAATAGCGCTATATAAAAGCGATTAATAATAATAATAATAAACAATGCATGCGTATAAAGTCATGAAATTGCTTTTGTGAATATACGCAGAACAAGTTTGTGCAGTGTGGATCAACCAGTGCTCAGTTTTTATGAAACAAGCTTCTGTAGTATGTATGAACCAAAGTTCCATTTCCATGGAACAGGTCAAATACGCTGTGCGGGAGTATGCATGCAGAGCCATCGATGTCCTGGCCCGGCGGACACGCCTGGCCTTCACCGATGTCCATGCTGCAAAAGAGGCTTTGCCACGCATTGTGGACATCATGGCGGAAGAGCTGGGCTGGAGCGAACAGAGGAAGAAGGTAATGGAAGGCAGTGTATATTTTCTGTGATAAAGTTAATTCATATTAGGCTCTTTTTGACGTGAATAAAATCCAAACCAAAAAAAGCCCGCCTCTGCATAGAGTGATCAGTGTTAAGTGTCCAGCAGTCCTTCCAGCCAGCCAGCCATGGTTTGAAACCGGGATTTCTTTCTTCTTCAGTACTATCATTTAACCCTTTCACTGCCAGCTGTGGTTTGAAACTGAGATTTTTTCTTCTTCAGTGCTATGATTTAACCCTTTCACTGCCATGCTTGCTGCGCCATCACTTAGAAAACAACCAATAAAAGGACCAAATGTGAAACCATTAAGTTTTGTTTTGGGCCCCTTTCGCATGAGCACATGAAAGGACTTCTGTCAAAATGCACAGTATTGAAAGTAGATTTGTTAAGGACCATCAGATATACTGTCTGGGGGGGTGTATGCATGCACTTTTCAGCCCAGACATTTTACTGGCTGGGGCAGTGAAGGGGTTAATATTTATGATGAGTGATGCTAGCCTCTTTCCCAGGCTGAGCAGAGCAGGGGGCTGCTTACAGCCTGCTATGTCTCAGCCTGTCTGCAGCTCCAATTGGTTGAAGGCAATTGTCCATTCAGATTTTGGCTTCTTCAGAGGAATCAAATTTCTACTCATATTTTATGTCACATTTATTTATGTAGTTAATATTTCATTGTGTTGCATTCTTCTGGCCCTCAGTTTTGTCTCAGTTTAATAATTGTGTTCCTTCAAAGCATCTGACTTGCCTGTTTCAGGATGAACTGGAGCATGCAGACTTGTTTTTGCGTCGCGAGATGGGTCTGGACATCAAGCAGACGTCAGAGGCTCAGCTCAACTTCACCAAGGACGAGATTAACCAGTACGTCAAGCGCTTCAAGTCTCTTGATTACCAGGCAAAGGGCTTCATCACCATCAATGACCTGAGGAGATATTTCAAGGTCAGTATTTCAGAGAATGTCTCTCACGAGGGGAACCAAATGGAAGATGCACCACAAGCCCTATTGATGATCCAGGGGACAAAAAACAGATACATGGCAATTTTTCACTCACTTCTTGCCCCGTTTGATAAATACTGATGCTTGAAAGTCGCAATCACATGACCGTGAGTGCTGGCTTTTTTTGTGCCCTGCAGTCTGTCTCAATGATGCTATAAACAAGGCTATAAACAAGGCCAGAATGTGTGGTGGAAGTATCAACTATATCAACAGCCAACCAGTTTCTGCTGGTTGTTGATAAAGAGTGCACCAACAGCCTCCTGATGTGTTTAAATCTGAAGCAAAGTATTGCATCTTGAGCAAATGAAAAATGGAGATGGAAATATTTTCACGTTATGTACGTTTTCAGGCCAACTTGCATCTTTGGTTTGGTTCTCCTTTGGGATTTTCCTCCTGCTGTTGGGGGCTTCTGTAATCTCCAACTCTATGCTTTTTACAGTGTTTTGCCTTGTGTCCTTTACTGGCATACATGTGCATTTTGATTCAGTGGTTCTTACTGTTCTGTTCCTGCTATGACCTACTGCGTGGTCAGGGCATTAAAAACCAATTGCTTACTGTGTTTAATGTGCTGATGTTCAGTGTCCACCTTTAGAAACTGCAGTGGGTGTGCTGGTTTGGACATACCGGCATGAAGGGAAATGACTGAGCAGATAGACTGGCAGTCAAAGCAACCATCACAAATGGTTTGCATCTTGGAAGATCTGAAGTGTTGAGGAGCTTGAGACACTACCTGCGGGCCCAAAACCAATGGTATCGCATGACTGATCTCCCAAAGGAGAGAGGCGTGGACAGAGGAAGCACTCAAATGATCTTCCTTGAAAGAATGAGATAGGGCCATTGTCAGTCAGACAGACATTGAAATTGTCATCAAAGGCAACATTGAGAAAACGCCCAAGAGATGGGGTGGAACACATAATATAGGCTCTTCTGAGTGCATCAATACCATCTTGAACTGACCTGAACTGAATAGCTTCACCAGTTGTTTTTGGCAAAATATTTTGATTGTTTTCTCCACAGAGATCAAGGATGATTTTGTAGATAACTTTTTTCAAGATTGGTGATGGTGAACACCTTGAGGGTTTCACATATTCTTTATGGTGTTGCAGAAAATTGGAGAAAAGGTGACCGAGGACCAACTGCATGACATCCTGAGTGAGGTGGACCTCAATCGCAATGCACAGGTTGACCTGGGAGAGTTCCTGCAGGTCAGTTATTTCCCTTTCTTTTCAGCTTTACTTTCTTCCATCTGTGGCCATCTTTCTGTTGCAGATTCTCTTTCTCTTGCTCTCTGTGTGTGTCTGTCTCTCTCCCTGTCCCTTCATATCTCTTGCCCCTCTCTCTCTCTCTCAAGCATGAAATGTACCATTAATCATTTAATGTAACCCAGACAGTATGCATGTTGTATTGACTGAATCATAATATATTCTTCAAATGTTAACTAAATAATCTGTGAGCCTGTTCAGTTCTTTTTTTTTTAATCTTAAATTTTTGCTTGTTTGTTTGTTAGCTTTTTCTACTTAAATATAAAATAGTACTTCGAGATGTGATTTTTGTTTGCGTGATTTTCTAATTTGTTTATTATATATTTGTATAATCATTGTTACATAAGAAGTGAAGCGACTATATAGCTGTGATTTTGGTTTGCATGATCTGTAAAGTAAAATGATATGCTTATTAAGTATTTGTATAATCACTGTTATTATAAGAAGTGAAGCAATAATTAAATGTCTTATAACATTAACAGTCTGTCCTGCGACAAATTCACGAAAGATGAATCACAATAGACAGTTGGCAATAGAAACTGAACAAAGTAAAACAGTTAATGAGAAGAAAAAACTGAACCAGGTAAAAAAAAAAAAAAAATGACAATGAGAAGTCTCAAAGTTCAGCTTTGAACTTGAGAAAATGGCTCATAAATTCTCAAAGTAGTTACAAGTGAATATAAGTATAGAGTAGTAAAACAAGTTTTTCCAGTGAGCAGAGCTTTAAATGTGTGTCATGAAGAGTAAAGGTAAATGAGGTTGCATTTACAAGCATGTCAGATATGTTGAAAATGTTCTTTTTCTTGCTTTATTCCTTTTGGGAGTGGGGATTTGGATTCACTTCAAAAGTTGCTAGTGTGTGCCAAGGCTGCAGTGGTAATTTTTAGTCTGGCCAGCTGCCAGAGGCAACACACACACACACATACACACACACACACACACACACACACACACACACACACACACACACACACACACACACACACACACACACTGAAACAAAACAATAAACTCCAGTACTGTTGGGTTCTTTTTTAGCTACTAATGTACTGTGAAACCAAGGATGTTTTTGACATGCTGTAATGATAGCCTTGATTGAGCTTTACCAACGCTTGCCAGTTTTAGTGACTGTGACCAGTTTTAAGGTCTATTATTTCAGAACAGTTAGATTAGAATGAAAGTTTTGTTTTGTTGATAACTTGTACAGCAGTTGATTTCAGGCTTTGCTGGTATGTAGGCATTGAGAAAATCATACCCGTAGGGTGGTTCCAATGAGTGATTCTATTATTGATCCTACGCCATGGAGTGTTGTCATCCATGAAATATGTTCGTAGCTAGGATCAGCAAACACGCTGTCATGATCATGATCATTTGGAATCAGCATAGAATCTACTTTAAAACCAAAGAGGCTGAAAATAAGATCTGAGCTCTGTGAAAGGGCATGAGCTGGAAGAGCTGAATGCCAGAATTGCCCCATTTTCTGGCTGTTTGCCTAGAAGTGAACTTGCAGACAGCGACAATGCCAACCAGAAGTACTCTGGATCTGGTTTCATATTTTGCAGGGACTACTACTGGCCATTTTCACAATGGAACAGGGAGGGCACAATGCAGAGTAAAACTTGCACTTTAGAAGGAGTAATCTGTACTGTTTGTTATTGTACAGGCCCGATTAAAAAAAACTGTGTAAAACATTTTTCATCTGGCTGCCTATGTGTGGGAGGCAGCCCCTTGTAGCACTCTGCCCACTGCTGATGAAAATGCAGTGACCACAGTGTCTTCCAGCTTGTTCCAGTTAGAAGCGGTTCTTACGGAGAATGAGCTCTTGTACTGTTCAGTCTTGCTGCCTGTAATCTTTAGACCACAGGTGTTTTGGATTTCATGTCTGGCAATGGTGGTGTCTGAGTCCCAACTCTTAAGGTGGTTGGGCGTGTTCTCCTGCAGTTTCTGTCTGCTGGCATCAGGAAGTTTGAGGCATGGCTTGGATGTGGCCCACATCTATCTTGTAGAAAGTTGTCAGCCTTTGTTGCTTCAGGGATTTCTGCAGTGGTGACAGGTTCAGCTCCTGGGACATGTGTCACATGCATCCCATCTCTCTAGATGTGTAGTCCCACTTGATGAAGTGGGCTGCTTGGCATTGTACCATCTCCAGTGGGTCCACATCCTGCTTCAGGTGTGAATCCCATACTGTTGCGCCGTATTCCAGCGAGGACCTGATCAGAGTGATGTATGCTAAGCGATGATGCTCCTTGGGGGCACTTTGTAGGTTCTGCAGGAG
The DNA here is from genome assembly GCA_963584105.1 of Alviniconcha strummeri. Lineage (NCBI taxonomy): Eukaryota > Metazoa > Mollusca > Gastropoda > Provannidae > Alviniconcha > Alviniconcha strummeri. Next base: position 28,632,221 of record OY757541.1, on the reverse strand, counting down.
AAAGCTAAATGTTGATCCCACTCTCTTACAAATGTTGGACAAATTAGGGTTTTGCTAAACTTGCTTCAGGATTACTCCACCAAGGCCGGAGAGAAAGGAGGACCTATTTGTGAGGAGGTTGTAGCACTTTTGTGCATTAAACTTCATTCTCTGCCCATTTTCCAGCAGCTGTAACTGTCAGTCAGCAGCATTTGAAGCAACAGCAGCAGTATCCCAATCTGTATCAGGCAAGTTAAAGTCGCCTGCAAGGACCTGCTTCCCTGGGTGTTTTTCTGTGATCTTCTGGAGTGTCTTATCAGGTTCCATTAGGTCCGCTTGAGATCTGTGTGGCATGTAGAAGCATCCCAGAAGATCTTTGCTCCCGTTGAGGTGGATCTTCACCCAAGTGATATCGCTGTTTGCTTTGCTGTGCTGTGGATACCAGATTTTTATGCACACAGTTAAAGACTCTTCCTCCAAGAGAATCCCAGTTCTTATGGTAGGCTACATAGTTGTCAGGAAAGACATCACTTGAAAGTATTGCTGGCTGCAGCCATGATTCTGTTCCGAAGATCACATAATTATGGTTTGACATAGCTGACCATGGCTGCAAACTCTGCCCTTTTGTTTACAATGTTCTGGCAGTCTACATTTAGTATCCACAGGTTCTACTTTTTATGAGGTATGTAGGTGGAACTACTGCGGCTTCTTCTGGGTTGACTGTCAGCTGGTTTGCATGGAGCTATGATCCTGTTCATTAACTGGGGTTGGTCCTTTCATTAGTCATATATCTTGTCTTGCTATTGGGCTTTTGGACTGCTTGTCTTCATGGGACTGAAGTTGTGACATGTATGATGTGGTGGGAAAAGAGTATACTTCCAATTCCATTTATCTCTGACAGTGGTGAATAGAATTCCATGGAATCTAGAGAAAGGCTTCAGAGCATGAACATGTTGCAATAGATGCTATCACATTTGTGGCAGATCCATTGTATTTGTACACTGGAACAGTCTAGTAAGTTGTAGTCAGCAGTACACAACTCAGTGCTAGTCTCATGATGGTGCTTTGGGGACTTCCTTGCTGAGGAAGGCTAACTGCTCAAGAGTGTCGTTTAGGAACCACTCCATAGTTCTTCTTGTGACTAGCCCTGATATAACCGTAATGGATGACTGGGCGTAAAACACCAAATTACTTACTTACTTTACTTACTTTAGCAACTATGGCATCAATGTTCAACTGATGCATTTCCAGACTTGGCAGAACCGTTGTTCACTTGAGGATTTTCTTGGGCTTGTGTTAGCAACATCTTTCAAACTTAGTCAAATCCATTAGCCTTGATTAGGATTGCTGGCTAACACCAGTTTTAGTTACCTTATTTTAGTTTCAAAGTGTCCAAAATATCAGACTAGAAGTTATATTTTCTCTACAACTAAAGCTTTATTTGTCACATAGTATCTGTTTTAGTAACTTGGCCAAAAATAAAATATTGGTGTTTTCTGGGAGTCTGTTTTTAAAAGTAATATTTGTCAAACTGCGTATGATGGTAACACTATTTTTAAAAGCAAGATTTGTCAAACTTCATTAGTTCATATAAGCTTTTCTTCATACTAGTAAAGTAGTATTGATGACCTTGGCCTGGTTTCAAGGTCACAGGACAGTCTGAAAATAAAATACGTTTTAAGTTCTGAATGTGAGCAATTGCTCTTTTTGTTTGTTTTTTATTTTGGTTTATTTTTAAAAAATTTAACTTTATTTCTTGAAACGATGCGATGTTGGTCTCCAGCTGGCTAAAAAAATCGAGCTGCTCATTTCAAGCAGGGATCAAAACGGTATAGCTTTTGATGTGGAATAATGCTGCAAAACCAAAACTGAATTAGAAATACTAGTGTCCTAAGCTGCCACCTTCTTTTGTGTGTCTTCTTTCACATGATTGCTGCAGTAGGTGTTTCATTTTGCCATCTGCATGACTTCTTGCAAACTCTTCAGTGCATTTCCCAAGTTCACTTTTCTTCATTCACTGCAACTCACTGGAAAAGTAGCGTATCAGTTGTTAAAATTATGCTTTATTATTTTATGTATAGATATACAGGGATCACAGTAGTTGTTTTAAATGGAGTATGGCTTACGCCAATGCATCCAGTAAACATGCATGGGGCAGTTATTTTCCTATCCATGTAAAATGTGAAAAGCAGCAGTCTGGCCAAGTAAGTCCCTCCATTTTGAGGAGCTTCCGTCAATGGTTTTGTCCCACAGTCTAGATCTAATACTGTGTCAGATCTAATACTGATTAAATTCTGTCCACTGAAGCCTCTTTTGCATACTGTGGAATTCAAGCTAATGGTAACAGCAATGCTGATTGTGTGTGTGTTTAAAGACTAGCAAGGCACAGGCACTGCTGGGAGAGTAGTCCTTTTTAGATTTGTTTGTGATTGTGGACTGTAAGGAAACTAGCCCTTTGATTTTTGCATGTGCATTATGTGCCACTATCAGAAAAATGCAATATGTGGCATTCAAAACTTAGTAAAATATGCATAAAGTATGTCTTCCCAGTAAACATGCCAGATCCCATTTGCATCTTACCCAGATCAGTTCAGAAGTGTTGGCCTGAAGCAGGCCTGATGATTTTTACACATGGTTTGCTTCCGAACTGGATCCATTTGGCCCAAACTGACACAGTCAGCCAAAACTGTATCAGATCCGGGCTGGTTTGCACAATATGATCTGTCTGGAAGAATGCAGCTGAGTCTGAAAGTGGGAAATTGATAGGGGGCCAGTTGCATCCTGCCAGAAACCAGGCCTGACCATTCCTTCACACCAGCTTGCTTCCAGACCAGATGTGTTTGACCAAACCCTGACCAGGCCATCCAGATCAGATCCGGGTCAGTTTTGCACAATATGATCCATACTTTCTTTGGAAAAACAGGACTGAATCAGATGTGGGAAGTCAGATCAGGCATATAAAGTCTGGCCTGATTCTGGCTGCACACTGTTCGTAATGGTCATAACTGGCCATAACCAAAACGCATCCGGATCGGATCTGGCATATTTACTGGATTAATGCGATCCCTGTTATATATATTTGCACATACACATATGCATATTTTCTCACTTGGCATTAACTGACACAGTACTTGCTCTTTTAAAACATATTTGTATCTCTTCCAATTAACCTGCAACCAGCTACGTCTGTGTGAACTGACAAAACTGACGTGTTTCAGATATTTTGTGGTTGAAAACTAATTAACTGGAAGTTGTGTTATTTTATATGTATATATATCTTCTTCTTTTTTATAACTTTGCATCATTTTGATATTTTTTGAAATTATATGATATTGTTGTGTTATATTCCTGAGTAATGTATAAATAATGGCAATACATTAAGCGGAACAGTCTGAATTTAGTAGCCATCATGCTCTTGTTTATATGAAGTGCTACAACAGTACAAGTGTCAGAGTGCTGTTGAATTCATATTAATGAGGTGTTTTTTAAATGTAATTTTGTGGATTTGAAATGAAAGTTCTCAATCAGTGTTTACCCAAAACAATCTGTATCCCCTTGACAGGTGTACCTCAAGCAGCTGACAGTGATATGTTATAAATGGAGGCAACTACAGTTTGTTGTCAGCACAAAGGTCAAATTAATATTACCATTGATGAGATACAGATGGTTACTATTAGAACTGGGATTTAAACCAGCAGCTTCCTAATCCTGAGTTCTTTTTACAACCATTCCACCACACCCCCTGTTTGATGAAAAGTAGGTTATTTGCTTTGCCTGCACAAGGCTACAGGTCCTTCTTCTACATCAGATTGTGGGAATCCCAGTAGTCTGGGCAACATTCCACAACTGGTGGTGCACATAAAAGAAATGCAAATTGAATTTACAGAGGATGGTACATAGACATTGAGACTGAGAACAGTGCTATCTAGGCACACAGTAGCACCAGTGAGTAGTGTCAGCAATGGCTATCACTGTTTCAGTGTTTACTTGTAATGGCAACCTTCCACCCGGTTTGTCAGCTGTGCACGGCAAACTTTCATTACTCCTCTTCAATTTCCAACTGCTTTGTCACATTTTTAAAATGCTTAGCCAGATACTTAGATCTGATGTGCTTCTGAGGAGGCAGCCACTTCAGTTCAGTTGCTTGTATGATCTGTAAGCAGGTGCACCAGTGCCTGGATGAACCCCAACTTCCATTGTGTGATTTATAACAAAACCTTGTGTCCCAGATAAGGACTGTTTTGTGTATTAAATACACCAGTGGTTTTTTACCCAAACAATGGTGGACTATATAAGTACAAACCCACAAATGCGCTGTTTCAACTGACCAGATTTGCTCACAACTGGTGTTGATAAACATCTGTGTACAGGCCAGGTTCGAGGCATGTCAGTTTTGTGCGTTGTTCTGTCCCTAAGTATGCACTGCTTTTGCATTATGAGTGAGGAACTTCACTATTGAAGGATTGAGAAGCAGTGAAAGGGTTACAGACTGCATGCAGCTGTGTTTGCATACATGTAGTTCAGCAGTGTCACATGCTAAATAGATTTTCATGTGTGTGAGCTGGATGGATTTGATGTGGAATATCTAAGCCTCTCTGTCTTGTGTAATAAACTTCAGTCAGTCAGTCAGCTTTGTCTCTCTGTCTCTCTGTCTGTCTGTCTGTCTGTCTGTCTGTCTGTCTGTCTCTCTCTCTCTCTCTCTCTCTCTCTCTCTCTCTCTCTCTCTCTCTCTCTCTCTCTCTCTCTCTGTCTGTCTCTGTCTGTCTGTCTGTCTGTCTGTCTGTCTGTCTGTCTGTCTCTCTCTCTCTCTCTCTCTCTCTCTCTCTCTCTCTCTCTCTCTCTCTCTCTCTCTCTCTCTCTCTCTCTCTCTCTCTCTCTCTCTCTCTCTCTCAGTTTACTGACATTCCCCCTTCCCTTCACCCATCTGAAGGAGAAACCAAAAAAAAGCATGAGCTGAAGGTAATGGGAGATGGAAGCTGGGTTTCAGATTTATGAACTTCTGTTTCCAAACAGGTAGCACAGTAACCCTCATATCCTGTTGCATGTGTCATCCCCAACAGCTTTTGAATGTCCTGCGAATCATTGCCAGAAGCTGCATGGAATGTGACCCAGACCACAAGAGACTCTCCGCGGTCCTTACCAGCGTGAACGCTAACCAAGATGTCAAAAGTAAAAGTGCTAGGACTGCTGCTGATGACACAGAAGCTGGCAGTGGTGAAGATGCAGTTGTTGCTGAAGAGAACACAGATGCTGAAAACACAGAGGACGCTGAAGTTGTTGCCGAAGAGAACACAGATGCCGAAAACACAGCAAACACTGACACTTCTGAAGACATTAATGTGGCCATCGCAACTGAGGAGGATGCTGATATAGTTGTTACAGTTGAAGATGCAGATGGTGATGAAGATGTTGAGATCGTTGTCATTGTTGAAACAGAGGAACCTGAGAACACTTCTGAAGGTGCAGAGGAAACTGTTTCTCAAGAGGGTGATCCTGATAATGGTGGTGGTACATGAACAACCAAAGAAACAACTCTAGCAGAGGACAGTGAAGAGACTGGCAAGTAACAAGCTATATCATGCTCAAATGCAGAAGAAGACCAAGCAGCAGACAACAAAGATGCAGACCAGGGTGATGAGTAACTCTTCAAGCCTTGATGCTGCGTCCTGAAAATGCCATATTATTATTATAGCAATATACCTCAGTGTGCACACTACACATGAACTTCGTGAAGGCAATCCAAGCTTCTTCTGTTCTTTTCTGTTTTTTTTTTATTGTGGAACCTGAAGTTGTAAAAAAGGTTGGAGTTGGTTTTATTTTGTTTTGTTCCTGAGCATGTGTTTTATTTTTGTATTACCGAATCAGGTGGTTTTTGTTTTCCTTCAAAACATTCAGCATCCTCTCTGTTTATCTGTATTTGTCTTCTGCCCCCTGCTCTTTTTTTTTTTTTTTTTTTTTTGGAAGAGAGGGAAAAATGAAAAAAAGACACACTTACATACACATGCACACACGCATTCATGCATGCATGCACACACACATGCACGCACACACCCACACACACTCACACACACATACAAAAATAATAAGAAGAAGAAGAGGAAGACAAAACTAAGGCAGCCTTTTGGTATATGCGTGGAACTGTCAAAATGAAATCAACTCCAACATTAATATCTGCAACATATTTTTATTTCAGGTTTTATCACTTGGCTCAGAAGAAATAATTTGAAAGGCCAAATATGCATGCTTGCATCGGTCCACCTCTGTTTACTCAACTGTCTTTGTGCGTTTGTGACTTGCCCATTGAAAAGGAAAGGGAGGTGGGGATGGGGGGAAGGGCGGGGGGGGGGAGGGCAGGGTGTCCCGCAGTCACTTATGCACACTCTTCTGACTTTATGACCATCAGCTGTTGGGCGTTCTTCGAAAAATTGCGCAAAGCACGTCGGGAGAAGTGGACTTGGATTACAGGAAGCTTGCTCTGATCCTCACCTCTCGAGTTATTCAAGTGCCTGACTACATTATATGCAAAGCTGATGGTGATGATGTGGATGAGGAGCAAATTACCAGTTATCAGCCCGTGCCTATTGAAATGGTGGAGATTGCTGAAGAAGAAAACGAAGAAGTGGTTGAACAAGGTGATGTTCACACCACGACTTAGTGCTGCTGCTGCTGGCTGCCATTTGAGATGCGAAAATGTTGGAGTTGATTTCATTTCATTGGACAGTTCCTTGGCATGTGATTTCTATTGCTTGCTCTTTTTTTTTTCTCTTTTTTTTTTAAACCACTGACATTTTATTCTCTCTCTCTCTCTCTCTCTCTCTCTCTCTCTCTCTCTCTCTCTCTCTCTCTCTCTCTCTCTCTCCCCCTCCCTCCTCACCCCCACCCCCACCCCCCAGATAGACTAATAAATACATAATTTCAAACTACATACTCTTGATTAGACCATATAAATTATGAACCTTCAGGATTGTCCTGTCTTGCCGAGATGTCAAATAAAGCCAGTAATAATTAAAATAAACAAAAAAGAGAACCTAGAATGGTAGGCTGTGAAAGAGGAGAACTGAAACAAAATGTAGACTTAGGATGGTAGCTAGGGTATGTGATGAAAAACATACATCTTTTGTTTCCTTTGTACCTTTGTACTTAAAAGCACTTTTTTCTTTCTTTCTGTGGTATGTCTTCTTTATCTTTTCTTCATTCATTTGTCTTCTTCTGAAGCCAGCAGTTAACACACTATGATTGTCTCAGCATGGGTTGCTTTGGTGCTTATTTTGGGGCATATGGTTTGGTACTCTCTCTCTCTCTCTCTCTCTCTCTCTCTCTCTCTCTCTCTCTCTCTCTCTCTCTCTCTCTCTCTCTCTCTCTCTCTCTTTCTCTCTCTCTCTCTCCCTCTATCTCTCTCTCTCTCTCATAACCAAGAACAGGGAGGAAGGAGTGTAGTGTATATGTAGCGATAGAAACTCCAGCTTCATTATATTATTTTGCATATCATTGTTTGTCATTCTTATTGCTTGCCATTAACACAAATGGGTTCATTTTTGCCCTCTTGTAGACTAGAGGAAAGTTGTCTCAAATTAATGTGACTTCTTCCCCCCCGCCCCCAAGCCTTTTATTCTGTCTTCTGTATGTTCGTATTTATTTATTTCTCAAGTTGCGTTTGTATGTTCTTTTCCATTGTTTCTTTTCTTGCGTTAGTTTTTGGTCTGCTGTCTTTCTCTTGTTCTTCTTATGGTGTATTTTTGCATTGTTGTGGTTGTTTGTTGGAGGAGGTTCAGTTTTGTTACAAGTTACAGTTGTAGTTTTTAACTCGGTTCTGATTTTATTGGAATGACACACTCACTGGCAAATTATATCAACATTTAAATACATAGGTTATTACTTATATTAGCACAGTAACAATGGCGAAGATTTTGTTGTTGTTGTTGTTGTTGTTGCAATACCTGATTAGTAACAGTATGCTTTATTTTTATATGTGATATTAATAACAGTATGCTTTATTTTTATATGTGATGTCATTTCTTTTTAGCCTTATGATAACCATGTCCATAGGGTTCCATTGTTAAAGCGTTTTGTTTTGTGTTTCCTTCTTTCCTTCTTTTTTTAATTTTATTTTATGTAACAGTTTGTTTTACAGTGACAGTATAAAACAAGTAGCTTTTGGTTTGTTTTACAGTGACAGTATAAAACAAGTAGCTTTTGGTTAAAGTGTGTGCAGTCAGAAAATTGAGAGAAGGGTCAGTGGGGAAAAAATATGCAACAGATCTCCAGAATTATAATTTGTGTTTTGTTTTGAGTGGCTAACCTCCGCGGGTATCACTTGCTGACAGTTGTGTTTTGGGTTTCAGCTGATGAACGCCCTGAAGACGGGGGTGATTAGCAACTCCAGACTTGCCATGGCGGCCCAGTTCAGTGCAGAGAATGAGGGCAAGTCCAAGCCCATCCCAGTGGAGCGCAGTGGTGGTGGAGTGTGATGGCTGATGGTCACAGCCACCAGCCTCTGCGACAGTCCTGCCAGGATTTGAGAGTCCAATTTATCTGTGGGAAAAGACGAACTCAAACTGTGTTTTCAGTGTTATTTTACAACTCTGCGCACAGCCCCAGGTTGTTTCCTTCAGTTTCTGGCATTTCGTGTTTGTTGGATTAACCAGTGCTGTATATGTGCACTGTAGATTCCTTCATTGTAGAATACACAAAGCTGTAGGTTTCATTGCATTCTCTAATATTCATACATGTGCAAGTTCCAAACTGACAGTGTTTTTTACTGCATGTATTTGTCCTCAGATTTTACAGCTTAGGTCATTTTCATAACTGGCTTCCTTGCAAAAGCTTGTTCAAGTACCTGTGCTGACCTTGAAAAGAAAAAAGAAGTGTTGAAAATGCTCAAGTTTCCTCCATTCCTGCTTCTTTTCCCTTGACGGGACATTAAAATCCAATTACTACTACTACTGCTTCTTTTCCCACCCCTTGTGCTTAGAGCATTGTGTGTCCCAGCCATCAGATTTGGTCTTTGTTGTTATGGGTGCGAACATCAGAGGTACTTGGCATTTGATTATTTTGTTGTTACCCTGGCACTCTTCCATGTAACCCATTGCAGACTTCTTCATTTTCATCTCAAGAAAAAAATTTGGTTTCTGCTTTATGTCAATGAAGCTGTATGTATAAACAAGCCATGGCCACCAACATTCAGAAAGTCACTTCCAGAGCCTTTGCTTTTTACAAGACTGGCATACGTGACCATGCACACCTTTGCAAACAGTTCAAACTTGAATGTAGCCCACTTTCCTTCACATTTTACTCAGAAGCATTAAAAGCATGAATACATTTTAACAAATTCACTATATCAGAAATGACAGCTAGACTAGTTCATGGATAACAGTGGACACTGCAACTGCTTGAGGACATTGTCAGAAGACCAAAGCTGTGTTTTTGCAAATGTAAGTAAACATATAGGCATTCATTGGGTTCATTGGCTGATTATTCTGCAAGTTATTGTACAAAAATTTCTTCTTCTTCTGCATGCATAAATCTGTCTTAGGGATTATCTTAATTTTATGCTGAATTTTGCTGCTTTTGGTTGGGGAAAACTAACGCAGATATTCTAAACATTATTTCCCAGAGGCAGCGAAGGTGGTAAATGCAGTTTGTAAGGGTAAACGTCTGGAGGAAGTCAGTTTTCAGTTTGTCATTCAATAGCCATACTTTGGTTGCATATAACAATTGCAATTGTGGGAATTTTAGTAACTAACAAATGAAAACCGCATTCTTCATAATAAATGACTAATTAAGGGGAGTATCAGATGTAATGTTATGAAATATAATTAACTGATGACTTGTGATTCGCTGAAGTGTATCGGCCATATTTATGTGAACTGTGTCCCTCACACTAAAGGGATGTGATATTATCTCTGTGGTCAGTGTCAGAATTCTACTAATCTGTGAGCTGTAAATAAAATGAATCTAAATAATTTTGAATTCGTCTCCTGAAGTGCTCTGTTCAGATTGTCCTGTTTTGTGAAGTACAAATGGACCGAACTGTGACTGTTTCCCTCATGATGATGTCTGTTTCTGTAGCATGTGATCAGATGATTGTTGATTGCATCATCAGTTCACTGCACTGGCCTGATCGCAATGTCTTGGTGCTTACTGCCTTTGTTGAAAAAGGTGTTTGACCGTCATGTAGTACATGCGGTACACGTACAGAGATACATGTTTAAGTGTGCATACTTTTGTTGGACAAGATTAGTGTGCTTGTGTGTGCCTGTATTTGTTTTCTCCGTGAAATGGGTGTCAGAGATGTTTTTTCAACAGAGTTCAAACTGAGTTCATTCATTCATTCACAACAGAGGTGTCAAGGCAGTACTTTGGTGTTCTTCCTCCCAGGTCTCAGATATGACTCATGAAAGTGAAAATGATATTTGAAATAGGTTTACAACTGGTCTCAGTCAGTTATTCAAAACAGGTTTACAATTGGTCTCAGTCAGTTATTCAAAACAGGTTTACAATTGGTCTCAGTCAGTTATTCAAAACAGGTTTACAGTTGGTCTCAGTCAGTTATTCAAAACAGGTTTACAGTTGGTCTCAGTCAGTTATTCAAAACAGGTTTACAGTTGGTCTCAGTCAGTTATTCAAAACAGGTTTACAGTTGGTCTCAGTCAGTTATTCAGCCATGAAGGTATTATGGAAGCTACTTTGCTTCCTCAATTCATGCAACTGAAAAGGCTTCTGAAGGCCCAAAGTATTGCACATTGATATCTTGTGAATATGTGTCTGCATTGTGTTTTTGATGTTGTTGTTGTCATTTTTCCTGTGTTAATAGTTTTGAGTGTGAGGTCAGTGAAGTCTTACGAACATTGTGCTGACTCTAAATGTTTCTATTGTAATGTGTCCCCTTTGAAGGTACATGTGGTGTCTAAACTGTTGTACATAGTAGCACACTGTTACAAGGTGTTGTGCTGTTAGTCACTGAGCAATGTTGTTTGTGTTTTTGATATGCCAAGAGTGTTTACAAATCCATTTAATTGATTTCATGTTGCAGCTTGCGACGTTGTTACAACTCTTGGTTACAACTCCACCCCATAGTCTCCAACCTTCCACATGTTCTGTTTTTGCTTCATTTTGTGTTTTTTCACAATATGTTTAGACCGCTTTGTGGGACCGGTCTTGCTTGGTAGTCCAGAATATTGTTTCCTGTGTGCTTGTTTCTCCTCCAGAGGTATTGATGTCTTGTTACTCATCCGTCTCCCTTCCCCCACCCTCCCCATCCCCACCCTGCCATAAGTTGTTTATTTCTCTTGGACAGCCTCTTTCAAGACCAGCTGACTCCTGACACACAACTGTCCTTCTATTATTCGGCTCCCTAAGCTTACAGTTTCAGATGCTTTGGGATTTCTCCACATTCATTCTTTTGATGTTTTCAGTATACAACAGAAATTCCTCTGAACATGTCGTTTGTCATGTGTGGTGGGCATTCGTTGTTACAGGAATTGTGTATGTAGGTATTCAAGGCACAGTTACTGAGATGTTCACCAGCACTTCAGGCATATCTGAGAGCACAACTGTATTGTTTTGTTTATTTGTTTGTTTCTTGTGATTGTTGTTTTGTTTAGTAGGAATTGCTGAATGACACAGTATCAAGTGTAATCATTCATTTACACACCCATAATAAAGTTGGAAGGGTAGGGGTGGGGAGTGCGCAAGTTAGAATCACCTTGTCAGTTAGTCTGTGTCCCAGGTTTGCCTGGAATACATTTTCTGAAGCTTTTGAAATAAAACTTGGTGCAATGGTACAGCATCATAAGCTGAAGTGTTGTGTGCTGTATTGGACTGCTATCGTCAAGGTCACTGAGGTTGGTTTCAGCTTCTCAACACATACTCATGTCTGATATATTCTGGATTTTTAACTCTTTGCAAATATTGTGGCAACAATTGGACCCATCTTTAAGATTAAGACACAGTGATGGTTCACATTTTGAAGAATTGGTAGTCTGCCTCTTCCCTGTAACTTCTGAACTGCAAATGAGCCTTTCACAGCCAAAGGTTAGGTGCTTGTGGGTCATTATGAACCACAGTTCCTGAGAAATGTTCTGCCTGCTGTCTTCATGGTCAAGGTGGTAGAGTTAAGCTCCTCTGTGTTTATAAAAAGGCTGTTCTGAACAGCTGAAATCTGTGCTATCAGATTTGATATGCGGGTACCTTGGTAGCAGACAAAGAGTGAGTTGCAAAATCCACATTGCTTTCTTCAGGTTCCAAGTCACAGTGAGGACCGAATCTACAATTTGTTTTAAATGTCCCTCGTATTCAGAAGTGTCAAATCTTTGGCAACCAAATTTGGGGTGGTGGTACTAGGTTCCTAAGAAAATTTGGGTTGCCGAGTTTTGGTGTTTTCACAAAGTCACGGTAATAACAAGGTTTGAACCTTTAAAAGTTTATAAATGTCTAAACTGCTTCATGATGTTTAGGGGTTTGACATTTTATGAAGTTTTGACCTTTTTGTGCTTTGCCTTTTGTACCCCAACATGTTATACTAAAGTGCAAAGAAACTGGACACAGTTGTACTGACAACTGTGTACACTGTGGAGGGGATGGGCAGGAGTCGTGCCAAGCAAGGTGGCATTTATATCCTGTTGAAGTTGTTGAAACTCTGTAATAGCAAAATTTGAAAGAGAATAATAAAGTTCAGTGTTGTTGTTTTTCCCTAGAAGTTTGTACAACAGCATCTCCTTAATACTGATGTGGAAACTTCTGCATTTAGACATAATTCCACAGTAATGGAACTTTTCATTTTTTAATGCTTACTGTTAATCCAGAAGCCCATATTAGGTACCAAAACAGGAATGTATTTGAAATCTTAAACTGAAAAATAATGTCTCGCACATTGCTACTATCACTGTTCCCCCCACCCCCCACCCCCACCCATCCCTCTGGAGGGGTGGGTATGGTGGAGGGAATACATACTTAATGTGATCTAATTGTCATAAATTTCAGTAAAGTTGTAAGAGGACCACGTTTGAAATTCAGTCACACTGCCTTCGACTGCAAGATAGCTAAATAGAGACAGTGTATTCATTTACCTGTCTACTTTATATTCTTGAGTGTGTGTGATTCACCAACAGAGAAAACTCATTAGAAATTTGGAAATATTGAAGGGAAACCAAGATGTCAAGATTAATGAGGGTTTTTTTGGTACCTAATCAGTGAGACGTGTACACAAAGTGAGGGGAGGTCATTTTTCGCCTGGGAGGTGGGTGGAGTACTGTTGTTCATGAGATTAGCAAGATATTTCCACTTTTGTGAGTAAATATCAAATGTCGGTTCCAAATGGGCACTGGTTTGTACGTCCTTTATATTTTTGTGTACATATCCAAATGTAGTATTTATACAGCTGCCTTTGTTTTGGAGATTTTTAAATATAAAATATTAGATGGGAAATACTGATACAGCAGGAATTTTTTATATTCATCAAATTCGAATTTAATCAGTCTTCTAAAAGTGTTGCAGTTGCTCCCGTTGAAAACACACACATTAGAACTACTTTATTAGGATTGATGTGATTGCTAGTGATATTTTTGTTTTGGTGTTTAGTCTTTTTTTTCATTTTTTTTCTTCAAAACTATCATCACCAAACTGGCAGATACTAATTTTTGTATAGTGTGTGTAGCTTTGTCTTATTTTTTTCAGCTACTGCTCTACATTTTACATTTACAATTGTTAATAAAAACATAAGCAATCTGAAAGAAATTGGGTTTTCTTCTTCTTCTTCTTCTTCTTCTCTCTCTCTCTCTCTCTCTCTCTCTCTCTCTCTCTCTCTCTCTCTCTCTCTCTCTCTCTCTCTCTCTCTCTAAGGAATTAGGTTACCTGCAAAATTATGCTGTGGGTGGTTTACAGGTGCAGATATAGCCCATTTTTTTTTTTTTTTTGAACACTCCAAAATAAACTGCACTCTCTGTCTCTTTGTCTCTGTCTCTCTCTGTCTCTCTGTCTCTGTCTCTGTCTGTGTCTGTCTGTCTGTCTCTCTCTCTCTCTCTCTCTCTCTCTCTCTCTCTCTCTCTCTCTCTCTCTCTCTCTCTCTCTCTCTCTCTCTCTCTCTCTCTCTCTCTCTCTCTCAATGCAACAAATTATATCACCCAAAGAAGAACACAACAGACTTAGAAGGGACGTTAATATGGACAAGTTCAGCCAAGTACTGAGGGGCAGTACCAATGATAAATCTGATGCAGAGACTAGATGTTTCATATTCTCTTGTTCTTTGGGGAGCCAGTGTAGAGAAGAGGTTTGGCGTGCACCAGCCGAGTTTGTACTGGCAGGAGAGGTTTAATGGTAAGATCTCTTCTAGCTGTATTTGGGGGCGGGGATAGCTCAGTGGTTAGAGCGCCGGACTCGTGATTGAAAGGTCGCGGGTTCGAATCCCTGCTGGAACGGCGGGAGAATTTTCTTCTCCAGGGTCGACTTTCTGTGCTGACTCTTATTTCAGTATCCGTTCCACCCCCGTGTTACCACAGTAGCACGTAAAAAATCCCGGTCATTCTGCCAAAAGTGCAGGTGGCAGGTTACAGCTAAACACGCATACATCTTACGTATGTGGCTTTTATTGAACCGTGCTTCGGCATTGGTCACAACTTGTCCCTAATATGTCAAATGACATCTGAGGACATTAAGCATCAACTCATCATCATCATCATCTAGCTGTATTAGGCAAGACATGGTTTTAGAAGGTTAGTTAGAAAAGATAGTGTTCCAGTGGCATTCAAAAAAAAAAAAATTGTCTATAGGACGTAAAGATAGTGTTTCACTCACATTAAAAGAAATAAAAAATAAAAAAAGTGTAGGAGGTAAACCTAGTGTTTCACTCGCATTAAAACAAATCAGAGACCAGGCAGATCAAGAGGATGGAGGTGGAGCTGGGCTCTCGTAGAGAGTTGGACAATCATTTGCGGGTCCAGGCGAGATCAAGATGAGGGAGGTGGAGCTGGGCTCTCGTAGAGAGTTGGACAATCATTTGCGGGTCCAGGCGAGATCAAGATGAGGGAGGTGGAGCTGGACCTTCAAGAGGACCCAAGAAGAGATCAAGAGCCCCAGCTCCAGATGGAGCTGGGCTCTCATAGAGAGCTGGACAGTCCTTCGCTTCAGCTGTTCCTCAACAGCTGCTCTTCGGACATTGTCTTTGGGACTTTATTCCACACAGCCGTTCAAACGAAATTAGCGCTGGCGGGGTCCCCACCACCTTAACATTGTTGCTGTTCTGGCGGTGGCTTACAGACTCTTCGGTCTTTGCGGGTCGGAGCGCGCGGACGAGTTATCTCCCCCCGCCCCCTTTTCCCTGTCCCTAATAAGCTTCATGGTTTCTGTGGACGTTAAGCAACATGTTTACTTTCTTACTTACTTCGCATTAAAGAAGAAGAAAGAAATATGCAGGACATAAAGCTAGTGTTTCAGTCGAATTAAAAAATCAGTATGCATGACGCAAAGATGATGTCTCAATCGGATTTAAAAGAAAAGTATGTACAACGTAGGGTCAGTAGTATTTCACTCGCATTTTTATTTTTTTATTTGTTTTAAACCTTTGAAAAAAGTTTGTAGTGCGTTTGCGTGTGCGTTTATGCATGTGTGTGCGTGTATGTGTGTGTGTGTGTGTGTGTGTGTGTGTGTGTGTGTGTGTGTGTGTGTGTGTGTGTGTGTGTGTGTGTGTGTGTGTGTGTGTGTGTGAAACCATACTCTTTATATTGATGACTTACCCAGATTAACTGCAATACATGTATGCCCAATATAGGTCGAAGGGTAGCGCAAAATAGGAACCGGTTCCATATAATTATTATATACGTATTATGTAGTACGCAAATATTTGTTTTACTCGCATTGAAAAAGAAAAGAAGAAGTGTGTATGACATAGTTTTTCACTGGCAGTAAAGACAATACGATGTATGACATAAACATAATGTTTCACTCGCATTAAAAGATTAGCATGCAGGACGTAAAGATGGTATTTTACTCGCATATTTTTTTATTTTATTTTTTATTTTATTTTTTTAGTACACAGGGTGTAAACATGATGTTTCACTCGCATTAAAAATTGATATGTAGGACGTAAAGATTGTGTTTCATTCGCATTTAAAAGACATTAGTATGTAGGACATAAAGATCAGTGTAGGCCGTCCAGACGTAGCAAAATATGAACAGGAATGGAAAAGAATCAACATACCCGTGACTACCTTTAAAGCATGGCCATAATTTATATAGCTATTACATAACTTAACTCCTCCTTGTGTTTCACTTCCAGCAAAGTCCTGAGACTTTGGTGTGAATTCTTTCTCTTATTTAAGACTTAGTCGGTGTTTACAAAACTAGACCAAGATTAAGGTACATCATGATAGTGTGTGTGTGTGTGTGTTGTGTGTGTGTGTGTGTGTGTGTGTGTGTGTGTGTGTGTGTGTGTGTGTGTGTGTGTGTGTGTGTGTGTGTGTGTGTGTGTGTGTGTGTGAGTGAGTGAGTGTGTGTGTGTGTGCGTGGGGGGTGGGTGGGTGGGGGGGGTAGTGTGTGTGTGTCTGTCTGTCTGTCTGTGCCTGCACTGGATTGGAACCACCGAAGCCGCTAGTAAAGACTAGTAGCAAACTGACCGAACAGTCGCCCACCAGAAGCTGGATGAATCAACGTCTATGACGTACATTATTACAGGCCTATTGATTGACCTGAACCTGAATGGCCCATCATGTGAACCTCGATAAAGATCTCTTAAAACGACGGGTCATTACCAATATTATCGGAAGCTTTCCCTGCTGTTTCTACTAACTCACCGATATGCTAGTTCTTGTCTAACTACTATGGCCTAGGTCACCTCTTTATTGCTACCCAGTGGAGAAGACATGCAGGATACCCGAGAAACGGGCTGTGATTGGTTTCATTGCAGAGGGACGTGGCCAGTAGTTATTAGCAATAATGATAAAAGCCGTCATTTCCATAGCGCGTATCTCACCGGCAAGGGTGAGCACAGCGCTTTGCAAGATCGTGTCCAACGAACAAATCACGTATAC
>OY757541.1:28593638-28615021 GCA_963584105.1 Alviniconcha strummeri | reverse complement strand
GTTGTCGTTTTCATGTTCATGCTTTTCGGTAAAGCAAGAGTTTACCTTTCAAAGGCTCCATGAAATGACGTCGTGTTATCGCAACAGGAAAAAAATGGCAACAGTGTGTTAATTCGGCCAAAATCAGTTGCACTTTTCCCGTTTTTTTATTTCAGAAACCGAGCCATCCACCACCACCACCACAACAACGCCAACAACGCCAACCATTCCAGGTAAGTATTATTGCCGGTTTGTAATACTGGCTAAAGTGCCCGCAGCACTGATGTCACACGCGAATGATTACACAGCAGTATGTCAGAAAACATAGCTTTGGGTACTTCGCCTTCTGCTAGCAATTCTGCCTATTTGTCAATTTTGAGTCAACTGTCTCGATTCGTTTACCCCACAGCGCGTGATTTCTTTGGCACATTGTAACGGCTGGTGGTTTATTTGGCAGGCTGTAACGGATCGTGGTTTATTTGGCACGCTGTATCAGCTCGTGGTTTATCTGGAAGACTGTAACGGTTCATGGTTTATTTGGCATAGTGCAACAGCTCGTGGTTTATTTGGCAGATTGTGATAGTTCATGGTTTATTTGCCAGACTGTAATGGTTCGTGGTTTATTATTTTGCAGACCTATGCCAGGAATGCCTGGTGCAGGGCGGGATCGGCTACAACTCCTACCCGCCTGACTGCATCAAGTACGTCACCTGCTACCCTCAGAAGACAGGGGGGTACAGGACGGAGGTCAAGGACTGCCCCTTCGGTCTCTTCTGGAGCTCGCAGGCTGTGGCTTGTGTGGACGCCGCCTATGTTAACTGCAGCGCCGGTGAGCGGTCACATTCGGTCCTCCCACGCCTGAAAAACTGCGTTGAAAACTCATCTCTACAGACATTTCTACAACACCTGATTTCAGAATTTTGTCTTCTGATTTCTGATAAATGAGGGTGTACTTATGCGGTTGCGGTTGGGGTGTGTTGAATACCTGGGATGTTGTGTTGCGTTGAATGCCTAGAGTGTTTTAGCGAAACACCCCAGGACAAGTACATTTTCACTGATAGTTTTTCACTGTTTCACCGCGAAAATCTTCTCTCTCTCTCTCTCTCCTCTCTCTCTCTCTCTCTCTCTCTCTCTCTCTCTCTCTCCTCTCTCTCTCTCTCTCTCTCTCTTCCTCTCTCTCTCTCTCTCTCTCTCTCTCTCTCTCTCTCTCTCTCTCTCTCTCTCATCTCTCATTCTCTCTCTCTCTCTCTCTCTCTCTCTCTCCTCAACCCCTGCTCTGCGAGCGTGCAAATTTCTCTCGTGGAAGCTAGCTTTGCATGCGCGTTACAAAATTACCATTCCCTCGATCCTTCCTTCCTTCCTTCCTTTATAACCACTGACTACACCGTGCGATGCCGTGACTCTCGTTGCCAGACCGATGCCGCGGGCGGCCCGAGGGCTGGGGCCACACGGAGGGGACTCGAGGCTGTGGCGAGTACTGGCAATGTCGCGGGGGGTCGGTCCATGCCCCACTGCTGTCCCCAGGGCCAGCGCTACTCCGGCGCCATGCAGGTCTGTCTCCGTGACGCCAGCTGTCGCCGCCAGTGCTCCCTGCAGTGGACCGTTGCCGGAAGTGGTGAGACTTTGGCTGTCTTGACGCTGTATCCGCAAAAAGGCTAGGAACTCCAGAATCAGCATGCAAGGGAGTTAATTAGCGCTCGAGAGGCGCCATGTGCACACAAACACGTACGGTAACTCTTGCTGGAATGCGTGTAAATACAACTTACTAGGTACATAAACTACCATAACTCTTCACATGGCATGCTTGTAAATACAAGGTGCATAAACCACGGTAACTTTCACCTGGCATGCGTGTAAATACAAGTTACATAAACTCCGCCAGACGCACATTCAAGTGAGAGTTACTCTAGGTGATTCAGGTCTTTTTGTGTGTGTGTTTGTGTGCCGTCTTTTCAGCGCTAATTAACTCACTTGTGTGTTGATTCTGCACGAGCGTTCTGCGCCTGGTTCTCTTTCAGACTGTGCTAGGTGCTATGGAAACCCCATTCGGGTTGAACAGTTCGGATGGTTTTAAGAGTGGTACAATGCGATAAGAAAAATCGCAAAAGGAGGCATGTCTGTGATAAGGGGTCTGTTTAATGGAACTAGGCTTCTCAGGTTTGGCCAAAAACAAAAAAACAAAAACCCAAAGATTTTGCGTTGAACTTTTGTTATTAGAGTCATGATTTTCATTCATTGTATATAAATGATATTTTGTAACTGGTTACTCATCAGTAGCTTAGCAAGGACTAGTTGTTAGACAGGTGTGACTGAACCTAAACTACAATCCTTGTAAAATAAAGTCTTTTCGAGTTCGAATTCGAGATGTGTCTGTCTGCCTGCTCTACAGGTGCCTGCGCATACCGCCCAAACCCTGCTGATCCCTTCAGCTTCCTGCAAGTCATGCCGGGATTGGGTCAGGTGACACATCCCTGTTCTCCCGGAACTGTCTACAGCCATAGCCAGTGCGCATGCGTGTTCTACACTCCTTCCCTGGGTAAGCAAGCTGATGAACTGATGCCGGCGAATGATTCTGGTCACGGTCACTGCAGCATTCCGATATATTTGTTGATTTGTGCTGCGCTGAGAGCTATGTGTTCAGCTTAGAGTTAATAGTATATTACTGTCCTGTAGGTTGTGTCCCATCTCTTCACTACACCTTTGACGGGACCTTCGACGACAAGTCTCCCCACAGACACCCAGCACAGATTCAGAGAGTGCTGCTGACCAAACACGGCTCAGCCTACTTCAACAAAACTGGGCAAATTCGAGTCAACACGCTGCCTAGCAACGAATTCAAGGACAAGTTGGTTCTTCGCCTGCGCTACCGCATACAGCCCGATCAGCCGTCTGGGATCCACTGGAATGATCACTATAACTGGGGTCTGCAGGTTGGTGCATGACCATGAGAACATTCTCTGAATTTGGGTTTTAGTATTTTCTCTGTACACATATAAAAACAAAAGAACTGACACTTAGCATTGCTTTCCATTACTCATATAAAGAAGAAGAAAAACAAACAAACACAAAACAACAAGAAAACAAACAATAAGGACAGCAAGAGAGAGGGGGGGAGGGAAGGAGGGAGGGAGAGTTCCCTTGTAACTCATTTTCAACGATTTTTGAACAAACTATCACTTTCACTTTTCTATCTTCTATGTTAGATTTTCCTTACTCAACCAGAGTTTTAGAGGGTATAGAGGGTATATAGCCATCGCATTTTGAGTTCGAGATAGCGAGTAACATTTAACTGGCAGTGCGTGACCAGGCCCTATAGCAGAACTTTTTGAAAAAGATTACCAGACTCCTGCAGCTTTAACGTTTGCATGCGCTTTCGGTCGCTTTGGGATTGACTCAGATTTCAGTGCTGACTCTGCCTTCAGTATCCGTTGCACAAGCTACAGTCACTCATTCAGAGCTGCATGCCACTAGAGCCTCATCGTACATCACACGTCAATTCAAGTCAATGACTAGAGCGCAGTACAGTGAGTCTGCTTTGAAGCAGAGAAGTAAGTAAGTCAGTAAGTAAGTAAGTATTTTTATATATTTTTTTTACACCCACTCAACCAGAACGGTTTTATTAAGGCGAATTGGAAGCAGACAACAGCAACAAAAAAGTCAGTTAGGTAAAATTCAGTTTTGTTCTTTGTTCTGTATATATAACTATGGTTAAGGTAAGACCTTTTTTTTCTTTTTTTCTTCTTTCTTCTTTTTTTTGTGTGTGGTGTTGTGTTTGTTGTTGTATTGTTCTTTTAACTTTATGTATTCATTATTTTACGAGCCCGCCATGACCATAACAAAATTGCCCCTTGTGGGATAATTAATGTGTGTGTGTGTGTGTGTGTGTGTGTGTGTGTGTGTGTGTGTGTGTGTGTGTGTGTGTGTGTGCGGCGTATGTGTGTGTGTGTGTGTGGTGTGTGTGTGTGTGTGTGTGTGTGAGAGAGAGAGAGAGAGAGTGTGTGTGTGTGGTGTGTGTGTGTGTGTGTGTGTTGTGTGTGTGTGTGTGTGTGTGTGTGTGTGTGTGTGTGTGTGTGTGTGTGCGAGCGCGCGCGCGCTCCATAAATGTGAGGCGCCATAAATAATATATTATTATTTATATGAAAGAGAATGGGGTTCATTTCAGACCTTTGAGTCAGTATTTGTTCAGGATTACATGCAATCTGATCAGGACCGTACGGCCCGAATTTGATTAAGTCAGTTCGTAATCATTGGGTGTTATCCCTGATATAACCCTATGTGGCTGACTGGGCTCAAAACATCAGCTAACTAACTAACTAATTAACTAACTGGGGATGTGCGGCTTCCTTGGCTGCTGAATTAGGCTGGAGTTTCTAACTTGTTTTTGAATTCTGTCCGAACCATATCAGTTTACCTGACAAAGAACTCCAGATTTGCAGTTTACCTGACAAAGAACTCAAATTTGCAGTTTACCTGACAAAGAATCCGAATTTGCAGTTTTTCTGACACAGAACTCCGAATTTTCAGTTTACCTAACAAAGAACTCCGAATTTGCAGTTTACCTGAAAAAGAACTCAGAATTTTCAGTTTCCCTGATAAAAACTATTTTTTTTAAACAAACATAAAAACTCTGAATTTGCAGTTTACCTGACAGAAAATCTGAATTTACAATTTACATGACAAGGAACTCCGAATTTGCAGTTTATCTGAGAAAGAACTCCGAATTTACAGTTTACCGGGCAAAGAACTCTGAATTTACAGATTGCCTGACAAAGAACTCCGAATTTACAGTTTACCTGACAAAGAACTCAGAATTTGCAGTTTACCTGATAATAACTAAAAATAAACTCTGAATTTGCAGTTTACCTGACACAGAATCCGAATTTACAGTTTACATGACAAAGAACTCCGAATTTGCACTTTACCCTGAGAAAGAACTCCCGAATTTACAGTTTACCTGAGAAAGAACTCCTGAACTCCCTGAGCAACTGTGTGATGTTGTTCTCACGGCAGGTGGTGAAAGGCCAGAAGCAGACCAGTATCCGGACACAAACGGTAAGGGACAGAACGATGACCTCAGGGGCCAACTACCCGGACCGCCAGGCCGGCACCGGCGCGCGAGGAGAACCAGTCCAGCAGGCCGTCACAGTCCCAGACGGCCGGCAAGGCACCAGCGCAAACGGCCAGCGGCGGAGCGAGGGGGCGGCAGCAGCAAGCCAGAGTGGAGACGATCCGCAGGTGGACGCTGACCATGCCGGACGGCAGCGTGCGATCCGGCACCGGCGAAATTCCGGCCAACCTTCGGGCGCTGCTGGACGCTCAGGCGCGGAGGTCTTCCGGACAACGTGGGCCTATCGTGAACCGGAGGTGGTCCATCACCATGCCCAACGGAACGGTCACAACGGGCACGGGGGAGGTCCCTGCCCACCTCCGAGCCCTGCTGGAGGCCCAGAGAGCCAGGGGCGCTTTGAGGACGCAGAGCCGATGGAGCGTGACCCTGCCGGACGGCTCCAAGCAATCCGGGGTCGGGGACATACCGGCGGAAGGTGCAGGAGCGGATGGCCAGGGGTCAAGGCAGGCGACACCGATGGCGCGTGAGGATGCCGGACGGGACGATGCAGTCGGGGCGAGGGGCCATCCCTGCCGATCTGACTGCACTCATGGAGACCTTGACCTCCAACAAATCCGCTGGTGACGCTTTGTCCAGGTCAGTCCTCCTGCTTGGATTATTGGCCAGAGCCAGAATCTGAAACAGAACGAGGCTCAGAGGGCTGGTGCAGAATCATCACACAAGGGAGTGTTAATTAGGGCTTGAAAGACGTCACACAAACACAACAACAAAGACCTGAGTCGTCTACGGTAACTCTCACCCGGCATGCGAGTAAATACAAGGTATCTTAACTCTACCAGAGATACACCTCACATGCAAGTGATTGCTACCGTAGGCGACTCAGGTCTTTGTTGTTGTGTTTGTGTGATGCCTTTCGAGGGCTAATTAACTCTCTTGTGTGTTGATTCTTGGCAAGAGCCTTTTTCTTTATTCAGTATGTCCTAAGACACAATGCAAACAACAAATCCTGACGAGCTACGACGGTCAGTTTAAAGGTAGTATAATAATGATGTACACGCGAAGCAACTCAGCGGTATGCCAAGGTAAGTAGCTGGTTGTAAAATGTCTATTCGAAAGCGTAGTAAAAATTATAGAGACGCTTTGTATAGTCAGTATGCACGTGTGTGCGGGTGCCTGTGTGTGTGTGTGTGTGTGTGTGTGTGTGTGTGTGTGTGTGTGTGTGTGTGTGTGTGTGTGTGTGTGTGTGTGTGTGTGTGTGTGTGTGTTGTGTATGTCTGTGTGTGTGTGTGTGTGTGTATGCGTGCGTGCCGTGCGTGCTGTATGAGCTTGAAATAGTCTCCATGGACAGGATTTTGCAGTTTTATAAATACTTTATCAATTACCAATATTATTATTGAGGGTGACAACACAATACAACACAGCACAATGCAACACAATATTACAACACAGTACAGCTCATGTGAAGTCACTGCTGTTGATCGCCTTCATATAGTTACCGCTAGATAAGGACTGTACACTCTCGCGTAAGCTGTGCCACTGTCTATGATTGTGCTGACGATGTGAGTATGCTAGTTAAAGAGACGCTGGGCGGCTCACCCATGATGCGCGTGTACCTGTCTGCAGAGGGCGAAGGGCAGCGGGAGAGCGGTACCAGGAGGTGCTAGGGTACTGTGGCTCCCCCCAGCCTCCTTCCTTCCTTCTCACCTCCTCACACCGGCACGTGCAGCTCGTCCTGAGGACGACAAATAACAGGCGTGGGGCCACGCTCACCTTGCCCATCGTAAGTGGAAGATTGCAGTGTGGCTTCAGTTTCAGTGTTTAAGGTCTGAAGAGAGACTGTCGATTATGACGATTACTGGACTTTGTGTATGCGTCATGCAGTGGGTACGAGAGAGAAGACACCCCCCCCCCACACACACACACACACACACGCACACACACACACACACACACACACACACACACACACACACACACACACACACACACATGCACGCACGCACGCACGCATGCACACGCACGCACACGCACGCACACACACACACACACACACACACACACACACACACACACACTCACTCTACAAATACATCCATTTGAAGTGTGTGTGTATGTGTGTGTGGGGGATGGGGGGGGGGGGGGTCTTCTCTCTATTAATGCATTATAGGACAATCATATGTGTGCGATACTCTTTATTTTACAGCGCACTTTATGAGTAATGTGTTATATATTCTGTTTAAATATTGCTTGTGGCATTGTCATTGCGTGCTCTTAGACTGTGAATCTCTTACACATGTACGTTTCATTCCTTTGTTTGTTATTCATGTACGACACCCACGTTTTCTTTTGAATGGAATTAAGAAGTGCTTGACTTGACATTGCTGGTGATAGGTTGATAGAATGAGAAGGAACACGCTGGCAAAGCGTTTCCAGATTGGGACAGTGTCAGTGTCAACGTCAGTGTCAGTTGTATGGCGGAGTTTAACTTTATGTAGATAGCCACAGTGCTTGTTGCGCTTGGCAAAGATCATGGAAAACAAGGTGAGTGGTGGTGGGTGGTGGTGGGGCGGGGTGGGGTGAAGGGAGAGTAAGGAATGGGTGAAACTGGTTAGAGAAGTACGTTAGAGAAATGTTTTTTCCCCCCTTCCTTCTCCCCCCCTCTCTCTCTCTCTCTCTCTCTCTCTCTCTCTCTCTCTCTCTCTCTCTCTCTCTCTCTCTCTCTCTCTCTCTCTCTCTCTCTGTTAAAATGTACTGATGAGAGCAGTTTGGTTGCCCTTGGAAAGTACTTGTTTCTAGGAGTGCAAATACGTAAAAAAACGACTCGAAAGTGGTGCATATCCATTGTAAGTGCGTTTCTTTTATCTCAAAAGGTGTTGGCTAAAACTGTGCATTCCCCATTTAGAATTGTCAATGCGGTCAGTGTGAAAGCTGCTGAAGATGACTGATCACTCTTCATGCTGGTATAGCTGACTGATTACTCTTCATGCTGGTATAGCCACGCCTGTGCTACGTGGATAGAAGTTTGTAATCTTTTCATGCGGTAAATTGCCTGCCTGACAAGAAATATTCATGATTACGTTTAACTTGACAACTCCTTTTTATATTTAGTGTCCTTTTGATCCACCTTTTTTGATTCATGACTTTGGTTTTGCTAAATGCGTAATACGCCTGAATGTATTATTAACTTAATCATGTTCGTCATCGTTCACCCACAATATTGTTATGGTCAATCCATTGATTATACAATAAACCATCTATCTATCTATCCATCCATCTCTCTCTCTCTCTCTCTCTCTCTCTCTCTCTCTCTCTCTCTCTCTCTCTCTCTCTCTCTCTCTCTCTCTCTCTCTCTCTCTCTCTCTCTCTCTCTCTCTCTCTCTCTCTCTCTTGTTTGTTTTCTGTCTTGTTTTGTTTTTTGTTTTTCTTCTTCTTTGTTTTTTTCTTCTATAAAGCTATCTTAATCTTCACTTGCCTTTCATTCAAGTACGAAGTAGAAGACTATGTACTGAGCACATCAGTTTTGTGCCTGTCTTTCTGTTAAAAACATCTGTCTTCTTCTGCAGAGTCTTGGACAGAACGACGTCCAGTTTGTCTACGACGGCAAGACACTTACTGGCTTCTCCAATGGCGTACAGAAATCTGTGCAGCTGACAGGTCAGAGATTAACACCTTCACTGCCGTGTATGGATAAACCATTAAGAATTATCTTTGGCGATGTAATGTCGGGCAGTAAACGATGAAGTTTGAAATCCTGTTGCTTATAGCACGAGGAAGGATTTGCATCAAAATGAACAGGATCGAAAGTATAGGCGTACGTGTTACAGAACTGGCGAATGTTGATCTTGAGCTTCTACGTCGCCGGACCTTACTTTTAGGTGAAAATGCGACGGATAAATGTTATCTTTTAGCACGAGAAAGGATTTGTATCAAAATGAACAGCATCGAAAGTATAGGCTTGTTATAGATCTGGTAAATGTTGATCTTGATCTTGAACGTCGCCGGACCTTACTTTCAGGTGAAAATGCTACGGATAAATGTTATTTTTGCAGGCCTTTGGGTGGCATTTCAGTCCGGAAAATGTGTGGGTTTGAGGCGAGGAACATGAAATATGTCATTAAAAGAATCTGTAAATGTGTTTGCACTAATATTAGGTTACTGACTTTACTCACATGTCTTGTGCTGCAATAACTGCGTGCTTCTGCATTTTACATCGGTGACTTATTTCAAGATAAATGACAAACGTCCTCTCGCTTGACAGTAATGTGTCATCTTATCTGACTTTATCATGGGTTTGAAAAATACTCATGCCCTTGACTGAATTACTGATGCACTTACTCATTCATTTCCTTCTCCACTTCCATTGTTTGTTTGTTTTAATTTAGTGTTTTTAAATGTATCCATAGCCCACTAGGGGCAAAGGAAATAGCCCTTCTTAATGTTTTTTGAGTCCGTGAATGTTTGTGTCATCTTTAGACGAAGTTGTGTTTTGCCCGAACAGGTACGATGCTACCGATACAAGCTCCATTGACGATTGGTGGTTGTCGTGGCAATGCGTCTGGTTTCCGTGGTGAAATAGATGACGTGGGTATAATGTTATGGAACTGGATTAGATTTTTGTGTTATCTCATTACAGCGTGTGTATGCGAGTGCGTGCGTGCGTGTGTGCGTGTGTGCGTGCGTATGTGCGTGTGTGTGCGTGTGTGAGTGTGTGTGTGTGTGTGTGTGTGTGTGCGTGTGTGTGTGCGTGTGTGTGTGTGTGTGTGTGTGTTTAGTGTAAAGTAGTGTAGTGTAATGTGTGTGCGCGTGTGAGTGTGTGTGTCTGTGTGTCTGTGTGCGCGTGCGCGCGCGTGTGTGCGTGCGTGCGCGCGTGTGTGCGCGCGTGTGCGTGTGTGTGTGTGTGTATGTGTGTGTGTGTGTGTGTGTATGTATGTGTGTGTGTGTGTGTGTGTGTGTGTGTGTGTGTGTGTGTGTGTGTGTGTGTGTGTGTGTGTGTGTGTGTGTGTGTGTGTGTAGAAGTAACAGATAACTGTGTGTAGGGGCTTTTATTGTAACTGTGGTACTGGTGAGAGTGCTGGCATGTTGTCATTCAACGCATTGGTTCCTGACTGCTGTGATCTTGGCTGTGATCAGTGTCGTGCGTCTTATGTTCGCCACGTTTATCTTGGCGCTTATGTTGGTTCATTATACTGATGAGGAGTTGACTAATGTTTGCAAACATTATCATTTTACGGCACGGCACGTTGTACCTGAAGTTGCCTCATTTGTATCTGGGTTTAGTTTTACTCCACGGAAAATAATGGTAACAGTCAGACGAACATTGGAACCGTTTCAAGGGCGACGTTGGGGAAACGTCTGAGAGACGGGGTGGTGCGCATGTGGGCTTTTCCGAGTGCGTAGATACCATCTTGAACTTCACTAACTGTAACATGGTAAATCACAGTAATGTAGTGCCATATTCTGTCAAAAAATATTGAGCTCTGCCAAAAGATTGCGATTATCCTAAATAAAGTTATGAATTATCCTAAATAAGGAGGATGTACCTCTGGTGGTGTTTAGGTACTTTGTATTTACATGCTTGCCAGGTTACCGTTAACGTATGCGACTCAGGTCTTTGTTGTTGTACCTGTGTTACATATTTCGAGCGCTAATTAACTCCCTTGTGTGTTGATCATAAATAAAGTGTTGTTGCTGTTGTTCTGGCACGTATTGTGTTGTTCCCTGGACCGACACTCAGTGTCCTGTTTCTGTGTTTCAGGTATCTTTGTCTTCTTGCATTCCATAGACCAAGATTCCAGCAGCCCTGAGATATCCACGTTCATTCTTCAGAGCATGCTTCCGTTCATTCTAGCCATCTCTCGCTGTATCGAAAGCTCATGAAGAAAAAGTAAACGTCTTCTGGATTTTTATATATATATATTTTTTTTTATTAATGTTATGACCGATGTGGCTGTTTTGTTACAGATTGATACAGTCGTGTGTCTGTCTTTTTGCTTGACGCTTTATCTGTGGTTCTGTAAATGTTTTTGATTTTTAAATTGTCTGTGTCACTCTTTTGAATTTTTGTATTTTTTGTTTTTGGTATATTTTTCTTATTCGTTGTTTGCTGTCTTGTTGTTATTTTGCTGTTGTCGTTGGTTTCTTTGTTTTGCTTTTTTAAAGAGGATAATGGGGCATATTCTGCGATTTAATTCATGTTTGGCTTGTTTTGTTGTTAGTAAACCAAACTGAGTTTTGTGACTGTGTGCCTAATCTTTTATAACATATCATTTTTGTGTTCATCGAACGAATAACAACTAGGAGGTTTCAGTACTTTACTGAATTTTGTCCTCGAATGCTAACAATTTTTGTTTAATTTTGTCGTCAGACAAAACCTGAGATGGAATAAAAAATACGAGTTTCGTTCGTGGATACTGTCATTTGTTTCATGTGTTATTAGACGAAAAACGACGTAGCCATCATATCGCTTTGTGGGTTATAACAAAAGCACGAATCTTGTGAAAATCGGTACACCTTTCTCGAGCGCCGTGGATAAACAATTTAGGCTAAGTCCCTTCTGCTGAGAATCGAAAGCTATCAAAGTTTCTCGCTTGTATGCTTGGAGTAGGTCAGAATATCACTCCGCTGAGAATGGAGCCGAGCTATCTTCTCGCTTGCAAGCTTACAGCAGATCAGAATATCACTCCGCTGAGAATGGAGAACTATCTTCTCGCTTTCTATCTTCTTACTCCGCTGAGAATGGAGAGCTATCTTCTCGCTTGTGAGCTTGGAGTAGGTCAAAGTATCACTTTGCTGAGAATGGAGAACTATCTTCTCGCTTGTGAGCTTGGAGAAGGTCAAAGTATCACTTTGCTAAGAATGGAGAGCTATCGTCTTGCTTGTAAGCTTGGAATATCACTCCGTTGAGAATGGAGAGCTATCTTCTTTCTTATAAGCTTGGAGTAGGTCAGAATATCACTCTGCTGAGAATGGAGAACTATCTTCTTGCTCGCAAGCTTGGAGTAGGTCCGAATATCACTCCGCTGAGAATGGAGAACTATCCTCTTGCTTGTAAGCTTGGAATATCACTCCCCTGAGGATGGAGAGCTATCGTCTCGCTTGCAAGCTTGGAGTAGGTCAGAATATCACTCCGCTGAGAATGGAGAGCTATATTCTCGCTTGTAAGCTTGGAGTAGGTCAGAATATCGCTCGATCTGCACGCTTCGCCTGCAGTCAGGAATTCCAGCTCTTCGTGTTTTGCTAGTACGTCTCATTCAACTTCATTTGTTTCCCCAGTCGTCTTGACACATAAAGTTCGTAACGCGTCATGCGCAGCTTTTTTTTTTTTTTTTTTTTTCCACCTTTCGTTTCCTTCCTCTTTTTTTTTCTTTTTTTCTTTTTTTTTTTACTTGTGATTTACGATTCTTTCGTCTCCTTCCTCTTTTTTCTTTTTTTTTCTTTCTTTTTTTTACTTGTGATTTACCGTCTCGATTCAAAAGAATTTGGTTTTATTGGTGATGGCGTAAGCAACGTCGATGGTTATAAAAGAAACGCCTGATATAATTTGAGTTACAAAGCTACTGAGCACGAACGAAAAATTGTCAACTCAGTGAGACTTTGCATACCTATGACGTAACCAGTTATGGCAGTTGTTGGAAGAAGACTGTCGTAAACCAGTTCTTGAGTTTGAGTTTGGAATACACTCGAAAAAGGTCATGTTTGACCAGTCACTTCTTCCAGTTAGTGTCATGTGTAAGCATAACAGTAATGACATTTTGCTCGAGTATACCGTCACTGTGATGTTTGTTAGACATGATGAGAATGCTTATAATAATAAAGCGGATGGCTGATAATGCAGGCAATATTGTCTTGGCCACTTACAATATAACACTAACACCGACATTCAGACAAAACCACACCGAACAAACAACATGAAATCAGTCCATAATATCAGTCTTGTTTATTTTCCTGTAGATTTTTGCTTGGTCAAAAGAAAATATACTTTCAGGATATAAACAATCAAAGAAGCAAAATATGTTGTTTGTCCTATTGGTCGGTTTTCAAAACCTGGACCAAATTAACTAATTTCCACATGACAGGAAACGGACAAAAATACAAAGCTATCTGGCACGTGTATAAACAATTTAAACTGTTCCATTTAGCAACCAACAAACTGAGTACTGGGTACTAATCTCAACCTATGAAATAAGTCTACTGTCTTCATACAGTCTTCTCCATTCGACACTCGCAGTTGAATTCAAACAAGGAGCATTCGTGTCTTAATTATCATCGTTTGTTAACGACTGAAATAGTACAAACGAGTGTATATTCCTATAATTATAGTCGACCTCTAGGGAGAAGACATTCCTCATAAGCGGCTGCCAATTTTAACCCCTTCACTGCCCCATCCTGTAAAGTTTCAGGGCTTAAAAGTGCATGCACACGCCTACAAAACAGTACATTTCCCGCCCCTGTAACAAATCTACTTTGAATATCATGAGTTTTGATTTAAAAAAATCCCTTCAGACGCTAATGCGAAAAATAAAACAAAAAGGCTTATGGGTTTCAAATTTCGCACTTTTATTGGTGGTTTTCAAGTGTCACCGTGGCAGTGAAAGGGTTAAAAGCCAAATGTTCCTATCCTTCTTCCCTTCTTCACCGTTCAGAGTAAAGAAACCCCTCACCATAGACCACTTTGGCGTTTAATGTTCAAGAGTCTGAGGACGTCTTTCGCCAGCGGTTCCACTGTGCTGTGGTCTACACAACGGGTTGAAATGTGTGTGGTGCCAGCGGCAGAACAACAACAAAACAGTTCATGAAATAATGTTGGTAAATGTCAGTAAAACTAAATAATAAACAACAAAACGACGCACACATACACACACAATGAAAACACACACACAAAAAAAAAAATTCACACGACAGCAACCCCCACCCCACGCCTAAGAACGGCCTTGACTAGGTAAAGCGTTCCTATTTATACACAAACGCATGAATCAATTCTCACATCATGTACACAAATATATTGCAAAATAACGCGAACAGATAAAACGAGGAAGACTTCATTTAGGGTTATGTCAACTGTTGGTACATAAATTTGTATTCATCACATTTAACAAAATGTGAAAACAAAGTTCCCATCTGTCACCACCCCGGCTTACAGAAGAAGAAATAAAAGCGGGAAAAAGGCACATCTCTCTATATACACAATTGATGAAACGGTACGGCGCAGTTTACATTTCGTGAAGTTATCGTTTATCAGTCTATTTCACCAGAGTGTGCAATTTACACCATAAGGTCTCGGAAAACAGAGACACTTCTCGGCTCACAGGCCAATTAAATCAAACCGGAAGGGAGCGTTCTGTTTCCCCGACAGCGCAGCTGACTATCATGGCGGTTGATTACTGATACTTCCGGTTCGGCGGGATACTATTGACGACTGATCCTGTATCTCTGCACATTCTTCGGCAAAACATAAACGCGCAGAGAACGAGACAAAGGCGGGGAAGGGGGGGGGGGGTTACATGTAACCGCTGCTGAAGATTAAAGGAAAGGAGAAAGAGAGAAAAGCATTAGCTAAAATATGAAGAGGGGCGAGGCGTTAGTGGTGGGCGGGGGGAGGGGGGGTTACCATCTCGATGATTGATAAATGATTTTCATTAAAACCGTTGAACAAAGAATTATTTAGTTTTGAGCAAGGAACAGCAAATACGCCTCGCCCGGCATTATAAGGCCTTGATCTTTGTCAACAGTTAAGTACGATACAATGATCGAAAACGTTTAAAGACTATGAAGACGTTGACGGCAGACAACCCATCACCCCCCTCAAACATGGCGGTAGGCAAAAGTAAACTCTTGTTTATGAACAGTATAAACTGAAACGATAAAGTCGATATCACATTGTACAACACTTATCACATACTGCTATAGGTAGGAGGAATACAAAATTGTGTGCGGAGGGAATTTAAGCGACGCAGGACAGCTGGCAACCCACGGTCACTGTGATGTTTCATTCCACTAGACAACAGTCGGATCAACACCGTGCAGCCAGGGGTAGTTTAAAGTTGTGTGTGTGTGTGTGTGTGTGTGTGTGTGTGTGTGTGTGCGTGCGTGCGTGCGTGCGTGCGTGCGTGCGTGCGCGTGCATGTGTGTGCCTTGCGTGTGCGAGTGTGTGTGAGAGATAGAGAGTGTGTGTGTTACTGTTCCATAAATTCCAGGAATGTATGACTCGGCCTATCTTGTTTAAATAAAAAGTGACAGTCACATAATAGTAAAATGATCCAACTCAGCTGTTCCTCAGTTGTTCTACAGTTTTTTGTTGTTGTTGTTTTTCAGTCGTTTTTCTCTCATTTGCCAACTGCTTTGCTGGACAGTTCCTACGCCAAATTATCTACAGGTCTCAGCCGACCTCTGAGGATCGATAAAAACGCTTAGCTGAGATTAAAAGTAGTCATCGTACGTTAAATGTTCAAAATCAGTCATCACCGTACGCTATCTTTGCAGCAAGCTATACAACTTTGTATTCCCCAATCTTCAAAAATAAAATGTACTAAATGTTTGACAGATGAAACATGAAAAGAAATGTTATGCAAGATTCACGTATACGTCTCAAAAAGTAATATTTAATAAACATTGTTCACACTGTTGATCATTATTTACAGAACACGTCTTCTTTCACCAAGTAGTTGGTCCCGTTCAAAGCATCTACGCCTCAAGTAAAAGTAAAAAGTCGAACATATCTCTTAAGTAAATGCATCACAATGAAACACCAGTCATGTGTTCGCAAAGCATTGCTATGGTATACAAGCTCTTTCAATACACATTATAAAACGCAGTGTGATCATCAGTCTGGTTTATATAGGTCAAATTGGAAGTGAAAATGACTCCTTCGCACTTCAACATTCACATCACACACAAAAATCTTACAAACATACACAACCGGAAACACGTCACACGCTTCACTTCCATCCATATTTCTATCAGGAACTTCTGACCCCAAAACAATATATGCACTGATGATTAAAGGGAAATGTACAATGTGGGACAAGGGTAATGAACAGCACTATGACCAGAGACACGATTATTAAATGAGTTCACAGCCAAGTTATTTATACTTTTGGGCGCATCTGACTTTGAAATGCTAGAATTGAAGGTCTTGCAGCGGCTAAAGTTACCGTCTTTAAATGAAAGCCATGTTGGCGATTATACTATGTATGAAATTAATTTTTTGGCGAATGTCTGATCAAAACAGTCTTATCACAATAAATCGAATATACATTAAATTTTGTGGAGGAAATACAGCTTTCACTACTATACCCATCGACGGCACGCGACCTCATTGGAAAGTTAAATTTTCATGGGAGTATAACGTTTTAGACATGCGACCACATTGGAAAGTATACATTAAGACATGCGACCTCATTGGAAATTTATCTTTTTATCGGAGGATATAGATACGCGACCACATTGGAAAGTTATCTTTTCATTGAAGTATAACGTTTTAGACATACGACCACACTGGAAAGTTATCTTTTCATCGAAGTATAACGTTTCAGACAAATGCACTTTTCAGTCTGATCGCTGTTGTCACGCTTTCAGCTGGAAAATAACTGAAAGGTTACAAACAAGACCAATATTAACATTTAAATTTCAAGGTTTACAATGATACAGTACCTAAAAGACCTGAGGAAAAATTGCCCAAGCAAAAGATTGGTCACGAACGATCCTATGACCGGCCGGACATCCATTATAATATATTCACATTTTCTGCATGAGTCAAACATGAAATTATGTTTTAAAATTTAAAAAAATTCTGCGCTCAAATAAATACATAAATATCCAATGCACAGATATATCTATAAATAAAAACACGATCGGTGAGTTTGTAAAATGGCATCTTGATTACGGAGTCATAAACGGCTGAACTTTGACAGAACAAATTTTTAAAGGCAATAATTGTCACTCCTCGCTGACAGCACCTTCAAAAAAATAATTCAAAAAAAATAAAATCATCACGCTTGCATTCTTGCATGCAAAAAACAAAAGTCGATATGTTGCGCTTGAGTGCCGACTGCATAACGTACGTCCTTGTTCAGTCCAGGTATTAGATCTGTCTGCATCATTCTAACCCCGTTTAATAAAAACAATAATCATTACAGTGATAATCCACTGGCGTTAAGTCCAGGTCCAGATCCAGATCCCCTCAGGCCTTGGGCTCGTGGTCCTCGTCATCTTGCAGGTAGAAGGCCGCCGACTTGTTGGAGTTCACTCCGTTGCTCTTGTCCTTGTGGCGTCGTTTCTTCTCGCTCCTAGGGCAGCAGACACAGCAACGTACAGTTAGTAACTATACCTATATTATATATATAGATAGATAGAGAGAGAGAGAGAGAGAGAGAGAGAGAGAGAGAGAGAGAGAGAGAGAGAGAGAGAGAGAGAGAGAGAGAGAGAGAGAGAGACAGAGAGAGAGAGACAGACAGACAGACAGACAGACAGACAGACAGACAGACAGACAGACAGACAGACAGACAGACAGAGACAGACAGACAGACAGACAGAGAGACAGAGACAGAGAGAGAGACACACACACAGAGAGTACTTCTTTGTCCCTTGCGGGAAATTCGGGTCGCCTTACCTGGGTAAGGCACAGCAGTCGCAAGAGCAGAGAGCTAACAGAGAGCACAAATGACTGACTTAAGACGCAATAAACACTTTCCGCCAGACATGCCGGCCTTCTTTCTGTATGTGTGTGTGTGACATCACAGCTTAGCTGCCAGAGATACATGGCATCGCCAGGGCCATCTTTTCGCGATGGCACACACATACAACCACCCCCCCTCCCCTATACACACACAACACAACACACACACACACACACACACACACACACACACACACACACACACACACACCACACCACACCACAACACAACACAACACACACACACACACACACACACACACACACACACACACTACACACACAACACATACACACACACATACACACACAAGACACACACACACACACACACTACACACACACACACACACACACACACACACACACACACACACACACACACACACTCACACACACACACACACACACACACACACACACACACACACACACACACACACACACACACACACACACACACACACACACACACACACACACACACACACCAACCAGCCCCCACCGCTCGCCCACTCAAAGCCTACCTCTGTGTGTCCTCCTCGGCGGGCTTGGCGCTGTTGTGTCTCAGCTGGGTCCAGACGGCTGTGCGCGTGAGCTCCTCGCTGATGTTGACGCGGTCCGTGTCCAGAGAGGCCCTCCTGGTGAACCGCTGCGCGTACTTGCCTTCTCCCAGCCGGTCGTGCTGGATCTTGATCTCCATCAGCCGGTCGTACGACTCCTCGCCCAGCAGGCTCTCCTTCTGCAAAGGGCACGACATGCACGAACGACGCTGGGGTCAGACGGTCTCGTCTAATAGTAATGATGGTAAGGGTTGCTGAGAACGGCTGAGCCGCACAGGCCCTAAGCGCTTACACAGTTCTTTAAAATGTACATATTTTCAAGGTTCAGTACATAATACGCACACGCGCAGACGCAACACACACACACACACACACACACACACACACACACACACACACACACACACACACACACACACACACACACACTCACGCACGTACATCAGTGCGGACGGATCAACACAGCGGAGGTCGAATTCCTATGAACGGGAAACTTACGGCGAATTAGTTGTGGCCAGAAGTCAAAAGCCCCTAACGGGCATAATTTAAAAGATCAGAGAGAACTTGTGACAAATTAACGTCAGGGAGGGACCAATACCCCGTTAAACAGAACTGCGTACGTCATAACAGGCTGAGGCCAAGGTGGAGAAGGTGGCAAATTCATAGCTCCCCCCCCCCCCCCCATTTTTTAATTATTTTTTTTTAATTAAAAAGCACGCAGCCCCCACCGCCTAATAAATAGGCGGTGATGCCGACAGTGACGTGCTGTTTTCATGATGCCGACAGTGACGTGCTGTTCTCATGTTGCTGACGTATGACATGCACTTTAAGCAATGAGGGATGGCACATCTATCGCCACCATCGTTCGGGGCGTCTGATTCACAATTCACACACGTACGCCACGGTTGAATCGCAACACAGCCGCGAGGTGCCCGTGAAATATTACAGGTATTACGTCAAGGGTTGGAGTTTGCACTTGGTAGTTTGTTTGTCTTTCATTTCACCTTGTATCAGCAATTCGGTACAGGCTGTGTAGGGGGGCAAAACGAAACGAAAACAACCACCAAACAAACAACAACAAAGAAAACAAAACGCACACCAAAAAAAAAAAAAACACTGTAGTGTACGTAATTGTTGATACGACTGGTTCTGCTAACAGAAGCAAAACAAACTTTTTAAAAAAGAGAGTGTCAATTCGGGCATCCTCAGTACTGGCGCCAGTAGACAGTGCAATCAACGGCATTTATTGTGATGGAAGTTTTAAGACTACGTACGTATAGCATAAAAAACGAAATTATGGCTCGTATCTTAAAGTGCACAACGACCACTAAAACAAAAGATTTTGAAAAGATTCACCCTGCTTTTAGCAAAGTAGGCGTTATCATACAAAATCGAGTTGAAAGCAATCTAATTTATAGAGGTTTGTGAAAATGGGCTATTACAGAATAGTCTTTACAATGTGAAAACAACAAGGCATTATGCCAGTTAACATCACAAGCACTGGACACGAAAACATGATACAAAAAGAAGATAGATCAACCAACAGCAGCTAAGTATCCTACATCTCATTTTTCACCGTTCAACCGTTGTTCAAGTGTCGTTTTGCAGCTTGAAAAAAAAAAAAAAAAAAAAGTGGGGGGGGCTATGAATTTGCCACCTTCTCCACCTTGGCCTCAGCCTGTTATGACGTACGCAGTTCTGTTTAACGGGGTATTGGTCCCTCCCTGAAGTTAATGTGTCACAAGTTCTCTCTGATCTCTTATGAGTGAAAATCCTTCTCGAGTCCGGGAGTTGTCTGTAGGATCAGGAGGTAGCTGGCAATAGCATTGCATTGCCTCGGGGACTGTTTTATAAATTGAATGTTTTGTTCAAACACGTAAAAGGTTCAAAAGAACGCCGTTTATTAGGACAAAACACAACATGCTTGCCCGTGGAGTTACTAAATACGTTGTTTTAATTGAACGACTACAGCCCACATCGGCCAAGGCTACACTCTGATGATATAATCCATTCATCCAAGCAATATGGCATGGGTATACAGACCGTGGAAGGACGTTTTGATGACTCCCAGATATCTATTGATTCTGCACGCTCCAAGAATAATGATGTCTGCAGATGTATACGACTGTTGTAACTTGTGTATTATATCGCTAGTGATCGAGTGAACTCAGCGTGTATTATCGATGTAGTTGCGTTTGATGGATTAGTGGCTATATGTGGAGGAAGGCCAATTAATGGACTGTAGGTGTGACTGTATTGATCCTGACAGAATGGATCGTGGTACTACTGTATAATAATTTTTTAACTAACTTCATAATCAACATCATCATTATGATATGGTAGTCTAGGTGAGAGAAACGAAATCGAAGTGTGAATGCAAGTTTTAATATAGACATTTTCAGGTTCGAATACATAAAATTTCGATGATCATTTTAAAAAATAATTCTGTTCCTTCCTTAAGCTTCCTTCTCTCGTGCACGAACGTAATCCAGATAGGCTGAACTGGACAATTCCAACCTACCACTGCTATGAAGAAGAGGGCAGACAAAGATGAAAATGTATATCTAACAAAGCGACACTTTGTGTTACTGAGCTACACTGTACATCCTTCTGAGATTGTAATAATAATAATAATAACAATAACAGGATAATAATAATCACAATAATAATAATAAGCACATACAGCTACAAGCCTGTGACAGTCCTGAGTGCATACAAATTACTTTACACACACATATATTTTAGGAGTTTAAGATTCAAATGCACAGACACATACTCACTGATACCTGACACGCGTGCACACACACACACACACACACACACACACACACACACACACACACACACACACACACACACACACACACACACACACACACACACACACACACACACACACAAACATGGAGAAGAAGGAAAAAAAACTTTCAAAAAGAGAAAAGTCCTCATGGAAGAATCGAAAAATTAAATGACAAACTACGTCGTAGCGTGACGGACAGAAACTGGTAGTTCGATCGTTTCAGACGAAGTTAAACTTCTAGTTTCTTCTTCTGGCTGCACTTAAGCTTATAATTACCTCTTTTTCTTCCTCCTCTTTGTC
>OY757541.1:28587817-28593438 GCA_963584105.1 Alviniconcha strummeri | reverse complement strand
AGAGAAAAAAGTAAGTTAGCTCTTGGAGTTTAACATCTCAAACATTCAACCACAAAGCATCACCTCCGGACGCATGCAAAGAACAAAAGAAATGGTAGTCAGAGACAGACAGCAACAAACAGCAGATGGTGACAAAAAACCTTCTGCACACTACACATCTTCACCAGGCAAGGACGATAAGGGCTGATAGGGGCCTGGGAAAATTGTTATCATTTTTGATTGCTTTTTATGTCTTGACTGCATTTTGATTCTATGCTTTGTAATGGGGAAATAGCACATAAAAGATTACATCATCATTTTTATTATTATTATTATATGGCGCTATTCTCCACTCTTGAGCAGACTCACTGCACTCTTGTCGCATGCGGTTCTGAATAAGTGACTAGCCGTTTATAGCACATTTTCAATATCCACCAGAGTGCTGTACTTACCGCACTATTTGGTTGTTACATGGCTGGCCTTGTGTAAAAGTGATTTTCACTGCTGAATCATCTCTCTTCCCCAGTTACTGCCATTCAAAAATCACCAGTTCCCTGTTTTATGCAGCTTCACCATCTACTTATTCTGTGTTCTATTCTTACTCATTCCCTGTAGACCATCACTTCTAGTGCACATGAGAAACATGCGCAGCCTGGGCCATCAGTTCATGCCTGGCCACTGAACCGTCAATACATGCTGCCCTCACTGTGACCATATACTGACCTCTGTGACAGTTAATTGTGTTATACTGTGCCCTCTACTGTTCCTACCTGACAAAGGCCTACATACTGTTGACACTGCTGTTTGTTGCTGTTCATTGCTGTGTTGTGTATGTGGAGCTAAGCACGCATCAGTCACCCATCTATCCACTGATCACACATCACTTTGGTTTCGAGAGCAAGCGTTCAAGCTGTGCACCACTGACCAACTCCCCTAATCCAGGACAGCCAAGCGCAAATGCTGTATCCTGCACTCAGCCAGGAAACATTCACCAGCATCACAGTGGCCCCATTACTGGTGCATACACTTTCTTCCTTTTTTAGTTTGTTGCCTGGACCATGCCCCTGATCTGTGACTCTACTCTGACCGTGTACCCACAGTGAACGGTAACATGCAGCTGTAAGGATCAGTAACTATCAACATTTCAACCACAGCATGCGAAAGTGAAGAACATAAAAACAGCAAAAATATATACAGGATAATAAAAATGTGCAGCCAAAATTAAATGTGCAGCCAAAATTTAAGCAAATAAAGCAATGTATTTTCTTCTTCTTTTTTTCTTTTCTTTTTCTTTAAAGGAGGCCAAAGAATCAACAACTTACAAATGAGATGAAAAAAGATACTGAAATAAAACAAGAACATCACAACAAAGGGAATATGAAGTTTGACAGGGTGTACGGTGGGAGGGATACTGACAATCTGTATGAAGGCCAAGCCAAGACGAAAGCAATTCATTTCAAAATTGTAAAATATCTGAGAGAAAAAAGACAAACAAATTGCATCAGGCACACACACACCCACCCACCCACACACACACACACACTCTACACAGCAAAATTCTAGTTCACATTCTTTTCACACTTTCCAAACATTCTG
Source organism: Alviniconcha strummeri (assembly GCA_963584105.1). Lineage (NCBI taxonomy): Eukaryota > Metazoa > Mollusca > Gastropoda > Provannidae > Alviniconcha > Alviniconcha strummeri. Next base: position 28,591,863 of record OY757541.1, on the reverse strand, counting down.
CACCTAGTCTACCAGCGCAGAGAGTCCGGTTTTGCTCCTATCACATTCAGGCCTGCATTCAAATCTCAGTGACTGCAAAATGACCCCTGAATGATTTGGGCCATTTTGCTTTTCTGGAATCACAAAATCCAGCAACTTGTCATGTCCACTTTCCCTGCTCTCTCGTTTTGCAATGAACAAACACCATCACCACAACAAGGAGACCAGACACAGATGGATGGAGTCGACAGCAGTGAAAACAGATTAACACATCTCCCAACAGATGGAATTCACACATTTATAAGTTCATAGTCTTCTCTCTATAATACCACAAAAGCTCAATAAAAATTGAAAAAAATATATGTGTAAGTGGATCCTTTCAAAGTTTTGGTGAGAACACACTGGATTTATTTTTAAAAATACTAGCTGATAAAACAGCGGCCTGCTAGAAAGAAGTCCAGCAAACATGCAAGCAAACAAAATGAGCAACACAGCAATCTGTACAAAATAACAACTACCCCCCCTCTCCTCCCCCCACAGAGCAAAACAGACAACACATGCTCGCATACACGTGCGCGCACACACACACACACAAACTCCTATATACATGTAAAACGGTTTTAAATCAACAGCATCAGGATTGATTTATGTTATTACCTTGGAAACAGGCAAAAGGATTTAAATGATGGGAGACTGAGACAGATTTTCCTTGTTGGATTTCAGTTCAGTGGTCATTTCAAGATCAATTGACAAGAATTATTACACAGCCGAAATTTCTGCTTACATGTGGATATTTTGTTTCCATGTAACAACTCATTTGTCAAATAATGTTGACACTTTTGTTTGATATTTCTTCCATTCCTTTTTTAAATCTTTTTTTGCATTACCCTTGACCAGTGGAAAATCAGGGCTGATTTGCTTGAGAACATGAAGTTAGTTAGCATGTGACTGGATTTTAATGCCCTGTCAACCACACAGGATCATCTCAGAACGAAAAAGAAAAGCAAAATGTGATAGTCACAGTTACCCTACCCTACCTATTTCAACCTGCATTTACTACCACAGTACTTTTCACTATGGATTTTCCACAGAATGAAAGAAAAAACAAAATGTGATAGACACAGTCACCCTACCCTACCCATTTCAACCTGCATTTACTGCCATGGTACTTTTCACTACTGATTTTCCGGACTAAAAAAGAAAGCAAAACGTGACAGTCAGTCACCCTACCCTACCTATTTCAGCCTGCTTTTACTACCATGGTACGTTTCACTACCGCATTTCCACAGAATGAAAAGAAAAGAAAAATGTGATAGTACTAGCCACAGTCCCTACCCTACCCATTTCAACCTGCATTTACTACCCTAGTACAGTCCCTACCCTACCCATTTCAACCTGCATTTACTACCCTGGTACTTTTCACTACTGATTTTTCACAGAATGAAAAAGAAAAGCAAAATGTGATAGTCACAATCACCCTACCCTACCCATTTCAACCTGCATTTACTACTATGGTACTTTTCACGTCTGCTTTTCCCCAGCATCACTTGTTAGCAGCATTATTTTCAATGGCATTGGTCGTTGTCAGGATAAATGTTTCAATTATATCATGCTTACTGAGAATAACAGTAAAATCATACATAAAAATGAAACACAGCTAACAGTCCTAATACTTCCTGCAGAACAGGTAATACAACAACAAAAATATAAAATAATAAGCGGTCAACTTAGGTAATATTATTGAGAGCTGCAAGAAATTGTACACACATCACACTCCTTCTTTAGCCAGTTAACAACATTTTGTGACTGGAATCTAATGTATGTTTGGAGAATTAGTGACATTTTCATGCAAATCAACATTATAGGTTACATTTGTAATCAAAATAGCCGTATAATCGAGGGGTGTAAGAGTTTCAGTTCCAATGCAACCACACAAGTTAATCTGGCAAAAATAGTACAGTAACATTTCAAGATGAGATGAATAACTCTAACAGCAAACAGCCGTCCAATCAACCTGATCAGCGTCATGATTCAAAACATGTAATACAATCTGGGGCGACATACATACATCTACAATAATATCTCTATTTAATGTCCCTGTTTTTCTCTCAACATTTCAACAGCTTTTTTTCATTTTTTTAATGTGCACACAAAACTGTACATAGTTTTTTCTTCTTCGGTAAACAACTGTTAACATCAGTACACAAAAACCTACACTGCAACAGTGTACACACAGCATGTTTTACTGTGTCTCAGAGTTAGTTTAACACCATTCAAAAATGCTAACTGCAGCAAAATATCAACAGTAATTAAACGTTCACCATGATGCATACACGACTTCAACACTGAACTGAGATGATATAGGAAAAAGAAAAAAGCCACATCAACAGCACCTCAAGCTATGGAATAATGTACAGAACAAGAGCAAAAATATGGCTGTGACTAACATTAAACCATTTCCCTCTGTAAACAGTCAGGTTTCAAAGCTGCAATCACATTTACATAGTCTGGCAATCAGCAAATAAGGAAGTAAAAGCTAAACTGCTTCAGTGCACATATCCCTGCAGCTCTCCCAAGCTTCCATCTCATCAAATACGTGGCTGTAGATCACCTCTACTGCAAACACACTTTCACTTTCGTTGGTCACCATTTCCACCCAAAACACAATTAGGGATGAAGGAGCAAAACAACTACAAGCATCAGAACTTTTTTTAACCTGCATATTCCATACGCAAGCATTTTGCAGACATAAATGTGCATTTTTCAAATGACTGAAACTGTCACACTCAAATCAGAAAGAAGTGTCACTGTCACAAAAATAAACTATGATTTATTGGGAGGCGTGTGCCCCATCTGCCCCACATCGGTTTCCACATGGAGCTGGCGTGTCCGACGCCACACATGGCGGCGGTGCTAAATAATTACTGGCACACAGTCTGCACACATTTTGGCATGCTGACAGCAAAGACTTCAGCGTTCAAGTTCAAGCTGCCTACGGTTATTTAGTGTTGCCCCTTCCTCTCTGACTAGGAAGTATGAACGTAAAATGTAATCCTGATTATGCTATCATTCAAAATGAAATCTGATAAGGCGTTCAAACAGGACCAATGGCTACCACCAAGATGAGTTCTGTCCACTGTACAACAGGGAAGTATGCTAGAAGAAAACGTGACAAACTTCGGTGTCTGGACCTGGCCTAGTTAAATTCTGTTCGTCATTCTACATCATCACAGTACACAAAGTCTTCATCTGGGCCATGTCTAAAACACAACCATAGGCCTTTCAGTGTTGATTTGTCCATAACGTTAGATTTTGGGGGTCAGATTTTGCATGAAAGCTTAGAAACAGATCTGTTGCTGTCACACAAGGGGCGATAGGATGCAAGAGATCCAGCACAAGTCTGGTTCCCTTCAAACAAAATCCTACAGGAGGTGCACGCTATGATCAAAGTCAAGAGTGCTCCTAAAAACTGCATGACACCAGATCACCAAAACCTCTTGGGTTTTCAAATTTGTTACTGAAAAACTCCACACCAACACAGCGCTAGAATGTGAGGACCAAAAAGTAATGCTACTGCAAACAAACAAATTATCAAATTACAGCAGACTGAATCATTTATTACATACATGAACCATCATGCCAAGTCCACTGAACTAGTAGTCAATTTTCAGCAACATTTCCCAGCAGGAACTCAAGCCAACCCACTAGTCAAGGCCAGCACTTCATTCTCATCCTCACATCTGTTACATTTTGTATGTTTGCAATTCTTCTGGTAATTCTTTTTGACCACCTTACTTATTTATCATTTCATCACGCACCTTCATTTCACATTTACATTTAAGCATCTGCAAACATTGTGACGCACCTCTTCTCTTTTCAGCCAAAGCGCCCACCACCACCCACTCATCTCCTGAAAACTCCTCCCTCTACACTTTGCTGTCGTCCTGGTCCGGAGAGCTGAGACGGGAGATGTCACTGGGCGGGTCAACGACAATCTCCGGGGCCTTGATGAGGGTTTCCTTCTCACCTTCCTCCTCATGTTCATCAATGTAGAACTTGACTGGAGT
>OY757541.1:28537817-28582817 GCA_963584105.1 Alviniconcha strummeri | reverse complement strand
TGGTTGTGGATTTACTAATGCTCTGATTATCAGAAATATTGAACAGTCCCAACTGTCTCGCTGTGCACATCACCTGAAGCTTTCACATTAAAATGCGAACCCTGACTTCTATCAGTACATGCTCAGCAGTGTAAGACTCCCTCAAAATCCACATTTACGAAGAAAAAGTTAGCTAGTGACTAGAGTTTAACATGCAGTCAACCAGACAAGGTCACCTCAGGACACACAAGGAGGAGAGGAAGAACAGCCCCTACAAACCTGTTTCTTATATTATTACTACTGTACCACTTTTCCCTTGCTGTCCCAGCAAACATGCCACATTTGATTTGCATGCGATTTGGACAGGCTCTGAAGCGCTGGCCAGATGCAAGCTGGATGGTTCTAGCACACCAGCTTGCTTCTGGACCGGGTCTGTTTGGGCAAAACCTGACACAGTCAGCCAGAACCAAACTGGATCCGGGCTGGGTCTGCACAACATGATACAGGACATCTGTGGAAGAACGCAACTGAGTGTGCAAGTGGGCAACTGACAGTAGACCAGTTGCATCCTGCCAGAAACCATGGCCCAGTGATTCCTGCACACCAGCTTGCTTCCAGAGCAGATACATTTGGCCAAAACCTGACCAGGCCATCCAGTTTAGGTCTGGGTCAGTTTTGCACAATATGATCCAAAATGGAACTAAGTTGGATGTAGGAATTAATCAGGTATATACAATCTGACCCAATTCTCGCTGCACACTGGCTGTAACGGCCTAAAGTGGCCAAAACCAAAACTCTCCTAGATGGGATCTGGCACATTCACTGGGGTCCACCAACCAGATCAGAGTAATTTTAGCCGCTGACCTGACTCCAAGGAACTTGGGCTGTTCTCCTGGGGCAGAGCACTGGGACTCCTTCTTCAAGCTGTTGACATGGTTGATGGAGAGTACCGTGGCAGCCACGAACCAGGGCAGGCCCAGGTAGGAGCAGATGATGATCAGGGCAGCCACAATGAACAGGTCCAGGTGGTAGCCCCTACCTTTCTGTGAACAGAAACATCAACTGACTGCAGACATGATCAGCTGCAGTTTCAACTCAATGCATATAAATACAGGCATGAGACTGTAGCTTGAGTGTATGTGTGTTTGTGTGTCTCTGTGAGTTTCACAGAGAGAGAGAGAGAGAGAGTGTGTATGCGTGTGTGTGTGTGCGCACGCGCATGTGTGTGTGCGTGTGCATGCAATGGGGCACCATAAATAATCTGCCATATTATTATTACTGTTATAAGAAATCCCAGTTTAAACTAAGTGGTCAAAAAACTCTGGGAGTGGAATCCTTCTTTCACTGTCATATTAACTTGTCTCTACTGAATATCTTACAGTTGTTCATTCATGTGCATAAACTTTTCTCTTTTTTTTCTTCTTTTTTTGGGGGGGTGGGGTGGGGGGGGGGGGTGAATGAATGAACATGACTGTTTCTGTTTTGCTGCTACTGAAGAAAGCATGAGCTAGTTTGGCACAGTGGTAAGGCATTAGGCTGGAAAGCAGAGGGACCCTGGTTCAATTTCACTTCGGTTCTCCTTCCTCTTTCTAAAGTTGTGGTTTAAGGGCACTGTCTTTGTGACTGTGCTCCTCACAGTTAATGAAACATTAAAATGGCTTACATCACTGCCCACGTTAACGCAGAAATTATTCTAGAGGTGATGTTGCAGCGTTAGGTATAGTCTCCCTCTTCCCCACCTCCTGGAATCTCAGTCCCCACCAGTACCTCTCCGGAGACAACCCAGCATGAAACAAGTCTAACCAACTAAATGGCAAAGAAAGTTTCCTGTATTTTTCGGTTGAAGCCAGAAGAAAAAAACATGAAGAATGTTTTTCGTATTTTTTGATCTGTCCCATGCAAGTGAAAGCAACTAAAACCAGGACGAGAACATGAAGAACGTTTTGTGTATTTTTTGGTCTTTCCCATGCAAGTGAAAGCAACTAAAGCCAGAAAGAGAACACAAAGAAAGTTTTGTATATTTTTTGGTCAGTCCCAGGCAAGTAAAACCAACTAAAGCCAGAAAGAGGACATGAAGAAAGTTTTATGTATTTTTTGGTCAGTCCCATGCAAATGAAACCAACTAAAGCCAGAAAGAGAACATGAAGACAGTTTTCTGTATTTTTTGGGTGGTCCCATGCAAGTGAAAGCAACTGAAGCCCGAAAGAGAACATGAAAAAAGTTTTTTGTATTTTTTGGTCAGTACCACGCAAGTGAAACCGATGTAAAGCCAGAAAGACAAGATGAAGAAAGGAGCTCCCTCTATCTGACTTACTGATTATGCTGGACAACACGCTTGGGTCAGGTCATTAGCTCATTCGTTCGTTTTCTCTCCATAATCACATAGTGCCGACTGGAGGCAAGTGCAATAATTAAATTATTAACTCACCACAAGCTTGTTCTCTTTGCGGTTGACAATGACGGCGGTGATCTGCTGGTCCATGAAGATGAGGATGACCGCCAACAGGGCTGGGATAACAGCAGCGAGGCAAGTCCACCAAGGGTTATGTCCCACAGGGTTGATCACCCAGCCACGGTTGGGGTTAGTGGGCTAAAAAATAAAAAAATATCCACACAAAATACAATGCCACGCCGCATATATTCAACAGGTTACACCTCAAAATACTTCACTACAGAGTTCCATTTCCTACAGTGTAGGTCACACAGAGGGGTAGGAAATTATTTAGCAAAAACACTACATCAGTTTATTAGGATAAGCAGCTATCACATGCAGGAGATGTGGTCAGGGTGCTGGACTCTGGAGCCACTGAAAACTCCACCCACAAAATCCATTCCCCATTCTCATTGCTCTCGGGGCAGTGGGTCTTGTCTCTTGGTCCTGAACCCAGTCCCTGCCCCTACAGCATATTTGACACAGAGCTTCCAGACCTGTTTACACCTGTATACAGATAAAAGTACACTTACAATTTATTTATTTTGCTATTTTTTTCCAGCATTTTTAGAAAAGTTAGAGTATTTTTAGTTTTTAGCCACTGCTCAGGGACAAAGAGTGGCAACACTGGCAGTATTCAGAAGATCTGGAAACAGAAGACTCCACCATGCCTGCTCAGATTTGTATCTCAACTGGAACACTTGTTCCCTCACTGCTTGGCACAATGGCAGTTTCTCCATTTCTTTTCTGTTTTATTTTGCTCTCAGTAAAAAATAATCTGAAAATAATTTCAACATGGCTTCCAGAAAAATGGCAAATGCTCATACTTCGCAGCAGAAATACAAGCCTTGCTTTGAATTGTCTGAGAACTGAGTGATACTACACAAAGCACAATACGAAACCAACACTACGGCAGCAAGAGGTCATGAGATTTACACATGTGTCACTGAAAACCCAAAGCTGGGCATATTCTGGACTGGAAAAAAAGAAAAACAAGAAGAAAAATGTGTCTAAATAGTTTTTATTTTTCAATTTCGTATTTTCCTATGCTGAAAATTTAAGCATACAAAACATGCCCAAATCATAGGGGTAAACAGGTCTGAGTTTCCCATCTACCAGTAAGGTGGTAAACAGGTCTGAGTTTCCCATCTACCAGTAAGGTATCATGGGACATTCTGTTTGAATTTTGATTTTTCATGCCGGCTTTGGAGAAGCAGTAAGCAAGTAAGAAACTTGGTGTTTTACACCCAGTTAACCAGTGTGGTTATATCAGGGCGATTTGGAGATGCAAAGTTGAATTTAAAAAAAAATATATATTATGATTTCTGGTTCACAGAATCTCTCTGCAAGCCTACTCTCTGAAGGAGCTGCATCAGCAGCACAAACTCGTTCACAGGAAAAGCGAGATTGATGTGGGGTGGGGGGGGGGGGGGGGGGGGGCCACTAGAACAAACAAATCCTCACAAGATCCTGTGTTTCACAGGCCTAGGCATGTCACAGAACCCACAGCAGCAGAAAACAGAATGTTTTCAGAGCTCAATAGAAATTCCATAAATGCTAGGAATGACTTGTTAGACTGGGTAGGTAGCAAGAGCAGCTGGTTCTTCTCACAGCTGCAAAACAACAGAAAAAAGAAACAAATCTATGACTGTTATCAAATAACTGCTCAAAATGCTGTCTCAAGGCAGATCAGCTGGATCCTGAGAGCTGAGAGAGGCTGGTTTGTCCATGTAATATTATGCTGTGTTTGGGATAAGGTTGTTGTTGATCGCTTTTATATTGTGCTCTCCACTCTTGAGCAGACTCACTGCACTCATATGCGATTCTAAATGAGTAACTGTCCTTTAATAGCATATTTTTGAATATCCACTGAAGTGGTGTACTTTCAGCACTGTTTTGTTGTTACGTGGCTGGTGCCATGTGAAACTGCTGCCGTCTCAGCCTGTTCTGTGTACACCATACAACCACGCACCATGTCACAACACTTCATGCAAAAGCCACATATACATAGGGTGCATGTGGGTTTAGCTGTAACCCGCCACATGCACTTTTGGCAGAATGACCAGGATCTTTTATGTGCTACTGCAGTAACACAGGGGTGGAATGGATACCAAAATGAGTTAGCACAGAAAGTCGACCCTGGAGAAGAAAATTCTCCCACCACTCCTTCCCAGACTCAAACCCATGACCTTTCAATCATGAGTCAAGCGCTATAACCACTGATGCTATCCCTGCTCCCAAAGGTCAAGCATGAATCCTGTCTTCAGAGATGTTTCAACTCACCGCAAAGTCATCCGGCACATGAAGTTTGGGGGTGGGGATGCCAACGAGGAAATCCAACACCACCATGCTGAGAATAGCAATCAGCACAGCAAAGTCACTCAACGTTCCACGCACCTGTTCAATAATCAATCAAACAAGCAAATAAAATTATGACTACGCATTCATGGCATTCCATACTGCCATTTAAAAAATAAAATAAAATGCTTCCAACAGAGATTATTTTGCAAGTAGTTCTGTTTATCGTACAAAGGCAGCATGAGTCAACATCAAATTCATAACAAAAGCTCAAGCAGTACCCTACAGCCTAACCCCATCTATGTACACAGACTATCCACACCAATCAGGCAATAAATACACTGTGAAGCCACTGTGTGACTCTGACATGTGAAGCCACTGTGTGACTCTGACATGTATCTCGACCCATTGAGTCACTGCAGGACTTAACTGCTGAGCCAGCAGCTGCCAAAGCATTTCAGTGTCAAAATTGTTCAGTATATTCACATCACTAAGTCTGAAAGCGCAATTTAAAGAGAAAGAGGAGAGGCATGTAATCCCTGATAGCAGCTTAAAACAATTTCAGAAGGACCATTATGCCTAAGAGAGAGTAGAGCAAAACCACACTTGTGAGGACAAACAAAAACAGAGAAAAACAAACCTGACAACAGACTACTTTGCAAACTCACCCATGTCGGGAAAACTGGGGCATTCCTGGACATTTTCAGAAAGTAGGCCAGGGAGAACGTGAACAGAAACAGCAGCACAGAGAAGAAGAAGACGTCTGCATAGTAGATAGGCGTGTCACATCCCCCACCAATCAGTGTTCCGTTGAATTTTGTGCAGTTTGTCTTGCCAATGGATTCTACAGATATGTTGGGACTCAGTGTAACATTTGTCAGGTCGCAAGAGCAGTTGTAGTTCAGGGGCACTTCCGGGTTGAGGTTGATTGGGTAATCAGAAGCGATGTTAAACAGCTTCACGATAGATTCCACGATGAAGATAAGGGAGATCAGAGCAGCAAAGGACTCCTCAGTGAAGCGAGTGATGTAGCGTACAAGAGCAGAGAGGTCAAAGGCCACCAGAATGAGCAGCGCAACCCCTGTCCACGTGCCGACCCACAACCGGAACTCAAGGTAATTCCACCCATTTGTACTGAAAAACAGATGACCCAGTTTGGAGTCTGGATTAAAACAAGATGTCAATTCAACCAAAAACAGGTTCGACATTTAGGTTTGTTTGCTGTTGTTTTGAGGCTGGGGTGGAGGGAGGGAGGGAGGGAGATTCACAATTAAAACAGACTGAATCATATCATGTTCACTTTGTAGTCCCATCTTCCCCATCTCTCATGAAACATCCAATGATTTTATTCCCCAAGGCAAAGGGATAAATAACCATGGAGATGGCCATCTCCTGGTCAACTGTACACCAGCAGAAAGAGGTTGGGGGCTGGGGCAGGGGGCAGTACAGGGAATGGTGAAGTCAGCATCTGAATATTCTAACCTCACACCCCCTCACACCTACTTCTCTCAAGCAACTTTGAAAAGTGGTTTCTGTTGGTCTGGGAAGGGCATATATATATACACATATGCAGTTTCCTTTTTTCTTTGTGCACATAAGTGGGGACAGAGATACTTTTAACACGAGATCGGTCACTGCTTCTTGGTGTTACTTACGGAAGTGAAGCCACTGTCCCACTAACTGGTTGGTGGCACGCCCCACCCCCACCCTCTGCAAGGAAGGTACACCCCGCCTTGGCTAGGAAGGCATGCTCCACCCCAACCCTCCCCCTAGCTAGGAAAGCATGCCCCACCCCCACCCTCTGCCTAGCTAGGAAGGCACACCCCACCCCCACCCCACCCCACCCCACCCCCACCCTCAGTAGGATGGCACACCCCACCCCAACCCTCCACCTAGCTAGGAAGGCTCACCCCATCCCCACCCTCCTCCTAGCTAGGAAGGCTCACCCCATCCCCACCCTCCTCCTAGCTAGGAAGGCTCACCCCATCCCCACCCTCCACCTAGCTAGGAAGGCTCACCCCATCCCCACCTTCCACCTAGCTAGGAAGGCTCACCCCACCCCCACCCTCCACCTAGCTAGGAAGGCTCACCCCACCCCCACCTTCCACCTAGCTAGGAAGGCACACCCCACCCCCACCCTCCACCTAGCTAGGAAGGCACACCCCACCCCCACCTTCCACCTAGCTAGGAAGGCACACCCCACCCCCACCCTCCACCTAGCTAGGAAGGCACACCCCACCCCCACCTTCCACCTAGCTAGGAAGGCACACCCCACCTAGGTAGAAAGGCACCCACCCTCCCCCTCGCTAGGAAGGCACGCCCAAATCCCCCAGATTCTTGCAGATAAAAGCTGTGCACCACGCTGAACATGCTGCAGCTGGATGCCACATCACATTTTCTTCATTGGCTCCAGGGGTGCTTTGACTTGCACAGCCAATGGAGCTCACAGCATGTGTTCGCCTAGCTTCAAGCAACAACACAATTAAGTGACCAATCTCTTAAAAACTCCCTCTGATTAGAGTGGGGAAGGATTGTGGGTTTCCACCAAAGAATCTGACTGCATGTACCATTAAACAAAACCCACTAGAAGTGGATACTGGTATATATCATTACAAGAAAATGAAGCATTAATCAAACGGAACTTAAAGTTGTGCACCAACAAAGTTCCTCCTTACGTGCAGAAATGATTGAGGATGCTCTCAAAGACAAGCACAGGTCCTGTGCTGCCCAAGATAGTCAGAGGCTGACCGGCAAACAAGGAATAGACGACCCCACAGATGGCTCCTGCCAGTATACTTTCCAATGCAGCCTGTCAACAAATCAAACACATACACTGTTGGGGGGTGTGTGTGTGTGTGTGTGTGTGTGTGTGTGTGTGTGTGTGTGTGTGTGTGTGTGTGTGTGTGTGTGTGTGTGTGTGTGTGTGTGTGTGTGTGTGTGCATGGCAGTTGTATGTATACATGTGTGTGTGTGTGTGTGTGTGTGTGTGTGTGTGTGTGTGTGTGTGTGTGTGTGTGTGTGTGTGTGTGTGTGTGCACTGTTTTGTCCTAATAAACAGGGTTATTTCGAACCTTTTATGTGTTTGGATCTAGCTGCTTATAGCCTCACTCAGTTGTGCCAGAGCTTCAGCACAGTTGGCTAAATGCAGATACGCACACCATCTCCTCTGCTAACAAGGTGGTGCTGGGTGTATTTGGGCAGTGCAATGCTCAAGCTAGTGCAGTAGTTGCCCATTCCCTAGGAGCACGATACACATACTCTACAGTCAATCACTCTCCCTAGTAACTTGGAAGGACAATAAAGGTATCTATACACTGGGCAAGCGGCAGCCATGGCCTTCGAGTGTGATCATATTCATACACAGGAGGCAACTGGAACTGGAGAAAGCTCCTACTCATGGTGTGTTTTTTGTTTTGTTTTTGTTGCTGTTTCATTTAATGGGAGAACAATCACAGTTTGATCAAAACAAAATCATATGAAATTTGCTCACACTGACCACAAGTTAAAAGTACCACAGTAATTAGTATATATACCAATGTATAAAGAAAGCATTTAGTCCCACTCTAAAACAGATTCATCACACCCCAGAGACCATGCACAGGGATCCTTGCATAGCCTGCACATGCAGTCAGTCCTACAGCTGACATCTCCAAGCAGACCACGCTACACCTCCAGCCAGCCAGCTGTATCCCAGTGCAATAAAATTCAGCTCACCGAGCCCTGGTTTAGCCATCTTTTCACTGCTTGTTTGCTCTGCTGATAGTCAAGCCCTTCAGATAAAAAAAAAATACCGCAAAATGCTGATAGTCCAGCTTTCAGATAAAAATACCGCAAAATGCTGATAGTCAAGCTTTCAGATAAAAATGCCCCAAAATGCTGATAGTCAAGCCCTTCAGATAAAAAAACAAAAACAAAATGCTGATAGTCGAGCCCTTCAGACAAATACCCCAAAATGCTAATAGTCAAGCCCTTCAGATAAAAAAACAATAACAACAACAAAAAAACATTGACATGCTGATAGTCAAGCCCTTCAGATAAAAAAAAAACCTAACATGCTGATAGTCAAGCCCTTCAGATAAAAAAAAATACCCCAAAATGCTGAGTCAAGCCCTTCAGATAAAAAAAAATACCCCAAAATGCTGAGTCAAGCCCTTTAGATAAACAAAATATCCTAACATGCTGACAGTCAAACCCTTCACAGCTTCAGATAAAAAATACCCCAACATGCTGACAGTCAAACCCTTCAGATAAAAAATACCCCAACATGCTGACAGTCAAACCCTTCAGATAAAAAATACCCCAACATGCTGACAGTCAAACCCTTCAGATAAAAAATACCCCAACATGCTGACAGTCAAACCCTTCAGATAAAAAATACCCCAACATGCTGACAGTCAAACCCTTCAGATAAAAAATACCCCAACATGCTGAAAGTCAAGCCCTACAGATAAAAAATAATTTCACACGGCGCACAATAGGGCAGATACTACATCTTCATGTGGGCTTGTGTCTTACAGTGGCTAGCAGTAAAACATCAGAAAACAACTACATCCTCATGTGGGCTTGTGTCTTACAGTTACTAGCAATAAAACATCAGAAAACTGGTGTTCTGTGCAGACACAAACAGTGCCCACCATGTTGTTGTCTGTAGCATCTCCGAGGAGACCTCCAAAAGTGATGATGGGTGTGAGGCAGGCAAAGTACAAGAAGATGAAGGAGGCAAAGCACTGTATGTGAAGTGCATCTTTGAAGTCACTGAGGTAAAAGGGGATCTTTCGCTTGATATCATCCCTCAGGCCGCCAAATATCCTGAAAGAAAACAAACACACACACACAAATATATATATAGAGAGAGAGGGAGATGTATATTACAGCTCTGTTTCACCTGAACACCCCCCGCCCCCATAGTTCTGTTTCACCTGAACTCCCCCCATCCCAACTCACCCAGGCTGCCATATATCCTGAAAGAAAACAAACACAAATATATATATTACAGCTCTGTTTCACCTCAACCCCCTTGGGCTGTGGCACAACTCACTGACTCCAGTAAGGACACCCAGGTGATGTTAAAATGCTGTTACACGCAGTTTTGTGGCGACTGTCTTCAGTCATCGTAACTCCTAGCATAACAGCATCTTTAAAGCCTCCAAAGACAATGCATGGGTGGTGGTGAACATGTGGAGGGGTTCTTTTTTTAAAATGCTAATATATGCACTCCTCTCACCCTATGGAATGCATTTAATTGTCAGTGTACAATCATTTATATATAATATATATATTTTACCAGTCCAGGTAACCCTCAGTGTTCAGCTGGGAACACCAACACCAATGACCCGAACCCCTTTGCGAGTGACACGCAGGAACAAGAAACAAAAACTGTTTCCAGGCATGCTGGGTTTTGGGTGCATTCTGTGTGCACATTAGTTAGGTAGAATTACCTGCCAGTGCGGACCAGCGTAGGATCTCCATGTTCTTCTGTTTCCTCCTCCACCACAGCCTTGCCATTGGGCTGCGGAGGCGCTGACGTTGGCATCTTTCGCCCCTCCTGTAACACAGTCCACAAACATCTCTTTAATTACTTTTACAAAGTTTGGGTGCCAAAAATGCAGCAGTTCTGACAATATAGAACAAACAGTCATTTTCTGAAGATCTGAACCCTCACTGTGACCCTACATTCACAACAGCAAACCATTTCTGGAACAAACGGTCATTTTCTGAAGATCTCAACTCTCACTGTGACCCTGGCCTTCACAACAGCAAACCATTTCTGAAACAAACGGTCATTTTCTGAAGATCTGAACCCTCACTGTGACCCTGACCTTCACAACATCAAACTATTTCTGGAACAAACAGTCATTTTCTTAAGATCTGAACCGATCTGAACCCTCACTGTGACCCTGACCTTCAAAACATCAAACTATTTATGGAACAAACAGTCATTTTCTTAAGATCTGAACCCTCACTGTGGCCCTGACCTTCACAACAGCAAACCATTTCTGGAACAAACAGTCATTTTCTGAAGATCTTCATCCATACTGCTACCAACTGGAATCACCTCAGTGATGACCAGGTCAAGGCCCCCACATTCAACTTCAAATGCCTGATTACCACCCCAAGAATCAATGAAATCCCATGCACATCTTGTCACATTATGCTTAAAGTTAGGTCCTGTCACACATGAACCAAGCTCCATATGAAGAATAAAAAGCCACCTTACCGTATCTTCTAAAAGGTGATGACATAAAAAAAATTATTTAATTTTTTTAAATGGCATGTGTGGAGCACAAACAGGAATATCTGGTCTGCCTAAACGTGTTCAGTTATAGACATATTTTTCTACATTTAAGAAGCCTAAATGCTGTATATAAAAACAGCTACTTACTGCTTCCATTACTAACAGCAGCTACTATTGAGTAGAAAATGAAGACCACAAATTATTCAAGCAAATTGGATTCATGCATCTAGACACACCACAGTCAACACAGATCACAAGGAGAGGGACAGGAAAATCTTGAATGGGAAGGGGTCATTGGGTCAATCCTTTGCTCTCCATCAAAAATAGAGAAATGCTTCAAAGACATAACTTCATAAGATCGCAAAACTTTGCAAAAGGCAACGCCATGGCGCCTACCTGAGAGGGGACACTTTTGGGTGGCTCAATACGAATGCTGGGGTCCCATTCTCCAGGGGGCAGAACTGTCACCTGGTCCAGGAACTCATCAATGCCAGCCAGCAGATCTTCACGGTTGTGAGCATGGTAGGCAACATCATGGAAAATCTGAAGAGGAAGAAGAAAAGGTAATCATCTTGTAAGGATTTTGACCACATACCTGGTAACGATTAAACAAGTGACTATACACAAGGGAGCTTCAGTCAGTGTGGAGAGCCAACATACCAGGCAGTGGAGTTGTTCTTCAGTACTAGTGAATCTCACACTGTTCACTGGAAATGAATCAACACTGCTAAAACAATTTGTTTTCAAATGGCTTCTTGTGTTCTGTCCTGCGT
This sequence comes from Alviniconcha strummeri, assembly GCA_963584105.1. Lineage (NCBI taxonomy): Eukaryota > Metazoa > Mollusca > Gastropoda > Provannidae > Alviniconcha > Alviniconcha strummeri. The sequence goes on along the minus strand of OY757541.1, from coordinate 28,571,101 downwards.
GCGTTGATTCAGGAAGCAGTATGAGCAATGAAATGGAAGATGAATGTGGTTGTCTTTTTTACTTTAGATTAAGAAGTGTGTGTCATGTCAAACTGGCTGCTAAGCATGGGAATGATCACACTCAGTGACTTGACAGGCTCATAATACAATACTCAGCAGATATCAGCACAATTTCTGAGTTAGACTGTACATGAAGGATAAAACTACAAGCCCTTTACTGAAGATACAAAAGATCTCATTTGAATATTGTGCCAAGAGTCTTAAGCAACATCAGGTAAAAGTCAAGGGAGTTAACAACCCAGCCTGAACCACCCAAGACCTTTGAAACATCACAGACTTCTGATGGATCCCACAGATGGACTGATAACTGGTTTTTAACACCCAGTCAACTGTGAGACTTATATCAGAGTGATTGATCCCACAGAGCAACATCACAATTCTCACCTCATCAGACATGAGTGTAGCAATGGATCGGCCAATCTCATGGAACTTGTTCTGGTTTCCCATGGGACCCAAAAGAATGAAGACAAAGCGGGTGGGAACAGGCACCTCTGTGATGTCACCCAGGATGGTGGCTTTGGAGAGGCGCACGAAGGCCACAATCTGATGGTTGAGGAAGCCTACTTCCCCAACAAGGATGTTGGAGGCTTCTGCACCAGGTGGAATCTTCTTCATGAAGTGCAGGTTCTGAAGAATTGTGAGAAAGAAGAGATCTTAATATTTCTAATTGTCACACTCAGTTGCATATTTTGTTTAATGTACTTCTCTTCCCTCGTCATGAATATCTTGAAAAGAGGTCATGAAATGAACACACACCTTAAACTACACCGTAATTCTCTTTGGTCTTAATATTTAGACAAGAAGAAAAAAAATTGCTACACACAAATTTTGTGGGAATTCTGAAACAACCCAGCAAACTATACTTACCCAGTCACGTCTTTGAATACAAAACAACCAACAACAACAAAAAGGGCTGTAAAGTAACTCAAGCAAACAAATAACAATCTGACAACAAACAGATATGGCTCCATAAATTCAAATTAAACAGATTGTATAATGTGACTTAATGTCTGCACATCAGATAATCTACATCACATCACATCACATAATATATTTTTACATGCTAAGTCAACTCACATTCAAAATATAAAATTATTCCCACTCTATTACCCCTTCCCCTGCCCCTGTCTCTGACCACCACCACCCCTCCCCCCCCCCCCTCACCCCCATATATATAGAGAAATACTACAAAGGTTGAACTCAATAAAACCATGTCAAAAACAACAACAAATTCGTTTCATATTTCTAATGCCCATAACCCTGACATTCCATCAAGGTCACCAGAATGATCCACTTAAATGCCCTCTGAGAAAAACTCAGTGTTAAAGGACTTTGCAGTCCATAAGCATGTCAACAACATTCTTTCAATAAAGCATGATTTTCCATCATGAAAAGGATGTTAGGTGTCTTGTACATGTGTGTAATAACCATATGAAGTATTATTCTGATCAGATCAGACCTATGCAGTAAAGACAACCACACAATGCTGCTTTATTTCACATGTGCAGTTGTGATACTGAAATAAGTCTGAGGTCATTGACTGAAACTGTTGGCTTTTTTTCTGACTGTACAGCTCAATGCATTCATTAACTTTTTTACATGAACTGTGAGTGGGAAACATTTTTGGGTGTGCTACTGGGCCAGATGGTTTTATGGCTAGAAATCCCCATTGGCTGGGCATGAACACTGATCAACACTGCATAGACTCACTCACCCACGTTTTTATGCAAGTGAAAAACTGACCACTCAGTCTGAACCCAAAATTTGTACTGACAGAACAGCTGAAGTGAAGGAATCTTAATCATGTGAATACTTGAGATAGTGCACTTAACTCCAGTCTATTGAGACAGAACAAGTACCTAAAGCATACAGACTGACTCTTAAAAACCTTGCACACACAAAAAAGGGTACCTGAAATAATGCCCAATAAGACTGGTCATGCTTTCCCAACTTGACTTGCTTGATAAAAGTTCAAGTTGTACATGAGTATGGAGTTATATTCTATAAACACATCATCAGATGTAAAAAGCATATAGTGCTTTCAGCACAGAAAGTCAGGCATGTTAATAAATACATCATGTAGCTGAGGGTTTGTTGTTGTTTGTTTGTTTGTTTTTAAGTCGCCCACCTCAGATGGGGGTGCAGAAATACTTACAATTACAATACCATCATACAAATTATATTAGTATAAAACAAAACAAATTTTTTTTTTTTTTTTTTTTAATAAACTTCTTCATCCAAGCTGAAGAGAATTTGTACACATCTATAACTCATTTGTAATATATCTGATGCAAATTTGTTAACTGTTAGTAATACTAAGTAAAGCACAAGCAAATGTAAAACAGATCTAAAAACAATTTCTGGAATAACCTGATGTGTGACTGGCACACAAGTGATATACAGAAAATGTGTTAATTTATTGTTATTCACTGATGAATAAAAAAAAATTAAAAAATTAAACAAGTATCATGCCATTTTGGTTTTTACAGGGTGTATGCTGTCCCTTAGGTGAGCAGCGTGATGCCACCTGGCTCTGCACAGTGTGTGTGGCCACCTGGTTTTGCATAATGTGACTGACACCTGGCTCTGCACAATGTGTGATGCCACTTAGCTCTGCACAATGTGTAGTGCCATTTGGCTTGGCACACTAGCACAAGTTATACTGTCATCTGGCTCTGCACAGTGTGGGTGGCCACCTGGTTCTTCACAGTGTGGGTGGCCACCTGGCTCTGCACAGTGTGTGGCCACATGGCTCTGCACAGTGTGTGGCCACCTGGCTCTGCACGGTGTGTGGCCACCTGGCTCTGCACAGTGAGTGTTGCCACCTGGCTCAGCACAGTCCATGTTGCAACATTTCCTCTATTACAGTATTAGTGTTTTCCATGTACATATATCATTATATGGTAGGGCCCACTCCCAAAACCTAAATAACCTGCTCAAAAAAGATCCACTTTGCTGAACATGTAACATTCTTCCTAAATCCACCTCTTTGTATGAAAAAAAAATGTATGAACATACCCAAATTATGATTAACCACGCTGACTATAAAAAGCACAAAAAGCTTCAAGCGAATATAAAAGGTCATGCTGGATTCTTTGCTGTTCAAATGCATACTCTGTGTACAAGTTGTCTTGAATATTCCATGTACAAAACAGTCTGAAGCTACACAATGAATGGGCAGCATGATTAAACCTACCCAAAACCTACTTCATTTTCTTCGCACGATACCTGTAACACAGCAGCCTGGAATAAGCAAACAAAACTTCACAAGGAAAACCTCAGGACACTAGTGGGAATACAGATCTCAGACACTGGGAATAACTTTCATTGTTATCAGCAAATATCTGATTGTTCTTTGTAAACAGTGACAGCCAGTTCTTCTTTAGTTCAGAGAAAAATAGTACTCTGAGTGTCCAGACAGGGCAAAACTCAATGCCCTTTTTGATGACCCTGATGTTCTCCTGGACACAGAAATATGCTTCAGATGAGCTGTACCCAGGACACCTACTCCCTGATTTTAGAGGTCGGGCAATATTCCTATGGCCAACCATCTGGACCCAGCTTCAACACATCAACACTGATGCAGTTGATCGTGCATTGGTCCAGGTGTACTCATTTACTTGAGCAGCTTGCGATTTACTTATTTTTTCTATAGAGAAACATAAAATTCCCCCTTCACTGCTGTAATCAAGTCTATATGTAGCACTAGCTTGCTCCTGCAGGTGTGGACACACTTGTTCCTCTTTGTGCGCACAGGCAAGTCCACTGTATAGGATGCCCAGCGTATACAGTCAGCATACAAGTTCCTTTTTATCCTCTGTACAAAACCACATCCGAGCTCTAACAGTTTTGTCTTGTCCTTCCTCTAACAGCTGTTCCTATGAAGCACAAGTAAACCGACACAAGTATATGCACACAGACAAGTGGAAAGTTTTGATGCAAACATAACAAAATTCAGGCCTTGGTGCAGAGAACCCACTTACACAGCACATTCAACATCCACACAGGTATATCAAGATATAACAGTTGAAGTATTTAATGAGTCAAATGTTGGGATACATGCTGACTAAAGGGATTGTTCCAAACATCCATCCAGGCAAACTGTTGAAGATAATTTCTCTAACATTCACACAATTTGGCAACATATTCAACATCAAAGAATGTTAACCAAGGTTGATAGCTGGTGAATCTGCCAATAACTGGGGTGATCACTGAGGGTTGTTTTTGACATTCACACAGGTACATGCACCCTAGGAATCATTTCAACACAAACACAATTTTGTTGGAATAGTACTCATTCCAATATTCAGTTTTGAGATTTATCCTAAACTGCAAGTACTTGTGAAGAATGTAAGTAATTAAACTTACACATGGTGCTTATCATCCACAGACACCATAAGGCTTATTAGGGATGGGAAGAAAGAATGATGAGTTGATGCTTAATGTCCTCAGATGTCATTTGACATATTAGGGACAAGTTGTGACCAATGCCGAAGCACGGTTCAATAAAATCCACATACGTAAGGTGTATGCGTGTTTAGCTGTAACCTGACACATGCACTTTTGGCAGAATGACCGGGATTTTTTACGTGCTACTGTGGTAACACGGGGGTGGAACGGATACCGAAATAAGAGTCAGCAAAGAAAGTCGACCCTGGAGAAGAAAATTCTCCCGCCGTTCCAGCAGGGATTCGAACCCGCGACCTTTCAATCACGAGTCCGGTGCTCTAACCACTGAGCTATCCCCACCCCCAAAGAAGAAAGAATGATGTTTTATATCCAACTTAAGCAATTGAGATTATTTAAAAAATGCAGGTGTACAGTAGGTTCAGCTATTACGTGTACCAGCAAATACTTTACAGTGATTGCTTTCCTGCTCTTCTCTTCTTCTGAATATGTGTTCCACTGAACAAATGATTCTCATGTTATAATCCATTGTGCATGGGGAATAAAGAGTTAATCCAATGTGCATGGGGAATAAAGAGTTAATAACTCAAAGACAGCAAGGACTGAACTAAAGGTAAACATTCTTTGCAGGTGATTTAAGCACCCTGCACAATGGTCAAATTCAAAGTCTAGGGATGCTTGCCAGCATCATTGGAAGTTGCACACTTTCAGTAAACCAGTTGCAAAAAACAAAAAAACAAAAAGTACTTGGGTGGAAGCCAAGGAAACACAAAGGGATACTGGAATGAGTGGACTAGTAACTCAGCACCATGTCATGACTGCCATGCTCACTCACAGTCACAGAAGGATGGAGGGGGTTGGGTGGGGGTGGGGTTTAGCAAAGGACAGCAAAAACAAAACAAAAAAACAAAAACAAGCCCTGTTTATGGCAGATGCCCATGAAATCAGAACTTTTGTTGTTGTTTGTTTTGGGTTTGGGTTTTGTTTGGGGGTGGGGGGAGGAGGGTGTTTCCTTCTTTTTTTCCTCCCTTTTTGCAAAAAGTACATTCTTTTGAATTAGCTCATGGGTATATAACTAACTGATGACCTGTTAGCTCATGGATAACTAATTGATTATCTGCTGGATTTATAATGTGAGGGTAGAAAAAGCCCCAGGCCAGCCCCCACCTCTGTCCCTCACCTTGACCCTTTGACTATGACCCTCTACCACCACTCTCTGCCTTACATCCTCTCCAGGACCATGTATCTAGGGGTGATGACTCAAATGCACACCACACAAGCACCATCACAGAACAGCTACATGGATGAATGACCGCAATTATAATCGTGAGACATCTGTGTGTTAGGACCTTAATAATTTGGCGGATTACACTCTCATGCTGGGACACTATTGCAGTCAGACTCATACCCGTTGCCAGCAACAGCCATTTTTTTTGCATTCACAGCAGCTACAAGTGCCAAGCATACTCAATGGTACAATGATCACAATCAAAGATATTCACTCTCACGACAATACTACACAAGTTTAGTATTACTGGTGTCACAACAGCCATGTGTGACATGAACGGTAGTTTTAAGTCACTGCATGTGTCAGAAATTATGGTTCTACTTTTAGCAAAGAACACAGAGGCACGCTGCTGAATAGGTCCAAAATCACACGTTGACTGCATTTCACCCAGAGAAAAGGGTGACCGCGTGTCAAAATCTCACCACCATCTGTCGCTTTTCACTAGCTGTACGAGCCAGTCGCATGTCCGAGGGAGATGGGGTAGGAGACTGTCCCTCCTCTGGCACGTTGTGTAATGTACTCTGTTTATTTGACAATCAGACTACACAATCAGCATGGGTGTCATTCTGTTCAGTTGTCTTCTTCAGAAATCTGTGTATTATTTCACAAAAACAATTGCTTCAATCTAATTGTGTAGTTTGTTGACCTACTTCCTCTTTTCTCCCCCCTTTTATGGTTCAATATAATAATCACATGACCCCCATGATAGTCCCTTTTCCAAAAATAGCACACTAGAAGTCACACAAATCATTCTCATGTCAAGGAAGAGTGCCGACAGTTATCTCCCCTAGACTGGTCTGCCACTAAGCTGCAAGGCAGTCACAACTTCAACCATTGTGGGGTGCCCTCCTGGTTTGGAGACTTTTTATGATGTGTTCCTAATTTTACTGTGCACTCTTTTGTACACAAACAGCAGACAGATGGCTTTTCTATCTGACAGTGCCAACAAAACAGAGCAAGGCTCACTGGATCAGTTATTTAGAAGGCTACATGTTCAGCAACTGCAGTAGGCTCCTACCATCCACTGAACTGACACGGCCTGTTTTCCCTGCTGCTGTGCCTACATCCCATCATTTAAAAAAATGGTGTCTGGGTGTGCTTAAACAATTACGCAATTAAACAATTAATGGGCTGATAACTTTCAACAAACTTTATCCAAAGTGATGAAGGTAGTCCAAACGTTGATATCAAACTAGGCTTCTAATGCTATGAAACAGTGTGATGGGGGTTGACACAAAAATACTGGTGTCACTGACTCATTCATATCAGGCTGGATTTCATGGGAATTCATCTTCCAGCTGCTTAACTAATTCCTCTTCAGAGTATGAATCATTCCTATAAATTCCTTCTGAAATCCCTTGGTGATTCTCTGCAGTTGACGGGACGTTAAAACCTGGAAACTGGTTTACCTCTTGACCTCAAGTGAAGTTGGTGTCAGTCTCCACTTTACATCGCTTAATTACAGCTGCCGTAGATAGCCACACAAAAATAGCACCAATACACACAAAGCTGTGCACTTGGTAACGTAAAGCTGTGCTGTATGCTGAAGTAAATAAACTCAAGAATCATGTGACCAGTACTTTGAAAAACTTTTTATGAAAGTAGTTTGTAGGGCGTTTTTGTTTTTGTTTGTTTTTTTGTATAATACTTTATATAAATTGTTTTGGTAGGACTATGTTCTACATGTGTATAGAATATCGTATTTAGGTTAATATGTATCATGTGAGCGCTCAGGGTGTTGATGAGCACATGATAAATGTACATTATTATTATTATTTTATCAGAGTTTTATAGCCTGCTGCTAATTGAGCGTTTGACTGCTGCTGAACACATTCAACTAGAGCCTAATATAGTAGTGAAAAACGTTTGACAAAAGTCCAAAATGGCAGTAAAAAAATCCATTAAAAAGTCAGCGATACTATTTAAGAAATTGTTTGCAAACTAGTGCTACATAACATCAAACAAGCATTTTGCCTGGTACTTTTGTATGCAATAAGCAAGCAAATGTGCTGGAAGAATTTAACAACAAACACAAACAGGGTGTAAAATAAATATATAACAAAAGAAGTCAGGGTCAACATAACTGCCAACATTATTATTTTTTATCGCCCCCCCACCCCCCCCCACCCCCCCTTTTCTTCCCCCTTCTTCTTCTTCTTCTTCTTCTTTTTTAAATTTTATTCAGGTATTATGTTTACATTCATCTAAATGTAATGCATCTCAAATTAGAAGGGACAAGGAGCAAGAGATGTTACTATATTTAAAGCCATAACAGAATACTGTTCTGCCTACAGCACAAACCATTCGACACGCAAATAACTAATTCCCTTGCTCCTATGCCTTTATTTTTTCAGCTCCCTATTTCTGAATTCAGTTACGCCCCAAAACCACACAAAACTAAATGGGTCCAAATAAATTCTTCTTCCCAGGATACAGGCAAAAATACAATGATGAGAGATTCATTTTCTACAATTCAAGCATAAATTTTGACAATAAATGCTGATCCCTGAATTTCAGAAATGAAAATGAAAAAAATAATAACAACAGTATTCAGATTCAAAAATAAACTGGAAAAAAGAGAAGAAGAAGAAAAGTGTATATATAAAAAAAAAAGTAAAAGTAAACACATGGCCATGGCGAATATGAACAGCATCTTACCTGAGCCTGTGAGAGGAAACCACACAAATACAATTATTATATTGTCATCTGCTATCACACTAAACACTGTGCAAAGAATTTTAAGAAAACAAACTACGACTACAAATTTACAGAAACAGAAATTGCTGTCACTGTAACAACAAAAACAAACAAAACCCACCTACACACACCTATATAAAGGAACAGTCCCTTCTTCAAAAAAGACTGCTAGATTTTGTTGTGGTGCAACACTGCAGTAAGTGTAACCCTTGAAACTACCAACACTTTCAAAGAAGTATCAAACCAAGCTCCCTGATGACACCAGTTCAACCCCAACAGGAAACCAAGAGTTCCAAACAAAAGTATTTTAAAATGCTAGCAGTGATGCTAAGTCACAACATCACATGATTGTGTGCACACCTAGTGTTCTAGATACTGTAGGCACAGTAAGACATAAGAACAATGAATTATACTTTCATCTTCAGTGCAGTTTCCTTTAATCTTACAGCAATGCATCAGCTTAGGATGAAGAAGAGGAAACTGTGACAAAGGTAGCTGAATTTGTTCGGGAGAGAGAAGGTGGGTGGTGGGGGCAAGGGAGAGGGGGCCCTTTCCAGCATAAGCAACCTGTGCATGCAACAGCTGCTAGTAGCTAGTAAAGGGATAGTTGTTTAAACAACTCTCATGGAATTTGGGTGAAACTTCAACAGAGGCTGAGTCTGTGGGCATGCAATTAATTGCATCATTGCTTTTGTCCCTTACACTGTTGTCTGGCACTAGGGTACACCATGAAAATAATACAAGAAAAAGACGATTCACAGCCATGAATCAGCCTTCTACGGCGCTATTCCTTTAGCCATTAAAATCAATCAACTTATCAACAAAAACCTTGACTATCAAACAAATGGTTGACCATGTTTCAGGTGAAGGTTGTCCAGAAGAAAACAGGACAACGTAAACTTCCCAGAAAAGGACAAAAGACGAAGCTAGTGAAAGGAGTTGACGGAAAAGTTGGTATCTCAACCCAGAGCCAAAGACACCAGGTAAGTTCTAACAGTGGCACAGATCAAGCTTTTTGGGAAAGCCTACAGGTGCAGGTGAGAACTCACCCTGTGAGAGGACACTTCATGCAGTCCCCCCTCTGTTGAAGCCCCTCCAGCGTTGGCAAAGGAGCCGGGGTCAAGGGAGCTGCCCTCTACGGTCGTGCTGCTGCTTGTCCGTGTCAGGCCCATGATGTTGGGTGAGCTCTTGGCACCCACTCTGTCATCTCCTGTCACAAAAACAGTCCAGCTAAATCAGTAACCACAATGCAGTCCTTCAAATTTTTAGCATTGCAAGCTGTTTCATTAATTGTCAATGCAGTAACTCAACCGTACTACCCTCCCCCCCCCCCCCCCCCCCATCCCCAAAACAACAACCCAAAAAAACAAACCCAACAACAACCAATAGCCAACTCTTCTTCTTTTTTTTAACAGACTACATCAAACTAAATAAACAAGACCTGAGATGGTGAAATTCTGTGCAGGGAGCTTAGTCAACTAATTACTTCTCATCAGCTGTAACCTAGGGCAAAAGTTATGCCTAGATACTGTAACACAATAAAGTTACTTAATTTCACTGTAAACATACTCTTCAAAAATAATTGTTGCTGCCATTAGGCAATGCTTAGTACCAACCAGAACTGTTAACACTTTTCACAGCTCAGAAAGTTCTAAGACCATGCTTTGTACAAACAATGACAAACAGAACTGAGAACAAAGAAAGAATGATAGTTTATAATGCGCATAACAAACTTCACGCAAGAATATTCATGTTCAAGCACAGGGGTTGGTGGGAAGGCATACATTTTCAAACACACACACACCCTAATAAGCACTATGAGTTAAGTATTGTGGACATGCACACACATATACACACACACACACATGCACACACATGCACACACACACACACACACACACACACACACACACACACACACACACACACACACACACACACACACACACTGGGAGAAGAGAAGTGCGAAGAAAACATTACAACAATACAAGTTACAATAAAAGTGTGTCTTGAGAGTAGACCAGACAGAATTAATAGAATCTGTCTTAATCATGCTCGTGGGCAGAGCAAGAAGTAAACAGCAGTAGCATGGCTCAGACAATGAAAACCTCAGTGTCTGGATGATTTTGTCTGTGGTATAGAAACAAAGTACACAGGCAAATAATCAGCTTACACAAGCTATAAAGTACTATCAGGTGTAATAAAATTCAAAAGTCTGCACAAGTGCATGGCTACAAGGAATCAAATGAATATAAACTTTGGCAAGGCACATTGTGAAATTGATTCTCAATGGCAAACACTGTTACAGTATGAAAACATTCTACAAACAACATCCATCTCTACTGCACCCAGAAACAGGCACTGCCTCCAATATTTTGCTCCAAGCACAAAGGCACCAAGCACACTGCACATACAGCAAGACTGACAACAACAACAACAAGAAAAACAGAGCTGGAAAACATTCAAATAATGGCAAAGAAAAGAGCCCAAGCAGAACAAAGCAAAGCACTGCCTGAAATCATATACATTCTAATTAATTCTATCAGACTTATTGTTCCATGATTAATGCATATCATTCCTTCATACAGCACCTTTTTTGTTCCTCCATCCCTACAGCTTCCAATCCGACACCTCAACTAAATTTCTTTGCTGTCTACAGTGATGCTGCGTCACTGACAGGATATCAAGATTCAATTACTGTTCTTTCTTTCCCCCCATTTCCTTCCACACAGACACTTTATTTAACTACCAGCAGCGCTCATTACCTATGTCTCCAGCTTGTTATCACTATGATTATGGAATCCAACATTCCATACACTTATATGCCCCCCCTCCCCCCCCCATCCCCCGCCCAACACCTTCTGCCCCACCCCACCCCACCCTCATTCTTTCCACATCCCTACCTCAGCCCAGCCTATTTCATGAAAACTCAGGAGCAGTGTCCCCCTCTCACAGACTCGTATACAGAGGGCACAGGCATGCTCTGAGGCCATTCTGCCAGCTCCTCAAACTCTGATGGCATCAATCCCTTACAGGACACTTGCCCTGTCAAAGTGCAGTGCAAGTGGCACCATGTCCTATTGTTTTTGCTGTGCAATGGCTATGCTACGTACATACAAATGTCCAAACTTGTTCTGAATGGCTTATAAAGTCTGCAGCACACTGTGGCAGATCAGAAATGCAGATGAGTGCATCTATATTTGAAAAGGTTCATGGGTGCACAATCAGGCACTGGGTATCTTCAGCAGCTCTCAGTTCAAGAACTGCTGGCTCTGACTCTGCAGACATGCACATTGTCTTTACAGGCAAACTATTGTCTGCTCTATGTTGCCAGCTCAGAACTAGTGAATAACTTTCATGGGACACAGCACCCCTTGAAAAAAGCCTTAAGAGAGGGCTGGCAAGAAGCAATATTTTAACCTGTTCCATGCTTTAATGAAAAGGAATATGTGTTGTTGTCTACTGTGATGTGGGATATGTTTAGCCACATATTTAATTTCTCTGATGAGATAATAAAGTAATCTTGAATCTTGAATCTTCACACCTCTGGATTTTCAGTAGAGGAAACTTGAAAGTATTAGTTTAAAACCAAAATACTGAATCTGATAGTATAGTTGATCTGAGAGACCATTCAAAGGAACAGGGCTTAGAATGATACCTTGCTACTGACAAGCAAGAAGGCAGAATCATTTTTCAATATTAAAAAACACCTGTGTATGTGTTTTTTATTGGTACTGTGTATGCACACAACCCTGTGTGTGTGTGTGTGTGCATGCGTGCGTGCGTGCGTGCGCATGCGTACATGTGTGCGTGCGTGCATGTGTGTGTATTTTATCATGCTTTGCATGAAAATGTTTATTAATTTTAGTATATTTTGTTTGTTTATTTATATACCATTGATTGTATACATAGGTATTAAGTTGTAAAGAGCTTTGAGTCTCTGAAAGCACTCTATAAATTCCCTATTATTATTATTAATATAAGTAACAGCACGTTGTGGCAGACCTGCGGTTTAGTGCTAATTTCCCATCCATTAATATCAAAGCGAAAAAGTCTGCAACTACGCCTGCAAGATATAGCTATCTAACCCAAAGGACATCTTGAATTTCTAATGACCCCCCCCTCCCCCCCCCCACCGCCACTCCCCCCCCACCAGCCATGATCTAGTTCTGAACAGCTCCGGACACAACATCAGAAAAGGCCAGCCAGTTAGATGTTGATGCTGCAAGGAAGCCAAGAAGTGAAAAACAACTCCACAACGAGACTAAAAGCCTAGATGTGCCAGCAGTGCCATGCGGGGACAAGAGAGTAGTCACCACTAAGCTGGCTTACCTTCAACTGTGAGTCCTCCTTTCGTCTCACCTTGACTTATTAACGCTTTGGGCTCAGAGTACTTCTTGCCGATGTCGGCCAGAGAGCGCACGAAGGGGAGGTGGATGCGGCTGTCGTCCTTGTGGCGCACTCGCTTCTCGTTCTGATGCTTGTGGCGGGCCATCAGGGTCTCCCACACCTCATCGCGTAGCGTCGCCTCCAGCTGGTTGCTGGCTATCATGTTGTCCAGCACCATAGCTATGGCACAAGTGCAAGTTCATTAGTTACGCTGTGTCACCTTTCTTCACTGAAGTACAAGTTCCTTAGTTATACTATGTCACCTTTCTTCACAGTACCTTTCACTGGTCTAGCTTTACAAGTTCACTAGTTACGCTGTGTCACCTTTCTTCACTGAAGTACAAGTTCCTTAGTTATACTATGTCACCTTTCTTCACAGTACCTTTCACTGGTCTAGCTTTACAAGTTCACTAGTTACGCTGTGTCACCTTTCTTCACTGAAGTACAAGTTCCTTAGTTATACTATGTCACCTTTCTTCACAGTACCTTTCACTGGTCTAGCTTTACAAGTTCATTAGTTACGCTGTGTCACCTTTCTTCACTGAAGTACAAGTTCCTTAGTTATACTACGTCACCTTTCTTCACAGTACCTTTCACTGGTCTAGCTTTACAAGTTCATTAGTTACGCTGTGTCACCTTTCTTCACTGAAGTACAAGTTCCTTAGTTATACTACGTCACCTTTCTTCACAGTACCTTTCACTGGTCTAGCTTTACAAGTTCATTAGTTACGCTGTGTCACCTTTCTTCACTGAAGTACAAGTTCCTTAGTTATACTACGTCACCTTTCTTCACAGTACCTTTCACTGGTCTAGCTTTACAAGTTCATTAGTTACGCTGTGTCACCTTTCTTCACTGAAGTACAAGTTCCTTAGTTATACTACGTCACCTTTCTTCACAGTACCTTTCACTGGTCTAGCTTTACAAGTTCATTAGTTACGCTGTGTCACCTTTCTTCACTGAAGTACAAGTTCATTAGTTATACTATGTCACCTTTCTTCACAGTACCTTTCACTGGTCTAGCTTTACAAGTTCATTAGTTACGCTGTGTCACCTTTCTTCACTGAAGTACAAGTTCCTTAGTTATACTATGTCACCTATCTTCACAGTACCTTTCACTGGTCTAGCTTTACAAGTTCATTAGTTACGCTGTGTCACCTTTCTTCACTGAAGTACAAGTTCCTTAGTTATACTATGTCACCTTTCTTCACAGTACCTTTCACTGGTCTAGCTTTACAAGTTCATTAGTTACGCTGTGTCACCTTTCTTCACTGAAGTACAAGTTCCTTAGTTATACTATGTCACCTTTCTTCACAGTACCTTTCACTGGTCTAGCTTTACAAGTTCATTAGTTACGCTGTGTCACCTTTCTTCACTGAAGTACAAGTTCCTTAGTTATACTATGTCACCTTTCTTCACAGTACCTTTCACTGGTCTAGCTTTACAAGTTCATTAGTTACGCTGTGTCACCTTTCTTCACTGAAGTACAAGTTCCTTAGTTATACTATGTCACCTTTCTTCACAGTACCTTTCACTGGTCTAGCTTTACAAGTTCATTAGTTACGCTGTGTCACCTTTCTTCACTGAAGTACAAGTTCCTTAGTTATACTATGTCACCTTTCTTCACAGTACCTTTCACTGGTCTAGCTTTACAAGTTCATTAGTTACGCTGTGTCACCTTTCTTCACTGAAGTACAAGTTCCTTAGTTATACTATGTCACCTTTCTTCACAGTACCTTTCACTGGTCTAGCTTTACAAGTTCATTAGTTACGCTGTGTCACCTTTCTTCACTGAAGTACAAGTTCCTTAGTTATACTATGTCACCTTTCTTCACAGTACCTTTCACTGGTCTAGCTTTACAAGTTCATTAGTTACGCTGTGTCACCTTTCTTCACTGAAGTACAAGTTCCTTAGTTATACTATGTCACCTTTCTTCACAGTACCTTTCACTGGTCTAGCTTTACAAGTTCATTAGTTACGCTGTGTCACCTTTCTTCACTGAAGTACAAGTTCCTTAGTTATACTATGTCACCTTTCTTCACAGTACCTTTCACTGGTCTAGCTTTACAAGTTCATTAGTTACGCTGTGTCACCTTTCTTCACTGAAGTACAAGTTCATTAGTTATACTATGTCACCTTTCTTCACAGTACCTTTCACTGGTCTAGCTTTACAAGTTCATTAGTTACGCTGTGTCACCTTTCTTCACTGAAGTACAAGTTCATTAGTTATACTATGTCACCTTTCTTCACAGTACCTTTCACTGGTCTAGCTTTACAAGTTCATTAGTTACGCTGTGTCACCTTTCTTCACTGAAGTACAAGTTCATTAGTTATACTATGTCACCTTTCTTCACAGTACCTTTCACTGGTCTAGCTTTACAAGTTCATTAGTTACGCTGTGTCACCTTTCTTCACTGAAGTACAAGTTCCTTAGTTATACTATGTCACCTTTCTTCACAGTACCTTTCACTGGTCTAGCTTTACAAGTTCATTAGTTATGCTATGTCATCTTTCTTCACTGAAGTACAAGCTCCTTAGTTATGATATGTCACCTTTCTTTGCTGTAGTACAAGTTCATTAGTTATACTATGTCACCTATCTTCACTGTACCTTTCATTGGTCTAGCTTTACAAGTTCATTAATTATGCTGTGTAATCCTTCTTCACTGAAGTACAAGCTCCTTAGTTATGATATGTCATGTTTCTTTGCTGTAGTATAAGCTCAGTGATTCTACTATGTCACTTTTCTTCACTGTAGTACAAGCTTATTAGTTATACTATGCCACCTTTCTTCGCTGAAGTACAAGTTCGCTAGTTCTTCAGTTCATTAGTTACACTATGTCACCTGCCTCCACTGTACCTTTCACTGTTACAGCTTTCCATTTTTCAGGAGGAGATTTCTTTCACTTGCTGATTCTCTTCTCTAGTAAGGCCATAATCACTGCCCCTTCAGTAGATAACCATGATTACTTTCTGTGGGGACCACTTCACCTCAGTCTCCAGCAAGTCCAGGTCAGTGCCCACTAGTGTTTGGCTCTTTGGTCATCTTCTTACTTGTACACATTTGCTAACCATTTCAGTCTGTCACTTTAAAATAAGTACTTGGGATGGTTGCACAAAATGAAAAGTTAGCACACACGCATGTCAACTGCTGTTAAGAAGACCTCAGCCTAGAGTTGCAAAGCAAAGTATGAAATAAATACATACTGTATCCAAACCAGTGAACTTATTTATATACACTTATTTCCACTGCAACCATATGGTTTGGTTAAACTTGTTTAAAGCTGAGTTGTCTCTGAAGAGGGACTGGTAGCAACCAAGATCCCAAGAAGCAGGGAAAAAGACAGACTATACTTAATGCTACACCATCACCACCAGAGTGACTTGTGCTTTAAGACTGGCAGTGATAAGAGCCATTTTAATGTTTCATCAGTTGTGAGGGGCAAAGTCATAAAGACAGTGTCCACAAACCACCACTTCTGAAGAAAGTGGTGAGCCTAACACCTTACCTCTGGGCCAAACTGGCTCACAATACAACCATATGAAACAACTGATTCCAATATATGCCCCCCCCCCCCCCCCCACAAACACACACACAGACACACACACACACGCACACACACAGGTGACTTAACAACAACTGCACAGTACCCATCACCTTTTTTCCAGTACTGTGTGACTGCAGGTTCTACTCACATATAACCTGATCCAAAGTGGAGGCGTCCATGTCCAGCATAACAGTGCCTTGAAGCAAGGAACACCGGAGTTCAAAGAGTGAGTGCAAGGACAAGGTGGCCACATGAGGCTTGGACCACCTTTCTCCTCCCTCTTCCACATCCTCCTCAAACTTGATCCACCTGAAAGCACATAAACCCACCAACGCATGAAACAGTGGTATAGTTTTGGTTTTGCGTGTGACTGCAGGCCAGATCAATGGCAACTAAACAATGAAGAAGGGTAAACATTCAGACTTGTAACTGTTCTCAGAAAAGCCATATTTCTTCTCTTCAAATTTTTTTTCCCCCTTCCTTTTTTCATGATCTTGAAAATGTTTCCAGATTATGTAAATTGGTGTGAATGTGTAAGGTGTGAAAGACATTATCACCGGGCAGTGTCAAATACCAACATTAATATTTTGGATATTTTCAGGTGAGTTCTATAGAGAATACAATCATGCATCATTAATACCTTGCTTAAACTATATGCATAAAACAGCCAATTCTAGGGGATTTTGTCAAGTAAGGAAATACAGCACTTATCTTTGTGTGTGCATCTATGAATCTCTGTGAGTGTGTGTGTGTGTGTGTGTGTGTGTGTGTGTGTGTGTGTGTGTGTGTGTGTGTGTGTGTGTGTGTGTGTGTGTGTGTGTGTGTATGCATGCATGCGTGTGTGTGTGTGCGTGTGCATGCCTGCATGCTTGCATGTGTGTGTATGCATATGCGTGCATGCACGCGTGCGGGCATGTGTTCAACCTGGCAGTTTCTTTCCACACCCTGATGTTAGGGTCTTCACTGCTGGGAAATAGCTCTGCCATTTCACAGAAGACATCATGTGTCTTGTGATCTTCATCCTCATCTTCACCGAGCAAAAACTGCACACGTTGGGAGGGTGGTGCCGCTGAACACAAAACAAAATACATTCTGAACTTCATGGATTTATTGGTCAAACTCAAAAAGTAAAGTCTTGAAGCAAACACTAAAATATAAATTTTAAACACACACACACACACACACACACACACACACACACACACACACACACACACACACACACACACACACACACACACACACACACAAAGGAAGGTCCTAACAGAAAAAGATGCAGAGTAAAATAAGGATTTCTGCTATGCTGTATCAAAGAAGCAAGTGTTTACTTTGCAGTGGAGAGAGAGAGAGCGAGTGTGTGTGTGTGTGTGTGTGTGTGTGTGTGTGTGTGTGTGTGTGTGTGTGTGTGTGTGTGTGTGTGTGTGTGTGTGTGTGTGTGTGTGTGTGTGCACAGGCACAGGCATATGTACAGCCCATGCAGCATGATAAAGTTCAAATGTGATTTTGCTGTTAGAAATGACACTTGAGTGAAGCTGACTTTTGGACCTATTGATTTTCAAAAAGACCTATTGCTTCCTGGCTGAAATGACGTACTGTAGACCAATCCTGAGCCAATCCCTGAACCCTTTTTACTAAAATAACTTCAGTCAGAGGATAAATCTGTCAAAATCTATCATGTGACACATTTAGACCTCTTGGAACAGCTAAAATATTTTTGTTAGCGTTGTAACAGGAATAACCAAATAATGTTCATTAATCTGTAAATGAAACAGAGCAGAACTTTGCATCTCATAAATGTACACAAGCACACACACGCACACATACAGGCTGATGTTGACATTATCAGATCATTACATTTTAATAATCAGATACAATATTTCAAACAAACACTAATGTAAAAAAAAAAAAAAAGCATGCTGCAAAAAATTTATTCATTGGCAAAGTGTGACAACAGACACCTTTCTTTTGTTTGTTTAAAGGAGAGAAAAAAAATCTAAAATAAAAGATTGTAATGGAGTACAATTCTAAATTAAACTGTTTATGTTAGCCGCAACCAGCTAAACACCAACAAGATCAAGTGCAAATCCAAATCAATGCTTCACTCACATCCAAAACAGCTCATTAGCACAATTTCCTTCATTTCTTTGCTTAAGCTCCTGTTGCGTTAAAAATAGGTGAAAGTCATCTTTGGCAACAAATCCATCACCTCCTTTTAAACAATACATTAACACATGTACGCTAAAGTTGGTTTTTTAAACTGTGCATGACCTTCACAGTGTACACAATCTGAAACAGAATGAGCCAAAGAGCACCTGCGCAGAATCAACAAACAAGTGAGTTAATTAATGCTCAAAAGACAACACAAACATGACAACAAAGACCCTAGTCACTTACAGTAACTCTCACCTGGCATGCAAGTAAAAACAAGGTACAGAAACTCCCCCAGAGGTACATCATCAAATGTACCTCTGCTCGAGTTTATGATGAGCATGTACCTCTGGCGGAGTTTATGTACCCTGTATTTACCTGCATGCCAGGTGAGAGTTACCACAGGCAACTCAGGTCTTTGTTGCTGTGTTTGTGCGACATCTCTCAAGCACTTATCAACTCCCTTGTTTTTTGATTCTTCACAATGTACACTGAGCCATCATGCACAGTTTGGACTTGGATAAGATTTGTTTGCTGATTCTTCACAATGTGCATTGAGCAGTCATGCACAGTTTGGACTTCGATAAGAATTGTTTCTTGATTCTTCACAATGTACACTGAACAATCATGCACAGTTTGGACTTTGATAAGAATTGTCTGCTGATTCTTCACACAGTACATTGAGCAGTCATGCACAGTTTGGACTTGGATAAGAACTTAACAAGGACACACACGCACGCACACACGCATGCACGCACGCACGCACACACACTACTGCAAAGTGCGCACAGTAACAAACTACAGTTTTAGCTTTCTGATATGTTTGTGGCCTTGAAAGTAGATCAAGGTCACCAAAGCTGCTGAGAAGGTATAAAGCTCACCTGAAAAATGAGACTGCCATCAGGAAAATCTAAAATTATCTTGCTTACATAGACTGAGAAAAGGCAAACATTACAGTTTTTGCTATCGGTAGTCAGATGGCATCAGAGCCACCCGAACACTCATTGTTAAATAGGCGCACAAGATTTTTCATGTAATTAATTATCCATCAACAAAACCAAAATCACAACTGAAAACTTCAACACAAACACTTCATGTTATACCGAAGGTGACCTGGCCATGATAGGCCTTTTTTCTCTTTTTCTTTCACTTTCTTTATTATTATAATTATTATTATTGTTGTTGTTGTTGTTGTTAACTCATTGTGATTATGACATTTTTTTAAACAAAACCAAACTCAAATCAAAAACAATCTCAAATGCCTGTTGGAAATACTCAACACAAGGGGGTGATCACCCAAAAATATTTCCTTCAAGATTAGAAAACTGTAAAATGCCATTTAAACATATCCACCATACTGATTGGTTAAACAGTTAAATATATTGTGATTTGTGATCTGAGTTTTGTTTTACTGCACATGTCAATTCATCTGGGACAAAATTCTAAACAATGTAAGGAAGCAGCAAGTGACTGCCTCAACAGCAACAAAATCAGACAATTAACATTCCTTACCGAAGAGAAGATGTCAACACTGAAATTTAAATACCAAAACAAATCTCTTGCATTCTCCTGCTGCATGCAAAAGGTATCAATGCTTGTGTCGTGGTGGTGTTTTTGTTGACACTGTTTTCTACTGATCTGTTTGTTGTCTGTTTTAAATTGTGTAAATTAAGCTTTGTATGGTCAGTATGCTACTGTGTGCAGGTGCCTGTGTGTGCAAGTGCCTATGTCTGCAGATGTGTGTGTGTGTGTGTGTGTGTGTGTGTGTGTGTGTGTGTGTGTGTGTGTGTGTGTGTGTGTGTGCATGTGTGTGTGCATGTGTGTGCGTGTGTGTGTGTGCACGTGTATGCACTTAGTCTCTACATACAAGATTTTGCACTTTATAAATACTTGATTATTATCACCAACAATTAGTAGATACTATGCGTAGGCTGGAAATTAAGAGTTCACAAAAGGAGAGTAAAGAGAGGGAGACGGAGACTTGGTGCTGGTGATGCACGCACTTGTAAATAAATGCTCTTTGTTAGCTCAACATCAGTCACATGGTTCCCCCTTCACATTTGCTAAAAACCAGCAACTTCCTGTCTTTCACAAGGTGGGGAAAGAAGGAAACTGTCCTGAAGATCCTCAAGTGAAAGATGCAGCACTTGGGTACATGCAGCTGTAGCATAATTTACACAGTCATCGAGTTCTGTATACACTATGCAGCATTTCAGTCACTATCCCAAGTCAATTGCAAAACAGGATTCTGCCGACAGTTGCTTAATTATGAAATTACAAACACAAACAAATGCTCACAGATCCTACAGTAGATTATGTCATACATGACAGAATGTACAAAACTTGTGCCATTTCACATTATATATTATGTAACAACCATTCTTCTCCATGCAAAACATACACCGCCCAACAGACAAACTAGGGAGTCTTCGGAGCCAGCATTTCCACTACAGATACCAGTCATGCAAATTAAAGGTGTTTACACAAAATATACATGTGGATTTACAGTGTATGGATGCAAACACTCATTACAATCAGACACAAACTGGGGAACATTATGAGTGATAAATGTTAGACAGGAGTCTGTAAAGTTATGACAGAAAAGAAAGGTACAGAAGACAGACTAAAAAATATAAAAATTAAAACTCAAACCACTAAAAACAAGAAACAAAGTCAATGTGACAGACAGACCAGAAGCACTCCGACAACTGGACAGCCCCAGAGTATACTGATGTTTTAAAGACAAACCGTGAGAGAAGTCATTCTTTGTACAATGTGAAATTGGTCAGATGAAGAGAGAGAGAGACACACACACACAGAAGTACCCTCACAACCTACCCATCATTGACATTCCTGTAAGAGAGCAGATAGAAACAATAAAAGTCACTGATCATGGCAAATCAAAACAAGGATTCATTTCTGTCAGACCTGTATGGCAGCATCACTATAATCAATCAAAACCCACTGAACCATCGGACACATCCAAGAAACAGGACGCCTTTACCCATCTGCCCAACTCACAGTTAGTCTGGCATTCATGATTGTCAAGTCTTCAAGTGGTCTCAAGTCTTTAAATACCCCAAAACGATAAGTCAGGAACACCAAAGTAAAGCAAGGACTCATCAACAACTTTATGTATTGTTAAAGCACTGAAGTGTCAGGCATACACCACAGTGAAGACGCCCATCAAGACCTGGTCTGGTCTGTAGCATTGGTCAGATTGGTCTGACACATCACTGAGCTGAAAGAAGGTAATAAGCACGTTTTGCCCCAACCTCCACCCTTCCTTAAATAATCAACCTGGCCCTAACATAAGGGGGAGGACAAAATCTGAGACGGTGATGGCTTATTTCTTACCTTAGCCCCTAACCCCAAACACGCAAAACTATGCAGCGTTTTGTGCACTTTAACTGCTATTCTCTTGGACATGATGTACAGTATCATGAGCCCACTGTGGGGTTTTCACAGGGGATAGTGTTATATCAGATGTTTTTTTATCACACAGGGAAAGTTCACCTCTTGGACTGTGTGCCAAGGCTGGCTGAACCCAATGTTACACCTACTTAAGCCAGAGAAACAGAACTTGTTGAACAAAAACCACAAAATGATTGGTTCAACGAATACCTCAAAATGATAAGTCAGGAACACCAAAGCAAAGCAAGAACTGATCAACTTTATGGACTGTTAAAGCACTGAAGAGTCAGGCACCCATCAAGACCAATTTTCTACAATTTCAATATCACACACCAGACAAGCTTAAGCCAGTCTTTCTCTTTCCCTAATCAGTAAACTGGTCAAATGTGTGAGTCTACCTACCTGGACCAGCACTGAATAACCTGACCTAGACATATATATGTCCTCAAGGGTGAGGCTACCAAAACCATTGTCGCATCCCTGGTATTGTGACACCCTGACTTCTGTAACTCTCTGTTGTCAGTGACTCCTCAACAGGTCACTGACAAATTTCAAACAGTTCAAAACCTCCAAATGCCCATTCCCCATTCTTGGTTGAACTGCATGTAGTTTTCTGACAGCTCAAAAAATGGATTAAAAACAACAACAAAAAGTCCACCCCCAAGGGCAGGATAGCTCAGTTGGTGGAGCATCAGACTGAAATGCCATGCTAGGCACAATACTGATGCGGGTTTGATTCTCCCAAGCAACAAGGGATTTTTTTCTCAGAGTCCCAGCATCAACTTTCAGTGCAGACTCTTTTGCGGTGTCTGGACAGCCTTGCACACACCAACATCTGAGCGCAACTACCAAATCCCAAACGCTGGCAGCCTTACCAACGTTTGGACACGTGAAAATACCACACACACTGGTAGGAATGGGTACCATTGCTCTTGCAATTGCGGCTACTGTAATCTTACCCAGATTTCCCACAAGGGTCAATAAAGTACCCACAATAATCGTTGAAGGTGACTAGCCTGAAAACTGCCCCACCTTACTTGTCTGATCTACTTACCCTTACATCCTCTCATGGCAACCCCCCCCCCCCCCCCCCCCCCCTTCAGATTCCAGAATGAAAGAAAAAGTTCTGCTGGCAATGCACTCCTTACCCATCTTGACTCCATCACTTGGAATATACTCCCCTACTCTGTATCATGTATGTTATGCTTAACCACAACCCTACTTCAACTAACTTCAAAACCCACCATTCTGTTAACAAATCCTAGCTACCGCTGAATCCATGAAACAAACTCTTAAATTATTTGCAACACCTGCTGATCAGAGTTTCTTTTTGCTTGTGAATCTACATGTCTCTGTGCCTGTGTCCAGACACTTGGGAGTTATATACGCAAGCCTCTATGTGTGTGTGTGTGTGTGTGTGTGTGTGTGTGTGTGTGTGTGTGTGTGTGTGTGTGTGTGTGTGTGTGTGTGTGTGTGTGTGTGTGTGCGTGTGTGCACATATTAATTTAGCATCTTCAATCTGTAAGTGGTAAATTATGTATTAAATTGGTGTGTAAAACAAAATCAATACACAACACACACTAAAATAGGAAGACAAAAACAGAACAATCAGAGTTTCTGACAAACCATGGGAGAAAAAAAAAACTCAAATCAAAACTGTTCTCTGCCTCCATCAGAAACATGGAGTGGGACACGGTCATGTCCACCACACACATTGTCATTGACCTTCATCAACAGGCGCCTGCAAAACATCCTGCAGACCAGCTGTTGGTCACAGACCATCAGTTCCAAGGACCAAGAACCACAACCATCACCCAAACAGCAAAGAAGAAGTAGAGGCAAGCTGGCCACACCCTGGGAAAGCCTGAGGACAGCACCACTTCAAAAGCATTTCAAAATGAACCAAGCTACTCCATCCACATGGAAGTGGGCTGACTGAATGAACAGGGCCTGAAGAAGAGGTTGTGGAGGATGAAGATGGTGAGAATGATCTGAGATGAGGTAAGATGACGGCTCAAAACCAGCCCAGTGGCACAGTGCTTCTGAGGCCCTATACTCCATGTGCAGCCAATGGAACTGAGTGAAGTCACTAAAACTAAAGTAAGACATAGGGGAACATTCTGACACAGGGCAGAAAAGAAGGGGGGAAAAAAGAGAGTACAAATCATCAACAGAAGAAAAAGAACAACAACAAAGTGTCATTGTTATCAAGCATGACTAGAAAGACCAGCAACAGCATTAACAAATCGCAGCTACTTCAAACTCAAACACTATGCCATGTGGTCGGTCAGAATACATGTATGCCATTCTGGTAGTGGTAGCTCATGATTATAAAATAAGCAGCTCAATAAATATGCAGTGCACACTGAATCGGCAATCAAAAGAGCACAAAATCTGATCCCACAACACTCACATTAAACAAATGAATGGAGAAAATGAGACAAAGGTTCATTTGTTTGACACTAGAATAGTGGTACAATATAAGAGTGCTTTGGTGCTACAATCACAGACAGCTGTCACAGAGTTGGGGAGAAAAAACAACAACATGTACACAGTAAAACAAATCAAGTAAAAGTAGAACCTTGTGCATTTCCAGTCTCCTTTGGAACTGCTGCAGTGCAGAAACACACACAAAACAGAGGAAAGAAATCCGAAGAAACATCAGACATACGCATGTTTGGTGGTGGTGGTGGTTGTTGTTGTTGTTGTGGTGGTGGTGGTGTGGTGTGGTGTGGTGTGGTGTGGTGTGGTGTGGTGTGAGTGTGTGTGTGTGTGTGTGTGTGTGTGTGTGTGTATCGTGTGCATGTGTGTGTGTGTGTGCTGTAAATTGGTATTGCTTTTCCACTTTTGAAATTTTTATCAGTCAACTTCATTTGGTTTTATTAAAGCCCTTCTCAGTCCCAACTTTTCTTCATGGATTAAGCTGTTGTACTTGTAGTCAAGGTAACTGCACAAAATCTTCTTCTTCCCCCTCATTCACCATTAACTGCACAAAATTAAGAGTAAGACATGCTTTCCCTTACCTTTTTGCTTTCTTTTGCTTTGTTTTGTTTTGTTTGTCTTTTGGTTCTTTTCTGAGTCCCATTACATTTTGCTGGGTCCCATTACATTTTGCAGAGCTTATGGAACATTCAACAGAAAACAAAGAAAAACAGAAAGAGAAAATCAACAATTAACCACACACACATATATAAGCAAAGGAATGGACAGAAGCTAAGGTTGAGTGCTAACAGCATCAGATTCTGAGCCAGTTACCAGGGACCAAAACTCTACTGATGTGGTACTGATGATGCGGAAATTATGGTCCCATCTCTTGAGAATCTAAAACTGTCAAAATCAAAGG
Organism: Alviniconcha strummeri; assembly: GCA_963584105.1. NCBI lineage: Eukaryota > Metazoa > Mollusca > Gastropoda > Provannidae > Alviniconcha > Alviniconcha strummeri. The sequence goes on along the minus strand of OY757541.1, from coordinate 28,545,809 downwards.
CTCTCTGTTTTATTTAAACTTGGAGTTTGAATACTGAATAAATCTACCTTTCTTAAAAATGTTCTCTGTGCCCTGATATTGAACCATCATGGTTGACTGGGCACAAAAACCCTATTTTTTCCTTTCTGCCTTCCTGAAAGAAATGTTTTATATAATATCGGTTCCCTCAACTTTATTTTTTATCCCAATCCTCTTCAAAGTAAACATAAAGTTGTGTGCACTGTAACAGTGCATTGAGAGTTTTGCTCCAATATATGACCTTCATGGATGACTGCTGGGCGTTAAAATAAAACAGCACATGACCAAACATGACTGCTATGTGCAAATCCCCCAAGTATACAGAACTTTGTTTTGACTAGTCTGTGTTGCACAAAAGCAAACACTTAGATTACTGCACAGTGCAATCAGGAACGGTTGGAAAAAGTTACTACCCACCAAAAGTTAACCCACACCACAACCTTTCATCCTTTTTTTGTTTTAGTTTTAGTTTTGTTTTGTTCCAAAGTGTAGTGTTATAAGCACCGGATACATAAATATCACAAGTCTGCAGTCCTTGCAAAACCTTTCACATAGTCTTCAACAGCTGGTCCCTTGTTAGAATTACATTTTTCATCCAAATTTCCATGGTACAATGAGCTGAACTTACCCCAACAGATTATTTCCAGGACAGAAAAAAACATGAACTACCACAACAAATGGCAAGCACCTATTAAATCATCTAACCTTTTGGGGGAGTGTGGGGCTAGAGAAAAGCAAAGATGGGAGGAAAAACGGTACGTTTGTGAACAAGCACAGGTCTGTACACAGAATTTCCCAACAGACTTCCTGTTCGGATCAACTACAAATGCAGCATTAATTCAAACCTGCAAAAACAAAAACAAATCTAGCCACAAAACTGAAACAGGCACAACAATGCCAGGCAGAACTGACACTAACACAAGGACGACGCAGAACGTGCACTCTCAATCCTGGAAATATGACAGTGTTGTGTGGAATCTAAAATTCATTCTGCATACCCACACTGTGTATTAACTACAATGATTTCTGGGCAGTGTTTCAACAGTAACAAAAACAGATGACCCCCCTCCCCCCACCCACCCCAGGCCCCCCTTCCTCCTGAAAATGTTCATGTGCTTTCATAATTCTAATCACTGCACGCTCATAAATGTCACTTCAGTTGCTGCTGTTATCCATATTAGTTATTACCCATCTTACTGCTAACCATCTCCATTCTAATTAGAACTGTGCCACTGCAACTGTAAAAATCTGCGAACAGTTGGGCTGCGTGTTTTTTATTTATTGTTGTTGTTTTCAAATTGTGATTACAATGTTGTGCCTGCAAAGAAAAACCAGTACAATGGCCACTTTACTGTGACTGTGAAGGTACTGTTGAAACTTAGCTGTAATTGTAAAAAAAAAATCAATGCTTTACTGATATTATGAAGAAGTGCTGTTGGTTATTAAAGTGTAACCATGAAGAAACACAGTTTGTATTTTACCATAACTGTGATAACTAAGTACAGTTGGTATTTTACTGACACGGGCAACAAAAACAAAAAAATAGCATTTGTGCTTAAACCATGACAATGTCAAAGCAATATGATTCAGGTTCAATTTACAGTAACTATAAAGAAGTACAGCTGATGCTTTTACTGTAACTGAAGCATAACTGTAAAAAAAAAAAAAAAATACTTGGTGTTTCACTTTGACCAGGAAAACTGCTTCATGTCTGTAACCAAGTCAAATTACAACAGTACTTTACTTTAAGCAGATAAAAGACAGTTGGAACATGTACACACATACTATACTGTCACTGTGAAGAGGTACAGTTGGTACTTTACTTCAGCAGTGAGAAAGGACAGATGGTACTTATTTTATTGTAACTGTAAAGAAGTACAGTTGCTAATTTACTGTGAAAAAGTACAGTTGCCACTTGACAGAAGAAATACACACGGTACCTCAGCGGTGAGAAAGGACAGATGGTATTTATTTTACTGTAAAAGTACAGTTGTTACCTTACTCAGTTACTGTAACTGTGAAAAAGTACAGTTGCTACTTTATTACAGAAGAAATACACATGGTACCTCGGTGGTGAGAAAGGACAGATGGTACTTATTTTACTGTAAAATTACAGTTGTTACCTTACTGTAACGGTGAAAAAGTACAGTTGGTACTTTATTGTAGAAAAGATGCACAAGGCACTTTCCTGCAAATGTGAGAAGCACAGCGCTTTGCTGCATAAAAACTGTGAGTGAGTACACTTGGTACTTCAACTGACTACAACAGTGGAAGAAAATAAATCAAAACTGTATGTGTGTCTAACTGTCAGCAGCACAGGCAGGTGTAGCACAACTGATGTGACATTTTCAAGGAATTACCCCTTCCTCTATACCATCTTTCTTCCCCCCCCCCCCCCCCCCCCCATTCATCTTTTTCGCCTACTTTTTGTTTTGTCTATTTGTCCTTGCAAGTGTACACTGACAAAAAATGTCACAGGTTGAGAATGCATGATAAAAAAACCAAAAAAGAGCAGCTGATAATATGCAAATTAGTGCAGCCTGCAATGCACACAGGCATATGCTGAAGACCACAATCTTCCACAGAAGCACGCCTGCAACACAGTTTTCCTACCTGTTGAGCTAGCACCTGCTTCGCCCGACTCAGCCCCTTCACACGCAACAACAGCATCAGCCAGTTAGTTGACCGCAGACCATCCAGTTACTATAAAATCATCTCTGATAGCCTTAAAGCTTATTTTATCCAACAGGAAGATGGGATCAAAATAAAACTTACAATGAAAGATTTTGTTTTCACATGTGTGTGTTTTTTGTGTGTGTTTTTGTTTTGTTTTATAGTTATACCAGCCCTTTTTTCTTTTCTTTTTAAATAATTTTGTTTTGTTTTTTCATTGGAATGAGTCATCCATCACGCCTGGACTGTACACAGACCACCCACACTTGGGGGTTTACTGTACATGTATCCAAGTAGGATGACTACAATAAAATACAGTCATTCATGGATCTGAGTTAAAATCTCAATGCAAAATAAATGGGGTGCTTTAAAGCAAAATATTTAATCAGACGTTAATTTATCTCAATCCCTTTCCTTTGACAAAAAAAAAATTCAGAGGCTGTCTGCAGTCCCTTTAAACTGGACTTAAACACATCACCAGCTTACCTGTTTCCTTAGAACCTTGAGTTTTCATGTTTACTAAGTGCTCTACAATAATGCTACGGACCAATCACCAATATGTTACATTTTGATGGGTGTATTCTCATGATTTGCAGAGTACAATCTTCAAAATATCAGTTCTTTGTTAGTTTCCCCATGACAAACAAAAATGTCACTCTTCATCAAGGAATCAGTTACTGTATACACGATTTGAACAATTTATTTGTATGGTATTAGTTGGAATCAAATGGTTATGGTATCAATCACCTTCATCCTTTAGAATTTTTTCCTTTGTCTACAAATTCTGTTTAATTCTCTCTTCGGCTATTTTGTAGACCTGTATGTTGCCATTCATAAAGAGTTGTCAACCCTGTGTGTATAAAAGTAGAATGGATTATCTACTGGAGTTTCATTCATCTCTCCCATAATTCCATCTTCTATTTCCCAAAACCGACAAAAAAAAATTCTCCATAAATGCAAGCACACCAACAAATAAACCAGTATATCATTACTTTGATTGGAAAATAACAAGGACTGCTATAAAGCAGTATAAAATTATTTGGACACAAATGGCAATTAAAGTGATTGCATTAGAACTTTACAATGTCCATGTGTTACTAGTGTTCCCTGCCTTCAGTATGCCAGCAACAACAGCAACTGTTTTTCTCCCCCATGCAAATTTCAACCGCAAACAACAAAAATAGCAGAAACACAAGGAAGGCTAGATGTGCATCAATAAACTCATTTTCCAGTTAGTGAACTGATTCACAATATATTTCCCAGAAACACCTGTCACCTAAAATATTTAACACAGAGGCAGCAAAAAGTTATCTCTCTCTAAAAGCTACTTTAGAAGAACAGATACTGCAGAGAGAAAAAGAGCACTCCTGAAAAATATATGGGCAAAACAATGCAATGGTGCATCAGGTTTAAACACTTCCCCCCGCCCCCACCCCCCACCACCACTTATAGTGTGGGACCAATGTCTAGTCTTTCAGATCACACTCACACACACCCATGGTTCCTTCAGTTACAGGTTCTGTTCAGACACATGTTACTTATACTAATGAAAACACTGATGCAGAATAATGTTGTCCTGGCACAATTTGGTGCCAATTCCATCATTATGCGATTAGCTAGGCTGTGAAGAGTGATACTGACTCTGTCACAGGTGGCTTATCTTCAAGGAAAGCAACCCACATTTTTCATGGGAAGGTTTCAACCTGGAAAAGTGCCATCAAATAAATAAAATAATAATACAGGTAAAATTAAACTGACTTTCTTCTGAAACTTAAACAGCTAGTTAGCTCTAACTTGTCCAACGAAGAAATGTATGACTTTAAGAAAAAAAATATGACACTGAAAAGCTGATACCTACCCATGGGATCATCTTTCATTCCACGGTTATTTTCATCTTTCACTTTTTTGTGCCGATGATGACGATGTCGGCGGTGTTCCCGCTGTTGTCGGGGCAAATGAAGTCCAATGTACACGGTATCCTGTTTCCGGTGATCTAAAGCAACAAAACAATGACACTCACAGCATGAAGATAAAGACAAACAGTTGATGATGATAATAAAGAAAACTTGTACAATATATCTCTCCAAGTTGCAACAGCATGCTAAAAATAGCACTTTCAAATAAAATAAAATAAATTTATAAAACTTATTGGAGCACAGTTTGAACAAATCTAATTTTCTGAGAACAGGTAAATCTTCAAGTTTTTGTTTCTGCTAGCACAGAGCTCTGACAGATTTGGAAAGGTTACATATATATATGCAATTCATTCATTCTGTACCTAGATCCAAAGGTTAATTTCTGCTTCTGCAGGTAGACTAACTTACCTTGGATGTCAGCATCACTGGGTGCATGGCACACAAAGGAACCATGATCCTTGACTGGCATGGAGGCATCAGTGGTCCGATCTGCCATGCGACTCATTGTTGCAAGTGTTTTAGGCCCTCCGTCCTCAGCTGGATTTCAAGATTGCTTCCTCAGTCTACACCAGATATCTTCTTGCGCAGGAACCTGGTTGGATTCTGAAACACAGCAACAAAGTCAACTGTTATCAGCCAAGTTTAGGCAGTAACCATCTCCTCCTCTCCTAAGTGCCATGGCAGCAGGTTCAATGTCATACAAAGACAGTGCAAGACTTCCTCTGGGTGAAATGGGGAAAAAAGGAAGTTCTTAATCTTATGGGAAAACAGAGCACACACAAAATCTGGTTACTAATAACTGCATTATCGCTGGGATTTTAAGCAGCCCATGTACAGCATAGTATTCAGGCTGACAGAGAAGTGTGACTGTCACAGCTGGTTTCCTCAGGGAAACTGATTAGGCAACACAGAAAAATCCCAAAATGGGACAGTAAGGTACAGAATGAAATGATGAATACTACTTACGAATAAATCAAAAAGAAACAAATGGTCCCTATCAAATCATTACAACTGTTTTCACCTCTCATGCATAAAATATATATATATATACATGATTAAATCCGTCAAGCATGCCCCAATAGTAAATGCATAGGGATGTCAGGTCACTGGTGGCGAGTACAACCAGTTTCCTGATTAGGTAGCTCTAGGCTTCCTGACACTTCATTCACAGCAACTGCAGGCACTTTACATCCTTGTCATATCCTGTTCTGCTCCTGTCAGTATACTTAATGGAGGCATTCAAAGAAAACTTAGGAAAAAACTTAAACTCACTCTAATTCAGCAACAGGGCAGAGGTAGTTTTAAATTAGGTGGAAAGGGTGGACACACTTGGTGGGGGGGGGGGGGGGGGGGGGGGGGGAAGCAGAGGTGAATGAATGAATCAATAACAATTTATTCTGTGCATAAAAAAACGTGCACGCAGGAATATCTGTCTCAGATATATATTTATGCATGTTCACCACACAGGGGTTGGAGAGATTAAACAGCTCACATTTTCACACACACACACACATGTGCATGCACATGTGCACTGTAAAACAGTGAGTTAAGCACACACAGAGACACACACACAATGACACACACACATATATATATATACACACACACACATACACACACAGCAGTAAAGGCAAGTGTGTGTGTGTGGGGGGGGGGTGAATTTTATTAATATTATAGACCCCAGCCCATGTAAATCAACAGTTTGTTTCAGCAACGTCAATGTAACCCCCGAAATGGAAAAAAATCCTTTAACTGACCTTCAGTTCACAAAAACCTAGAAAATTTAAAAATAGATGCAACAGCAGTCAGTGATCCAAATTCAAAGAGAACCACAATCCGACTGAACTTTCTTCAGTGTAAGTTGAACTTTACTTCAGTTGAACAGTCCAGTTTTTGTATTGATCAAACAAGTCTTCAAGCCATGAGCTGCTTAACCAAGTTGCAACAATAAGCACTTAGATAACTCTAAGAACCAAACAGACAAGAAAAGATCACTTACTAGTACTACAGAGCTAAATCAATTACAGCTTTGTTTCCTGAGAATGTCTTTACATTTAATACTGTTCAAGGAAAGAATGTCAGTAACTGTCTTGAAAACTGGAAGCTTGTAAAATGAAACTAAATTAAAGGTGTAAGTAAAAAAAAAAAGTCTTGCATTACATTTTTACATTAACTCTTCACCACTAATTAATACTGATCATATGTACAATCAACAATGACAGTCATCAGCCAAATCACAAGACCCAACAAAATCAGAAATAGTTGTAGATCACACACACACACACACACACACACACACACACACACACACACACACACACACACACACACACACACACACAAACTAGCAAACAAACAAAAACAAACAAACACAAACACTAAAACAGGCAAATATTTATAAATACTGTATACAACTAAACCAGAGCCAATCAGTAACTGATTCTGGTTTCAATCTGTGCAACATTTAGTATGCCTGATTTAAGTTGAAGTTAATAATTCAAAGGCAAAATAAAATTAAGAGAAGAAACTAATAAAGGAAACAGAAAAGAAGTGTAACTACAAAAGAGAAATACTTGAAATTTATTTCTCTAAAGAAAGAAGCAAAAAAAAAAAGAAAACAAAGCATTCTATTTCTAAACATCAGCAGAGAAAGAAGAAGAGAGAAAAAAAGGCAATAACATGAAGGCAAACAGGCAATTACAGCATTTGTTTGACCACACACACACACACACACACACACACACACACACACACACACACACACACACACACATATTATATATATATAAGGGGCAGCACAACAGATACCAGAAGCACAGGTCTGCAACTTAAAACTAGTACCTGTGATGCAAGTAAAGGCTTGCACAACTCCCTTCCCTCATTTAATTAGGAGCGAGAGCTAATTAAAACCCTATGAGAGGGGAAAGAGAGAGAGTTTTGCCTCAGAGACATCTTCAAATACCCTATTATAAGATATAAATATATCAAAATACAGTCTGGTGAAAGGACAGCCAACTGATTTAACAAAAAAAAACACCCAAGTGAGGTATAGCTTTTTCTACTTTTTCTACTGAAAGATACACACAAACACAAAACACACACACACACACACACACACACAACACACACACACACACACACACACAAAATAAGCAACAACAAAAAAGCATAAAAGTGTGCACATTAACAATAAAATAAAATCTATGTCAGTGACGGTTCATTAAAAAAGTAATTAGCATTTAATTAAGCAAAATATCAGTCCTGGCCTAAATAGATGTCTCATGGTCATACACAAGGAAAACATCCCTGTGAAACAAGCTATCATCTGTCTTTCATTTGTGATTACACACTCTTTATAAATCAAAGGTCACAGTTCACGTTAATC
>OY757541.1:28485220-28537617 GCA_963584105.1 Alviniconcha strummeri | reverse complement strand
GCCATCAACACTACGTCTTAAGTCTTGGGTGGTTACCATCATCAAAAGATTTATAACCACAAGCTAATATTTTACAGCATCGTATTCATACATGATGTTATTGTATTCTAATATTCTGTAAAGATGCTCAGTGATTCCCCAAGTACAGACACCTGTTTTAACTCCGTGTCCAAATGAAAACGCGAACGTTTTTAACACTGACACAGCGATTGTTCAGAAAACAGAACAGCTTTACGGGCCTTTACCCAAGCACGATTGAGTGATTGATTGATGATCACTTATATAGCGCTATTCTCCGCTCTCTTGAGCAGACTCACTGCGCTCGCCTGTGGTTCTACATGAGTGACTAGCTTTTTATAGTGCGTTTTTTGAATATCCACCGAAGTGGTGTACTTAAGCGCTGGCATGGCTGGTGCCACATGAAACTGCAGCCATCTCGGCGCAAGTTCTGTGTACACCATACAACCATGCACCATGTCACTTCATGCAAAGCCACATACGTAACGGTGTGTGCGTGCTTAGCTGTAACCTGCCACCTGCACTTTTGGCAGAATGACCGGGATCTTTTACGTGCTACTGCGGTAACACGGGGGTGGAACGGATACCGAAATTAGAGTCAGCACAGAAAGTCGACCCTGGAGAAGAAAATTCTCCCGCCGCTCCTACAGGGATTTGAACCCGGGACCTTTCAGTCTCGAGTCCGGCGCTCTAACCACTGAGCTATCCCCGTCTTGGGTGGTTACCATCATCAAAAGATTTATAACCACAAGCTAATATTTTACAGCATCGTATTCAGCTCGAGTCATTCAACAGAAGTACGAAAGCATTTACTTTTTCTTTTGTTTTCTGTTAACGTCTACAGAGGGATGCTGGGGATCTGTGTGGGGATGGGGGTGGGGGTGGCGTGGGGTGGGGGGGTGGGGGTAGGGCACAAAGAAACAGCTGGAGGGAGTTGCAGGCAGAGTGATCAACACACATGCACACAAAAACTGAGCATACACTCATGTGTTTGGGGCTAAACAATACAGGACCAGGGTCTCTCATTTACACAAATAGCAACATTTGCTGTCTGCAATAATAATATACATTTATCATGCGCTCATCAACGCCATGAGCGCTCAATGAGCATGTGGGTACGTGCGTTTGCATAGATCTAAAGATTCACAGACTACACTATCAACTCCGGCGGTCTTTGTAGTCTCCAATGGCTCCGAACACATACTTAATGCCAGCCCAGCAAAAAGCGTGATAAAATGTGTCTTCAAATGTTTTTGAATTGTCTTCAAATTCAAGTTGAAAATAGTTGTGTAAAAAAAAAAAAAAAACTTTTTAAATCAACGAACGAAAACGATCGTGACTGATCTGCATTTGTTCAGACAGGGTTTGCGGCAAAACAAACGGTAAAACTCCCAAAGGGGAAAAAAAACTCCCAAACTTCTGAACTTTGACATTCTGTGTATTACTGTAAGTTACAGTAATACACAGAATGTCAAAGTTCAGAAGTTTGGGAGTAACTGTCTTTCAAAGCAGTTAAAAACAATTTATAAACTAGGCTAATCACAAGGTAGGCAACCAAACTCCACGCGAAACAATACCCATATCAAAGTATTCACACGCATAACCGGATCTCACTGACACTAATTCAGAAAATCTGACCTTTCCTCCTTGTAGTTTCAGCCACTGAAAAACTGCATGCATACACTTTCACTCTGTTTGTGTCTATTTAAGTAAACTTTCAATTTGACATTTGTTCGTGCCTGCGTTATCTACCTTACAGACATATTTATTTTGACTCAAACTCATAGTCTTATCAATTGCTGTACTCTTTGTTTACTAAGTGTATGTGTCTTGTGCCTGTGTGTGTGTGTGTGTGTGTGTGTGTGTGTGTGTGTGTGTGTGTGCATTTTCGGGGGGGGGAGGTGAAAATACTACACTAGTAAAGTAGTATACTGTTCACAAATCAGTCTATGGACCAACTGAGCTTCTTACTTGATCGGTTGATGTCATCTGTGTGACTTAAATGTTTGTTGATGTAAGATGAGTATCACTGCTGCTGTGCCAGCCGGTCACAATAAATAGTTGTGACAATAGTTGTCTGCCAATCAAACAGGCTAATTTTAGACCCACTAATGTCAAGTATTAATGATTCCAATTCAATAATGGGCCCAGCTGCACACTGAAATGAAGTGATTTTTTTGAAAAATCTACAAAAAAAATAAACAGAGAGAGAAACCGGGGTGGGTGGGTGTGTGTGTGTGTGTGGGGGGGGGTTATCTATGTCACTTCATAAGCAAAATAAGCCAAATCTGGCCCTGGAGCAACTGACATGATATCAGTGTCGCATCATTGGGCACAATTGCCATGGCATTACATTTTTAAATATAGTCCTTCTTTGGAGATGATGTGAATGTTGTGATTACTGCATGCGCCCTACCTTGCAGTACACTGCACACACACAGATTGTTATGACTTTGTGAGCCCTGACCCATGGTATTTCTGATCAACTGAACTCATGAAACAACCACAGGTGAACAAGAAAGAAAGACACGAGCACAGCAATAACTTTGAATGGCAGGTTATTCCTCTTATTAGTCTCAATCAACTTAATGACACTGAGACCACTGAATGACATGTTTATGTCTGAATCACCAGTATGTTACAGCAGTGGTAACAGCTCATTTTCATCAATTAATGGACTACTTTGCACACTTAGAGTCTACCCGTAGTAATTAACAAATAGGCCACCAACTAAACAGGCTTACAGTTAGTAACAAAATCTGAAACAAGAATGACTTGATTGTCATGCCAACATTCTTCCAAGCACTGGACAAGACAAAAACTGATGAGTGGTTTAGCTCTCCATCTCATTTGTCATCATTTTTAACTGTTTAACTGTTGTTTAAGTGTCATTTTGTTGCTTAATAAAGGGGATTACCCTGAAAATGTGCATGTTGTGTTTTTCCTAATAAATAGCATTCTTTTGAACCTTTTATGTGTTTGGATCTTGTCAGTAACATGTTTTGAACCTTTTATATATTTAGATCTTGTTAGTAACATAGTTATCATCACAGAGAGAGAGAGAGAGTGAGATGGGGTACTTACAGAAAGAGAATGAGATAGGCAGCTGTTTCATCTATTGCTACAAGCACTGTTGAAGTTTGTGGAGGAAATATTGCTGAACAGACCGCTGAACAGACAGTACACCAGAACAAGCTAGGGGCAGGTTTTTGTCAGGTATGGTGTTTCCTCAGCCACATGGACGAGTGTAGGAATGCCTGCCAATGTAACAACATACCATTACCAAACAGGTAATCACCATCACCAAACAGGTAATCACACAATATTCCATCACAAATCATGTCAAAATTAAAGAGGCCAGTAAGCCAGCTTTATACCAGTCAATAGTATATAGTAATAGTAACAGTATTCACATCAATGTTAAAAGCAGACAAATTATGAAGGTAATCAAACAGTGCAAAACTTTTCAAAGGGACAAATGCTATTTTATATATATATATATGTGTGTGTGTGTATATATATATATATAAAATAGCATATATATATATATGTGTGTGTGTGTATATATATATATAAAAACTTATAAAAGAGAGAAAAACAATTAGAAAAATTTGTGAACTGATGAAGGCACTCTCTAAAGTCATTTGGAAGCAGGCTGATTGTTGGTGACCATGATTAAAAGTAAAGCCTTTGTGTTGCAATACCTGACATCAAACATTATAGTTTATAAATGCAACCCTCAACTTTAACATTGCTCATTTTCACAAACACTAGCAGTGTCCTTGCTTAGTTTTTATCTGTTTACTGGTCTTACATTTGTGTCAAATACTAATTAATATATTCCCAGTGTCTGTCTAAAATATCTTTTTTAAACAGTTCAGATTTAATATTATATAATAACTCTATTACTAGTACTACAGTACAGTGTTTTACTTTTGGTGTATACAAAAACAATTTTTTTAATGTATACATGTATGTCAGTTCACTCATTCCTGTGTACACAAAACAAGTGTTGACTCCTTGAATTGAAAAGCCATTCACAGGCTGTCTCACACTCTGAGTCTGAGCACCACTTTCCAGTACCTTCCTCCAAACTCTGCCAGATTTAGTTACACCACTGAAGGGGCACTCTTTATCTCCGTGCAGCTGTCAGCGCCTTCCAAAAGGTTTCAGTAATAATAAGACTGTGGAAGCAACCAAGACGCATCCACCCCAGGTAAAATAAAAAGGGTCTGTCTCGAGTCAAAGGATTTTGGTTTTATTTGAGCTGGCGTAAGCAACATGATCAGTTATAAAGTAAACATCTGATATAATCTGAGTTGTTTGTAACAAACTTACTACTGTTTGAGTACCAACAAAAAACTGCCATTAGCTGACAGTTTTCAGGGGCCTATGGTGTAACTAAATTTGGCAGTGGTTGAAGGAAGGATGTCATAAACCAGTGCTTGGAGTTTGAGGCTGTCTATGCCCACCTGATGGTCCATTCAACTGTAGGGTGTGAGTATCTTACATGGTTGGCCTGCCTATAAATAGGGGGACTGGGAAATTTGGAACATATTCTCTTCAAAGTATCACATGGTCACATTGCTGCTGGTCATGGCACTTGGCCTAGACAAAAAATTCACTCTCAGCTTCCTATTGCTAAATCATTGTGTTGATGAAAGTGAATTTTGTCTTATTTCAAGACTCAAAAGCAAGGACAATTTGACAATTTGAATACCAATTATCTAGTGACATGGACATTGCTGTGCTTTCATTTTCACACACACTGGTCACTTCAACATTCCAAGACCAGCCATTACTTTCACAAACAGTTGCTGAACTGTGTCCTTCTGTTCACAGTTTATGCCCCTCACAGCCCCACCCTTTGGCCCAAATTAAGACTATGTGAGTGTGCATGACATGCAAATTTTCAGAGCCCAAAGGTATACTTTCTGGAATCGAGGCTTTAAACCTTACACTGACAGTATTAGTACTATTAATAGTAGTATTTATCAGTTCACCATTTTATACAAGAATTACAACTGAACAAAAAATAATAATTATGAAACACAAAAATCTGCATAATAGTACTCAAACAAAATACCCCTGTTTGTTGTTACAGTGACCTTATTCCTTGTATTTTCGTAACTAACGCCAAAAAAATAAACCGCACGCTAAAGTGCTGCTGCACTTAGAAATTCTGCCCTGGCGCAGCCGCGAAGGGGTTAAACGTGTGAGGACAACCTTGGCATTGAAGAAGGTTGCGAGAAAGCCCTTGGGCCGCTTCGCCCTTTCACCCCAGTTGAGTATATTTTATACATCTGTTTTTTATATGGCAGAACCTCAACGGCCATCAGAATTAGTTCTGATTAACATCGTCCAGCGATGACTGACTGGCAGCTTCTGATCGGATCAATCCACGATGTAATACGCATGCCGGGAAGAGAAACGCAGACGAAAATCTGGGCTGCATCGAAAGCAAAACAGACAATGGAAAATGGCCCCGATCGCATAGTCAACAAACATATTTGAGCTATTATGAAATCTACGAAGATTCAACAGTCCTGATAACCCAGTCAAACTTCTACTTACGACGAGATAAACAGCGTCGTCTGCTGACGAGACGATAACAAATCCAGAGGACATAGCGGCTCACATTTTCCTGTCTTCCGCAATGTTTGCTCTCGCGCATGCGCAAAGCCGAGTTTTCTAGCATGATGTTTCCAAGCATTAGGCCTAGCCTACGCTCGCACCTTTAAATTACTGACTGACGCAAGCAAGCTGGCATTATATTGCCGGCTGGTGCTTTTTTTCCCCCCCCTGTAGGATCCATTGATACTAATATTACTGGTAGCACACACTGATAGCATGTTTGTCGGGCCGGACGCGGGGGCACGTCACTTCTTGAAATCGGCGGCCGTGACGGCCGCGCACGAAACTCGTGTCTCAGTAAAACTATCAAATTAATTGTCTCAGTGCAAGTCATGAGGCATCTGTAATTTCAGACAAACGTGCCACATTTTCTCGAAACTACAGTGGTGTTGTCAGTGTCCGTACTCTCAGTCACAAGTGACATGACTGAGGAGCAGCCTTGACACAATCTAAGTCAGTATCATACTGAAGGGGGTCATTTTACGGAAGAAGAGCCACGACTTCGTGTCAAGCGGTTGCATCCGAGTGTTTCTCGCTGCTACTGTAGGCGCTTTATAGTGAAGCCGACAAAGCCATAGCACAGAAAAGACCCGGGACGGGACTGAAAAAAAGTATGTTGTTTCAGTGTTCAAATGATGTCAGCCTGTAGATTTACTAAGGCCGCAGCGGTGCGTCAGCTTAAAATCTGAAAATCAGTCTCACCAGCCGTGACACTCGACTACAATCGATCTCCGACAGTCAGATCACGCGGGCTTGGCCCCGCGTTCGATCGTCACTGTGCAGTCTACGCCGTACTGACTTGCCGCGCTTTTTCAGTGTATTTTTTTCTTTCTTTTTTTTCTTTTCTAAATTATTATTACTTTATTAAATTGTTCTTTTGGTGTTGCTCTTAGTTTTTCAGCAGCACGGACTGATTACTTTGATTAACAGACAGATGTTTGATATATAACACCAGCAGCAAACGGGCATATCAGGGCGAAACACAAATCATCAGTGACCACGATTTCAAAAACTTGAAACTCGGAAAAACAAGAAATAACGCCGTGAAGCTAGAATTATTAAAAAGAAAATCTGACTGAAATAAAAGATGAAAATCTCAGAAGTACAACTTATGAAATCACTAGTAAGTTAGATTTACTGTTACATCAGTGACACAGCTTTTGGCGCACATCACATAGTTTAGCCGGCGTGGACTCAAGGTGGGAATCTTCAGTTGTGACAAACAAAAGGGTGACTAAGTTATTTTATTGCGAGGCCTACAAGGCAAATTGCCTCAACTTGACAGACCTAACATAGGTTAAACAAAAAATAAGAGAGAATTAGGAGAAAAACTAAGTTGAATGCATCAAGAAGAGAATTAAAAACAGTATAAACTCCTGGCAGAAGACGAAGCAGGTAATGGTATATTTTGGATAGCTCTGGGTTCTCATCAGAGAAAGACCTAATATGATTTCTGCGTAGTGCCCGGCCCCACTGACTGCGGACAGATTAAACTGAGAGAAAGAGAGACAGAGAGAGAGAGAGAGACAGAAACACTGATAGACAGAGAGAGAGAGAGAGAGACAGAGAGAAAGAGAAACATCCTAAATAAGAGCCCAACACAAGCAATTTCTCCGGCTGTGTCGTGTGTGTGTGTGTGTGTGTGTGTGTGTCAGTGTGTGTGTGTGTGTGTGTGTGTGTGTGTGTGTGTGTGTGTGTGTGTGTGTGTGTGTGTGTGTGTGTCAGTGTGTGTGTGTGTGTGTGTCAGTGTGTGTGTGTGTGTGTGTCAGTGTGTGTGTGTGTGTGTGTGAGTGTGTGTGTGTTTGTGTCAGTCCGGCAGTGTGTGTGTGTGTGTGTGTGTGTGTGTGTGTGTGTGTGTGTGTGTGTGTGTGTGTGTGTGTGTGTGTGTGTGTGTGTGTGTGTGTGTTTGGTTTTTAATCAAGCCAATTCCTCTAGTTTAAAATGATACTCGACGTACAGGCTGTCGGTCTTGATAAATGTCATTAGTATGTAGTTTTGAAAAACAAAAACAACTGAGCTACCTCAAACGGTCATTATTTTCTTTTTTGATCATAACTCACAAAGTGTGAGATATATATATATAAACTTCAGTACCGGCAATGACTCGTCGAGGCTCCCCTGACTTTTTTTGCACTCGCCGTCCACAGAAATATCACAATCGCGCACAGGCTGTGACCAAGTTGTGCACTTGAGATCAGGCCAGTCTCAGTGCACCGTCAGTGTTATCTGCTCGGAAGTTAAGCGCATACATGGTCGCTTGCCGTCACACGAACACAGACCCACACGCCCACGCCCACGAATGCACGCAAGTACGCCCGGCACGCACCGGCACGCACGCACGTGCACGCACTGACACGCACGCACGCACGCACGCACGCGCACGCACGCACGCACGCACGCACACACACACACACACACACACACACACACACACATATCTGTGTGCGTGTGTGTGTGTGGAGGGAGGGGTGGTCCGGTGGTCACGTAGTGGAAGTTTGGTCTCCGTTTTACTTTGACACTGGCTAGAAATACTGGCACTACTATTACGCAGCGTTGCCCACAAAAGCAATTTATTTCGACTTGCATCGTTCTCACGAATATCATCGCGCGACCACCGACATACGCACACACAAAGCAGGATTGTTTACTGACTAGCACAGGCGCTTGCAAAAAAAAGCGATATATTTACACATGCATAGTAGGCTATGTCTGCGGCAGTTCCTTTGTTGTTGTTGCTTTTCAAAAGTGATCGGGTGGTTCTTCACTTTTGACAGGGTCATGAAAATTGAGGCCGCGTTTAATTTTTTTAAAAATTAATTGCTGCATGTCCGTCACTACTACTTGACTGATAAGCCAAACTGATTATACAAACATGTTAACAAAACGTCAAAGATTTCGGCTTCCAGATCAGTTCCGGATGTACTTATTTAAACACCCCATCCCAAAATTAACTGAGTATCAAACTAGTAAAAAATGTATGTAAAAATATACCGTTCTATGTCGTAGACGCAGACATCAACCAACTCTTCTCACAACGAACCGTGTTCAGGTGCAGACAGTTTGTTTTCTGCGCTCGGCCTGCACAGTTTGTTTTCTTTTGTGCAAATAGGCGCAGGTTAAATTACGCAAACTCGGCGAAAAGAACTTGAATCAGGGCAAGAGACAGAGCTCGGGAGCTGTGTGAAAGTCCTGGGCTCCCCGTCCCTAATAGTGCGTACGCCTGGTCTCTGTGGACGACGGTAAGGCAACACTGAACAACATCAGACAAGAGAGAAAGCTCGGCCGGTCCAATCTTATGCATGCCTATCGCAAGCACGACCGTATACTGCTCACGTTTTTACTGCGGCTTTATATTGCTGCACATTCAAGAACACGCTCGACTCATTGAATCGAAGACTTTGTTTCACCTCAAACCCCTTGCCGAATGTGAAATTCAAATATTTTCTTTTATTGTTTCTTTCAATTAGGCCAGATACATCAGTAGTATCTATTCAGTGGCCATGAGTACACATTAAAATAAACGTACATGATAAAGTAAAGTAAGCCATAGACATAGCCTACAAAACGCAAACATCACTCATAATGCGCATGTTTCCGTTTGGCTGGACATGGCACCCGGACATGGCACTCTACCCAAACGAATGTATTAGATATAGTACAGGCAGACAGACACAAGTATGCATACATACACACGTATCCAGACGCGATATCCGCTAGGCATTTTCAAATTTCGAGTCATGATCATTTCACTGAGCTGATGATCTAGCTGTTGCATGTGATGATGATGAACATTCCTCGTGCAATCAGTGTACTGACACTTGGCAATAAAGTTATATTGTATTGTATTGTATGAGGCTGTAATTTTGGAGATATGACCAAGGTTGACTTTAAAGAACACTGTTTAGTTACATGCCAGATGATAACCATTCAGGTACATGTATCTGTCTATTTCTGTTCCGGGTCACGTTCACTGAGTCGTCACGCTCTTGGCTCTTTTTGTTGATTGTACTTAGGCGCTCTAGGCCTCAGTTTGCTCCAGATTAAGCATTCAGATTCAGTGTTACCTTACGTCCACAGAGACCATAAGGACTATTAGTGGTGTGAGTGGTTACGCTCGTTCAGTGTTGCTTTACGTCCACAGAAACCATAAGGCATATTAGGGACGTGGAGCCCCCACCTCGGCGTTCATACAGCTGCTGAGCTCTGAATGTGTTTACGCGCCGAGGCACCCCTGTGAGCGTCAGTGTCTGATGACCTAACTTTGCGAGGGAGATTGTTCCAGACAGATGGTGCATCATAAGAAAAAGACCTGTGACTAAGCGAGCGCGTGCTGTTTGGGGTTTGTCCAGTGCTATGAACGGTTTCCTTTTTTCAGCTTTGCGTGCATCGTCTATTATACATACTGATACAGCCTTTCCAATTTCTTTTTTGCTGGTTCAGTCACTAACTTCATTTTTTTTTTTTTTTTTTTTTTACAGTTCTCTTCCATCGCAAAGTGAGATGAGTCACGAACAGGGAATCAGACTCTTCATTTGCGACTGGGCCGTTATTTTTTTGTTTACCCTGATAACCATGACCTGTGAGGCTGACCTGACGTCAAGTTCATACCAACAAAAAGTCACTGCTTGCTCGGTTGCCGCCGCATCTGCTGCGGCTCGTCGCTTGCAGACTGACCAGTCCATTGTCTTGTCTCGTTACCACACGTGCACTCCTCCATCCCACTCCCCCTCCCCCCACCATACCATCCACTCTGCTCTGGAATTGTCCACGCTCTCCAGCCCTTTTGTCCAT
This sequence comes from Alviniconcha strummeri, assembly GCA_963584105.1. Taxonomy (NCBI): domain Eukaryota; kingdom Metazoa; phylum Mollusca; class Gastropoda; family Provannidae; genus Alviniconcha; species Alviniconcha strummeri. Next base: position 28,527,174 of record OY757541.1, on the reverse strand, counting down.
CACTGACAATCAAATACCCCCCCCCCCCCCCGCCCCCCGACCCGCCCCCGACCCCCCCCCCCCCCCTTCTGCAGATCATATCCCACCCTCTGTGCCTTTCTGCCTCTCGGTGCCACTGCAGTTTATCGTTTATTCTTTTCTCTAAACACCACATTCAAAAGACTAGCCATCCCTCATGTCTAGTATTCAAATCATTCAAAGAAGCAATTCTTCTTACTCAGTCTGTTTTGTTGTTGTTGTTTTGTTGTTGTGTGGTAACATCTTTTCAAAAATGTTTTTTTCCTTGGTAGGGCCAGACAGACGAACAGAAAAAGCAGACGCCGGACTAAATATTTTCCAAAAAGTGTTTTTCCCCCTTGCTTGATAGACGGACAGAAAAACAAATACCGGACTAAAGAATCTTTTCAAAAATGTTTTTTCCTTGCTTGATAATTGTAAAAACAATAATAATAGCATGTCCAATTTTATGTTGCTATTGTAGTACCGTTGTAAGGTAATTATCCGGGCCTACTTCCCGTGTCGTTTGTGTATCTCGTATGAAATTGTCACCAGCTTTTGAAATACCATGCCATGCCAAACAGACATCGGACAGAAAAACAGACACCTGCCTAAAGAATCTTTTCCGTTTCCACATTCTGAGGTCCAAGACACGAACTGTATTTCAAACAGATGCAGTGCTAGATGGCAACTGAGTCTTCTACCTATATTCATCCATTTCAGTTTCTGCCTACGTTCATCTTTTTTAGAACATTAGTCTTCACTATCATATATCATCTAACCTCATGCAACTTCAGTCTCCTGGGGCAAAAACAAGGCGAATAAATCCATTCGGCTGTTGAAACCTCGACTCGTGTAGGTCAGTTTCATATATTAACGCCAGACTTTATCAAGGTTGACAGCGACGGGCTTTGGAGAGCACCCCGTAAACTATGGTCCACCTTTTACTGTAGTAAAAGCCGTGCCACAGTACCGATAGTGATACACATGTCTTCTTATCGTATTAGATCAGACAGAAACACTTTCATTACAACATTAGACCAATAAGATTATTTATATTCTTGTCACCAGGAAAGCCATTTTTTGACGGAGTGGCATTACCTTTGAAGAGCTGTGTCAACACGAAACGGACCGTGGTGCAATAAATAGTCTTTAGTGTCAGTCCACATCGTAAACGATACCAGACTTTGTCCCGTGTCGGCAAGTGTTTTCTTCGACTGCTCTGCCGAGTGCTCTCGATGCGTTTCTTTGTCCATCGACTGAACAGCGGTGACTGCAAAGGGATACATAGTTTCTGAGGGAGGGCCTCGGGAGAACAGGCCCTAATTATAACTGTCGATCGTTGTCACAAATCGGAATCTGCACTCTATGAATTACTTCTTGCCTCTTTATGCAGTTGCAAAAACGATAGGCAGTTCTGCAGCGGAAAAACTGCCTCTCATTGCATCAGCAAATACTTGCATCTGCGAAAAAGCAGTCGGACTTGAGGCATTGGCGCAGCATGGTGTTCTCTGCACTGAGCCGCAAATTTGCTGCATGTTTTCCGGCGGCAAAAACGCCAGGGGCAGTTTTGACGCTGCTAATTTTGTCACTTCAAAATGGTCCCTAATTTTACAGTGCAAAAGTAAAGTTGTCGCTGCAAAATGCATGTTTGCAATTGCAAAATATGCGCCCTTGCAGCTGCAAACGGTAATTTTACAGCAATAAAACAGCAATCTTTATAGGACACATGTCGAGCGACTTATCTCGAGATGAAGCCCTAAGCGCTTCACAGTGGCTGTTCTCTGCTTTCGAGCAGACCCACTGCGCTCTAGTCACGTATGCAACGCTGAATGAGTGAAAGTCCCTTTGTTTCATCTTACATAATTATCTTACACTAGCAAAGTCATAATTAAACAGTGACCCATAAACCACAACTTTTGAAGAGAAAGGACAGCCAATCGAAGCCCAAGATCGAACCGAGGCCCTTCTACTCACCAATCTAGCGTCTTGCCGCTGGGCCAAAGCGGCTGACCTTTTACTTTTTTCACTCTCTGTACTTCGACCCGCAAATGCGAAAACCGAAGAGACCGTCATCCACCGCCAGAACAACAGTGTTAAGGAGGTGGGGACCCCGCCAGTGCGAAGCAACTTGTGAACTCGGCAGTTTGGTCTTTCAACAGCTGTGCGGAACAGTCACAGCGAAAGAGTCCGAAGTGACCAGCTGTTGAAACCTGAAGCAAAAGACAGTCCAGCTCACTGTGAGAGTCCAGCTCTACTTCCCTCTTCTGATCTCTCCTCGGCTCTTTTGACCTTTCATTTCTTTCTATCACGTTGCTTGACGTCCACAGAAGCCACATAATTATGGCTTATTAGGGACGGGGGGTGGGGGTGGAGGGGGTGCTGGGTACCGATAGAGGAATAGCTCGTCCATGCGCTCTGACCCACCGACTGAAGCGTCCATGCGCTCTGACCCACCGACTGAAGCGTCCATGCGCTCTGACCCACCGACTGAAGCGTCCATGCGCTCTGACCCACCGACTGAAGAGACCGTCAGGTTCTGTCAGAACAATAAATGCTAAAGAGGAGGGGACCCAGCCAGTGGCGAAGCAACTTGTGTCCTCCGCAACTTGCTCTTTCAACAGCTGCCGTGCGGAGCAAACTCACAAAGACAGTGTCCGAAAAATCTGCAACGGCTGAGAAACAAACTAAAACATGGTGCTTAACGTCCACAGAAACCATAAGGCTTATTAGGGACGGGGAGAAGGGGGGGAAGGGGGTATAGAGGTGGGGGAAGAGGGACAGTATATACCTATCGCTACACTGTCACCACCAGAATGACCTGCATTAAGATAGGCAGCGATGAGAGCTATTTTAATGTTTCATTAATTGTGAGGGACAAAGTCACAAGACAGTGTCCACAAACCATAACTTTTGAAGCGAAAGGAGAGCCGAAGCGGTATCGAACCGAGGTCCTTCCGCTTCCCAGCCTACCGCCTTACCGCTAGGCCAAACCGGCTCTCTGAGGAACAACTCGGCAGCAAGACAGTTATTCACTACTGACAGCCCAGCTTCACCTCCCTCTTCTGATCTCTCCGGCTGGGCTCTGATCATTGGACCCTTTTGTTCAGTTCAGTTCCGATGCTGATTTACGTACACAGAAACTATGGACCTGTATGTATAAGTCCTTTCAGAGACTGACCATACGGACTATTACGGAGGTGAGCCCAGGACGGCCACCTCGACTTTCACACAGCTTCTGAGCTCTGACACGGACCTTTTAGTTCAAGTTCAATGTTGCTTAACGTTCACAGAGACCATAAGGACTGTTAGGGACGGGGAGCCTAGGGCGGCCACTTCGACTTTGACACAGCTACTGAGCTCTGATGACCTTTTAGGAAACAGGGTGCTTAAAATGGGATTTTCTTCATATAACCGAGAGGACCAGCAATCGAGCGCCCGCTAAATAGTCCGCATCTGTCATTGGTTGAAGATTGGCTATGACGTCATCGATGTTTTTAGTGGTTGACCTTTTCCCGTCGACTGCAGAACTGAGTCTAGGAAAAAAAGAAGGAATCAGAAAAATCAAGCAAAGTTTCGCTCTGTCTGGGGAGCGAGGGTCTTCTGAAGAATGATAGCGATCGCACGGTACTGACATTGACAGGAGCAAGTTTGGTTGGCTGATTAAACTTGTTTCAAGTAACGATGAGTTGAATACTGACATTGCAGCATCCAAGTTTCTGGCATAAACATCGGAACCGTTGTCAGTCTCCGAGGACACAGGTGGGGACCGAGATCCCAGGAGGTGGGGGAAGAAGGAGAATGTATCTAGCACTACTGTTGTCACCAGAATGGTTTTGCATTAAGATGGGCAGTGCTGGATGAGGTGTGTGTGTGTGTGTGTGTGTGTGTGTGTGTGTGTGTGTGTGTGTATGTCATAGTGTGTGTGTGTGTGTGTGTGTGTGTGTGTGTGTGTGTGTGTGTGTGTGTGTGTGTGTGTGTGTGTGTGTGTGTGTGTGTGTGTGTGTGTGTAGTGTGTGTGTGTGTAGTGTGTGTGTGTGTGTGAGAGAGAGAGAGAGAGAGAGAGAGAGAGAGAGAGAGAGAGAGAGAGAGAGAGAGAGAGAGACAGAGACAGACAGACAGACAGACAGACAGACAGACAGACAGCTGCGTGCGTGCGCGCGCGCGCGCGCGCGCGCGCGCGTGTGTGTGTGTGTGTGTGTGTGTGTGTGTGTGTGTGCCGTGAGTGTGTGTGCGTGTGTGGAATAGTGGCTTTCAGTTACAGTAAACGATTCATGCTGACAGTTTACTAAGATTCAGTCTCTACTAGTCTGTATATATAATACTTTTTTTATGACAGACCATGTAATTTCTGCAATGGATTATTAAGGTTGTCTTGTATCTTGTATTTCAAAGATGAAAATGGCATGGTGAGGCCACTCAGAGTGCTCCCGTGTACATAATATGGCGCCTTAGCCGGCGGAGGAGACCGAGAATTTAACGGCGAAAATAGAGTGAAGGTTACGCAAACTTGCAACCTTTGTTTAAACGCGACAGACCGACAGCCACAAATAGGGGGTGGCGGGGAGGGGTGGGGGGTGCGGGGGGGCGACGGAAGTGTGAGCCATGCCCAAAGCGCTAGTGACGAGAGGGAGGGAGGGAGGGGGCGAGGAGGGAGACTGGGGATGCATGGGAACTGGGGCAAGGGAGGATGCGTAGGCGTATGTCTGGACAGTGGCGAGGAGACAGGGCGTAGAGCGAACGGCAGTGTTCTGTCCGCTCTTTGGCTGGGCCAAATGGCTGTGCTGAGCGTTTAAACCTTTCAGAAATATCCAAATAAAACTTACTTTCGCTGGTAGGCGACTGGATGCTGAATAATTAAAATTAGGTCAAAAGCACATGATGGATGAGTGGGTCTAAAGACTACCCAGTGACTCGAACAAAATGAATCTAATTAAACAACAACACTGAATATCAGCAACCGGCAACAACAACCAACCAACAAACAACAAACAGAAAAAAAAACCTGAGCACCCAATCTTCCACGACAGACTTGAAAGCAGAGACGCCGGTGGGACTGCTTTGGCCATGTCCACCCAGAGACACTACACTAGTACAGACTACTTGCTGTAATAATATCACGCCTTTGGCCATGTCCACCCAGAGACACTACACTACACTAGTACACTACTTGCTGTAGTATCTATGGCCATGTCCACCCAGAAGACACTAATAACTGATGATTATTTATGCCGCCCCTTCTCGTAAGAGTCCAGAGCGCTTAGAAAGACATAAGGATACACTCACTGATTTCATCATCATCATCACACACACACACACACACACACACACACACACACACACACACACACACACACACACACACACACACACACACACACACACACACACACAGACAAACACTAACATTACACACGCGCGCGCACTACGATACTACATGCATTACTGGTGATGGGTTAATACAATGAGAAAAAAACTGACAGTATGCAGAAGAGATGAGACGGGTTTTCATTTTTGACTTAAAAGACTGAAGAGAGTGAAAACGAATGCCTGACCGAGAGAGCTCGGAATCAGAGAGTTCCAGATCACAGGTCCCATATACTGAAATGGTCTCTCCCCCAGGGCCCTTCTGCCCATCCTAGGAACACGGAAGATGCGAGTAGCCGAGGCTGAGCGAAGAGGGCGAGAAGGAGAGTAGAGACTATGACTGAAGCAATGTCCATCCCAGAGACACTACACTAAATTAGTACACTACTTGATGTAGTATCGTTGGCAATGTCACCCAGAGACACTACACGACACTGGTACACTATTTGCTGGAGTAATATAGTAATATCTTTGGACATGTCCACCCAGAGACACTACACTACACTCCTCTCTCCCACATTCTGCACTACTTGCTGCAGCTTCTCTGGCGGTGATTCGCGATGTAGTGAAGCCTGTCGCGGCAGATCGTCTCAAGGCTGGGATCACTTGGATAGTTCACAGGTCGGAGTTGCCGCCGAGACGACGTCGGAATGCGTAAAGCCGATTGAGCTTGGTCTCTGTCAACTAGCTGTCCTATAAACGATGACAGAACTTTTAGTTTTATCATCTCTGAATGTCCCGCGCCCTTGAGTGGACACGTTTTGCCGGCCCTGGAGAGGCTCCAGGGCCGGCAAAACGTGTCCACTCAAGGGCGCGGCAAACGCTGGGCCTGCCGAACTTTAGTTCTTCTTGTGACCCGTGTACACACTGACCCGGGTCAAAGACTGATTTTCCCTTAAGCCCATTCTTAACTGGGCGAATGTTTGTTCGCCCGAACATACTTCGGACACTTCGACGAACTATGATTCGTTTCTTAATTGAACATTTAGTTCGCCGAATATGGTTCGGACAGTCCAGACTTTACTTCATTCTCAACTGGCTTGAAATGAGATGCAAGCTTCGGCCCGAACTTGCGGCAGACGCGCAGCAGACAGCATGATCGAAAATGTAGGCTAAAGTCAAGTCAGGTCAAGTCAATATACTTTAATCATCCCTCACAGGGTAATTCAACTAACTACTATCTCATTCTGGGTCTCCGAGACAAGGCTGCGCCTTCCACAAGTCCACAAATAAACAAATTCCCTCCGAAGCGAGTGAAAAACCTAGCGAGAGCGTCATCCATTTTTATTTTTGTTTTTTCTTCATTCACAGGAGAGCCAATCAGAGGCAATCTCAGCCAATCAGAGGCAATGATCGTCCAATAGGGCGAATGTTCCCAGAACATGTTGAGCGAAGGTTTTTGGACCCCGAATATAGCTTGGACGAATACTTCCAACTAGGTTCGCGAAGAAACGTTGGCCCAATTAAGAACCAACTAGCTTCGCCGAATACTTCCAACTAGGTTCGCGAAGAAACATTCGCCCAATTAAGAACGGGCTTTAGACGAAAAAGAGTGTTGGCCCGGGTGACGGCCAGGGGCAAACTCCAAGTATGGCTTTAACCACTGCCGTATTTCAGTAGTTACGCCATAGGTTCCTGAAAACTGTCAGCTAACGAGCAGTTTTTTGTTGGTGCTCAAACAGTAGTAAGTTTGTTACAAACAACTCAAATTATATTAGACGTTTGTTTTATAACTGACCATGTTATGCCAGCTGTAGATAAAGCCAAAATCGTTGGCAGTGTCGAGACAGACCTCTTGTTTGAATCGAGATAGACCTCTTACCCCCCCCCCCCCCCCCCCCTTTTTTTTTTTTTTTTTTTTTGGTGGATGCGCCGCCTCATGTGTACGTGCGTGCTTGGGTGCTAGGTTGCTTCTTCAGTCATATTAGTACCCAAACTCCAAGCACTGGTTTACGACGTCCTTCCTTCAGCCACTGCCGTATTTAGTTACGCCATAGGGTCCAGAAAACTGTCAGCTAACGAGCAGTTTTTTGTCAGTTGGTGCTCAAACAGTGGTAAGTTTGTTACAAAAAACTCAAATAAAACAAGGCGCGTCATTTATAGCCGCCAACAAAGTTTACACCAGCACAAATAAAACCACATTCGTTTGAATCGAGACGGAACTCTTTTTCTTACCAGGGGTGGATGCGTCTCATGTTTACGTGCGTGCTTTGGCGCTAGGTTGCTTCTACAGTCATCGAACCGGCGGAGGGCGCTGACCGCGTCGCTGGAAAAGAGTGCGCCTTCAGTGGCGTAACTAAATCTGGCAGAGTTTGGTTTAAACAAAGTTTATTTACATTCATGAAAATATGGACAATAAAAATCATTGTATGAGCATTAAACAAGCTAGGCTTATAGTAAATGCTCACAAACATAATTTACTAATTAATTCATTTTGCAATAACGGGTATGTATGATTATATTAAACAACATGAAAACAACAACACAAATCAATCAAAAATCAAGAGAGAGAGAGAGAGAGAGAGAGAGAGAGAGAGAGAGAGAGAGAGAGAGAGAGAGAGAGAGAGAGAGAGAGAGAGAGAGATAATGCTCTCATGCGCTGCCAGTAACTATTTAATTGAGTTTGTCATTCCATGGCAAAGCGGCCGGACTGGGTAATGAAGTCTTGGACAGCTTTAAATATTAATGAGTTCATTTTGTTTGATATGTTTGGATCCCCTTGCAGGAGGGTAGTAATGCTGAGCAAATTTGCAGGGAGTCTGAATATGGTGTTTTGACGTACGTGTGTAAAACGTGGGCAGTGTAGAATGTAGTGTTCAGATGTTTCTTTTGTTTCTCCACAATCACAAGACTATTTGTTGTTAAGTGTCTGTTTAATAGGTCGTATTTTAGGTCGCTTATTCCAAGACGGAGTTTGCAATGTGTTATCTGTGCTTTTCGACTACCGTTGTAATAGAAAGGCGGGGGATTTGTGTCGTTTCTGGAGAGAAAGTGTTTAACTTGACTAATTGATTTTGTTCGCTGTATGTTTTCTGGTAAATTATTCCACAGTGTAGTTGTCGATGGGAAAAATGATTGCCTGTAAGTCTCAGTCTTATATTTTGGTACCTGTCGTTGGAGTGGTCGTCGTCGATGGTATGGATTAGTTGAGGAAACAAGTGGGGGTAAATGTTCTTTCAAGTAAGTCCGGGTATTTTCTTGAACAATCTTGCGGTACATAATAATTTTGTGTCTGAAGCGTCTTTCTCGTAAAGTCTCTGGCAGAGTTTGGAGGAAGGTGCCGGAAAGCGGTGCTCGGAGTGTGATTAGTACCCGAACCTTTCGGACGGCGCTGACCGCGTCACATTCCGAGCATCGCTTTCCGGCACCTTCCTTGAAGGTGCCAGAAAGCGATGCTCGGAGTGTGGGCGCGGGGCAGTCCGGCATCCGGACTATCAAATAACACTGAGTGTCAGCGCCGCCGAGGACTGGTGGGCCGAGCGGGGAGGGGAGGGAGGAGTTGGGGGGGGGGGGGGGGGGGAGGGGGGGGGAGATGGGGTCGGTGCCGGAAGTTAACCGTAGCTGACAAATGAGGTGCCGAACGGCTCAGTGTCAGTCGAAACCAAACCAAAGATAGAAACTTTGGCCAGGCTCCAAGCACTGGTTTATGATATTTTTTTTTTTTTTTTTTTTTTTTTTACTGAGGAGGAAGGTGCCGGAATGCGAGGCTTGGCCCCGAGTGTGTAGTAGTGTCGACAAGCCGGCGTCACTGACTCCAGGTCGGTAACCGGCAGAATATCATGTAAGAAAAAGTTAGTTTGGGTTTCTTCTTCTTCTCGCACGCCTTCTTATTCGTCCCGCGCTTGATCATCGTTCTTCTTCCTTGGAACGGAACTGACTCGAACTAACTTGACTCGTGTTGGGGCCGCTGAGGCTTGGCCGGCTCTTCTGGTGCCGCCGGTCCGGCCGGGTAGCGGAATTCAGTCAATTTTGGGGGGAAATGACTGAATTTGGACTGACCTGCCACTGTTTAAAAGCCGCTTAATACATCTGTATAACGTCTACCTAGCTTAAAAGGGACCCGCAAAGCCCGGACCGGCCTCGAAGCGGCGTACGGAAAATGTTGTGCCTCATATCTGATCCGTTTGTCGCCGTTTTTGTCAGTAGTGGCGAAAGAACGTAGTCGGGGACTTCTGAGTTTTTGCCGCTTCGAGTCTTCTCGATGGCGCAACCATTTTGGTCCGCGTTGGCTCAGTCATTGCCAAAGATGGCACTGAGCTGGTTGAGCAGAAATTTGACTCAGGTAGTTGACTCGTGACGTACCTAGAGGCTACTCAGTACTTGCCATCGCCCTCAGCGGAGGCCAGTTCAGCGCCGCGTTGGGCTTACTCAGCGGAGAATGGCGCTGCAGAAAAGTGTTCATTATTATTAACTGGCTCCCAATTTCTGAACGGAGAAAATACAAAACTGTTTGCATGTGTTACAACGCAATCACAGGTTCCGCTCCCTCTTCAGGTATCTTTCTGAGCTGCTACACCTTTACAGTCCTTCCCGCTCTCTCCGCTCTTCGTTAGACACACGGCATGCTCAAAATCCAACGCTTCAACCGCAAAACCCATGGCTTTCGCACCTTCTCACACTTTAGCCCCCACATCAGGAACAATCTCCCCCAAGACATCAGGCACTCTGCTACTCTCTCTTCCTTCAAAAGCCAACTCAAGACCGTCATTTCTCTTCTCAGAATATTTCAGTTAAACCACATTGTCCTTCACTCCTATCAGTCTGTACAGTGCGCGTGTGTGTATGTGTGTGTGTGTGTGTGTGTGTGTGTGCATCTTTTGCATAATTATGCTTGAGTGCTTGAGGCACTTGTCGATATACACATATTTATTTTTTTGGATAACATTTTCCATCTCGATGTACATTATGTGTGTATGCTTGTTCAGCGCTTTGAGCCGCAGGGTAGGCGCTTTAGAAATTTCCAGTATTATTATTATCATGATCATCATGTACAGACTGAGTGCTTGCACTGACTCGGCACAGCTTGAAATGGCAGCACTCACAGTCGTGTCAGTTTCCGACTGTGACGTAAGTAAGTAAACATGGTGCTTAATGTCCACAGCGGAAACCAGGAGGCTTATTAGGGACGGGCTTTTTTTGTTGCTGTGTGTGTGTGTGTGTGTGTGTGTGTGTGTGTGTGTGTGTGTGTGTGTGTGTGTGTGTGTGTTGTGTGCGTGTGTGTGTGTGTGTGTGTGTGTGTGTGTGTGTGTGTGTGTGTGTGTGTGTGTGTGTGTGTGAGTGTGTGTGTGTGTTGGTTTGTTTTTGTTTCTGACTTCCAGACATCGATTTTTCACAGACAGGACGAGAATCAACTCACCACGGAGTTGAATTAGCGCTCGAAAGACGTCACACAAACACAAGAGGCTGAGTCACCTACCGTGCGGTAACTTTCACCTGGAATGCGTGTAAATACTGTGCACGGTACATAAATTTCACCAGAGGTGTAGGACAAGAAATCGAGTGAAAAACTGCTAAACATATATTTGTATTGCCGCTCATATTGAGTCTAGGCAGGCGGACCGACCGGCCGGACAGTGTGACCGTGCCGTGCACACTCCGAGCATCGCTTTCCGGCACCTTCCTCCAGCTCTGCCAGATTTAGTTACGCCACTGAAGGGGCACTCTTTATCTCCGCGCAGCCCTCTGAAAGGTTCGGGTACTAATATGACTGTAGAAGCAACCTAGCGCCAAAGCACGCACGTAAACATGAGACGCATCCACCCCGGGTTAAAAAAGAAGAAGAGTTTCGTCTCGATTCAAACGATTGTGGTTTTATTTGTGTTGGTGTAAACTTTGTTGGCGGCTATAAATGATACGCCTTGTTTTATTTAAGTTGTTTGTAACAAACTTACCACTGTTTGAGCACCAACTGACAAAAAACTGCTCGTTAGCTGACAGTTTTCTGGACCCTATGGCGTAACTAAACACGGCAGTGGTTTAAGGAAGGATGTCGTAAACCAGTTCTTGGAGTTTGCGTGCCGTGTAGTATCACTACTTCAGTTCAGTTTTGCTGACTTTAAATTAAAACTGTTATTAACCTTTAAAATGGTGGTGAAATAAAGATCACTTAAAGATTACATAAACTGTATACTGGTCGAGAATGTTTCATTACTTTTATACAGCAGTCCTTTACGCCGAAATTCGAGTACGGTGCGTTCCGCTAAAGATGTGACCCTCCCAGCCCCATTGCGTGCAGCAGTCCTTGAACTGTGACCTAGATCGAGGCTGTCTGCTTTCACAACAGGTTATCGAGGGCACATGGCGGGAGCAAACGAGCTCTTGCCGATAACAGACGAATACAAGTCCGAAGACACCCGAAGATTCCATGAGACATAGATTCTAAACCGCAGTTGCTGATTTTTTTTCTTCTACTGAAGATGTAATAACACAGAAATATAGTTGTATTACAGAATTATCGAACGTTTGCCATGTCCTGAAGTCTTGCAAATAAAATACTACAACTAAATACCACTACTGCCAAAAAAAGATAGCTCTGAATTAAAATACTTCCGGTCTTAGCGGTGGCTCGGTGGTGCAAGGCATTACTTTTAACAATTTGTTTCTTGAATCGTCACCATGCCTCCGAAGGGAAAGAAAAATGAACCGAGCAAGAAAACTCAAGAAAAGGCCAAGGAAAAAGTTATAGAGGTATGCCTTGTCGTAAATACCTGCTATCTGTTTACTCAGGTCAAGTTCTTCAAGTTCAACACGGCTCAGTTTCAGTCCATGTGTCGGATAACTGGGAACGTTCACTAGTTCAGACAGATTGGAAAGGATGGTTTCCTTTCACTTCTTCTTCTTCTTTCGTATAGTGCATGATGAAGACTCTGACACTTTTAGTGCATGCTGTGTTATTTTGATGTTTCCATAATCCACCGAACTCTGACAATGACATGGACTACAGAATCTTTAACATGCGTATGTGATCATTTTGCATGCGTATACACATGGGCCATGGGGGACCGCAGTTTATGGTGATGATGAGTTGATGCTTAATGTCCTCAGATGTCATTTGACATATTAGGGACAAGTTGTGACCAATGCCGAAGCACGGTTCAATAAAAGCCACATACGTAAGGTGTATGCGTGTTTAGCTGTAACCTGCCACCTGCACTTTTGGCAGAATGACCGGGATTTTTTACGTGCTACTGTGGTAACACGGGGGTGGAACGGATACCGAAATAAGAGTCAGCACAGAAAGTCGACCCTGGAGAAGAAAATTCTCCCGCCGTTCCAGCAGGGATTCGAACCCACGACCTTTCAATCACGAGTCCGGCGCTCTAACCACTGAGCTATCCCCGCCCCCCCAGTTTATGGTGTTACCCAAAGGACTTTTGTAGTCCGCACAAAATTTGACTTGGGAGAACTCCCAGGATGGACGCAAAGCCTAGCACCATGTATTTTGTCGCCACACTCGATTATGCTTAACTTCGTCTTTTGAGAGTGAGTACACTTGCTCCACACCACCAACTCACTGGATATTTTCATTGCTGTATCGTATTTGATCATCAGTTTGATACCATGCCATCATTTTTATAGTAATCTTCATCAACACATTGTCAAATAAAATTAAAGAGCAAGCCTGGAATTGTCCAAGATTGCCTTGTACAAGTTGTAGTAGTACTACTTAGTACTAGAAGTTCTACTACTGTACTAGTAGTAGTACTACTACTACTGTTACTGTGTTAGTGTTACTTTACTATATATTGTACTTATTACTAATATTAGTAGTACTAGTACAGTAGTACTAGTAGTACTCACTAACTCAGCATTATTACTTAATAATACTGACAATGCAGTATTACTAATCATTTGGTCAGACTTTGTTTGAAGGAAGAGAGGCATTGAAACAGGAAGTGCTAGATGATCTTCCTTGAAGTTGAAAGGACTAAGAGGGCCATCATCAATCAGATGAACACTGGAACCATTTCAAAGGCAACATTGTGGAAACTTCTGAGAGACAGGGTGGAACACATATGAGCTTTTCTGAGTGCATATAAACCATCTTGAACTGAACTGAACTGGTTTGATTCTGGAATTGAGCTGCACAAATCAAACTGTCAGTAAAACTGGGAATTTTTAATGTGAAATGAGATCCAAATCTGGAATTGCGAAATAAATAAATTGCTTGATCAGTACTGGAAATGTTAAGTGGGGAAATATTGCTAAGTGAGTAGGAAGTTAACATTATTGATTTATTCTTCTAATTGTGCAATGCATTCAACAACAGTAGCCAGTGTAAAGCTGCTCTTGGCATTTTAGGGGTAAGTGTGCTATGACTAACTTGTATGACTTTTATTGAAGAAATGAAGTTAAGCATAGCATTAGGACTTGGGCCAGATTCCTCAGGGTTTCAACACTGGGCTTCTGCTTACAGCTTAGTACTTCTACAGTACTCAGTAGTGATTGATAGTAATAATACATCAGAAGTGTCACTTGTGCTTGATACTTTAGATTTTTTTTTAATTTTTTTTTTTTTTTTGGATTTAGCTGCTGTCAAATGAGTAAGTAGGTTTTAAGTTATATATAATTATGTAATGTCTGGTCTACCACACACATTAGAAGTGTTACTTGGGTCTCATTTGGCAATTGCTGTAATGGTAATTAATATTTATAACTATACTGGTTGACTGCCCAGCGTAAAACACCAGGTTACTTACTTACTTGCTCCTTTGGCAATTCTTACGCTTTTCTGGCCAGTTTAACCCACATTCTTTGTTCAGTATTGGTAAATTTATAGACTGAGCTATGGCTGTGCATGGTCACCTATTCTCAAGTATCAAGGGAAGTAAGTGTGTTGATTAACAGGGTCGATGTTCCGGAGGAAAGAAGGGTGAAAGCAAGGTGATGGTGATTACCTCCCCCCAGCCACCTAAAAAGAGTAGAAAATAAAAAGGTTTTTTAATGCAAGATTTCTTGACAATTACTGAATAAGATAAAATGAGAATTGCAAATAATAATGGAAGAGTGATTTAAAATTAAACTGTTGCATGAAATGAAGCCAGCAACAACACTCCTAGTAGTCCTCCTGTTAGTGTTACTGATCAAGCAAAACACCAGCAAAAACCTGAGCAACCTGCCCAGAGTGGCTTTTCTTGATCTTGATTCATAGGCCAGCTAATATTATGACTGATTTACAACATGTGATCAAGTGACAGACTGTTGACCAAAGACAAAGTCACCTTTTTGAAATACTACATGTTCATACCTTCTGTTTGTACAGGTCTGCAGGCTGTTGGAATTGCAGAATAATAAGCTTGCCATGGCTGCTGTTCTGTCATACCATTATGGCAATTAACTGTTGACTAATTGAGTATACTGTATGAAGACGTTTAAAAAATGAGGCAGCTCATTTTAAGAACTGGTGCTCACTTTAGGAATTTTCCACTCTGAATTTGACTTTGAGCAGCTCAATTTCAAACTGAGCAAATTTTGACTTGATGCAAAACATTAATCATACCCATTGGCATTACCTTAAGGTTATTAGTGAGGTTTAACAAGAAGCGGTCAATGGCTTTGCTGTCACTAGTGTCAGGATTCCTGTCTTATTTACAAAATGTTTTCTTGGTTTTGGTATGAATTTGATGGTGATGTTTGATGGGGTGTGGGGAGTGGGGATAGCTCATTGGTTAGAGCACCAGACTTGTGATCAAAAGGTTTTGGGTTCGAGGTCCGGCTGGAGTGGTGGGAGAATTGTTCTCCTCCAGAGTCAGCTTTTCGTGCTGACTCCTATTTTGGTATGTATTCCATCCCCATGTTGCCGTGTAGCATGTAAACATTCCTGGTCTCGTTCATTGTTTTACTAGTGTTAGCCAGTTGCTCATAAACTCCCATTATCCACATCATCTTCATCCACCTTGTGAAGTCATGTGAAAGAGGATCAATCCAGTCTGTTGTTCTTGCTTGAGTAGTAGAAGTTACAATTTTTATGTTTCAGGACAAGACGTTTGGTCTGAAAAACAAGAAGGGTAACAAGCAACAGAAATTCATCAAGACTGTGACACAGCAAGTCAAACAAGGAAACCAAAAGGCATCAAAGGTATGCTGAGAATATTGTGTGTGATGCTATACTGTGTAATGTATGTTTGATGTACGGTTCTGGTTGTTTGGTGGTTCTCTTCTGGTTTTTTTAATCTTAGCATTTTTGGTTTGTTTGCAAATATCACATTATCAGGTTCCAAATATGGAATGTTTCTGTGACCTGATGTTACCCACAAGAGTGTTTAATTGACCCCAAAACTTAAATTTTGAAACAGATGTCAGATGTGGTTGACAAAATCCTTAAATGCATGGTAGACAACAGCGGACTATTATTAATAAGCAGTCTTTCTGGTTGTAGTGGGGTTTTTATTTGTTCTTATTTTCCCTTTTACCCTCATAAGTATTAATACCTGTTATAGCTAATATTTGTATTAACTTCTTATACTAGTTATAGGATACTGTAGCTTAGCAATGGTTTCCAAAATGATGTGCTGTAGTATAATTTATACTGTTCTCAGTTCTGTGTCCGTTTTTGTGCTCTGGTTTGGTTATGGTGATGAAGACTTTGATGTGTTTATGGTGCAGCTTGAGCAGCTGCAACGTGAGGAAAGGGAAAAGAAGAAAGAGGAGAAGAAGAAGCTGCAAGATGAGCTCAACACTCTGTTCAAGCCAGTGCAAACAGTCAGCAAAGGTAAGGCTTCTAACAGTGTAACAGTGGAATACAAGATACCATGAGACTGAGTATGCAGGATTATAATTTATACATTTAGTTACAGACCTTCATTTTTCTTAAAGGAGCCACACTTCTAACAGTGGAATACAAGACACCATGAGATTGAGTATGCTGGATTATACTTATACATTTAGTTACAGACCTTCATTTTTCATTAGGATCCACACTTCTAACAGTGGCATACAAGACACCATGAGACTGAGTATGCTGGATTATAATTTATACATTTAACTACAGACCTTCATTTTTCATAAAGGAGCCACACTTCTAACGGTGGAATACAAGACATTATGAGACTGAGTATGCTGGATTATAATTTATACATTTTGTCATTTAACTACAGACCTTCATTTTTTGTAAAGGAGCCACACTTCTAACGGTGGAATACAAGACATGAGATTGAGTATACATTTAGTTACAGGCTTTCATTTTTCATAAAGCAGCCACATTTCTAACAGTGGAATACAAGACACCATGAGAATTTTGAGACTGAGTATGCTGGATTATAATTTATACATTTTGTTACAGACCTATATTTTTCATAAAGGAGCCACACTTTATGCATAACGGGGTTGTGATTGCTGGGACTTGTGAATCGGTGAATGTGATGGAATTCAGGTGGAATATATACATTATAACAATTGACAGTTTAAGTACTTTATTCTTTTCTGTTCTTTCTTTTTAAACTTATGAAAATTTGAGTTGACGGCTAAACAAGAAAATGTACAGAAGCTAATTTTCTAATTCCAGGATGTGATTGTGAAACTGAGGTTTGATGTTTAGTATATCACCGGTTCTTTCACTCATTAAAAAAAAAGTCATGCTCAGTGTTCATCACTTGTGACAGAATTTTACCAGTTTAATTCTTTTCTAATTGTGGCAATTATGCTATTTATAGAAGTGGGATCTTTCAGACTTTTGCATGACAACTTCCATTCACTTGAGCAGGAGAATATCAAAACTGTTTGGGTAACCTTGTTACCCTGACTTCATTTGAAGGTACTTAAGCAGAGGACAGGTAAACATTGCTAGCTGCAGGAAAAGTTGTTATTCAGTGACACTGACAGTCAGTTTTTTGTCAGCTGTGCATGTTTTTTTGCTTTAGCTTACATCAGTCAGTGAAAAATGTATTTCAGAAACCATGTAACATCAAATGGAAACTATCTGACAAATTTGACACCATTTCTGCCTCTTCAGTTTCAAAACCTCAATTTGGCCATTTTCTGGGCTGCTGGTTAAGCTAGATATTTGAAACTGCACAATGGTGACCTGTTTTGAGTTTTACACATCCCCACCAGTCTTTGCAGCCTTGACCAGATTTCAAGGTCAAAAGAGAGTGAGAGTGAGACAATGAAGGAAGAGATGAAAGGTATATTTTTGGATTTTCCTAGTGAAGTTTTGAAAAGAATGTGAATGAATTGAGTGTTTGCTCCACTTTTTACTCCACTATTTATATATATAAATTCAAGATTGAGTTGTATTCTAATGTCATAAATCGTAGCTTTTCAGTACAGAATTAAATGCCAATGCGTTATTGAAAGCAAATGAAAGATTGCATCACAGTCTAGAACCAAATAATAATAATGAGAAAGAGGATTTCTATAGCACCCATCTACTGCACAAGGTGGGAATGCAGGATGCTTTATAATGACACTAACAACACATGCATGCACATGTGCGCATGCACACACACATATGCACACACATATGCACACACATACAAACACAAAATGATGGAAATTGTTGTGTCAATTCTTTGGTCTTTTTTTTTTTCTTCCTGGACAGGTGTGGACCCCAAGTCTGTGCTGTGTGCGTTCTTCAAGCAGGGAGCATGCACCAAAGGAGACAAGTGCAAATTCTCCCACGACCTAGCCATTGAAAGGAAGGCAGAGAAACGAAGCTTGTATGATGATGGCAAGGGTGGAGGTAAGCTGGCACTTGTGTCTGCTCTGTGAGATTGTCTCAGTGTCTGTGTTTGGGTAAGGCTTGAGGAGGGTAAGACTTGTCGCACTAGGATTGGGGTTTGAACTTGTCAGCACTTAGTTTTTGTTTGTTTAATGAAGGGTGAGGGATGGATCCCCTGGACCCCATTTTTATTTAGATGTTCAGTATTGGCATGATTACTTTTTTAGAGCATTCGTGTGATCAGAAGAACATGCTGTGCAATTCAAACTCATTCGTCAGCTGTATTTATTCTTTTGTGGTTGTTCTGTTTTACAGAAGGAGACAACATGGCCAACTGGGATGAGGAGACGCTAAATAATGTCATCAACCAGAAGCACGGAGAGGCTGAGAAGAGCAAACCCAAGACTGCCATTGTAAGGGAGAATGCTGGGGACAGCAAGTGTTCCTGTTATTTTATCTGTTGCTCTATTGGCATAAAGCGAACATGCTTTTCAAATTTGTTCATTACGGTGTTAAAGCAGATGTTAGATTCAGTGTCTCCTGATCTGCTGCAGGTGATTAAGAAACTTACCAAGCCATATCTGTGTCACAAAGGAAAAGATAATATGTTTTTAATGTTGCACTGTCAGTCATCCAGGTTCATCTTTTTAGGAGAGTCTGATGTCCCAAGTCTTTGCGGTGCCCTTTACCTTGAGGTATTTGAAATACCCAAGGTCTTTCCCCCCAGCCCCTCCTCCCCCAATCCCTTCTGCCCTCCCTTCACACACACACACTTCCCACACCATCCCCCAACAGTTTTATGGATGTGGCTGTACTAGAATGCTGAAACGTCATTACCTGTGGTGTACATAGTTCAGGAGCTGTGTGAGAGTTGAGGTGGCTGTCCTGGGCTGTCCGTCCTGACAAGCCTTCTGGTTTCCGTGGACGTAAAGCTATACTGAACCATGCTCTTGCATTGGTCACAGCTTGTCCCAAATATGTCAGCTGACATCTGAGGACATTAAGCATCACTTCATCTTCATCACCTGTAGTGTGCTTGGTTGAAAGGGTAATTGAAGAAAATATGCTGGTAAAGGGAAGCATCTGCACTTTGTCTCATCATCATGGCAGGACTATGCTATTTTACTGTTGATAACATTTGCTTGGCATGCACGCACACATGCACAAAGGTTTGCATGCGCACGCACGCGCGCGCGCGCACAAACACACACACACACACACACACACACACACACACACACACACACACACACACACACACACACACACACACCTTAACAGTAAACACACAATCCCATGCTCTGTTATGTACATATGCATGTGTCGTACATATGTGGAATAGAGGTACAGTTCTCAACATTGTCCTGATTTTCTTTTTTCCAGATCTGCAAACACTTCTTGGAAGCAGTGGAGAACTCAAAATATGGCTGGTTTTGGAATTGCCCCAATGGTCCAAAGTGTATCTACAGACATGCTCTCCCTCCTGGATTTGTCCTCAAGAAGGATCAGAAAAAGGAAGAAAAAGAAGAGCAAATCTCTTTAGAAGATCTGATTGAAAGAGAGGCAAGTTTGAGCTTTAGCGTATCATACTTCTTCACCAGGTGTAAAGACCACTCGTTGATATCATACTAATGCTAAGTAATGGTGAGTGATGTAACTGGATATATAAAGTGCATGCCACTTGTAATACTTTCGGGTCTAGTTCAGTTTGAATCTGAATGAAATGACTAAGCTGTCGCTTTCAGGGACGTGAGTCTCACTTTGTTATAGTAAACTTGTGTCATACAAATTTAAGTGTGTCAGTTAGTGTGATGCTTTGAAGATCTTTGTGAGTTGCTGTTTATTTAATACTTTAAGTGTTTACTCAGTTTGGTTGATATTCCTTGCTGACAATTTTACAAGGAGACAGTGCAGGCAAACCCCTGACAAAAGACCAGCCGGAATAGATACCACCCCATTGTTTAATTCCACTTGTACTGAAACCATTCCCATAACCCCTTCACTGCCCCAGCCAGTCAATTTTCTGGGCTTAAAAGTGCAGACACTGGCCTGCAAACTGAATATTTTCTGGTTGTAGTGTAAAAATCTACTCTTGATACTGTGTGTTTTCATTGATAATCCTTTCACGTGCTAATGCAAAGAAGAAAAAGGCTCAAGGATTTCAAATCTTGCACTTCTGTTGGTCGTTTTTCAAGTGAGGCCATGACAATGAAAGGGTTAATAGTGACATGTAAATGACCCCCTGCCAAGGACCACCCTTGACCATTTAACTTTTGTTGCATTTTTAGAGTGGTATTAACCCACACCCCGGTCGTCGTGACAATAGTCTGAACAGCCTCTTGGCACCTCTCAAGCTTGCAGAGAGACTAAAATCATATGATTAACCTGGAAAAACAACAACATGCAACTATGACTAGAATTGAGTGACCATAATTTTTGTTCATGGTTGTTTTCCAGCGAGCAGCTTTAGGTCACAATGTAACCAAAATCACCTTGGAAACGTTCTTGGCGTGGAAAGAGCGGAAGGTAAATCTTTGTTTGCGTAACCATTTTCACTTTTGTGTTTTTATTTGTGGTACAGTGTATATAAATATCATATTTGTTGTATGTATTTTTAAGATCCATGATCACTTTCTTATCTTATAACTGGCTCAGTAGTAACAGTTTCAACTTAAACAGGAAGGTTCTGTTAAAGATGTTATCCTTTTTGGCGGAGAAGGGAGGTCCAAAGACACAAAAGGTTGCAAAGAATGCTGATTTTAGTGGGACAACACACAACTTACCCAAACTTTTGGGGCAGACCCAATCAAGGGACTGACGGGTGAACAGTGATGCTTATCCTGTTTTGGTTGTTGGTGCTGGCGTGTCTGAAGAATGCTAGCATGGGAACAGCATGTATGTGACATAGTCCTGATGTAATGAATATTGTTGTGTAAAAATAGGATGATGGGAGGCTTTCTGTGTGTGAACACAGAACTGGACGTCTTGAATGTACAAGCAATACTGAAAGAGATATTTCCCGATTCACAAACTTCAGATGTAAATTGTGATTGAAGCATACTTCTTCAAACATTTCATAGCATTTGACCTTTTCTTCCTTAGCCTCATTTGCTCTGTGTGAATGGAGTCGTGAATGCATGCCTGTGTGTGCATGCCTTAGTGCACATATGTATGTTGTGCGCCTGTGTGCGAGCATCATACTGTGTGTATGCGTGTGTGTGTTAGTGAGTGAGAGAGAGAGAGTTTATGACATTTTGATGTGTCATTGAATTTTCTTCTGTACATGTGCCTAGAGCTTGGTTTGTTACTTCGGTAGGTCGTGCATTTGAGACGTGCCCATTACATTCTTATTAGTTTTGAGATTTACTGCTGATTTAACTAACATCCTGTGTAACCAATGTCAATTTTTATTTTATTGTGGTGGTTTTTTTCAGAGGAAAGAAAAGATTGCCACGCTGGTGGCAGAGCAGGACAAGAAGAAGGCCGATTTCAAGGCTGGTAAAATGCTTGGGGTAAGTACAGCACTTAAGCTGTGGGCATGTAAGTCATGTATACATGCTGTGACTTAGGTTATTTTGAATACTGATGCGGTGCTCAGTGAGGTGTGATGGAGATGGACAGAGGATGTTTGATGCCTGAACATTTGTTGTTGATACATATACATGTATAAACATTGCACTGATTGATGTGTTGTATGCCCACATGTATAAACATTATGGTGGTTGATGCCCACATATATAAACATTGTGGTGATTGATATGTTGTATGCTTGCTGTCATGTGTGTGTTGGGGATACATATCAGTGCATTATCTGACTGCCTCAGAGTGCGTGCAGTGTGATGTGGTGGTGTTTTGTGCTTGTGTATTTGTTTTTGTGGCGGGAAGGGGTTGGCGGGAAGAGAAACAAAGTTGATGTAAAGTGTGGCTTGGGTGATCGTTCTTTACAGTTCCCACTGCCCTTGACCCCCTGACTTGTGTTTGCAGATCAGTGGTCGTCAGATGTTTGAGTTCAATCCTGATTTGATGACTGGAGATGACGATGAGGATGATGCAGATGCTGGTGTGTACATGATGAGAGAAGAAGATGAGGTAAGCATTGTTTTAGTATCTTTTCTTTCCTGTGACTCAAAAATTGGAAGGCTCGTTGGTTACATTGCTTTAACTCTGAGACTGGGCACAGGTTTGAATCAGCTCAGGTTCTTTATGATACCCAGACTGAAAACTGGTTTGGGCATGTTTTCCATTGGATGAAAAATACATCGTAAGCTTGCAGAGCCCATATCCACCTTGTTGCTTTGTAAGAAAATGTTGTTTAATGTGAATGAAATAAGAGTTGGTGGCAGGTAAGGAAACCAAAAGAGAAGAATGTAAAGAACAACAGAGAAAGGTCAGTGTTGAAAAGGTGAAGGTGACAGAAAAAAAGAAAAAAAGGATTTCCGATATACGTTTATTGTACTGAAAATGGTATGTTTGTCAACAGGATGAGGGTGAAAGCGGGCCGGTGAAAGAAATCTCACTGGACTTCCTGATGGAGCAAGCCTCACAGGTGGACAGCTCTGGCACTCAAGCTCCAGCAGAGAGGTGGCAAGCTTCTGGTAAGCTTGTTTTGTGTTGTAAGTTTAGTTGTTATTGACAGCAATTGTGACAGTAACTTATGTTTATAAAGTGCCCTTTCTTGCAGGAGCTCATAGTGCTTTACAATTGTTAACAACATTTACAGTGACAGAATACACAAGGATACAGAAGTGTGTGATAAGCAGGTGTAACATGCTCATCACACGCATACGTGCATGCATGCATGCCAAACAGTTGCATGTTGGGAAAAGGTGAGTTTTATGTGCTGATTTAAAGGAAGACACTCACTGAGAGAATCTGATTTCTTTTGGAAGTGTGTTCCAGAGTGCTGGAGCAGCATAAGAGAAGGAATTTTCTCCGTACGTCTTAACAGAACTTGTTAGAGCTGATTGTGTTTACAAGGGCTTTGGGCACTGAAGTCTGCAGTCAACTCCCCTCTCCCTTTAAGTCTTTCCATCTTGGGTACATTTTGTCATTGACAGCAAGGACAGAACTTGGTAGAGCAGATTGTGTTTGTAAGGGCTGTAGGTGCTCAAAAGCCTTGAAATGCACAATGCAAGAACAGAACTTGGTAGAGCTGATTGTGTTTGTAAGAGCTGTGGGTGCCCAAAAGCCTTGAAATGCACCGTGCAAGAACATAACTTGATGGAGCTAATTGTAAGGGCTGTGGGTACTCAAGAGCCGTGGAATGCACAATCAAGACCTCCCTCTTATGATCATTCCATCATGGGTACATGTGTGTGCATTCACTTACCCATCATGCACCTCAGAGAAAGCAACATTTTTAATTTTTTTAATTTTTAGTGGAGTGTTATAAAGTTTTGGTTTGTTGTACAAAAAGGACTCGTGTACACAGCAACACTTTTTGCTTTGAAATGCATGTGTGTGACTTTGCTCAGGACAGAGAATCTATAGAGACTATGTGCTGTGCTGGGAAGCACTGGAAAAAAGTGGAATAGTAAATACATTTTAAAAATGCATAAGTAGTAAGTAAGGTGTAGACAGTAGGCATTTGTGGTGAGGCTTTTGGAATGTTTAATCAGTATGAATTAAGCCACTTTCGGCCCACATGTTCAGACATAGTCAACTGTTCCTTGATCAGTGGTTGTGCTGAGTGGCGTGCCACAAAGACAGTGGTTATTGAATCAGAGTGACTGGCTTCCCTAGGCAAACTGGTGCACGCAAAGCCATAAGCTGGTGTGAATGTCCCTGGTGGCATGTTAAACTGATAGCTGTGTAATGTGATGGGTTTTTAGCCATACCAACTTTCGTACTCAGACTGGGCATGCTTGGTATGTGGAAATAACTTGATGGTCTCAATTGATTATCCTTGCAGCTGAAGCAGACACCACATTCTTCTTGGTATGTGGAAATAATTTGATGGTCTCAATTGATTATCCTTATAGCTTGAGCAGACACCGCATTCTTCTTGGTATGTGGAAATAATTTGATGATCTCAGTCAGTTGTGCTTGCAGCTGAAGCAGACACTGCATTCTTCTTGGTATGTGGAAATAATTTGATAGTCTCAATTGATTGTGCTTGCAGCTGAAGCAGAAAAGCTGGATGAAGCTGCTGCCATTGCCACTCCCACGGACTCGGCCACTCTTGCCCAGATAGAAACTGATGCTGCTATCGCCATGGCTGTGTCAGCCACAGTCAACGGGGAAGCTGCTGCCGACATGCCCATTGACGAAGATTTATTCGCTGGTGATGACATCGATCTTGTGGACGAAGATTTAGAGACTTTGGATCTGGATAATTGATAACTGTGGACAGTCTTGCTGCACTGTGCTAGTCGTGACACTGTGCCTAGTGAGACAAGTTTTGATTACATGCGTGGATAACAAGTTTTAAAAAAAAAGGGGCAACCTGTGAAAATCACTGTGTTCCGAAGCAGCTGTTGTTTTGGGTTCCTGCCCTCCCCAGGGTGAAATACAGTTGTGGTAGTTCACTGCTTGGACTGGATCATTGTGGCTGCGCCATGGCCTGTGAAGCTGAAAGGTGTCTGCTCCGCGAAACTCAGAACCTGTTGGAGTTATGTGACAGAGAGTCTAGAAAACTGGAGTACCTTATAGTATCAGAAGTACTATGCGTCTTTGGTTTCAAGTGCTGTTTACTCAGTTACATATTTTGCCAGAGAGTTTCACAGTTCTCTGTGTCCACCATGCCTTGTTATGTTACAAACCCTCAAACATGTTTGGTGTGAATGTAGATAACGCCTATAGTAAATGGGAAGGGGAAGAATATTTGGCTTGTTTTGAAGTTAACAAGTCACTTGAAATGATGGATGGATGAAATTAGAGTGAATGGTAATTTTGTGTGCGAGTTAGTATACATGACAGGTCACTGCTGCAACCTTCCTCCTTTGTAAAAAAAAAAAAGGATCACATTTTTGACCTGCCACATCTGTTAGGTTCGTTGCATTCTCTTCCTTGGGCTATGAATAAATGTACGTTCCGCTGTCATTTCTCTGAAGTCAGCTGCCACTATCTGGGGACACTGCATGTTGTCCATGTCTCTGCAGGGCCTTGCATCTGCAAACGTGTATGCATGAATGAGATCTTGCACAAACATGGATGATGTTGAGATGGCATGGAGACACCAGTCTGTACAGGTTACAGGTAACGGTCGCACATGCAGAGTCTCACCTGGCTCTTATTGAATCCCTGAGATTTAGTGGGTGGGCAGAAATAAAACTTGTGTATCTATATTTGCGCTTGCGAAAGTTTAGCTTGAGTGTTTGCATAACAGGAGAGATGTAACGAAATACTGTTTAGTCTGTTTTACCAGTTTTAAAGGTGCTTCTAGTTCAGGTTATCTCTTTACAATAATGATAATGTACATTTATCATGCGCTCATCAGTGCCCTAAGCGCTTTTCCCCCTCAGTGTGTGACAGAACTGAAAATCTTGGTCACAAAAAAAAAAAATTGTGAAAGAGATTAGCTTCCACATTGAATGCAAACAGGTCAGTGCATTAAATTTCCATTTCTTTTTGGGAGTAAGAGTGGAAGGTTGGGTGCTTCCAGGGTTGCACTGTGAAAAGTGATCAGGAGTGAAGTGCTTGCTCTGTTGTTGTTTTTCTGTCAGGCTGAGGCTTAAAACTTGCCCCCTCTCTCTCCTCAACCTGTTTGGTTGGTTTGTTCCTCCATTTATCTTTTAGTGTCCTACTTCAAGGCTGTGAAAGATGCCTTGGGTACATTTAATTCTGAATTTGGCGTTCAGATAACTACACAGCATTTTACAGCATTTTAATTTTATGCGAATGCACCCCTGTGATTTTCATTTTTTTGTTGAAGTTCGTTTGATATGTTTAAGACAGAAAGAAAGAAAGAAAAAGGTTAGAACAAATGCAGGGACTCGTATGTTTGTTTTATTTTTTTATTAGTGCAAATGTTCTGTGTGGTGTTTTTTTTAGATCATGTGGCGATATGTGTGCTGTTAAGTCCTGCAATGTACTGCACAACTGGTTTAAAAAAAAGAAGCAGCAACAATAAACCAATGGGTGAATGGGTACATCATTGTGTAAATAAAGAAAAGAGGCCTGCTTGACATATTGACTTTCCTTTTTTATTTTTTTATTTTTTATCACATTTTTTAAGTGCAAACAGTGACTGATGCTGACAGTAGTTGCTTGTACACATGAACAAACAGATGAAGAACAAAAAACAGTATATTATTTAATCATCAACACCATACACATAAAACTCTGAAACATCTGAGCATGCACCGCCTCTTCACATGTCATACTCTCAACAAAAATGCTCTCCAAACAAACACAGCACCTCGTGTCTCGTGAACACAAAAAATGACTTCAACGTTGACACAGACTGGAACGTGCACAAAGGTGATAGCATCAAAGGTGTATGTATGCCTGTGTTGATGATTAATTAAATAAAAGAGTGCTGTCAAAAAAACTGGTGCTAGCCAGTTCAAAAACACATAACAATAACATCTGGAACACTCCTTGGTCCAAAGAAATCTTATTACACTACCAGCTAAAAGCAACAAATGAAAATGAGTTTGTGCTTTCTGCAAAAGTTAAGTAAATTATACAAAGCAAAATTACACTTTGTCCATCTGGCAGTCACACGAGCTTATGTAAAACTTTTTTTTTTTTTTTTTAAATGCAACCTTTACACTTTAGTTTCATATTTCACTGCTGTGATCTTAAAACTGGTAAAAGTGACCAAACCTTGTGTGATCATATAACACTTGTTAAAGGAACTCCTTTGCAGGCTTAACTCCTGTGCTTGGATCAGGTTAAAAGTAAAAAGAACATAATCCACAGTACAAGTTTGGTAACGGAATGTGCCGCTGATTTCATATTGATTAAGTGGCACTTCTGGACACCATCACTAACACTTGTTTTACACGCTCATTACCACACTGTGCACTACTTTCCCACAATTCATACTGGCATCGCCATAATGTCTTTGGCATCATGGATAGAACATCAGGAAGCTCTCAGTTTTGCATACAGGTCATGGAGGAAATGCATGTGGACTGCAATCATTTTTGGTACTGCTTATTTCTGTGGGATGAACTTTTAATGACATTGCAGGATTGTAGAAAAAAAACGTAAGGCCACAAGAAAAGGTGCGGTCTATTGGGCTTTTCCCTAAAGGTGTGGTCTGTTGGGCTTTTCCCCAAAGGTGTGGTCTGTTGGTCTTTTCCCCAGTCTATGTTTTTGCCTCATAAGGACTGATAATTTTTGGGGCCACAAGCGTGTGAATTTTTTTACGGGGTTTAGCGCTATATAAGAGTTATTATTATTATAATTTTGGGGGTAAAATTAGTTGCCAGGTGAAAAACGTAATGCAACAGACAAATCGTGACAGACAAAAATTCATACCAAAAGTCACATTTTTTTCGCCAAATCTGAGAAGGCTAGTTCCTTTAACATGTTTGATGTAAAGTTTGAAACATATATCGCAGAACTTGCATCAGAAGATGCCAATGTAGACGTTTGCTAGAACTGACAGTTGTGTGACTATCATGTCTGCTGACCAGAGTATCAGTACACAGTACAGCATACGCAGTCACTTTAAGTTACTGTTGACACAAGAAATATCTGGATGACTGATTACAGCTTGGACTTGACTTACACAGAAAACAGTTGTGTGGAGGTTAAATTCAAAGTGAGGTGCCTCCCTGAGAACTGGTCCAGAATCTTCCATCATCAGGACCAGAACACTCCACCATGACTGGAATATTGTTTGCAGATGATGTGCCAATGGACTTCATGCTAACTGATGACATGCTGACAAAATATGCAGACATGTTATGCCAACGTTTTTGGAGGGGGTTGGACACGCTCCAACACCAAATGCTTGAAGAAGGGGTGTACCCTGAACATTTGTGCATGTTAAGTGTTGTCCTGTTAAAACCTGTGTGTTTTTGCAAACACCCAAGTGCTCAGAATACCATCCTTGCAACAACAACAAAAATCCAGTTGTCAGTGCTCTTTCTTTTACCAGGCTCCAGCTATCTGGAACCAGCTCCCCGTTTCTGTCCACCATTCTGTCAGCTCTTTTAAATCCTTGAAAACCTTTCTGTTTTCAAAAATCTTTTCTGCAGTTCCATTGCCCTGATACACAACTTAGGGGTGTGTGTGTGTGTGTGTGTGTGTGTGTGTGTGTGTGTGTGTGTGTGTGTGTGTGTGTGTGTGTGTGTGTGTGTGTGTTATGCATTGAATCTTCAAAATGTGTACATTTCAAGAATGTGTAACCACTTAGGACCTGTGCAGGTAAGACGCTGTAAGTATGCATTATTATTTAAAACATCTTTTGTGTGTTTCAGTCTTATTTCAGAACATTAGCACTCAACTGTTTCTGATTTTTTTTTTTTTTTTTTTTTTGGGGGGTGGGGAGCAAATACAGACACCTGTCTTTAAAACAAAACATACGGGGTATATGCATATATACTTGTCATGCACATATGCATGCTAGCTTGCACATTCATACACAGATGGACACAAACATATCTTTATCATTTTGAAATGGCATAAAATACTGCTAGCTAGCATGCACAATAACACAATTACACAGGCATTTCAAACACAACATAAACTAGTCGGAACCATGCAGTCTACTGCTATGTGAAAAAAACATGTAGGTGAGCTGCTTCTAAAAATTCTAGGTGTTGGCATAACGTGCATCGGCAAAGGCTTTGAGGCTTGGCAAATAGTTTGGCTTTTGGCGTAATGTCCTGCTCATATACCATCCTTGACTGGCCATGTAATGTTGGTTGGCATACTGTGCAGTTACAGAAATGTCATGATTACAGCTAAAATGAATGACATCCCTCCCCCTTGTTACTTCAAATTTTTGTGTGTGTGTGTGTATTGTTTTTTTGGGGGGTGGGTGGGGGGGAGGGATCTTGTAGATCATGTGCAAAGTGTGCACAACAGTGCAAAACAGAACAATCACAAGCTTAAAACTACCAAAGTCTGAAAAGACAGCTCACTCAAACTGTATTCATCCATTAAAAAATACTCCAAATAGAATAATAATAGCTTGTTTAGGGCCTAGGCACCCCATCTTGTAAGAGCCTGGAGTGCTTACAAAGGCCTACAGATATGCACATTTCATATCACACACACACACCCAGACACACAATTGCACATAATCACAACCATCCACTACCAATAATACATTAGGGAATCCATCAATGAATCATAGTTCTTGGATTTTAATGTCCCATCAACAGCTTGGGGTCACCTCAGGTGATATTCTACAGCAGTAACTCTGTTCTGAAAAGTATATATATAATGCTTAAAACCAACAGCAGTGAAGCCAAACTTAGACCAGTTCAACATAAAAAAACATGGAACTTGATTATGGGGAAAAGCAAACACTACAGCTTCTTCTCATCAGGCAGCCAACTGCTTTAAATAGAAGATAATGCTGTTCAGAGAAGATATTAGAGGAGTGTGTGTGTGTGTGTATGTGGGAAGTAAATAAGATACTATATATGCAGTTTTCAGTTTTGGTGTTCAGACTTGGAGGTGGTATGCATCTTCTCTAAAATGTACTTTCCTTGGGTTTAAAAAAAAAAAGTGATGGGAAGCAAATGTAATTTTTTTAGAAAGCAACTGATGTACGGACCTAATACCAGTTATAGTCCAAGAACCTGAAGTTATGTTTGTAAATGAAACAAAGAAAAAACAAAGCAACACACACACACACACTCTGTGCATCGCTTTCTGGTACCTTCCTCCAAACTCTGCCAGATTTAGTTACACCACTGAAGGGGCACTCTTTATCTCCGTGCAGCTGTCCAGCGAAGCGGTCAGTGCACTCTGAAAGGTTCCAGTACTAATATGACTGTAGAAGCAACCTAGTGCCAAAGCACGCACATAAACATGAGATGCATCCACCCCAGGTAAAAAGAGAAGAAAAGAGTTCTGTCTCGATTAAAACAATTGTGGTTTTATTTGTGCTGGTGTAAACTTTGTTGGTGGCTATAAATGAAACGCCTTGTTTTTTATTTGAGTTGTTTGTAAAAAACTTACTCCTGTTTGAACACCAACAAAAAAACTGCTCGTTAGCTGACAGTTTTTTGTACCCTATGGTGTAACTAAATATGGCAGTGGTTGAAGGAAGGATGTCGTAAACCAGTGCTTGGAGTTTGACACACATACAAATATGAAAAATCAACATGATTATGACAAACATCCCAAGTGAACGTTTCAAACTAACCTTCACCAGTACCTTTTTTTTACCTTTCACCTTCACCTTTTTGTTTTCCGTGTAATGGTCAGCAAACAAGGTCCATATTCAAAATAGTTGGTTCCAATTACAGGTAATATAAAATTAGAAATGCACCCACAACCGAAAACGTAGTAGTAATAAAATTGTAACAAAGTCAACTCCAACACTGAAATGTTCTTTTGGGTTTCAAATCTTTAAAACACAAACCAGAAACACACACACAAATAGCATGAATCTGATGATTACATTAACCCCTTCTTTGCAAAAAAAAACATGTCCTGGTGGTGTAACTTCTTTTTATAGTCTATAAGACTAAAAGAGAGTCAGGTATCCAGAAATGCTGTTTTGCATAAATCTGCCTCATGTTTAAGAAAGCATGGATAGCCCAGGCAAGACATGTGGCACCCTTTAAGCATATTTATGAAAAAAACAGTTTGCTCAGGATGCCATAGAACATCCTAGAGACAGTTAAGGGGTTTATGCTGATGAAGTGTTCCAACATCAAATTAACTGTATGGACTTAAAGGGGGAAATTTTGCCATGGAGAGACAAATTCTTGCACTCTGCAATATCTGTCATCTTGTTAAACAACTGGCGCATTTAAGTTTCCCATTAGAGTCCTTCCCTGAATTTCAGTGTATTGCAACTCAGTTCTGAGCACACCCACTTGCACACCCACACCCACTCACTCACATGCACACACACACACACACACACACACACACACACACACACACACACACACACACACACACACACACACACACATACATGTATGTTACATTTTGTAGCCGACATGAAGGTTTACTTAGACTTAGTGTTTGAAAAAACAGTGTAAAACCAAAACACAAATTCGCTAGGTAAACTGTCTGAAAAATTATTACTCATTTTAACTGCATAAACTAAATAAATCATTTGTGTTTTTGTTTTTTGTTTTAACAGCTGATTGATTTACACTAAAATTCTGTTAGCACTCTTGCAGGCAAAGGTGACAGTCCTGGGAATCCCTGAGTGAAATCCTGATCTAAGATTGGTCGATCAGGAAATTTGACTTTTAAGCTATATATATCATATATAATGACATCCACTAACATTTATAGCAGGGTCAAATGACATCACTTTCCTGCATTATTTGGAATGGGATGTTTGTTAATTTTTTCTTCTAAACAGCTCTAAAGTATAGCCTTTAAACAATCTGAGTCAACGTTGACCCATACCAGTGCTTGCGGACTCCCAGCAGAATGTTTTTAAAATCTTTCACTCGTCTGTGGATAACTCATTGCACGCATGTGCATAAATATATGTGATTTTTCCCCCACAGTGAATCATCTGGTACACATTACATTCATTTATTCCCAGTTACAATGATTTCAGCTGGCCTTCGACATTTGTATCATTCTGAATGAAACATGTGGAGCCTCTAATTTGGCTCCTAACCTTTGAAATGACCTATCTAAATGATACAAGTGGGACCTTTGCCCCCCAAGTTTTGAAACAGACCCACCTACTTGCAAAGTTCAGAAGCAGACTTTCACATAAGCTAAATGACATTAGTGGGACCTTTGCCTCCCAAGTTTTGAAACAGACCTGGTGGTACTTGCAAAGTTTAGAAGCAGACTTTCACATAAACTTTTTTCTTGTTTGTTTTCCTTCTCCAATGTGCACGTCAAAGATCCAACTATTCCATGATAGCAGTGCAAGCATATTGGGGAGCAGAACTCATCAGCATCATACCTCACGGCTGATCACTAAAATACTGCGTGAGCTTACACTTTTTACAGCAGCTTAGGTTGTACAATACAGCCAAGGAAAGCCACTGGTGAAACTGAACACACTGTGGTATGTTCCTCTACAAACGAAGTTTCTGCACTATTGTGAAGAAGATCAGGGAGATGCCAACTGGCCATGGCAAGCAGTTTGAAATGATGCACCATTAATTTAAAATAAGCCAAAATCAAGAAAATGTTGAGAATCTATTTTAATTTTTTTTATGCAAAATAAGCAGACTTTTATGGCCTGTTTTGAATCAAGTACTGCAGGTTTGTTTATAATGTGGGGTAACCTCACTTAAGTCATGTGGGAGTGAGGTGTGTAAACACTGTGTTGCAGGTATATGCTTCACATTGGATACACACAAAAGCTCACCAGACAAAAGCTCACCCAACCTATAAACTCACTGTGTGAAAACTCACATCAAACATGACAAGGACAGCATATTGGCATATTTTATGTTTGTTTCAAACACTGTGCGCACACAGGCCACATGTAAATTAGATAAAAACAGGTAGCAGCGGCAATTACGAAACATGCAAAACAGCACTGAAAGTTCCATACATGCAAGACACACACGCTCCCTGTTAGTCTTACACAAAGATGCACATTTGATAACATATAGATCTACATGGACACACACAAAACATCAAAACATGCAAAGCAGCACTGAAAGTTCCACACACGTAACTCCGCCCCCCCCCCCCCCCCCCCCCCCCACACACACACACTCTCTCCCCCTCTCACACAAACACACATTTGATAACATATATGCATACAGGATATATAGAGCTATATGGATACACACAGACCAAAGCACAGCATGGCTCACACGCCAATAGGATTGCCGCATTCTATCTTCTGAGGGTTGACTTCGTGCAGTATTTTCATGTAACAAATGGATACTAACAATGGCATGTCTGACCATGCTTGGAATTTTGATTTTTAATGTTCACAGAGATGCTGATGCACGCCATTGCACACTGGGGCTGTACAAAGACTGTAAGAGAGTCTGCACTGACAGCCGGCCCTAGCAGAAGAATCCCTTGCCACAGGCTGAGGAGTGGGACCTGCGTCAACAATGTGCTCGACCTGATGCTCAACAACTGAGCTACATTCCCACCCCTGCTGGTGTCAATAATTCAGAATACGCAAATTAACACTTCGTCCCCCTTCTATCAGAGTGAGTCACATCTTACTTGTTACAAATAGCATCCATGCATGGGACAACATCAGTGGTTTACGTGGGTGGTCACAACAACAATGGCCTTTGTTCTTGCTGCTGTGAGGAAAACGGTTATTTGCGACAGTGTATTACAGCTAAACTATCAAGTTATTGTGCTTTCCATGAGCTTGTAATGCACATGACATGATCTAACTCACATGCAAGCACACACACACACACACACATATTATATATATATAACAAGTTCTTTCTCCACAATAAGCAATGTCTAGAAACAAACGCCTACTGTTCTTTTATCATGATTACCCACAAGCATTTGAAAAGCACATTTTCTCATGAACCTTTAGCTAAGAACTCTGTAAGTTTATTAAGTAACATTATTCTGGCACCTGTGTGAAAGTCTGAACAGTATCACTAGTGACAGTAGCATGGCCTGCTGTTACCTGCTTCACATGTATGAGCCTGCATACATATTTGAACCAAACATGAAACACTCAACAACATCAAAGAGTTATGACACACGTACAGAGAGAAAACACCGCAAATCTTCAAGCAGGTGAACTCCCAGCCACCTTTCACTTTTTGCAGTGAGCTTTTGTTCAGCAAGCAATTTGTCAAGTAGGCTCATGTCTGGTGAGCTCATACTCCACCTTTTCACATGCAGCAGAGAAACATGGGCTGAGGTCCTGGTCTATTCCTCATGGGCTGAGGTCCTGGTCTATTCCTCATGGGCTGAGGTCCTGGTCTATTCCTGTATTATGATCATAAATGAGAGACCTTCTGTCTGCTGCAGAAACTCAACAACACACACTCCACACAGAGACTGCTGGCCTTATCCCCCTTCCAGCCCTGCTGCAGTTAGTTGGTTCTGGGCTCCCGTCAACACACATACACATGTGTATCCCGTATGCACTAGAACTAAAAAGGATGTACACTAAATTGGTGTCTTGAGGGTCTCATGAAGTGCATACACATGTGTATCCCGTATGCACTAGAACTAAAAAGGATGTACACTAAATTGGTGTCTTGAGGGTCTCATGAAGTGCATACACATGTGTATCCCGTATGCACTAGAACTAAAAAGGATGTACACTAAATTGGTGTCTTGAGGGTCTCATGAAGTGCATACACATGTGTATCCCGTATGCACTAGAACTAAAAAGGATGTACACTAAATTGGTGTCTTGAGGGTCTCATGAAGTGCATACACATGTGTATCCCGTATGCACTAGAACTAAAAAGGATGTACACTAAATTGGTGTCTTGAGGGTCTCATGAAGTGCATACACATGTGTATCCCGTATGCACTAGAACTAAAAAGGATGTACACTAAATTGGTGTCTTGAGGGTCTCATGAAGTGCATACACATGTGTATCCCGTATGCACTAGAACTAAAAAGGATGTACACTAAATTGGTGTCTTGAGGGTCTCATGAAGTGCATACACATGTGTATCCCGTATGCACTAGAACTAAAAAGGATGTACACTAAATTGGTGTCTTGAGGGTCTCATGAAGTGCATACACATGTGTATCCCGTATGCACTAGAACTAAAAAGGATGTACACTAAATTGGTGTCTTGAGGGTCTCATGAAGTGTACTCAATATTTTGAGCTTTCTACACATGCTTTGTTTTTCGACTCCTACCACCAGCTGAATAGTTACTACTGTGGCCGTAACCAAATATCTTGAGCTTCCTACAAAGGACCCTTTTTTTCCAACTCTTAACACCAGCTGAACAATTACTACTGGTAAACCTAACCAACTTTCAAATGAGTTAGATTTGTCTTTTAATATGCTTTGCATGCAACCTCTCCGTGGAGTTAGTTTGTTGACAACCAGGCTATCTACTTTATCCTGAAATGCCAGTGGCAAGGGGCATTTTGTGAACGGTTAATGCCCGGTTCTGGAAGTGGACAGTGACAGCGAGGCAAAGAAGGGTAGGCCTGTAGTTGCTGCTTGGAGAGTACAGACAACAAAACAGTTTTGAAATCAGGTATTTTTCTTCTCTTTTTTTTAAACTTTCTTTTCTCCTGGGTGTGATAATGGCTGTTTTGACCAAGTAACCTTACACGTTATGCTGATGCAACATAACTTCTTACACTGTTCCTGCAGTTATGTGTTCAGCATCACAAACTGATGCATCTGCTGGGGTATGGGCAACCTGGGCACCACGTTGGGCATGTAGCAGGGCCCCAGACAGCGGCGTATTTTGGCCCGACACAGGCCGGACAGTCGCAAGGGGTTGCTACACAAGGGAAGCAGAGTCTCTCGCACTTTGTTGTCCCGAGCCAGCTCTGACACCAGCTCGCCGGAATTATTGCGAGCGTCAAACTGCCCTGAAGCCCGGATCAGCAGATCAAGGCAGGCGTCGTCCACCGCTGTTTCCAGACCGCTTGCCACAATGGCAGCAGCTCTCATCAGTGGCGTGTAACCTTTGGCATTGCGATGAGAGGCATCGGCATTGTAGTCCAAGAGGATCTGGATGACCTCCAGGTTGCCTCGGCGGGCTGCCCAGCTCAGTGGTGTGTCCTGGTTGTAGTCTGCAGCATCCACGTGAGCTCCGTGCCGTAGGAGCATCTTGACGCACTCCGCATTGTTCTTGTGGGCAGCCCAGTGCAGAGGTGTGTCGTTGTTCCCATCACAGGCGTTCACTTGGGCACCATGCTGCAGCAAGACCTCCACGCAGTAAACATCTCGCTCGGCTGCATAATGTAGGGCGGCCCGTCCGTATCCATCCACTGCATTCACCTGCCCATGATACCGGTCAGAATGACTGAGTTTGTGTTGCAATGATGGTGATGGTAATGGTGGTGATGACGATGATTTCCAGTAAATATTAATGGACTGTGTGGAGAGAGAGAGAGAGAGAGAGAGAGAGAGAGAGAGAGAGAGAGAGAGAGAGAGAGAGAGAGAGAGAGAGAGAGAGAGGAGGGAGGGAGGGAGGGAGGGAGGGAGGGAGGGAGAGAGAGAGAGAGAGAGAGAGAGAGAGAGAGAGAGAGAGAGAGAGAGAGAGAGAGAGAGAGAGAGAGGAGAATGAATGCTTTTTTCCCCATAATACTGTGTGAACATTATTATAGCATCAACAGTCATAATATATATATAAACGGTCACATTAACTAAGACTCTATGAGTAAGGCAACATCCTGACTATTGACCAAGAAAAAATATTTTAGACATGTATACATACATGTATCTTTACTTTTAATATTAGTTTTATTAAAAGTACTACATCTTCAAAGTTTCTTTCTTTTAAGACAATACAATGCCAGATTAGTATTAAAGAATATCTTGACTTCAGCTCAAGTTGTAGAATTTGTGTAATGATGATGGCTATTTCAAGGAAACTACCTATAGTAATTATATAAACTCACTGAAACTGGCACGAAATCCACAAACAGAATTTTAAACAACTTATTACAAAACACTGATCTTGAAAATGCCACGTTTGAAGTTTCTGCTAAGATAGTGCCAATATTATAATTTACATTACTAACACTAGACACAGAGTCACTTCACCAAAATGGTAAAAAACAAAACAAAATAATAATAGTCACAAATCAGGCATTGTTAAAGTGTGAGAAAATCTCACTGTAACTAACTATACAAGACACTTTACTGACAGTGACAGTGACAGTTTGAGATCTCAAAGCATTACCAAAAACAGGAAAACATACTGTGTGACTGACACATGTACAGAAACATCTCATACCTCCCCACCAACACATCACCATGTACAGACATAAAATATATGGAACAAGCTGTTTAAGTATTTGTCAGCCGAAAACCTTATAGAGGAAGGGAAAGAAAAGCCTTTAAATAAAAGCAGTAAAAGGATGGTTAAATGGTTAAATTTCAAAGCAAGCTCCATGTAAACCACTGCACATAATTGTAGACATACCAAGGCTCCTTTTTCTAGCAGAAGCTGCAAACAGTAAGCATCGCTGACCATGCAGGCACACTGTAGTGGGAGGAGTGTGCCATGCAAGCGATTCACATCAGCACCAGACTCAAGAAGCTGCTCAATGTCATCGTTGACAGTGGAGAAGGTTCGGAGGTTGCTGATGGCGCGAATCAGACGATCTGACAACTCATAGTTGGTCTGTGCGCTTTCCATCACAAACCACATGCCTTCTCTGAAGAACAAAATTTAGGCTACAAAATTAAAATGCAAATATGAAAGAACAATTCAAACAAACACACTATGCAGATCATGTAGTATTAAGGCAAAAATACACACTGTACAGTTGAATTTAATACATCTGATGAGATACCATACCCTTGAGAGGCCATTTCTCTTTATAGATCACTTTTTTGGAAACCTTTCGGGATGTGATGACCATTGCTTGCTCTTCTAAGGTGTTTAAGAAAAAAGATGGGTTGCACTGTATTAGTAAACATTCTAATCAAATACATCCAAATAAACTAAAACTGACAGCTTCACACAGCAGCTGTTTAGTGTTGTTGTTTTTCTCCACTCCCCCCCCCCCCCCCACCCACCCCTCCCCAATATTATTTGACCCAATGCAGTTAATGAGCTAAGTTACAGCTTTAGTCAGTTTGTAAATCTGAGGTTCTACCAAAACAAAACAAAAGAACACAACTCCTTATTAACAATAACAGAGACAGAGACAGACAGACAGCCAGAAACTGAGAGAAAAAAACCAGTCTACTTCATAACATTCAATTCATATATTTTGTTTGTTTGTTTTGGCAAGTCAGTATTACAAATTTTGCATTCATCCATCTGACTAAGACATTTTGAGAAGTCCTATCTTTGAAAAACTTGTCATCCAATCAAACTACTATTCAGACAAAACAACAAGAACAACAAAAATATAATTTAAAAAAAAGTGAACAAACATAATTGGAAGTTTGTTTCTTCAATCTCATTAGGCAAAATGTCAAGTAAGAAGTCCTAACTTTGAAAAATTTGTCATCCAATCAAACTACTAATCAGACAAAACAACAAGAACAAAAAAAAGAAAAGAAAAAGTGAACAAACATGAAGTTTGTTTTTCAAACTTGTCAGGCAAAATGTTAAGTGATCTTCACATAGCTGACTTTTACTTACAGTTAACAGCAAACAGTAATACAAGTCTTTAAAATCAACAAACAAGGGAGTTAATTAGTGCTCAAAATACGTAACACAAGAATAACAACAAAGACCTGAGTCGCCTACGGTGACTCTCATCTGGCATGCGTGTAAATACAAGGTACATAAATTCTACCATTTTTTGTTTCTTTTCTTCTCCCTGTTTTTTCCTCTCTAGTTTTTGTGCAATTTACAGCAATATTGTAATGGTGCTTACAATAAACTAGGTCTTTGTTGTAGCATTCGTGTGATGTATTTTGAGTGCTAATTAACTGCATTGTTTGTTGATTCTGCATGAGCGCTCTGGGCTTCGTTCTGTTTCAGAATTGTTTCAGGTCTTTAAAAGTTTTGCATGCATTTTGACTAGTAAATTCTGAGAACTCCCACTGGCAATAAGCCTCTATCATCCAGTCAAACTATTAATCAGACCCCCCCCCTTTCCCTCCCCCCCCCCTTTTTTTTACAATACCCAAAACAATACACCAACGACATTTATTCCAGGACACAGCCCAAGTCAATGTAACCATCAAGATCAAGATCAACACACCAGGAAGTTTGATTTTCAATTTCACCAAGCAAAATGTAATGACAAAGCTGAACCATGTCCCCCTCAATCCCCTTCACACAATCTCAGCTCAGTATGCTGTAGGCGGTCACTCATTATCGAGAAAAAGTAAGAAAATGTCGAGGTGACAGTACTGGTAAAGAATACTTGCTGAATCAATTAACAACTGAACAGAACAGCTTTTAGTACAGCAACCAGTTACAGACTGCACTTACTGACTTAGTAATTTACCCAGTGCCTGTGGCTCAAACAACATACACTTGTCTTTACTGTCCGCACTCATCTCCCATTACTGTGTTATATATATCTCTATCTATCTATATATATATCTATATATATATCTATATATATCTATATCTATATATATATATATATCCAATCGTAACTTCTTACGATGGTTACGCTGACAGTGTCAATAACAATGGCATATGTAGAAATCTTTTCGTAGCAAACGTAGCTAGGATCCTAAAATCAACGCCTTCAAAATCATATTTACATTACCTTCCAAATATTTCATCATGTAGGAGAGGAACACAATTCACTGATCTTGCATTATATGTAGTTTGCTGATTGTGACTCAATCACCAAAGAAACTACAATTTTTCTGATTATTCAGCTGTAAACATTGCAGACTACGCAACCTCGGAAGTTGTTGTGGATGGTTGTTCAACAATTACACTGGAAATAATATGAAATACAGTGTTTTGTATATATTATATATAATGGTGAACAAAGCCAATGCTTTTAACCCAACGATTAGCACTTATTCTCTGTGGATTTATTCATAAAATGGAAATATTTTAGACAGTAAATACTACATTTGGTCCAGGTTTGTATTATTTCTTTTCCACCGCACTTTTTAGAGATTTACATGGCTGCGCTCTGATGTGCACGTTCAAGCCAAAGCCGAGTGGTAACATTTTGTAATTAATTTCCTTCGCTAAAAGTAATTGCATATTGCAGGGTTTTATAAAATATGACCCGATTTTGTTACCTTTTGACATTTAATATAGAATACTGTTATTAGTGTTAATGTTTATCAGCCATCACAAAATGTGAAGTTACATCATTCCCTTCTTTGACCTTTGTGGGAGCAGACGGCACTTTCGATTTCAATTTCAATTACAGCTCGCAGTATTATTCAATAACTGAATAGACACTCTAATCAGCGGCTGCCTGCCTACGTATAGCTGCTGTGAACTGACTATCAGCAGCCACACTTAAACGGAAAAAGAAGGCTGCCTTTCAGTCGGGGCCATTAGGCATTACTGTACTACTATTGTGTGTGTACTAAATACTATTACAATATTAGTATTAGTCTATTACTGTATTTTTAAAATATATTTTTTATGTATTTTTTATAGTATAATTACTGTTAGTGTATAGAAATTACAGCATTTATAAAGATAGGCTTTAAAGAGATTCACCAGTAGGACAGACTTACACTAGTTACAGTGTTGGAACATTCTTTCCACGAAATGTGAGAAAGTGAAATGATTTCCCCCAAGAGTCAGAGAAAGACTAAGGCAAGCAAGAGATTGTTGACTGGTAGTCATTGTGAAGGTGACAGACCAGCAATGGCCTTTTCAAGTTTCAGTTGATGTTTTTTAGTGATAGTACTGACCATGTTAATTGTTATGATCTTTCAGGTATAATGCTAGTTCAGCTCACAGAACATAAATCACTGACTGACTGAGTGTTTGTTAAAAACCCTTAAAAGGTTCTAGTTAAAAACCCTTAAAAGGTTCTATTGAAAAAGATGATTTTTTTTAGATCTGTGTCCTTTGCACAAATTATGTTACTGTCACTGTGTGCTTGTATGTGATTATGTGTGTAATGTATGTGTGTGTAGGTGTTCTGGAAATTGTACTGTATTTTGTGTGTTTATTTACATATTAATTATTATATAATATAATTTATGTTTAAAAAACAAATTTGTTGTTTTAATTTTTTTCAGCTGTAAAAGGTTTTATAACTTCAATATGCGGATTCTGAAATGTGGGTTCCACATTCTGCAAAGATGCCACAGAGTATCAAGCAGGTACATCTGGGAACATGGTTGTGGGGTAGGGGGTGTCTGTGGGGATGTAGCTGTGTTAATTACTTCACTTTCCTATGCAGCATGCTGTTTCACAATTCCTGTGCAGCATGCTGTTTCACAAAGCTAGCTGCACTCCCTCCCTCTGTCTCAGCTTTCTGTTTTCTCTCTGTCTGTGTCAATGTGTATCTGTTTCTGTCTGTGTCAGTGTGTATCTGTGTCTGTCTCTGTTTCTTTGTCTGGGTCAGTGTGTATCTGTGTCTGTCTCTGTTTCTTTGTCTGTCTCTGTCAGTGTGTATCTGACATCTGTTTCTGTATGTCAGTGTCAGTGTGTATCATTGTCACAATGTCAGTCTGTTTGCTTCTGTCTTTGTGTCAGTGTGTATCTGTGTCTCTCTGTGTGTCAGTGTGTATCTGTGTGTGTGTCTCTCTGTGTGTGTTACTGTTACAGTGTTAGTGAGTATCTGTTCTGTCTGTCTCTGTTTCTGTCTTTGTCAGTGTGAGCATATATCTGTGTCTGTCTTCATCTGTCTGTCTCTCTCTTTTAGTTTTACTGACATCCAAAAGCTTTGTCAAATTAGTTAAAAGTAAGAAATGTTATTATCTTGGAAATGGGACAAAATATTACCGAAACTGAAATGAAATCCACCGTATCATAAGACTTGCAAGTTGCAACCATTTGTTTTACCTTTAGTGTTTTAGGTCTTGATTACACAGGTTAATTGCTTCATGTTATTTGTCATAATCTTAAAAAAGAAGAAGCATGTTGCATTAAAACTGCATGAGACACAGACAAGACATATGAAATACAGCACAAGACATATGAAATACAGCATCATGTTAATAATAATGTGTGATCCCTGAACTTTCTGGACATTTCTGGACTTGCAGACAATGCTGTGGTGTGCGCTACAGCAGCAGCAAAGCTCGTGATGCTGCCAGAGCTTTCCGACCAGGGGACACTGTCAGTGGCTACACAGTGCAGAAGG
>OY757541.1:28475572-28485020 GCA_963584105.1 Alviniconcha strummeri | reverse complement strand
AACATCCTGTAAGTCGTACAGGGTTGTCTATGGTAGTAACAAGATTTTAGTATTCTATTGACCGTGCAGGGTCACATTAGTTGATTTCATGGCTCGATGTAAACGTGCTGTCGATCGCATAGGGTCCCCGTGGTTAATTTGATGGTTGATTTTATCGTCCTGTCAACTGCACAGGTCATTTTGATGAATTTGATAGCTGATTTTATCGTCGTGTCAACCGCACAGGGCCACCTTGGTTAACTTGATAGTTGATTTTGTCGTCCTGTCAGCCGCACAAGGACACCTTAGTGAATTTGACAGTTTATTTTGTTGTCCTGTCAACCGTACATGGTCACCTTGGTGAATTTGATAGTTGATTTTATCGTCCTGTCAACCGCACAAGGACACACTGGTTAACTTGATAGTTGATTTTATCGTCCTGTGAACCGCACAGGGTCACCTTGGTGAATTTGATAGTTTATTTTATCGTCTGTCAACCGTATGTGGTCACCTTGGTGAATTTGATAGTTGATTTTATCATCCTGTCAACCGCACAGGGTCACATTTGTGAATTTGACAGCTGGATTTGAACGTCAACCGCACCGGGTCGCTTTAGTTAATTTGTTGGTTGGATTTATCGCGCTGTCAACCGCACATGGTCACCTTGGTTAATTTGACAGCTGGACATCGGTGCGCCACTTAAGTCAGTGCACATTCAAAACTTTTCTCGGTGCATCAACCTTTAATCAGCTTGCATCATTAACCTCAGTCAGTCTAAATGCCAGACATAGCCTAGCTACAACACGGAAAAGCCTACAACAGGGCAGACAGGCTACATGCACCCACCTCAACACCCTCTACCCACCCACCACCCCCCACCCCATCACCCCCCTCACCCCACACCCCTACAATCAAGCGAAGAGGACACATATTGCTTCCGAAATGAGCGTCGCGTTTTGGTGATGGCACAGCGGACAAGTGGGCCAGTAGCCATGGTGAGAGAACTCAGCGTTGGCTGGTGCATACATGGACTCCAGCTGAGTGGCAGGAATCGCTCCGCCGCTGCGGATTGTGACACGCATGCCTGTAATGGAAAATCAGCCGCTGTCCCGCCTTCCCTCGTTCCCTGTGCAGCGCCGGTGGTGGTGCACGTGCAGCAGCCGTGAGGAAGGGGGCTGTACCCGGAATGTCGGTATCACTCAGCGGAAGCGCGTTGAAGGATTGAAAAGAAAAAGGATTTCGGTTCGGTTCGGCTGTCATTTCCGTTGCCTGACTAGCGTGACTGAAGTGAGGGATGCCGTTTTTTTTTTTTTTTTTTTTTTTAGAGAAGTGATGTCGCAGCAGCTAGTGCAATAACAACAGCAACAACACTTATACACACAGACATACAGGCAGACATACAGACACACACGCGCACGCACACACACACACACACACACACACACACACACACACACACACACACACACATACTCAGTCTCTGTCTCCTACTCCCCACCCCCTTTTTCCCCAACCACCCAGTGCAAGGTGGCATTTCTACTCGACACAGGTGACAGAGATTCCAGAGTTCTTCATGACCACAGTGATGTTACAGCATGACAAAACTGGAGCTCAACACATGCATGCTGCACGAGAAGATGACAACAATGCCTTCAGGTTTGGTTTGCATGCTGTGTATATGGATATACCTGTGTGTGTGTGTGAGAGAGAGAAAGAGAGTGTCAGAGTGTGTGCATGTGTGTGTTTGTGCACACATGTGTGCATGTGCATGACAGAGAGAGGGGGAGAGAGAGAGAGAGTGTGTGTGTGTGTGTATGAGTGCTCATCAAAAATAGCTCTTACTTTGTGTTTTGTTGTGTCGTTTTGACATATATATATGCAATAGAAGTTTCTGTTAAACACTATGGGCTTTACTGAAAAGTTAGGTGCTCTAAATTCTCACTGTTATTAAATTGTGACGATCATCACTGAAATCCTGTTGTCCCATGACGATGCAAGAAATATATTACAGGAACTGTGTCATGTAGAATCAGCAGTTTATAACAATATAAGTTGATTAATTCACTTTTTAACTGAAGACAGATAACCACCAGCATGTGAGATCACAGTTCTTACAAGTGCTGTATATTATTAATTATTACACTTTAATGCTGCGTTAACTTTTTCACATGAGAGGCTTGCTTCATGAAGTGATTGATTGATAAAGGTTCTTCAGCAGCTCTAAGTAGTCTAACATTATTTCAGCTAATGGGTATGGACTGGGTAAGTAAGGGGTTCACTGTGTTAAAAACAATAAAACGGTTATAAGTAACAGGTCAGTCAGGTGATTCTGTTAGGCTACCCATTCTTCATAAGCCTGTTCTGTTTGCAGTGTGATGTTCCGCACAACGCCCATGGACAGCACGGGCGTCCCACACATCTTGGAGCACACAGTGTTGTGTGGGTCCCAGCAGTTCCCTGTTAGAGACCCTTTCTTCAAGATGCTGACTCGTTCTCTGGCTACCTTCATGAATGCCATGACAGGTGTGTGTGTGTGTGTGTGTGTGTGTGTGTGTGTGTGTGTGTGTGTGTGTGTGTGTTTTTATGCATGCATGCATGTGTGTGTGTGATCACAATTAAAAATATGCAATATGATCTGTAATGGTTGTGACCCTGTGACCCTCAGGGATTTTTGACAACCAAATTTACGCACCAAACCTGACCCTCTAAACCATAATGTGTGATTAACTTTCATCTTGTGTTCGTTGTGCAGTCAAGCTCCCAGAACCTGTTTGGTACAGCAGCCCTGAATCAGCTGCTGCCCAGTCACACATATGGGGTTAATTTTGGCGGTGACCCTAAGTGCATTCCTGATCTTACCTGGGAGCAGCTCAAAAGCTTCCATGCTTCACACTGCATTCCTGATCTTACCTGGGAGCAGCTCAAAAGCTTCCATGCTTCACACTATCATCCATCAAATTCTAGGTCAGTTCTCTCCCACATTGTCTGTCACTGTCATCTGCCAAATGCTAGGTCAGTTCTCTCTCGCTTTGTCTGTCACTGTCATC
Organism: Alviniconcha strummeri; assembly: GCA_963584105.1. Classification (NCBI taxonomy): domain Eukaryota; kingdom Metazoa; phylum Mollusca; class Gastropoda; family Provannidae; genus Alviniconcha; species Alviniconcha strummeri. The sequence goes on along the minus strand of OY757541.1, from coordinate 28,481,994 downwards.
CATCAAATGCTGGGTCAGTTCTCTCTCACTTTGTCTGTCCGTCACTATCATCCATCAAACACTAGGTCAGTTCTCTCTCTCTTTGTCTGTCTGTCACTATCATCCATCAAACACTAGGTCAGTTCTCTCTCTCTTTGTCTCTCTGTCACTATCATCCATCAAACACTAGGTCAGTTCTCTCTCTCTCTTTGTCTGTCTGTCACTATCATCCATCAGATGCTAGGTCAGTTCTCTCTCTCTCTTTGACTGTCTGTCACTATCATCCATCAAACACTAGGTCAGTTCTCTCTCTCTTTGTCTGTCTGTCACTATCATCCATCAGATGCTAGGTCAGTTCTCTCTCTTTGTCTGTCTGTCACTATCATCCATCAAACACTAGGTCAGTTCTCTCTCTCTCTTTGTCTGTCTGTCACTATCATCCATCAAATGCTAGGTCAGTTCTCTCTCTCTTTGTCTCTCTGTCACTATCATCCATCAGATGCTAGGTCAGTTCTCTCTCTCTCTTTGACTGTCTGTCATTATCATCCATCAAATGCTAGGTCAGTTCTCTCTCTCTTTGTCTGTCTGTCACAACCAGCCATCAAGTGCTAGGTCAGTTCTTTCTCTCTTTGTCTGTCTGTCACTACCATCCATCAAATGCTAGGTCAGTTCTTTCTCTATTGTGTCTGTTCATCTATCTCTCTTTGTCCTAATGTGACCTGCACATGTGACTTTGTGCTAAAAGGCTTGTGTACAGACTCAGAGGCAGCTTTAGTAAAATGTTTGTCATGGATAATGTAGTGTGCTTAGCATGCATTGACATGTGAGAAATTTAAACTGTAGATGACTAATGGTTTTGTTGTTGTTGTTGTTATCTCTTTAGTATGTATGTTTTAAAACAAGATGCACCTTGACCACTGACTGTTGATCACTACTGAGTGCTATCTGTTGGTTTGATGATCATAATTCTTATCATTGCTATGAGTACATCGTAACCAAACAGTTTTCTGTGCAGGTTTTTCACCTATGGGAATTTTCCTATGACAGAGCACTTGGAGTACATCAGTAATTACCTGCAAAGCTTTGACAGAATCTCCATTGACACAACTGTTCCCCATGAACCACGTTGGAAAGAATCGGTAAGACTTCTGAAGTGGCTAATTAATATGTTGCTGGGATTTGAATGACAGGCCATGATTAGCCATTCAGCACATGCAGATGGGATGCACCACTCTTGTGACTGCCAGTTTTATCCAACAGTTCAGAATAATGTCCTATTGGTGAACTTGAACTCACTGAAGGGGCCATGTTGATTGTGCATGAGGCTGTACCTTCGATTGAGTTTATGTACCTTGTGTTGCCATTGGGGATTCCAGTCTTGGATTTTGTGTTCTTGTGACATCTTTTGAGCACTAATTTACTTCCTTTGTTTGTTGATCTTTTTTACTAAAGCAGCTTTGTGTCTGTGCACAAGCACTCTCTCTATCTCTCTCACACAGACACTCTCTCTCTCTCTTACACACACACACATACACACACACACACACACACACACACACAAACACACACACCCACACCCACCAAACACACACATGCACATGCACACGCACACGCGCGCGCACACACACACACACACACACACACACACACACACACACACACACACACACACACACTGACACACACACACACACACACACTCACTGATACACACACACACACCCTTTTTACCCCTCTGTCTCTCTTTCCTTCCAGCCACACTTTTGGCTCTTCCCTCTTCTCTCTGTCTGCCACCTAATACCCCCCCCCCCCCCCCTTCACCCCTCTCCCCTGCCTTTCTCCGCTCGCCTTTCCCCTCTGTCTCTGCTTTCCTCCTTCCACACTTTCTTCTCTTCCTTCTCATTCACTCCATCTCTGTCTCCATGACCCCCCCCCCCAACTTTCCCCTCTATCTCACTTTCCCTTTTTTCTCTAAAACTTAAAAAATAAATAAAAAAAAATCAGTTAATATGTATATTATAGGATATTATAGGAACATCAACATCCATTCCCATATTCCCATTATATGATTCAATAATAAGGGCAGAAGCAAATATTTTGCTAAGCTGTTTTAGAAGGACTTATATGGAAAATAAAAATTAAGGAGCAAAATATAAAAAGACAACTGCAACAACAGACCAGAACAAAAAAGCAACACATGCTCATACGCATACAGGTACTTGCAAAATGGAGAGGAAAGAATAACGAGGATCCTCCACATTTTTCCGCTCCACACTTTTACATTTTCAAGAACTGAAATGTGTTCATATGCATGTGCATGCTGCATTTACTTTGACATATAGTGTCAGAGTAAATGCAATTGTGTAACACAAAGTGCATGAGAACATAAAAGTCAGACTGTATTTGTTTGCCTAGTCTGTGTGTCTAAGGTGACTATCTGAGTGATATATATATATAATTTATATGGTTTCATGAGTAAGATGAAATGTGAAATGGCATTGATGTTGTGACGGTTGTTTGAAGGTTTCAGGGCAACACAAAGGAAGCCAGCTATGCAGTGGGTCTTCAAGGAATCAAGGAATCGGACGTGGAGAAGGTCACCCAGATCATCGACCAGACTCTGGATCAAGTCATAAAGTAGGTGCAGGAGATGGCTGTGCTTGCATGCTTGATTTATGTTTCATTGGATAGATTTAATTTCTTAGTAGAGGTGAGTAGAAAGTCACTGACTTGTAATGCTTGTCTACAACAGTATTTTGTGTTTTTACGACAGCAGGTCATGTTCCTGAATGCACATTTTGTGTATTTGATGGAAGAAAAATCTCATCATGATCAAAATTAAAAAAGGATGAAAAAGAAGAGCAGACTGTTTTGTGTAAGACCAAAAGTATCAGCAAACAAGCAAATCTTTGAGCTGAGGTCTCTTTTATAGTTTTTGAAAGCAACAAAAATAGCAGAAGCATCACCACTTGCTGTACTTTATAGACACTAGACAGTAATGTGTGTCTCAGATGCACGTGTGGAAAACAATGTAACCTCTGGCTGTACTTTACAGACAGTGATGTGTGTCTCAGTTACAGATGTGACAAACAGTGTAACCTCTGGCTGTACTTTTTTCAGTGATGTGTGTCTCAGTTACACATGTGACAAACAGTGTAACCTCTGGCTGTACTTTACAGACAGTGATGTGTGTCTCAGTTACACATGCGACAAACAGTGTAACCTCTTGCTGTATTTTATAGGCAATGATGTGTCAGATACATGTGTGACAAGCAGCATCACCTCTGCCTGTATTTTGTAAACAGTGATGTAAGCCTTAACTGCATGGAGTGAAGCCTATGCAGTTGGTACAGGGACAGTCTTTGAGATGGACTTGTACTGTTGCAGGGAGGGGTTTGACGCAACTCGGATTGAGGCCATCCTCCACAGAATAGAGCTGGGGCAGAAACACCAGCCCAGCAACTTTGGGTTCCGTCTGGCCATTGTGAGTTCTTGGCAAAGGTTCACATGTCATTCCTTGTCATGGGGTATGGTGGGTACAGGACTTCAGGTCTTCTCTGCTGAAACCCAGAGCTATCAATGGTTCTCTCATATATTCTGCTCCAGGAGTAGGTCAGCCTATAGCTTTGTATGCTTTACCTGCTGCTGGAAATCCTGCTGTCCTGATATCTGACTTGCCAGTTCATGCAGCATTGTTTCCCCGCAATCTTCGTAGAACATAATTACAAAGTCTGTACAGGTGTGGGGAAATGGTTGTGCACACGGGCATCAACTTTTCCATCAGTAGACAGAATTCCATCAGTTGAGGAGCAGCATGGGTCATCCTTGAGGAGAGAGAATTGTACTGTGTTGTATTTGAGTTCTGTCCTGGGCTTAGAGTGTTTGCACAGACTCAACAGACAAAAGGAGGGAGTTGGTATTCAAACTTACAAACACAATGAACAGAAACATTTGAGGATATGATGTACCTTTGGTGATATTTATGTACCTGCATTTACTCACATGCCAGGTGAAAGTTACTGTAGGCAATTCAGGTGTATGCTGTGTATGTGTAACATCTTTCAAGTGCTAATTAACTCACTTCATTTGTTGATTCTGTCAGTGACGACAAAGTTATGTGCTTCTGGGAGTTTTTCACAGAGTGTGTTGTTTTCCTGCAGAGCTTGTCATCTCACTGGAATCATGATGGGGACCCCACGGAGTTGGTCCAGGTCAACCAGTTGGTGGAGAAGTTCCGCAAACAGCTGGCTGACAACCCACGCTTTCTGCAGGACAAGGTTCAGCAATACCTCAGAGTAAGTGGCTTGGTTCAGCTTGGGCTTGATGGCCTGTTTCTTGGCATTTATTTTTCGATTTTTTACCCATAATGGGGAGTGGGGATAGCTCAGTGGTTAGAACACCTGACTCATGATTGAAAGGTTGCGGGTTTGAGTCCTGGCAGGAGCAGTGGGAGAATTTTCTTCTCCAGGATCAACTTTCTGTGCTGACTCTTATCTTGGTGTCTGTTCCACCCCTGTGTTACCACAGTAGCATGTAAAAGATCCCCGTCATTCTGCCAGAAGTGCAGGTGGCAGGTTGCAGCTAAACGTGAATGCACCTGTGGCTTTGAATGAAGTAACATGACATAGTGCATGGTTGTATGGTGTATGTGAATTGCATTGACGTGGTGGCAGTTTGACCTGGCACCAGCCATGTAACTACCGAATAGCATTGTAAGACCACCACTTCAGCAGATATTCCGAACACACTACAAAAAAAGCTACAGCCACTCATTTAGGTTCCCGTTCGATGAAAGCACAGTGAGTTTGATCAGAGCTAATTAAGGGCATTGTTTCACATATTTCTAGTCTTCATGTGTGAGACTGCTGGTGTTTGTTTTGTTTTTGCATGTGTGCTTTTGTATGTATATTCTTGATGAGTGACAGACTCTGTTTTGCAAGAGTTGAAGTGTGTGTTGTGTTTCACTTGAAACAGTGAGTCTGTAAAGATCCTTTGATGGCTGCTTCAGGACAACCCCCACCGCCTGACGCTGACCATGGTTCCGGATGAAGACTACCTGCGTAAAGAAGAGGCTGGGGAGAAGGAGCGGCTGGCAAAGAAGGTGGCCGCTCTATCAGACAGTGACCGGCAAAAAATTGTGGCCAGGGGTGAGTGAGTTGCAGTTCTTACCTGCGCAGTTCTTCCCCCTTGCAGAGGACCACCATCTTGGGGAGGAAATCAAAGACCACCTCGTTTTGGGCACTTGTCGAGGCGGCCGCCCTGGGCTCCCCGTCCCTAATAGTCCTTATGGTCTCTGTGGACGTAGAGCAACGCTGAACTTGAACTCGGGCACACCCAAGTAATTGCAGCAGTTTGGATCAATGTGGCAGTTTCTTTTGGATGTTTTTTTTTACACGAAAGACATTTCTGGTTCAGCTGTGTGCACAGTTGTAAGAACTTCTGAGACAAGTCCTTTCACAAATCTGTCAGGCATCCCACAGCTAGCTGCATTTGAGACGTTACGCACACTACTGTTCAGTGAATGAAATGGTGCGGTGATGTAACCGGTGCTTTCATTTCTTTATTTCTCTGTGTGGCTGGGTGTGCTTTCATTTTTCTGTGTGACTGGCTATTTCAATCTTTCTGGGAACTATACCTATTTGTTATCTTACTAAGTAGTGTTCTGTGACTGTTTCGTTGTGATGAGTCCAATGGTTTTCTAGTTACAGTGTGCAGGCGGTAAACTTAGGGCAAGGAAATGTATAACAACAACAAAAATTGCATTCATTGACCCAGGAGTCTAAAAATGAAGGGCAGAATCAAAACCCACCTGTGTGTAATGGTGGTGGATGCAGTGGTGTTGGTGGTTGGTTGTTGGTTGGTTGTTGTTGGTGCAGCTTTCTACTCGTCCAATCAAGTCAGCGCCGAAAGCCGTCTTTGTGTTGGTGGATTATAAAGCTGTTTATTCATGTCTCCATACTTCAGCTTTCTCTCTCATGTGTTTTCTCTTTTTCGCTCACACACACGCTTTGATCTTGGTGCAAATAGTGCTGGTATATATATATATCCTGGTCACCTGAGAATTACTTGGCTTTCCAGCCTGTGTTGGCATGGAACCTGTACAACACAACCAGTCATTCTACTGACAGTTCACTCATCCAGTCGCATGCAAGCGCATTTGGAATCACATTCAACTGGCCTTTCGCTCATACATTCAGTCATTACCACAGGCGCACGCAGTCATATCACTACATATGAATTCTGAAACCGTAGGTATTTACATGGACTGGACTTTCTACCATACTCTTTTATTGCAGCATTTATAGCGCTCTGCATTAAAGTGACCCTGGTAACCTGGGGACACCGGGGAACCATCAACATTTGCTATGAAGTATGCTGATTACTAAGTACAACTTTTTTCGAGTCAAGAAGCTGTGTTATGAGGCTGGGTTACTTCTGAAACC
>OY757541.1:28468072-28470572 GCA_963584105.1 Alviniconcha strummeri | reverse complement strand
CTGCTAGGATGTAGTCATCTGACTGGACTAAGCCTCTGTACCTCAGCTGACACATGGCCTGCCTGTGTGCAAAGTGATGTGTGCACGTCAAGACAAAGTCCTGCTAGGAGGCAGTCATCTTACTGGCCTCAGCCTCTGCACCTTGGCTGGCATATGGCCTTCCTGTGTACAGCGTGATACATGCACTGTATGGTGCAAGCTGTTTTGAGGTTCGGTTTGAGGTGACAGACAATACAGGGACAAAGAAATGTGCCAGGCCAGGCAATAAACTGTGACTGGATGCTTCAAACACACGGGGCAGTTAGGCTTTTGTCTGTAGTCTCTATCAGCACTGACCTGTGCTGGGAGGGGCAGGGAGGGGGAGGTTTTGGGGGGTTGTGGAAGGAGCTGTTCTTTGTGTGGTTGGTTTTGGGGTTGTTTTTTGGGGGGGGTGGAGGGATGGCTGGGGGTGGGGGTGAGGAGGAGGGGGAGGAAAGGGGGTGGCTCGGTAGAAAACGTTTTGGTAAGAGGGGCTGGGGGAATGTTTTCATAAGAGGAATAAAGAATTGATACACTAGTGGTAGTAGTGCTATGGTAGATTGGGTGCTTTTATATTAAGCCTGGTAGATTGAACGCTTTTAGTTTTACATTGCACTGGATTGATTGACATTTTCAGGGTGTCTGTCAATGCCACACCGGAGGCCTTGCCTGACACTTTAAAGCAAGTGGAGAAATTCATCAGTGCCCTGCCGGGAAAGCCTGAGGGCAAACCTGTCTACACAAAGGTAAGCAGCCTTTGCTGGCCCATGTGGCAAATTGAAAAAAAAACCGAAAAAAAAAAACTGAAAGATTTGTTTGGGATGGAAACAGTTCTGGTGGAAGTGTTTATATACATAGGGAAGGATAGCCAGAAAGTGCAAGTTCTCTTTAGTCCTCTCACCTCACACTGGTTTTGTGAACAAGAAAGTTGGTGTTGGTTTTCTTGCAGCTAATTGTCCAGTGGGACAAAAAAGTGGGAAAGTGGCTTCTAATAGTGGATTCTGTAATTGTTTAAGTGCTTCTTCAGTCACTTCCTCAGGATGTCCACATGGACCTCTTTGCTGTAGGCTGCAATCATCTGTAGCTTCTGTAGGCAGCCTTAAGGTTATGGTCCTCTTTTGAGCACAATCATGTGGCTGCAACATGTGTACCATGAGTTGCTATGGGAACAGACTGTGATGTCACTGTTGAGCATCTGATCATGTCTGTCACTGTTGAGCATCTGATCATGTCATGTAGGTTTCAAGGTTGCTCCATTCTCATCAGATTTTGATCTGACATGAGCTGTCTGGTAACCAATGAAAATCACATACTGTAGAATTGAAGTAACAGACATTCTTGGTAAGCTGAGCCTTGAAGAGTAGCAAAATGCCTGAGGGGTTCCTGGTGTGATGTTTGCCAGCAGTTGTTTGACATGTGTTGATTTGGTGGGTGAACTGGATTGCCCGTCTAATCCTTTGGATAAAGACAGAAAGGTATATATATCAAGTCCCATGTGCTTGAGGCCTTGTGAAAGGTTGTTAGGCAGTTGGAAATCAGAGAGACGGGCAAGTTTCCCAGCCTGCCTGATGGGCAAACTTACCATGGCAGGCAAACACTGAAACATGGCGTGTGCTTGTAGATAGCACTTTGTTTGTGGACTTTTCCAAATAAATCAGCCTCACCTCACTTTACCTCAGGAGAATAAAGAATACAATGTAAAGATTATAAGAATGTAATGGAAAAAGGAGAAGGAAGATAAAGCAAAAAACAAAAACACACACACACCAGTAACAGCCACAATGATGGTTAAAGTTCTTCAGATAGATTGATGGATAGCTGATATTTAATGGTAGCTCTTCAGATTTGTTGCCTTTAGTTTTGTTTTCTTGCCATCATGTGACTAAAACTACTGGCTTTGTGACTTGTTTTTATGCCAGCGTGTGACTAAAACTCCTGGCTTTGTGACTTGTTTTTATGCCAGCGTGTGACTAAAACTCCTGGCTTTGTGACTTGTTTTTATGCCAGCGTGTGACTAAAACTGCTGGCTTTGCCTGTCACATTGCAGGGAAAGCCAGTGCCAGGATCAAGACCGCGCACTCACTTTGAGCTGCCATTCTCCATCAACTACGTTGGTCAGAGCGTCCCCACCGTCCCATACACACATCCCGACAGACCAGTGTAAGTTCTCCTGCCGACAAACCTAGCCCCTTTCATCTATTCCAGACACTCATGTGGTGGGAAACTGGGACGGAATGCAAAGTTACATGTGGACACCAGCTCAGCTTGTGGTTCGGAAAGTGAGCCACTACTGGTGGTAGGCTTATGTAATAGGTTTTTAGTAGCTGATGTTTGGAGTTGGGGTAGGGGGTGGATGTATGCATGTCTACATATTTACATGCGTGTACTATTGATCATGTCAGCATGATTAGTTATGGGAGTTTTCAGATTTGCTGCACTTACTATCTGTATTGCTTTGTTCATGTGTGCAGGGAGGTGTGTT
>OY757541.1:28437190-28467872 GCA_963584105.1 Alviniconcha strummeri | reverse complement strand
GATGTCTTTATCTGTGGTCCAGTCACAGCTTTATTGAAACCAAGACCTATAACTTTTAGAAAGGCAACATCGAAGTTTAACGGAGTAAGCTCCCTTGGTATAGTGTTGCTTTACGTCCACAGAGACAATAAGGACTGTTAGGCACGGGGAGCCCAGGACGGCCACCTCGACTTTCACACAGCTCCTGAGCTCCTTTCTGAGGGTTTTCACGGGCCCCCTTATATACATATTTGCACTGAGTGAGAACGATGCGTCACTTCTAAACTTGTAGCGATCGCCGGACAAACGGCACACTCACACTGGCGACAAGGCTTGCTCTTTCTGACGAGGTCGATGGCGTCCTTCCAGCCGTTGCCGAGTCTCTGGGTGAGGTGGAAGACGTTGACGAGACAGGTACTCCTTGATGTTGGAGCCTACCTTCCGGTGAGTCTCCTTGGCTTTCTCCACCAGTCTGCAAGGCACGACATGCAGGGACAGTAGCTATAGACCAGTGGTCGGCAGAGGACGCCAACATTAACAGAACGAGACGATCTGTTTCATGGAGACACTGGGCATAGGTCTCTCTGTCCCCCTCCCGCCTCCGCCTTTTACACACAGAATGAATGAATGAACTTTATTTTACGAGGGTAGTGGAGAAGACTCGAGGTCTTTTTACACCTAGCCCTCGCTCATGAGGGAAACTACTATTAGAGAGAGAGAGAGAGAGAGAGAGAGAGAGAGAGAGAGAGAGAGAGAGAGAGAGAGAGAGAGAGAGAGAGAGAGAGAGAGAGAGAGAGAGCCTCCCAAAAGAAAAACAACACTCCTGCACGTACATCGTAATCTAAACTAAACCCAAAAGCGAAAGGACACAGACATTCATCGCATTTGCTTTCCTCCGTCGATCCACCGGACAGGCCCAGAATGTTTTTTTTTTTTTTTTGCTTCGCTTCTCTCTTCTTCTCTTCTGTCGCTTATCCGATTTCTGTATAACTGTAGGCTGTAATTATAGTTGGAACCCGACGGAGACTTCTCTGTCGCAACCGTTGCGCATGTACATCTTGTGCCGTGTCTTCTATTGTTAGCAAACCTGCAAGTTCGTAGAATTTTCTGTTATGTTGATCCCACCAGCAATGATTCGCTCCCCCCCCCCCCCCCCCCCTGAACAATTAAAAAACAAACAAAACAACAACAACAACAACAACAACAACAACAACAACGAACAGACAAACAATAAGGAAAACTGAAACAAACAAAAGACAACAAAACAACAACAACAAAACGCAAATTTCACCCCAACGTTGTCTGATTCTGGAGAACAAAACAGCATCACCGAAGGCCAACGTTATAGGAACGAATCAATATACCACAATACATAATGACACAACGCTGCTGCAGCTGGCTTTCCTCAAGGCCAGTGATCGAATTTCCCATGGGGAGATTCCAGATGAGAAAGTCGAGTAGGATAATAGGTACATCACGTGCACAGATCCAAAACACTGGAGTGTGTCGGGATCAATGCGGGGCCCGCCGTCTGCACGTGTTGCACGCGCTCGAGTCTGCATCTGTTCTGTGGGGTCAATAAAATTGAAACCAACGTCGTTCAGAACGACTTTACACACGAGACACAGCAGTCTTTCCGTTGGTTGGTAAATGATTCAGAGTTGAACTAAATCCAAGTAAAGTAAGTATTTGTTTCGGAATATCAGTAGAAGCATGTTGAACTAAAGCGTCTTAAACCGAAGTGATTGATTTGTGTTAGAGCTAACAAGTTGTTGTTTTTGTTCGAAAAAAAAAAAAATTGAAAAAAAAAAAAAACAGCAGCAGAAAACAACAACGTCAGTCTATATCTACACGCTGGATGCGTATTGAAGAAAAAACTGGTAAAATTCAACACACACACACACACACACACACACACACACACACACGCACACGCACACACACACACACAGACACACACGCATGGGAGCTCACATAGAGAGAGAGAGAGAGAGAGAGAGAGAGAGAGAGAGAGAGAGAGAGAGAGAGACAGAGACAGAGACAGAGACAGAGACAGAGGTCAGTCTTTACATACATATGTTTGTAGTGATTTTTTAATGATTTAAATGACTATGCTCTACATGTGTATAGAATATCATATTTAAGTTAATATGTATCATGTGTGAGCGCATGATAAAGGTACACTATTATTATACGTGAAACCTTTACGAAAACACTGAAACACTTTCGACGAAAAACATCACCTGTAAAGATGACTGCACAAATAATTATTGTATCTGACCTAGAACACCTAGACAGTACCAAAACCACGTCACTAAATCGTCTGTCTCACCTGCGTATTGACGTCAAATTGTGGGCAGCGTCAGCCGCGTCCTGGTCACCATGTTTGGTCAGCTCCTCCCTCAGAAAGACGTCCACGTTACTCAGGCCTTCCCCCTCCATGTAGTACAGCTTTAACAAGTTAGCGTAGCTCGTGAACATGTGTTTGTCGTGGTCAGCCCCGCGTGTCCATTGCCAGCAGCAAATCAACGCCACCACCAGAGAAATGAACACCGGTTTCAAACCCGCCATCCTGTCAAAGACGGGGACGACTGGGGCAAAGGGGCAAAGGTAGGGAAAAAAGCGTGTGCAACTCTCCAACGTGGTATTGAACCGTAAACGTGTCGCAGCGATGTTGGAACATGCGGTGCGTCGGACAAAACGCGCCAGGTGACGCCAAACCGACCACTGGACCTCAAAGCCGGGACACACAGGATGTTGCACGGATCGAATTGAGTTTTGAGTCGGGAGGTTTGAAAGTCGTCTAGTTTTACTGTACGAGGCCTATTTGTTCGGTGGGCTTGTTGCTGTGTCCCTCGTTGATTTTTTAAATATTTTATTGGTCTGCACGTGGACGAGGCAGTTTGTTACATAGATAGGTGTAATAGCGCTTATATCTAACATAGATAGGTATAACAGCGCTTATATCTAACATAGATAGGTATAACAGCGCTTATATCTAACAGTTTGTTACTTGGATCGAAGCGAACTGCGAGTCAGGAGGGTGGAAAGTAATCTGGTTTCTGTCTTCTTACTTGCCTCCTCTGTTTGCTTGCCTCCTCTGTTCCTCCTCGAAGTTACATTCCTTCTGAGCGCCCGTGTGTGTGTATGTGTGTGTGTGTGTGTGTGTGTGTGTGTGTGTGTGTGTGCGTGTGTGTGCGTGTGCGTGTGTGTGTGCGTGCGTGTGCGAGCGCGCAAGCGAGGAATACTATATTATGACTATATAATTGATTACTTTTGAAGTTCTAATGTATACATTATTGTTGATTTTGTAAAACGCTGTGTGCTCACCCTTGTCAGTGAGACACGACGCTACAGAAATGACCGCTATTATTATTATTATTAGTTTCACTCTACAGAGTGATTCATTAATCTGACTGCGTTCCTTGCTGTCCTGTCAACCGCATGTGGTACCCTCAGAGCGAAGAAACGTGGCCATAGTTAAGTCAACACACATTCTGAACAATCACTTCTCGTATCTAAAACTGTTCTTAAGTCAGACCTACAAACTCCGTCTGAACCTAGATACAACACCGGAGACCCAGTCACAGAGACCAGAATTGTTATAATACAGCCATAGTTATACATTTTCACTGCATTACACTTTGTTTTGTTGCTCTCCCAACGCCAGGAATGGTGGTCGGTGGATAAGTTGGCCAGGAAAACAGATAGAGCCCTGGCCAGCCGATTCATTGACCACCATTCCGTGAGCTGTCGTTTCGGAGAAAACCATATAAAATGTGTAGCAGTAAAAATGCGAAAGGCAGCAAAAGATTCGCATCTGTAGAGGAAAAGATGAAAAGATACTAAAGGAGTGCATAAATCACGTAGCTTAGAGTAGTCCACCTTTGAAGAGTGAGTGTGAAAATCCGCAACACTTTATTGTTCTTTTCACAATGATGACAATACATTGCATAGTCTCTGAGCGTAGAGCTTTACTGGAAATAATACCCATACGTGAAATACACGCAAGCCATCAATGTCCGCTGTATATATTATAATGAACTTTTAAAATGTTAATTTATGTTGTAGCATGTTGTCACTATTCTTGATATTGTACGCGCCTTGGACTGTCAAAATGTTTTTGTTACAAATTTCTCTTACAAAAATCCGTTATATATTATGTTTCACAGCGTGATTTTATTTTGACAATAATCATGGTTTGTGAGACATTGTTTAGCACCACATGATTATTTGTTCTGCATTTGCAGATATTTATAGTCACAATGATCATTTAGTATTAGAGACCAAAATCATGACGTTTAGGTGAGAAATGTCTGCTAAAAACACCAAGAATCTTCCTCTGTGATCTGTATATAATAATTATATGAACTAGAAAAGAAATATATTGAATGACATGAAGAATCTATCTCTTTTATGTAGGTCTGTATGTACAAGAATACTGAGCAAACAAAGCAAAAATATATATTTTTAAATATGTCAAGAATCCCTCTAAGTAAATTATATATATATCTATACGAGTACTGAGCTAACAATAAAACAGCATATTCTTTATAGTGTTCAGCTTCTTTCACATTTTTACACTTTCCCCGACTACAGCACGCACCTATTAACCCCCCCTCCCCCCTACAGTACCCGACACGCACCTAGTCCCCTCCCCCCACCCCCCACCCTTTCAGTACCAGAGACGCACCTATCCCGCCCACTGACCCCGCCCTGACCCCGGCCCCACCTCCGATAAGGTACTCATTTGGTCTCCTCATATGTGACAGATAGGACTGTACAACTGATACAAAACATTTTTTTTTTTTTTTTTTTAACACGTGAATGTGCAATGTTTCTTCATTAAAATGCTTTACACGAAGATAATCATTATAACTATAGTTTTTTTTTTTTTTTTAAACACGTGAATGTGCAATGTTTCTTCATTAAAATGCTTTACACGAAGATAATCATTATAACTATAGTGACCTTCCCCCCCCCCCACGTCCCCCCTCCCCCGCCCCCCTCCAAAAAACAAACACACACACACGCAAAAAAAGAAAGAAAAAAAAAGAAAGAAAGAAAGTTTTTGGGGGTTCTTCTCTGTGGAGTCACCGTAGCGGCTCAGGAGAGTACATCCGGTTGATGACGTCATCTTGCGCCGACGCAGGCAGCAGCCTGAAACTGCTGTGCTGTAGAATAGCGGGGAGAGTGACGCGGGCTCTGGGCGCCAAGGGCGGCAAATGTCGCACTGTCCTTCCTTTCTGAAACAAACGCGGAGAAATTCCGATAAAGCGCAGATATCGCACTGTCCTTCCTTTCTGAAACAAACGCAGAGAAATTCCGATAAAGCGCAAATATCGCACTGTCCTTCCTTTCTAAAACAAACGCAAAAAACAACAACAAAATCAGTAAAAACTAAATCCTATAAATCGCAAGTATTGCAGTCATTCCTTTCTAAATCAAACGCGGAAAAAATCCGATAAAGCGCAAATACCGCACAGTCCTTCCTTTCTGAAACAAACGCGGAGAAATTCCGATAAAGCGCAAATATCGCAATGTTCTTCCTTTCTGAAACAAACGCATGGAAATTCTGTGGGGTTAGGATGAAGTGTAGGAGGTAAACGAGAAATGAAAATGGAACCTTGGAACTGTTCAAAGGCAACGTTAGAGGAAACGTCTGAGAGAATGGGTGGAGCGCATATGGGATTTTCCGAGCGCATAGACACCATCTTGATACGAATTGAACTGAGAATGGTGCTCGACGCTTGTAAAATTTCTCCGAGAGGCAAAGCTGGGGGAAGCCGAAGGAAACGGGGTGAAGAGAGAGAGAGAGAGAGAGAGAGAGAGAGAGAGAGAGAGAGAGAGAGAGAGAGAGAGAGAGAGAGAGAGACAGACAGACAGACAGACAGACAGACAGACAGACAGACAGACAGACAGACAGACAGGAACTGACCTCAGGGGCACTGGACAGAATGAGGCCAGACGGGAAGAGCGGAGGGTGGCTGCGGCAAGGCGGGCCCCGAGAAAAACCCAGCGGGACCCTGCTGACAGACACCCGGTGCTGGACGCTCTTCTCCTCCAGCTCTCGCGCCCGTCTCTCCACGCTGCGCACGGGGATGGTCGGCACCCGGGTCGTCCACAGCAAGGTCAGATTGCCGTAGGCACTCTTCCCGTAGTGTCTGCAAGTCACACAGCAGGCACACGGCTGTCACGCCGTTGGCTCCAGCACCTTCCGCCGTCCAAAACGTAAGTAAACATGGTGCTTAGCGTCCACGGTTTTCGTGCTTAATGTCCGCCTTGGATGTCATCTGACATATTAGGGACAAAGAGCGTCTACAGAATCCGTAAGGCTTATTAGGGACGGGGAGAAGGGGGGAAGGGGGCATGGAGGTGGGGGAAGAGATTATATACCGGTCGCTACACTGCCACTACCAGAATGACTCCTGCATTAAGATGTGCAGCGATGAGAGCCATTTTAATGTTTCATTAATTGTGAGGGACAAAGTCGCAAGACAGTGTCCATAGACCACAGCTTTTTAAGAGAAGGAGAGCCCAGGCGGATTCGAACCGAGGTCCCTCTGCTTATCAGCCTAACGCCTTACCGCTAGGCCAAACTGGTTCACTAATTCCGCCGTCCAATGATAGGCAGGCAGACAACGGATTTTCAACGCCCGGCCAACCATGACGGTTATATCGATGATCGTAAAGGGACGGAGAGAGAGAGAGAGAGAGAGAGAGAGAGAGAGAGAGAGAGAGAGAGAGAGAGAGAGAGAGAGAGAGAGAGAGAGAGAGAGAGAGACTTCCCGAAATCTGTTTCGTCCAACAGGTAGAACAGATCAAAATAAGATTAAGTTTTTATTTGATGCGTTTATTACTAATAGTAAAATTGCTTTGAATCTGAATAAAAATGTGTCATTCAGAATTTTGTTTTTAGTTTGTCGGACCACTTCCCGTGTGGCGCTGTGGCTGAAAGCGTTTACGAGATTCAACGACGGGTGACGTAATAATTATGTCTGACCGTACCTTTCTGCGTTGTAAAAACTAAAACAGTAAATAATAAGATGTGTTAATTATTGACTGCTTTGGCTTGGTTGTATTTCCTTTTGACTGTGCCGTGCGTACAACTGTTAGCCAGCTTTTTACTTGTGTTTTGGTGACTTGCGTTTCGACCTGGTGTGGAGTAACTGTGAATGTGTGATTCGTCCTGAGGCGACCCTGTGCGGTTGATCGGACGTAAAAATCCAAGAACTAACTAATTACATCACGGTCATCTATATATTAATTGCGTTCCCGTCCGTCCATGTGACTCTGGACTCTGCCACTGTCAGCAGCTCTGTGCTCGGAAGGCCAGGGTTCTATAAATTTTCTTTTCGTAGCCAATAGCCGGGTGGGAGAGAAGCGGGTTGTATGGGTTCTGGCGAAAGATTACTCAGATCTAAAACAAGAAAAGATGTACGGGATGTGACAACATGCCTATAATAATAGGGAATCTATGGCGTGCTTTCGGAGACTCAAAGCACTTTACAACTTAAAGAAAAAATCATGCAACGCGCAAATAACAATATACAAATCAACATTATAAAAAATATATACAAAAAAAAAAAAAAAAAAAAAAATATAGCTCAGTGGATGCGACGGGTTTAAATGTACACGGTAGCGGTGGACTCACTATCTATATAGTTACACACAGATTGACATTCAGGAAAATGACAAGACATAGCTACGCAGATTGACATTCAGGAAAATGACAAGACATAGCTACACAGATTGACATAATAATAATAATAAAGAGGATTTCTAGAGCGCCCATCTACCACGCAAGGTGGCAGCATAGGGCGCTTTACAATAACACACACACACACACACACACACACACACACACACACACACACACACACACACACACACACACACACACACACAGCGTCGGACGAGGGGATAGGCAGGGCTGTGAAAAACAGCTTAGAAATAATTATTAAACAGGTGCGCTTGAGGGCGGCTTTGAAAGAGGAGGCAGTATCAGAGTGGCGGAGTGTTTGAGACAAACTGTTCCAGACAGATGGGCCAGCATAAGAAAAAGATCTTTCACCAAATGTTTTTGTGTTTACACGTGGGGTGACAAAGGTTCGTGTGTCATATGCAGATCGTAACTGTCTTGCTGGAGTATAAGTTTGAAGGAGATCGGACAGATCATTTAGGAAAATGACAAGACATAGCTACACAGATTGACATTCAGGAAAATGACAAGGCACAGCTACACACAGATTGACATTCAGGAAAATGACCAGAAATACAGTGGTTTTAACGATGCCCATGTCCGTCACTGAACCAAGTCACTCACTGGCCAACGGTGACCATGCCCATGCGGCCTTCCAAGGCTTTGATTGGTCCAGAAGGATTGCGGAGAGAGGCCTGGCGTTTTCTGTGGCGGAAGGAGGCGCCTCTGGCTACCCGTATGCCCGCCTCCCCGGGTGACCACCGGCACGACCACAGCCGCTGACACGCCAGCAGGAGCTTTATGTTGTCCTGGCGACGGGAGGTGCCTTGTGGCACTTCCGCTGCAACCAGAAATCATCACAGACATGCTGGTGGATTAGGTGTGTGGTGTTGTTGATGTTTGATGCTGTTGTCTCTTTGTTGTTGTTGTTTGTTGTTGTTGTCACGTCTCTCTTTGTTGTTGTTGTTGTTGCTGTTTGTTGTTGTTGTCACGTCTCTGTCTCTTTGTTGTTGTCGCTGCTGCTGCTGTTTGTTGTCGTTGTTGTTGTTACGTCTCTGTCTCTTTGTTGTTGTTGCTGCTGCTGACATTTGTTGTTGTCAAGTCTCTGTCTCTCTTTCCCTCCCTCTCCTTCCCTTCCTACTACCTCTCTCTTAAAAGTCAAATTGATAATAATAAAAAAAATGACCCTACCACAGTTTCAAGGAGAATAAATACCAAAGTTCTATGAACGTCTGAAGAAGAACGCATGAACAAACCGTTTTGAAAAGAGCGAGCGAGCGAGCAAGAGAGAGGGGAGGGGAGGGTCCATGCCCGACCAGCCAATCCGAACCAATCAGTTCCGGCACCAACCAATTCGAACCAATCAGTTCCATGCCCAACCAATCAACCCAAACCACCACCAGCCAGCTAATCTGAACAATCCATTCCACGCCAGATCAAACAATCCAAACTGACAAACCCGAGAAAACAACCCGAAGCAAACCAGCCGATGAAGCAGGCAATTAATTTATACTCACATCGTCTGTCATCAGGGTCGAGCATCATGATCCTTCTCATCTCTTCCTCGGCATCTCTTTCCAGCTGCTGCAGCCACAGACACAGATCGAAGTCGGGAGAAGGTCGTGCCCGCGGCGACATCAGGGTGTACGGCGGGCGGAGATCAACGTTGTCCTCCTGGCTGTGGCTGGGTGTGACGGGTGTGTACGCCGGGTGTACCTCGCCTACTCCGGCGCCTCGGTGCTCTTGGCCACTGCCAGACATCTGGGTGCTCCAGAGTCTGACGGGCGGGCGGGAATCTCGGTAACCGACAGGCCCGGCTGCTGCACCCCGCCCACCCGCCACCTGGGGGTCAAGGCCTCTTCTCCCCTCGTGTGCTGTTCTGGGTCCACCAGCTCCGTAGACCTCGGAAAGAATCCCGACACTGCGGCGCTTCCCTGCCGGTTGAGATTCTGCCGGTGTCTTTGAAGTTAGCGGTGGTAACACAGTGGCACTCTCTATCTCGCCCCTACTTCGCAAGCGACGCAGATCTGACGGTTCGAGGTCTTCCAGGTTTAATTTGGAACTCGAGTCCAACATGTCAGCTTTTCTGAACCCAGGCCAAGGTTCTGCTTTCGCTCTCAGCTGTGCCTTCGGCGACCCTCTGCGAGCTCCCGTCTCCCCAGAAATGTCGCGGCGAGACGATCTAGGGGTTCTTGGTTGAACGCTGTCCGCGCTTGTTACAGGGTCGAATTCCGTGTAATCACTGGCCGAGCCACTAGTGAGGCTCGCTTTCGGAAATGACTTCTGAGGTTTGCTGGACTCCGCAAGGTCCTTTCTTTCTGCAGAGCTGTCAGCCGCGTTGCTACTCGGTAAATGCTCAGTGCTGCCCGGTCCTGAAACCTGTGGCTGCTGCGTTCTGCCCGACACCGTGAGTGCGGGGCTATCTAAACTACCAGAGGAACGTCTCGTTCTCAACTCTTGTGCAAGGGAAGTGTCTGAAATGTTTGTGGGCAAGTTGTGGGGTCCTCTCATGCTCTGGGCACTATCCTCTGTGTTTGATAAAGCTGTGGAACTGAAACATTCTGACAATAGCTCGAGCGATGATTGAGACAGCCGTGCGGTGCTGTGAGACATTTCTACCGTGGTCGAGTCATCCAAGCGCGGTTTGTCCCGGGAGTCGTCCTCTCGGCGACTGGTCACCTCATTTATCAAGGCAATGGACGTTGGTGTCAACTTGAACAATTTCCGGCGATCGCTTTGCCTGAGCCGCTCATCCATAGTTTCTATCTCAGTTAGGTGTTCTGGTTCCGCCTGTACTCGGTGTTCTGGTTCCGCTTGTACTCGGTGTTCTGGTTCCGCCTGTACTCGGTGTTCTGGTTCCGCCTGTATACGGTGTTCTGGTTCCGCCTGTATACGGTGTTCTGGTTCCGCCTGTATACGGTGTTCTGGTGTCGCCTGTACTCGGTGTTCTGGTTCCGCCTGTACACGGTGTTCTGATTCCGCCTGTATACGGTGTTCTGGTTCCGCCTGTACTCGATGTTCTGGTTCTGCCTGTATACGGTGTTCTGGTTCCGCCTGTACTCGGTGTTCTGGTTCCGCATGTACACGGTGTTCTGGTTCCGCCTGTACTCGGTGTTCTGGTGTCGCCTGTACTCGGTGTTCTGGTTCCGCATGTACCCCGGAAGCCTTGTCGTCAGCACCAGCTGGCTTCTGCGGGGTCATCTCGGCGTCCGCTGTAGAAGAGCCCTTTGCCTCCGACACAGCCACAGTCAGTTTGTCAATGCTATAATCATCAATGCTATGATCCTCTACGGAATCCCTCGACTGTGCGGTCTCTACCTCGCCAATGATGCGGGAAACATTATCCGGCATCTGCTTATAATCACCCAGCTTTTGTCCGAGGAGAACAGCGTGGCAGCTCAGGCCTGGCACAGGCTGCTTCGTTTCCGATGTTCTGACAGTAAGGCTCGGCCTTGCCACAGGACGTTCCGTGCATGACTGTTCTTCTATAGAGATGAGTCTTCTAATCGGTGCAAGTGCATCGCCTCTTTGGGAAGCGACATTTATCAGACGTGTGATTTCACTTCCGCACAGCAAACAACTTCTTGGGCCCAGGCTTGTCTGTTGGGCTTCTTGCTCCCTGGACACGCTTACACTGCTACCCGTACTTCGTGAAGACAGCACAAACTGTACGCCTCTCACAGCTAGCGCCCTTCCGGACTCTGAGCTTCCGGAGTCCACTGTTCCCGCCGCAACACGTAAGGCTCCCGTGGCCCTTGATGACACATTCCTAGGAACACTCACATCCCTAGGAACACTTGTCCTCCGAGCTTCCTCTCGTTCTGGCGTTATCAAAGGGACTTCTTTTTGTCCTGACGCTGTTGCAAGGATTTTTTCTACTCCTGACGTTTTTGTCCTGGATAGTCCTTCTCGTCCTTGCATTATTGACACTGGGACTCCCTGTTGTCCTGGCAGAGTTGACCTAGAAATCTCTCCTTGTTCTGGTGTTTCTGTCGGAGGGATTCCCTCTAGTTCTGCCATGGTTATAAAGATCCCTTCTTGTCCTGGCACTGGCGACGCAAGGGTTCCTTCTTGTTTTTGTGCTGACGTCGGAACGCCTCTCTGCAGTGTCGATGCTACTGCTTGTTGATCTATTTGTAAAAATGGAGTCATGCGGTCTTTTTCTTGTTCTGATTCTGTTGTCGGTCGTTTTCCCGGTTCTGAATCTGGTGTTGTCGGTACTCCCTCCCGTTCTGATTCTGTTGTTGTCGGTACTCCCTCCCGTTCCGATTCTCTTGTTGTCGGTATTTCTCTTGATCCTGACTCTGTTGTCGGCACTCCTGGCCCCGACTCTGCTGTTGTCGGTACTCCTTCTGGTCCTGTTCCACCGCTTTCCACTTCTGACGGTTTTGACTCTGTTGTCGTCGTCGAGGCTGCTGCCGCCTCTGCAGAAACTGTAAACTTTCTGGCAGGTGACTGAAAATGTAATTACAAAAAGAGAAAGCTTTTGGTGCAACAAGCGCCACATACAAAGATCTATGAAATTTGGGAAATAAGTCGTAAATTTGAATTTTCTAAATTGTACACTGAAGCATATTACTGCAGAAGAACAGTCTGTACGAGATCAACTCATCAGGCAAGAACCGAATGCAATATGCCATCGACCCCCCCACCCCCCCACAAACAAACAACAACAAAAAACAAGCGAAAAAAAACTGAGAGAAAAACAAACTACAACAACAACAAAACCCCAAACAAAAAACAAACAACAACAAACAAAAACAAGAACACACAAACAAACAACACCAAAAACAACAACAACAACAACAACAACAACAACAACAACAACAACAACAACAACAACAACAACAACAACAACAACAACAACAACACACACACACACACACACACACACACACACACACACACACACACACACACACACACACACACACACACACACACACACACACACACACACACACACACACATCGAGGGAAGAAGGAAGACAGATTATTGTGGTACTGGCGATGGAGTGACTAATCGTGCAGCGAGTGAACCTTTCGGCACGTTTTGTCACCACGGAGTAACGAAACGTGCCACAAAAAGTAATAATAATAACGGATACTTAGAGCGCCTAACCCGTACAGGGCCTAAGCGATTACACGTTCTTTAAATGCACATATTTTGAAAATTCAACTCATACAACACGAACGCATGCACACACACACACACACACACACACACACACACACACACACACACACACACACACACACACACACACACACACACACACACACACACACACACAGAATCGTATAGCAGGGCAATGGGATTGAACAAAAAGGCTTTTAAGAAGCGAAAGGTTTTCAAAGAAGATTTAAAGAGCTGACAGAGGTAGAATGACGGACAGAAACTGGGAGCTGGTCCCAGATAACTGGAGCCTGGTAAGAGAAAGCGCTGACCACTGGACTCTGCCGGGTGACTTTGCCCCTCCCTTACAATGAATGAAACATTAACATGGCTCTCATGGCTGCCCATCTTAGTGCAGGAGCGAGTCACTGTGGTGATGGAAATGTAGCGTTAGGCTCTCTCTTCCCCCACCTCCTGGGATCTCGGTCCCCGCCGATACCTCTTCGGAGACAACTCGGCGTTAAACCATTCTGTAGATATGAGCCCAGTAGAAAGGACAGCTGAGCTCATAGTTCAGGAGCTGTGTGAGAGTCGAGGTGGACGTCCTGGGCTGTCCGTCCTAACGAGCCTTCTGGTTTCCGTGGACGTAAAGATTTATTGAACCGTGCTTCGGCATTGGTCACAACTTGTCCCTAATATGTCAGCTGACATCTGAAGACATTAAGCAACACTTCATCATCACAGCTGAGCTTCAACCGCTTCACGGATTCATCTTTGGTAATATGTACTTGTTCCGTGATTTGACCCACACCGCATGCGCCCAAGTTTCCAGGCCTGGTTAACACCAGGATAGTACAAGTAGTCTCAAAGCGAAATGGACTTCCGCAGCGTCATCAGCTGTCCTCCTCCTTCACAGCATTATACTGTTAATTTTAAGCAAAGTGTCTCATAATAAAATAAAATGAAAGTATCTCAGACTCTGTGTCCCTTCATGCCACGTTCTTGAAGTGACCTCGGATTCGGTGTTTCCGCCTGCTTCGTTGTCTGGGTGAGTTCTGATCGGATTTTAACGTTAAACCCGTTCTTAACTGGGCGAATGTTTGTTTGCCGAACATACTTCGGACAGTTCGACGAACTATGATTCGTTTCTTAATTGAACTTTTAGTTCGCCGAACATGGTTCGGACAGTTCGAAGAATTTGCTTGTTCTCAACTGGCTTGTAATGAGATGCAAGCTTCGGCCCGAACTTGCGGCAGACGCGCAGCAGACAGCAAGATCAAAAATGTAGGCTGAAGTCATTTCAAGCCAACATACTTTAATCATCCCTCACAGGGTAATTCAACTAACTACTATCTCATTCTGGGTCTCCGAGACAAGGCTGCGCCTCCCACAAGTCAACAAATAAACAAATTCCCTCCGAAGCGAATCGAGAACCTAGCGACACCGTCATCCATTTTTATTTTTTCTTCATCCACAGGAGAGCTCTGCTCTCAGCCAGTCAGAGGCAATGTTCGTCGAATAGGGCGAATGTTCCCAGGATATGTTGAGCGAAGCTTTTTGAACCCCGAATATAGCTTCGACGAATACTTCCACCTAGGTTTGCGAAGAAAAGTTGGCCCAATTAAGAACCAACTAGGTTCGCCGAATGCTTCCAACTAGGTTCGCGAACAAACATTCGCCCAATTAAGAACGGGCTTTACAGGGACGTAGTGCCGGTCTGTTATATGGAGGAGGTGCTCAGTCAGTCTGGCTCCGTGACATAGCTAGCACTGTTGCCTGTGGGGGGAGGGGGAGGGGGAGGGGAGGGGGTATAGCAGGTGGTGTCTTGCGTTTGTTGATTCAGAACAGGCGCCACTGAACACCACCAAAGTGACTCGGTAGCAGTGAGGAGTCTCCTTCGGATGGTAGTCTACCACCCATCCGACGTCTCCCACCTGTAAGACAACCAACGATCTGACGTCTTCTTCCTGTGACACTACCAACGATCTGACGTCTCCTCTCTGTGACACTACCAACGATCTGACGTCTCCTCCTTGTGACACTACCAACGATCTGACGTCTCCTCCCTGTGACACTACCAACGATCTGACGTCCCCTCCCTGTGACACTACCAACGATTTGACGTCTCCTCCCTGTAACACTACCAACGATCTGACGTCCCCTCCTTGTGACACTACCAACGATTTGACGTCTCCTCCTTTTGAGACTACCAACGATTTGATGTCTCCTCCCTGTGACACTACCAACGATCTGACGTCCCCTCCCTGTGAGACTACCAACGATCTGACGTCTCCTCCCTGTGACACTACCAACGATCTGACGTCCCCTCCCTGTGAGACTACCAACGATCTGACGCCACCCTCCTCCCCCATCTCCCCCGTGGACTGCTAGCAGTGTCGAGATGCAGAATGGGCCTCGGAAATGGTTCCGGTTGGGAACAGGGATGCTGGAATGAGCGTCGTGGAGGCCACACATCTGAACTCGACACAGAGGATTTTGACACAGCAAAAGAAGGAAAGACGCTCTCCCCTGTGGCGGCTGTACAGGCCAAGACATTGTTGGTGAATAAACGGTCACTGACCTTAGGGTAAAGACTGTCACTGACCTTAGGGTAAAGACTATCACTGACCTTAGGGTAAAGGGAGTCATGTATACGCTTCATCTCTGCGGCACCGAGGACATTTGGCAGGCAGGGAAAAATGGTCTTCAGGACGTCCTCGGAGAGGCCCGACAACAGCTGGCGAATGGCTTTAACAATCTGCCTTCTAACGCTGTTGGGTACCTCGCCTGCTCTGGGACCGTAAACAAGAAAATCAAATGTTTAATCCAGTCGCGCTGAAAAACGAATAGAAAACCCCGTTATGTAACTAAAACGCCCATCATTACGGTAACCATTAGATTTTGCATACGCATGGGCACACAAGTGCCAGTATTTCTCCCCTCCTACCCCTACCCCGAGTGCATATTTAATTTGGACATGTTATCATTCAAAGCCGCTTGCCAAACAAAAACAACAATAAAACTACCCCACCAACAAAAAACAAAAAAACACCAACCAACCAAACAAACAACCCCCGCCACCATAAAAAACAAACAAACAACAACAACAAAAACAACAACAACAAAAAACAACTAAAACTAAAATAAAACAACAACCAAAACAATAAACAAACAAACAAACATGCAAGAAGAAGAAGAAGAAGAAGAAGAAGAAGAAGAAGAAGAAGAAGAAGAAGAAGAAGAAGAAGAAGAAGAAAAGAACACATGACGAGATAATTTGTAAATCCAAAAGCCTAGATACTGCAATATGACCAAACAACAACAACAACAACAACAACAGCAGCAACAACAACAACAACAAAAAACAGCATAAACACTAACAACATCAACATCAACAAACAAAACAAAAACAAACAATCAAAGAGGAAGAAGAGAGAGAGAGGGGGGGGGGGGGGAAGGAGAAGAAGAGAAAAACGTCTGGGCCACCCACTCCAGCACTGTTTCGGTGAATCTGAGCACTTCCCTGAGGACCTTACAGGGCGTGGCTGGGGTGAGCAAGTCCATCCAGGCACTAAAGGTGGAAGTCACATCGCAATCCTTCCTGGCAGAGAACCAGGACTGCTTCCTCACTTTGGAGGCCAGCCTTTCCTCCTCCTCAGAGTAGAGTCGGGCCGACTCCACCACCTGTGTCAAGTAACAGACGCAGCATGGCAGTTAGAAACATGAAAGCAACGAAAACAGTAACTCTTAATTTCAGTTCAAACTGGTTGCGTGCACGCTCGAGAAAGCCCGTCTCTCGGACGTTTTCCCGATGTTGCCTCTGAATGAAACAGTTCAAATGTTGGCTCGAGTGACGACGGTCCCTTTCGTGCAATCACGGCAGATCGTTAAGCGCTTCTTCTTTCTACTCTCTCCTCCAGGCTACCGATATAGTGCTGTCCTCACTTTTGTGTCCTCAAGTGGAGTCTCAAGCTCCTCATCACTTAAGATCATCTGAAACGCGAATCATTTGCAATGGTTGCTTTGCCCACCAGTCTGTCTGCCCGGCTATTTCCCTCGAGTCCAACATGTCCGCAAGAACCCCCGGATGTCGAATAGTGTCTGGTCTGGGCTTCCCAGTCTGTAGAGATGATGGCCATCTGTGATGCCTTGAGTCCAACATGTCCGGGACAGTACATCCGCAAGAATCTCTGGATGTCGAACAGTGTCTGGTCTGGGCTTCCAAATCTCCGGAGATGATGGCCGTGTGTGGTCAGGCTGACACGTTGCGAGGCAACGTAATGGAACGCATGTATAACTGCCTGCTTGCATTGAATTTCCTTTATCAAGCAGGATGCTAAGACCTTACAGACGGCACTTTCGTCGTCGATAGGGGTCGCACAACTTGCTTAATTGACAGTGAAACCTCAGCCTTGCGTGCGTGTTTGCTGACTGAGACATCTGTGTCCACTTTAACATCTTACCGTTCGCTGGTTTTTCCAGCGACAGGCTCGGTGCCTGCGTCCACTTTGCCTGTTGGCCATTCTCCACAGTTCATTGCCCATGTTTTCTGGTAATTAAAGACGGTGTCTGTCACAGAGGTGCCGGAGTCGGTTTGGCTACTTTCGTCCCATTCCTTGGCTTGTTTGGCTGACACACCTTCAGCTGACACACCTTCAGCTGACACACCTTCCGCATCGACACCGGGTCGTAAGTTCCGCCCATCAAAAACTTCCCCGTCCTTCCCCGCCGCCTTCTGTGTCTGCAGTGGTCTACTGCCGCACTGAGGTATATGCACCTTCCGTCTGGTTGGGTCGATGGAAGACCCGGAATGGACTGCAGGGACTCAAAGGGCGTGTTCTTGCTGGTTAACTGTATACTCCATTGCCTCCAGCTTTAGCAGACTTGTCTGTTGTGTGATCCAAGACACCCATCGACAATCAGCGAATCAAAAATGTCGACTTGGGACATGTCCAAGACACCCATCGACAATCAGCGAATCAAAAATGTCGACTTGGGACATGTCCAAGACACCCAATGACAATCAGTGAATCCAAAATGTCGACTTGGGACATGTTCAAGACTCCCATCGACAACCAGCAAATCCAAAATGTCGACTTGGGACATGTTCAAGACACCCATCGACAACCAGCAAATCCAAAATGTCGACTTGGGACATGTCGAAGACACCCATCCACATTCAGCGAGTCAAAAACGTCGACTTAGGACATGTTACTCAATTTTACCCCCCGAGTAAAGACAAAAGGGTTCGCGTTTTGTATACCTTGAGAACGGATCAATTTAAGCGTCAGGAATTCTATAAAATGTCTTTTTCGTGTTAATATGGAAAGAGATTTTATCTGGAAGACGCTTAAAAATGATCTTGCAGAAACAAAAAACAACCCCCAGACAACAACAAAACACTAACAACATGAACAAATGAAGGAAAAAATAAATGAAAAATAAATAATAATGCCGCGACAAGAGATTTGTTTAGTATGAGACTTAACCCCCATTTGAATACTCGCAACACATCAAATCATCCTTCTAATTGTCTTGTAAACAAATCAAGACTCAAAAGTAGTTTATTAGCGCTCGAAAGACGTCAGAAGAACCCAAGAACAAAGACCGGAATCGGCAACCGGTAACCCACACCCTGGCATGCGAGAAAACACAAGGTACACAAATTCCCTACAAAGGTACAGACTCAAAAGGACATCTAGCTTGTGAAAACGTACTAGGAGAGACTATTTTACCTCAGACTCTGGAAACCAACTGAAGAGGAGCAGGGTGGCAGTGGGGGGGGGGGGGGGGGGGGGGTGAAGAAAGAAAAGAAAGACAGCTGGCCATCGAGATAATACTAAACTGCAAGCATCGGTTTAGGGCATCCTTCCTCCAATTCCTGGCGTAAGTGGTTACACCACAGGTCACCGACACGCTAACAGTGCACTGCAGGCAATAGACGATCAAGTTACTGTTTACCTGGTGGCTAGTATCCGCTTCCAGCCCGAGCTGTTTGGCTATAAGCTGCGCCTTGTCACGGACCTTCTCCTGAAAAGGAAATTTTAAAACGTCATATCCGCCCCCCCCTCCCCCTCCACACACACACACACACACACTCACATACTCTCTCTCTCTCTCTCTCTCTCTCTCTCTCTCTCTCTCACACACACACACACACACACACACACACACACACACACACACACACACACACACACACACACACACACACACACACACACACACTCACACACACATACACACAAAACGCCGGCAACACTAGCACCAGCAACTAGCACCAGCAGCACAAGGGGACAATGCAAAACACAGACTAGCAGGATGGAACTTCGGAAGGTAAGACAGATCGACATGTCAGAATGTCACAAGAAATCGATACAACAGAATGTCGTCAACAACAACCAGCGCATACAACACATGGCAACAGTCCACACACACACACACACACACACACACACACACACACACACACACACACACACACACACACACACACACACACACACACACACACACACACGCACATACACACACACCCACACACTCACGCACGCACACACACACACACACACACAAACACACAGATTGACACTCCCTTCACACACAGTTACACACCCAACACAGTAACACACCCACCCACGCACCCACAAACAGACACAGACACACACAGTGACACGCCCACCCCCCCCCACACACACGCAGACACAGACCACACCACCCATACCTACCCACCCACACAAACATACGCACACGGTGACACACCCACCCACCTACACACAGACACAGAACAACCCCCCCCCACACACACACACAGACAATCACACAGACAGACAGACAGACAGACAAACACACACACACACACACACACACACACACACACACACACACACACACACACACACGCGCGCGGCGCGCGCGCGCGCGATACACTACGACCACCACAACCACCATCACTGATACGCCGAGGAAGCCACCTATGACCGAATGACAGAAAAGCACATGAGACTGTTACGACCAGAGGCCAAGAAAAATAAAAAAACAGAAAAACAATGCTGCCAGACAATGCCACTGACATCATGGTGGGCGTACAAGCCAGCCAGTATCCGCTGTATTTTCCTCGTGGAGAGGATGTTTGACACGTTAGGGAGAATGGACAGAAGAACGTCCACAGGGACACTGGACGTCAGTCGGAGAACGGCTTCAACAAGCGCCTCCTTAAGCAGCTCGGGTATATCGCCTGTCCTGCAGCACAGAAACAAGAAAAGGACGAATCAATCTACTATGTGAGCCGGTTTGGCCTAGCGACGGCTGGTAAGCAGAAGATCCTCGGCTCGATTCCACTTCGGCTCTCCTCTCTCTCAAGAAGGTTGTGGTCTGTGGACACTTTGCCTTAATTGTGACTTTTTCCTTCACAGTTAATGAAACATTAAAATGGCTCTCATCGCTGTTCATCTTAATGCAGGAGTCATTCTGCTGGTGACAGTGTAGCGACAGGTATATGATGACCCTTTCACCGCCCCCCCCCTCCCCCGCCCCCCGTGAGCCGGTTTGGCTAGCGGTAAGGCGTTAGGCTGGTAAGCAGGGACCTTGGTTCGGGTCCGCTTCGGCTCTCCTTTCTCTTCAAACATTGTGGTCTGCGGACACTCTCTTGTTTGTGACTTTGTCCCCGCAATTAATGAAACATTAAATGGCTCTTATCGCTGCCCATCTTAATGCAAGAGTCAATTCTGGTGGTGACAGTCTAGCGATAGGTGTATAATCTCCATCTCACTTCACCTCCTCCCCCCTTCCCCCGACTCTCCCTCCCTAATAAGCCTTATAATTTCTGTGGCCGTAAAGCACCATGAAAGAAAGAAAGCAGCCACTATGTGCCCAGCTTGGCTTGTTTGGGCTGTGACACCAAGGTTATACGTACGTTAATGTTAATGTATTGTTAGCACTGCACAGTTATGTGGCGACTATTTTCATGCAGCCATGACAATCTCCTTGCATGTCAGCATCCACCTTCAGACATAGAGATAAATGGAGATAAATCTTCAACAGACCGCAGCAGCTTCACGTGCACCACTGCAGCCATGTACCAAACCAAACAGCGCTGTAAGTTCACCACTTCGATGCATATATTCAAAAAACGCGCTATAAAAAGGCTAGTCACTCATTCAGAATCACATTTGGGGGGGCGGGGATAGCTCAGTGGTTAGAGCACCGGACTCGTGAATTGAAAGGTCGCGGGTTCGAATCCCTGCTGGAACGGCGGGAGAATTTTCTTCTCCAGGGTCGACTTTCTGTGCTGACTCTTATTTCGGTATCCGTTTCACCCCCGTGTTACCACAGTAGCACGTAAAAAATCCCGGTCATTCTGCCAAAAAGTGCAGGTGGCAGGTTACAGCTAAACACGCATACACCTTACGTATGTGGCTTTTATTGAACCGTGCTTCGGCATTGGTCACAACTTGTCCCTAATATGTCAAATGACATCTGAGGACATTAAGCATCAACTCATCACTCATCAAAATCACATCCTGCAATAAGAGCGCGGTGGACTACTTCTCGAGAGCGGAGAATAGCGCTATATAATAGCTATCAACAACAGAGCGGAGAATAGCGCTATATAATAGCTATCAACAACAGCATAACCGTGGTAATAGGCAGCTTATACACAAGTTCAGAAAAATAATGTCACTAAATTAGTTAAAAACTGAAATTAAACTTGCAATGGTAACACATGTAGAGGAAAATCGCTCGCATCTAAAACAAAAGGAGAGAGAGAGAGAGAGAGAGAGAGAGAGAGAGAGAGAGAGAGGAGAGAGGAGAGAGAGAGAGAGAGAGAGAGAGAGAGAGAGAGAGAGAAGAGAGAGGAGAGAGAGAGAGAGAGAGAGAGAGAGAGAGAGAGAGAAAGACAGACAGACAGACAGACAGACAGACAGACAGACAGACAGACAGACAGACAGACAGACAGACAGATAGAGACAGTAAAGACTAGGGCGGAACGGAAAGAAACAAAACAAACAAAAACAACCCCCCTCCGCCCAAAACAACAACAACAAAAAACGATCAACCAATTCCCGAAAACACACACAAAAAATCATAGCCGTCACCACAACCCCCATCTCCCACCCCTCCCACTACCACTCTCACTCCAACCACCTTTTCAGTATGGACCGATTGACACACCCAGTCCAAAGCGCCAAACACAAATGTCGTATCAGGAGAAACGAACGAAGGTCCGCCATACATTTGTTTTTGTTTTTCCAACTGTATGAGCTCATCGTTTATAAGCTAAAGGCTTGTTGGTGGGCGCATGACGATCCATTGTATCTATATTTTGTCTGGAATAAACTTGCGTTAAAAGACAAACAAAAAACAACAAAACCACACACACACACACACACACACACACACACACACACACACACACACACACACACACACAAAAACACAACAACAACACAACAACAACAAACAAACAACCCCCCCACCCCACCCCCCAAAAAAACCCCAAACAACAACAACAAAAAACAAGAAGAAAGAAACGATACTCCTAAATATGCCACTCACTCCAGCATTTTGTTGGTGAATCTGATCACGTGGCCAAGGACATCCGGTTCAGTGGTGGGGACAATCATGGAAACCCACGTAGTACACGCGGAGGCCGGGTCAGGGGGCACGTCGCTAGGAAACCACGGCTGGCGCCTTACTTTCCACACAATCTTCAGCATTTCCGGCGTGAAGAGGGTATTCCAGTCCACATTCTGTGTTGAGATAGGTTTATGCAACATACAGCCCATGCATCAATGCCTAGGATTTTGTTGCTGTGTTGTGTTGCAGCCCATACATCAAAGCCTAGGATTTTGTTGTTGTGTTGTGTTGCAACCC
Source organism: Alviniconcha strummeri (assembly GCA_963584105.1). NCBI lineage: Eukaryota > Metazoa > Mollusca > Gastropoda > Provannidae > Alviniconcha > Alviniconcha strummeri. Next base: position 28,445,199 of record OY757541.1, on the reverse strand, counting down.
ATACATCAAAGCCTAGGATTTTGTTGTTGTGTTGTGTTGCAGCCCATACATCAAAGCCTAGGATTTTGTTGTTGTGTTGTGTTGCAACCCATACATCAAAGCCTAGGATTTTGTTGTTGTGTTGTGTTGCAGCCCATACATCAAAGCCTAGGATTTTGTTGTGTTGTGTTGCAGCCCATACATCAAAGCCTAGGATTTTGTTGTTGTTGTTGTGTTGTTTTGCAGCCCATACATCAAAGCCTAGGATTTTGTTGTTGTGTTGTGTTGCAGCCCATATATCAAAGCCTAGGATTTTGTTGTTGTGTTGTGTTGCAGCACCCCCCCCCCCCTTTTTTTTTTAATGTAACGATTTGGTTTCAGAAAGGCCGAAGACTTCCTTACAACCTTACCATTGTCATAGCTGTAGTTCGTAGATGTGGTACAAATTGTTCATTGAAACCAAAACTGAAGACCAGTTTATTGTTTTATCCGTGATATGGAACACTTGGCAAAATGTGCATGCTCCACGAAAAACATACTTTACATTTCATTTCAAAATGTACGTAAACAGACACTATATAAAAAGGAGCTGTTGTTGGTTGGTATTTTACGCCCAGTCAACCAGTATGGTTATATCAGGGCGAATAAAAAGTAGCACACAACACACAATATGGTGATGTCATACATTTCAACAACAGAACAATGCGTATATACTATCCAAATTACACATACAGTCTACCCCCGCACACACGCACACACACACACACACGCACGCACGCACGCACGCACGCACGCACGCACGCACGCACGCACACACACACACAAGCACGCACGCACGGACACACACACACGCACGCACGCACGCACACACACAAGCACGCACGCACAGACACACACACACACAACACGCACACACACACAACACACACACACACACACACACACACACACATACACACACACACACATACACACACACACACACACAAACACACACACACACACAAACACACACACACACACACACATACAATAAAAAGGGTACACAACACACACACACTCCGACACTATAACCGTTGCTACAAAGCAAACAAAGTGTTTAAACATCTTGTGTGTACCTTGAGGATCTCTAGCGGATCCGGTGGCTCTGTTACCGCTGGCTTCGCTTCGGCTTCCTTATCTTTGGCACTCTTCTTGTCTTTTTTGGAGCCTTAGAATTTATTTGAGGACAGAGAGCGGAAAAGAAACACCCAGTGAATTCAACGAAAACTCAAAACAATTTGACGAACAGTGCAACACATGGAGAGAAAAACCACCGCGATACCACCGCCACCTGTCAGACACGCACAGTAACAGAGAATACACACGGAGACAGAAAGGCTGAAGGATGAGGAGAAACATCTTTAAAATGGAAGAATCAGGGAGGAAAATGCGTCTACTTCCGGGGTATAGCCAGACTGAGAAAATGCGTTTAATTCCTGTTCAAAGCAAGATTGAGAGAAATGCATTTATTTCCGGTACAATGCAAGACTGAAGAAAATACATTTACTTCCGGTCCAAAGGTAGACTAAGCGAAGTGCATTTAATACCGGATCAAAGCAAGACCGGAATAACTGCATTTACTTCCGATTGAAAACAAGGCGGAATAATATACTTAGTTCCGGTTGAAGCAAGACGCAGGAAAATTCATTTACCTCCTGTCCAAAGCCAGGTTTGCCTAGTTCTGTCACAGAAGCGATCATTATCAGTGTTCTGATTTTTGTCTTCAAGCAGACAGCATAAAAAAAGAAAAGAAAAAAAGAAGAGAGTAAAGTATCACATGCAGTAAGTTGGTAGTTAGGTTCAGCCGCTCTTTGCGTTGCCATTATACGTATTTCGATTTTTTTTATTTTACTTCTTCAAATTTGGACTTGAAGAGAGAGAGAGAGAGAGAGAGAGAGAGAGAGAGAGAGAGAGAGAGAGAGAGAGAGAGAGAGAGAGAGAGAGAGAGAGAGAGAGAGAGAGAGAGAGAGAGTACCTGATCTTTTCTTCTTTCCTTTTTTCTTTCCCTTTTCTTTGCCCTGAAAACGGTAATGTTCATGGTAAGAAACGATGGAAAACCACAGCCCGGACACGTTCACTCCACAGTTGACAAGGAAAGAAAGAAAGAAAGAAAAAAGACCCATTCCAATCAAATCAGCAAACTATTTTAATTCTCTCCTGCGTTGGCGTTCCAGTCAAATCATTCCATGATCCAGTCATTGATTGCTGATAGCTGATCAGCAATTATTAGTATTTTCTCCAGTCTAGGCTAGAGCTTTTTTTCTTTTTTTTTTCTTTTTTTCTTTTACATTGTTTTACTTCAACTCTTTGTCTAACTTCTTCTTTACTTCCTTCTTCTTTTATTATTTTCTATGTCTCTTCTTTCACCAGACGAAGACTCTGTCGAAAGTGCTTGTATTTTTAATTGTTCTTTGTGTGTCGTCGTATAGGTGAGTACATTCCTCTAGAGCTGTTCTGTTGTGTTACGTTATTTTCCCTCTTAGCTGATCTGCATAATTATTGATAGTGAAGAGCAGAAGGCAACAGCGCTTCTTCTTCTCCTTTTGTACCTGCTCGCGTGTTTGGGTTGCTTGGCGTACACACCAAACTGACCATCGTTCGAAAAGATCAGTGCGTTTCCTTTATTACCATATTCACCCAAGCGAGTATATTACACCATCTTGAACTAAACTGACCTGAACTGAAGGACCTTCGTGTAGGCTGCCTATCGCCATGGTCACATATCTGTGCACTCGAGAACACCCACAAATGCTCCACGCCGTCTCAAAAAAGTCCCCAAAGTTCTTTTCGAAACGGTTCGAATCCGAGCTACAACGATGGCAAAGTTCAGGCAGCCCCGTAGCAGATACGAACAGCAAGAAATGAGGGATACTCGGACTTTAATACTTCCACCTTCCACCCCTCACCATTGCACAAATACCAGCCCCCAGTTCCCTTCACATTCCCGCACATGTCAGTAATACTACGTCAAATGATAAAACCCTCGCAGAGTCTGACAATAGAGAGTTTTCCCACCAGCTGTCTAGTTGAGCGCCGCAGCATCAAGCACGATTGTTATGACATTGGAGAGTTTCTTCCGGTCAGAACTTGTAAACAATTCTGTTCCTTTCGACAGTTGGTTGCATATCACAAAGGCTATAAATGCATTATTCATTATCTTTGATGTCACTCACCAAATGCAACAAACAAATCAAAGAAAAAGAAAATAACAGACACACACAGACACACACAGACACACACACACACACACACAGACACACACACACACACACACGCACACACACACACACACACACACACACACACACACACACACACACACACACACACACACACACACAAGCAGCAACCCCTCCCTCAAAACAACCACAATATAAAAAGAAAAAAAGAAAAAAAGAAAGAAAGAAAAAAAAAAGGGAAAAAAAAGGACCAGTTCCGCAACAAAAAGCCAAACAAACGATACAGCAGCAACAGTGGGTCTGATACTCGCGCGGTTGCGACCTACCCGTACCTTCTTGCTTTTGGTGGCTTTCTCATCAGCCTTTTCTTCCAGTTCTTTGTCGAATTTCTTCTGCAAAGATTAACACATCACAACGATAAATATGATGAAAGATTTGTACATGCAGTTCACAACTACTTCTACAGCGCAACCAGTGATTCGACGTGACTTGTACATTGATTGCGCTTTATCAACGCATGTGCTTTTATTCTGGTGCCTGTGGTACTGTACACCTATAATATAGCCATCGTATTTGGAACTCTGAGGGTTGCCACGTCGCGAACCAGTTAAGGCCAGTTCAACAGACGGTCCGCACCAATGGGAGTTAGTGTTGGAGACTAACTGCCCACGTCATCTATTGGTTCTTTCAGATCTTCCTTGAAAACCTTTCTCCTTTCAAAAACCTTTTCTTCAGTACCTTGCACGTGAGACAGAAAGCAGCAGTCTCCAGAAGGCTCGATGGGATCTGCAAGGAGTGCAGTCCAACTCCCTCCGGCCCCGAAGAAACACACACACACACACACACACACACACACACACACACACACACACACACACACACACACACACACACACAACACAACACAACACAACACAACACACACACACACACACACACACACACACACACACACACACACACACACACACACACACACACACACACACACCAAACAACAACAACAATAAAACAAAATACAAAAAATAAATAGAAAAAAAATAAAAATAAAATAAAAATAAAAACCTACCACATACAACCAATAAAACGGGGAGACACAAACAAACCTTACCAATCTTTCTTTCAATTTCCGATCTTCTGCCTGAAATTCACAAAAGAATCTCAAGTTGAGAGAAACAACTGATGAAGGAGCCAAATTCACAAAGCACATGTACGGACGAAATTCGATTAATTAGGACACTGTTTACATACTGCTGACATTTTTACCAAGCCATGTAACCAGTTCAACAACGTTTATTCAAGATAGAGCCCACCAACATCATTATTCATTGGTGATAAATGGACGAAAGTTCGTAGAATCATAATAGGAAAACTAAGAATCGCGCATTTGTACACATAATACTAGGGACAGTTTTTATGGTTAAACAGAAGATAAAAATGCGCATTATTATAATTAACATATGTGAGCGTAGCGAAACCAAATAGACGAATTGACATGAAAACGTAAGAATCTGTTCATCTGCATGCTTCACGTGGTTACTGCTTCAATATTTAGACGCTATAAGTATACACTATCGCTTCCAATTTTGAGCTCTTCAGGGCACAGGCACGATCTATTTCCTTCCTTACCAGTGAACAGCAGAAACAGGCTGGCTCGTGACCTGGTGGATAATCTTGCCGCTCGTGTACTACTGGATACTTTTGCCGCTCGTGACCCATTGGATACTCTTGCCGCTGGTGGCCTGCTGGATACTCTTGCCGCTGGTGACCAATTGGATAGTCTTGCCTCTCGTGACCTACTGGGTACTCTTTCCGCTCGTGACCTATTGGATACTCTTGCCGCTGGTGACCTACTGGATACTCTTGCCGCTCGTGACCAACTGGATACTCTTGCCTTTCGTGACCTCCTGGGTACTCTTTCCGCTCGTTACCTACTGCATAATCTTGCCGCTCGTGTACTACTGGATACTCTTGCCGCTTGTGACCTACTGGATACTCTTGCCGCTCGTGACTTACTGGATACTCTTGCCGCTCGTGACCTACTGGTTACTCTTGCCGCTCGTGACCTACTGGATACTCTTGCCGCTCGTGACCTATTGGATGTTCTTGCCGATCGTAACCTATTGCATATCTTGTCGCTTGTGACCTAGTGGATAATCTTGCCGCTCGAGACCTACTGGATACTCTTGCCGGTCATGACCTACTGGATACTCTTGCAGCTCGTGACCTATTGGATACTTTTGCCGCTAATGACCGACTGGATATTCTTGCCAATTTGACCTGGTTTATGTCATTTATCGAAAGCAGTGGGCACAAAATGGCAGCTGTCACAGTCGGGTTTTCGCGACTTTGAAACGTCGAAGTTTAACAAACAGAATGAGAAATCGAGGTAGAAAACTGCTTCGTGCACATTTTAATAAACAATTAAAAAAATCATCTTTGTACGGCTGGTGATGTTTCATCGGCTCCGTTCCCGTTTAAGTTATTTACTTAGACAATGGCCACTAATCAGTCAGAAACCACACACACACACACGCGCACGCGCGCGCGCACACACACACACAAACACACACACTCATTCACACACACTGAGACGCACACACACACACACACACACACACACACACACACACACACACACACACACACACACGTGCGCACACACACAAACACACACACACTCACTCACACACACTGAGACGCACACAGACACACAGACAGACAGACAGACAGACACACACACACACACACACACACACACACACACACACACACACACACACACACACACACACACACACACGCGCGCGCACACACACAAACACACACACACTCACTCACACACACTGAGACACATACAGACAGACAGACACTACGCACGCACGCACGCACGCACGCACGCACGCACGCACGCACGCACGCACGCACGCACGCACGCACGCACGCACACACACACACACACACACACCACACATTTACAAGCAAATCTTACTTTCAGTTTCGCTGATGGACGTGTGTCGGCAATAAGCTTCACCGCCTGTCAAACACAAATAAAGTCAGAGTTGAGAGGGCAGATATACGAGCGGATACCACAGCAAACTGGACACAAGTTCATTCTTTCCTTTCAAAAATCGTCGAGTCAACCCAAAAGCTAATCGTATCGTGCACTTTTAACAATTAAGGTCAGATCGCTCTGTTGTAGTCAACTCATCCAAGCTCATGCAACTCCGTAATTTCTACGACACAGGAAGGGTGATGGGTTGTGGCTCACGAAAGGCGTAAGCTGTGGCTTCGTTCTATTGGGCGGTTCAGTGAAGCTGGTTTGCACGAGTGAATGCCCTTTGTAATCTTTCGCGCAAGACGTCTCGAGAGGTCCCAGCGTCGCTTCCAGGCCGATTTCTGAGTAGGCGTTGCTCACGCTGTGTATAACAGTGGAAGTTGAACCTAGAATTGAGAAGCAGTACAAATGTCAATACTGTTGCAGTTGCAAAAATTACCGGGAAAAAGGGATGGAGGAAGAAAAACAAAAAAGTGTCTTTGCACCGTTTTTTGGCTGACCAGAAGATCGCGAGTTCGTGGAAACAATGCGTTTTGGGGCATCCTATAGCACGAGCAACAAGTTATTGCTTGTTGCCACACACATTCTGACTACGGGCCTCCAGAAATGCCTTTAAAGTTGACAGTGTAAAATTCGCAAATTCACTTTCACCGCCTTCCATTGTGAAGAAAGTACGCACCGGAAGTAAATGCAGCCAAGGGACTTAAGCGATGCCGGGCAAAAGTCAAGGGAGTTAACAACCTTGCCTGAATCGCCCAATATATGTGAGTCTTTTCAGTGGATAAAAAGGGAATTCTCCGTTGAAAGACTGCATTAAAAGCGCCGGATGGGACCCCATGGCAGTCTGTCTTCGGAGCGCAGGAACTGTGTGACGGTCGAGGTGGCCGTCCTGGGCTCCCATCCCTAATAAGCCCCTGTGGACGTAAGGCTGAAACGAAAACACAGTCTGGCGGCGAATCGACCTGCCACCTAGTTTAAGTTGCATACTTTACTCATGGTGAGTTGAGCATATTGAAGAATTGTCTGCCCACACACAACCAGTCTGACATCCTTGTGGTCTTCAAGTAATAATAATAATTCAAGTATTACAAAGCGAAAACTCTTGTCTGTAGAGCCTATTCTGAGCGTAGGCACGCACGCACGCACGCACACACACACGCACGCACGCACGCACGCACGCACGCACGCACGCACGCACGCACGCACGCACGCACACACACACACACACAGGCACCCGCACACACGAGCATACTGACTATACAAAGCTTAATTTACACAAGTTAAAACGGGCAGCAGACAACAAAGACTTGAGACGTATGAAGACAGCAGCACGGAACGGATAACACAGCAGGTCCTGCAGAGGTCTACAGCTTTGGGAAAAGGAATGTTTTGAGGTTACACTTAAATAAGTCCAGAGAGGGTTTCTGTCGGAGAAGAAGGGGAAGGTCATTGCGTGCAGATGGACCGAAGATCGGGAACCGACAGCGGAGAGTTTGGCGCGAGGAATCTGGAAGCTGAGACAATCAGAAGCAGAGCGACAGAAATGATACTTGATACTTGTGGCAGCTGCCACCAGTGATACCCAACAGCATAATTATAGTCCAGCAGTTTTACTCACAGGTTTTTCTTTCCCTTCACCCTCTGCCGTAGCTTTGGGCTGGACTGCAGGGGGCACTGGCGTTTCGGGGGGAGGTGATTCTGGTTCATGAATACCAAAGAGGTCTTCGAATTTTTCCCTCACGACCTTGTCC
>OY757541.1:28429690-28432190 GCA_963584105.1 Alviniconcha strummeri | reverse complement strand
GGCAAATTTTCTGGTGGCAGACAAAGCACACACAACCGTATTCTGACCTGCTCCAGGCTTCACAGAGAAAGTGTGGATAGCTCTGGAGTTTCAGCAGAAAAGACCTTAATTTCTGCGTCCGCACTACCCTATATTCTGGAGAGAAAAGGTACATAACTCTCACAGAAATGTCCCGTCTTGTGCCACTGTTCAGACACTCTGTTCAACATTTGTGAAAGCGACAGGAGCCTATATATACTCAGTTCTATTGTATACATTGTCAATCTTTCTCCCTGTCCATCTCTTTTGTTATGTGGCAGCAGGTATTTGTAAAATATTCTTTAACTGGTTTTCCGATTTGATTGGAGTTTCCCCAAGGTATAATTATACTGTTGTTATAATGTTAGACTTGTCTCCGGAGAGCTACTGGCGGGGCCAAGATCCCAGGAGGTGGCGGAAAATAAATATGCGCAGGCGTTGCTGTACTGCTTGCGTGACTGGTCGGCATGGATGCTGTATTGCTTGCGTGATTGCATGGCCATTGGATGGTGTATCGTTTGCGTGATAGCATGGCCATTGGATGGTGTATCGTTTGCGTGATTGCATGGCCATTGGCTGCTGTATTGCATGGCTATTGGCTGCTGTATTGTTTGCGTGATTGCATGGCCATTGGTTGCTATCTTGTTTGCGTGAATGCATGGCCATTGGTTGCTGAACTGTTTGCGTGATTGCAAGGCCACTGGTTGCTATAGTGCTTGCGTGATTGCATGGTCACTGGTTGCTGTAGTGCTTGCGTCTTTACATGGCCATTAACTGCTGTACTGTCTGCGTGATTGCATGGCCATTTGTTGCTGAACTGTTTACGTGATTGCACGGCAATTGGTTGCTGTACTGTGTGCGTGACTGCATGGCCATTGGTTGCTGAACTGTTTGCGTGATTGCACGGCCATTGGTTGCTGTATTGTCTGCGTGATTGCATGGCCATTGGTTGCTGAACTATTTACGTGGTTGCACGGCCATTGGTTGCTGTAGTACTTGCGTGATTGCACGGCCATTGGTTGCTGTAGTGCTTGCGTGATTGCACGGCCATTGGTTGCTGTAGTACTTGCGTGATTGCACGGCCATTGGTTGCTGTAGTGCTTGTTTGATTGCACGGCCATTGGTTGCTGTAGTGCTTGCGTGATTCAGAACCTCCTTGTCTGCAGCCTCACCATGATTTGATGCTGACCTGGTAGGGCATAGCGATTTCACGATGCTCCTCGTTCTGAGAAACAAAGTAGAGAACAGGAGTCACACGCGGCTGCTGTGTCTGTTCAGCGTGTAGCCCTCAGGGCCGTGAACAAATAACAGCTAGACTCCCCAGACGTTTCCTTCTCGCGCCCTTCCTGTCTTACTCACGGGTAACTTTACATTAATTGTTCCCTCTTTGCCTTGAAAACTAGTCTTTAAAACTTATCTTTTCAAACCAGTATTGCCTCTTTTTTCGATGTTCTTTTCGGCTGCGCGTGCGTGCTTGCGTGTGTGTGTGTGTGTGTGTGTGTGTGTGTGTGTGTGTGTGTGTGTGTGTGTGTGTGTGTGTGTGCGTGCGCGCGCGCGCGTGAATGTGTGTGTGTGAGAGGGGGTGTGTGTGTGTGTGTGTGTGTGTGTGTGTGTGTGTGTGTGTGTGTGTGAGTGCACACGTGTGCCTGTGTTTCAAAATGTTCTCTGTGAATAAGTATGTGTTAGTTTGCCATTGATGAGCGAGTGACTATTGATTTTCTTCAGTTAATTAGTTGTAAAGCGCTTTGAGTTTCACGAAGCGCTCTATAACTAATTCCCTATTATTATTACAAACAATGGCCTCCACCCGGCCGAAAACTCACCCCACCTCTCCCTTCCTCCCTCTTTTTCTCAGTCTGTTTATCTCTCTTTCGCACGCACGTGATCTTGTACATATTAGCAAACACACGCAAAGACGCACACACGGACTTAATCAGTACACAAACACATACGCGCGCGCGTGTGCGCACATATAGACAAATTACACACACTACATATAGGCACACACTATAGCCCCCCCGCCCCCCAATCAATACATACACACACACACACACACACACACACACACACACACACACACACACACACACACACAGACACACACACACACACACACACACACAAACACAAACACACACGCACACATACACACACACACTGAGTACAAACACACATACACTAACACACACACACACACACACACACACACACATACACACACACACACGCACACACACACACACACACGCACACACACACACACACATACACACACACACACACACACACACACACACACACACACACACACACACACACACACACACACACACACACACACACACGTGCACACAAAAGGAATGTAACGGGGGCTGATGGATCTCAGGATAAATAGGGGAGGTAACTAAGAAGACAGTTTAAAATCACTTGCAGAGTTTGTAGAGCTGAGTTTTTAACGCAGTTTTGAAGGTGTGAGAGGACT
>OY757541.1:28413783-28423783 GCA_963584105.1 Alviniconcha strummeri | reverse complement strand
CCATCATAGCTGACTTGCCCTGATATAACCATCATGGTTGACTTGCCTCGCCTTGATATAACCATCATGGTTGACTTGCCTTGCCCTGATATAACCAGGCTGGTTGACTGGCCTTGCCCTGATATAACCAGCCTGGTTGACTTGACTTGCCCTGATACAACTATCATGGTTGACTCGCCTCGCCCTGATACAATCATCATGGTTGACTGGGAAAACACCCTCAGTTCTCTGTCTCTTATTGCTTTACTTTCTGTCTTACCGAGTGGCTGGTTTTAACTTTGGTCACTGTCCGCAGCTGCACCGTTTTTGGCTACACCGTCTTGGTTACTGGCAACAGAATGGGCGGCGTTAAGGTTGGTCTTCTGCAATTTGTCTGCGTTACAACACAAACGACGCAAGCAATGAAACCGACACGCAAACAACCACAATGCGAACACAATGCTGCATCGCCGTCTGCCTTTTTATCAGCGGTTTCAGGCACCATTAACACTACAGATACAGACATTTCGATTAAGGGCCTAACGTAACCATCCATCGCCAGCGGAGCAAACGATGAGGCAGACACAAGGGTCATTGCCAAACCTGCCTTGTATTTTAAGCCTAATGTGAACAATATGCAGCTGTACTGAGTCAGTATTCTATGGCTCTGTCTACCATCAACATTTCAGATCGTATCTATTTATCTATCTATATACACCATTTGACTCTAACATGTAGATGTAATATATGATCATTAAGATGCGAAACGAATGCAAACAGCCAAGGCGTGTGTTCATTTTTTTGAGTCTGGGGGTGGGGGAGGAGAGAGAGAGAGAGAGAGAGAGAGAGAGAGAGAGAGAGAGAGAGAGAGAGAGAGAGAGAGAGAGAGAGAGAGGCTTTAAACGCATTAAAAAATATGTTTTAAATATTTGTTATGTGTCGTCAATATAGGTGTGGTCTACTGCTATCAAGGTGCTGATGCATGAATTCGTTGGTCATCAAGATCGTATTACGGGTAAGTTAATTCATCGTCCATCATGCTTTTCATATAATTTCTTCTCTGCTTGGAAGAAGTCATGTTTACCGAGACAACCAATTGATTGCACACTGTCTAGTTGGCTTAGAGGGCCCTGTCTTGTAACACGATGTGTTTTCACTTTAATAATGATGTCTTACAGGGACAAATAGTGATGTGAATTTAATAATACTGTTCTCTTGGGACAGATAGTGATGTGAACTTAATAATGCTGTTCTCTATTTGGACAAATAGTGATGTGACTTTAACAATGCTGTTCTCTAGGGACAAATAATAATGTGACTTTAATAATACTGTTCTCTTGAGACAAATAGTGATGACAATTAAATAATGGTGTTCTCTAGGACAAAAAGTGATGTGACTTTAATAATGCTGTTCTCTAGGGACAAATAGTGATGTGAATTTAATAATGGTGTTCTCTTGGGACAAATAGTGATGTCAATTAAATAATGGTGTTCTCTAGGGACAAATAGTGATGTGACTTTAATAATGCTGTTCTCTAGGGGTAAATAGTGCTGTGAATTTAATAACAAATAATGATGTGAATTAAATAATGATGTTTTCTTGGGACAAATAGTTATATTAATTTATTAATGGTGTTCTCTGGGCACACTTAGTGATGCGAATTAAATAATGGTGTTCTCTTGGCACATATGGTGATGTGAATTAAATAATGGTGAATGCTGTTTTCTTGGGACAAATAGTGACGTGAATTAAAACTGAGTAAACACACTACACACCCAGTCACGCACTCTCTCGCTTGCAGACTTACTCTAGCTGTCACTTCCTTTATGTCCATTTGAAACATAGACTACCGACGACTATGCGCGCTCCCTAACAACTAACAGATGCTTGGTGCACTCCACGTGACTATGAAGAAGGTCTATTCTCACCAAATAATACGGATGTTCTACTCTGCGACAAGACACAGTTGATGTGCTGTTGCTGTGAAATGCTCTAGCTGTTGTTGTTACAGTGTTGTTGTTTTCTTCTTGGTTTTGCTTTGTTTTTGCAATGCAACTTGACTTGTCGAACAGTTCTCCTCCAAGATCACGGCGGGGAGCAGTTTATGCATTTTAGGTGTGACAGTCTTTTGATAATGTGCTGAGGGAAGCCGAATCATACTCGGGAATATGTGATATGACAGCTGCATGTCGCATTTTAGGTGTCGTAGTCTTTTGTTTAGGTTGCGGAGGGAAGTCTAATCATGCTCGGGAATCTGTGTCATATGACAGTTGCATGTCGCATTTTAGGTGTGACAGTCTTTTGCTTATGTGCTGAGGTAAGCCTAATCATACTCGGGAATATGTGTAATATGACAGCTGTATGTCGCATTTTGGGTGAAACAGTCTTTTGCTAACGTGCTGAGGGAAGCTTTAATCATACTCGGGAATCTGTGTAATATGACAGTTGAATGTCGCATTTAGGTGTGACAGTCTTTTGATAATGTGCTGAGGGAAGCCTAATCATAATCGGGAATCTGTGTGGTAATTATGACAGCAGCATGTTCCATGTCCCATTGTTTCAGCTGTGTCGTGTCATCGAAAAGAACCATTGCTAATCTCCAGCTCTGCTGATGGCTGGATTTTTATCTGGAGACTGGATACATTCCGCCAGGTGAGACCATCTAGTGCTGTGCTGTGCACATCTTTAAGGTTTGATGGATGTTAGTGTATGAATCGACACGCAAGGGAGTTAATTAGCACAAACACAACAACAAAGACCCGAGTCGCCTACAGTAACTCTGGCATGGGATGCGTGTAAATACAAGGTACGTAAACTCCACCAGAGGTGACGTCTTTCCAGCGCTAATTAAGTTGCCTTGTGTGTTGATTATGCACGAGCGCTTTGGGGCTCGTTCTGTTTCAGATTGTGTGGGTGTATGAGTCAACTGATCATTCGGCAGGAAACGAGTTTACTCACCGTAACCTACCCATATAGAAAGCATAACAGTCACCAAGACATCACCTTGATGCTTAGCTGTCATTGCGCGTGCGTGCGCGAGGGAGAAAGATTTTTGTTAATACATAGCAGTTATTCAGATTCCTTTCTATGAGTGGTACACAAGCTGTAGTTAGAAACAGATTGCGGGGGGTGGGGGTGAGAGACCGAGAGTGGAGGGGGGGGGGGGGTGGAGGGGGAGGAGAAAGAGAGATTTAAAAAAGACTTTTTATCAGATTGTAGTTATGTGTAACTTTGTGCCTGCAAAATTAGTATGTCAGTTTTGTTTTACCCCTTGGAAATGTTCAGTTCAAACAGGTGTTTGTTGGGGACTTCATCAGGAAGTTGCACATGTCGGCACACCCTGATCCGGATTCACCTGGCTTCTGGTGCGAGCTGGAAAAAGGAGTCCTCCAATTTTACGAAACAGGCGAGGTGTGTGGGACTTTCTTCTCACTCTTTGAGTTGGTACTCTCTCTCTCTCTCTATGCATTACTTGTACTGGTCCTGCCCATGTACCTTTCTGGTGTAGTCAAGGTCTACACGCCTTCTAGGCGACTTCAGTCTTTTGCAGAAAGCCGTATACTGTGCATACCATGATTATGTATATATATAGGTCCAAGGCGTATACCGTATCTGTCAACGCTCAATCGTAGGGGGAAGGTGTTTTCTCTGTACAAGGCTAACACTGGAACACATTTCAACAAGTGACATAACATTTTCGCTAGTCAGCTTCTTTCTTTAGATCAGTACTCAAAACACGCCTTTTTCCCGATCTTGTGTGTGTGTGTGTGTGTGTGTGTGTGTGTGTGTGTGTGTGTGTGTGTGTGTGTGTGTGTGTGTGTGTGTGTGTGTGTGTGTGTGTGTGTGTGTATTTCCTATTTCTTTTTTCTCTCTCTCGGATTGATATATGTATGGATCGATTTATGGTAAGTAAGTAAGTTGGTGTTTTACGCCCAATCAACCGGAGCGGTTATATTAGGGCGATCGATGTATGGATCGATGTATGAATGTGTGTGTGGGGGGCGCTGGGGGGGGGTGCACGAGTGTTTGTGTGGGTGATTCTGTGCGTGCGTGCGTGCGTGTGCGTGCGTGCGTGCGTGTGTATGTGTGTGTGTGTTCATGTGTGTGTGTGTGTGTGTGTGTGTGTGTGTGTGTGTGTGTTCATGTGTGTGTGTGTGTGTGTGTGTGTGTGTGTGTGTGTGTGTGTGTGTGTGTGTGTGTGTGTGTGTGTGTGTTTTCAGCCATACCGTACTTTCACCTGCATGGATTCGACTGTGGTGAAGTTGAAACGTCTTCTGGGCCACGACGAATATCCCAACAGGATTCTGATAGGCACCGGTGTACGTATGCTAATGATACCATGCCCACGCAGCGCTGTCATCGTCATATTCTAATATCACTTATGTGAAAAGAATTTAGATAAAAGGGAAGAAGAAAAAGAAGAACGTGTCATCATCTGTTAGTGGCTGACTAAGCTATAGAACGTGGAGAAAAGGGCGATAGGGACCACCTACCCTTATCATACCATATTCCAAACAGCTTTACGCCAACAAGGCGAAGCATTTCGCAATATATTTCGATGTTGTTTGGGGAAGGGGGGTAGGGGTGGGGTGGTGGTGGTGTGGTGGTGGGGCGGGGTGGTCGGCGGGGTTAGGGAAGTGGGGTGGGGGTGGGGGGCCTGTGTTTATCGCATCTAGCGCAAAATTGACAGAGCATCGACAGTCAGCACCGAGACTGACTTTATTAAGCAGACTCCAATGGTTTTGTCCTTGTGGTGGAATGTTCTTGTTATAGGATGGTGCTGTGAGTTTCTGTCCAGAGGTTTGCCGGAACAGTGTCGTCATGATGGAATGTTCTTGTTCTAGGATCGTGCGGTGAGTTTCTGTCCAGAGGTTTGCCGGAACAGTGTCGTTATGATGGAATGTTCTTGTTCTAGGATCGTGCGGTGAGTTTCTGTCCAGAGGTTTGCCGGAACAGTGTCGTTATGATGGAATGTTCTTGTTCTAGGATCGTGCGGTGAGTTTCTGTCCAGAGGTTTGCCGGAACAGTGTCGTCATGATGGAATGTTCTTGTTCTAGGATCGTGCGGTGAGTTTCTGTCCAGAGGTTTGCCGGAACAGTGTCGTCATGATGGAATGTTCTTGTTCTAAGATGGCGCGGTGAGTTTCTGTCCAGAAGTATGCCGGGACAATGTCGTCATAATGGAATGTTTGGAATGTTTTTTGTTCTAGGATGGTGGGGTGTGTTTGTGTCCATAGGTTTTCTGGGACAATGTCGTTATGGTGGATATTTTGTTCTAGGATGGCGGCATGTGGTTCAAGAACCCAGTTACGAGCGAAACAGTCGGCTGTATGTTTCCAATCATTGCAATCAACGTATGTATTATGTTAATTCAGTTCGATAACACTTTACAACCGACTGTATATTATGCACATATTACCACCTATTTTATATTATACATACACAGTCTCTTAGTTCAATGTTTGTTTGTTTCTTCCTTCTCTTTATTTTCTTCCCTAATGTGATCATTCGAGGTGCTTGGGTTTTAAATATCAAGAATATTTTCTTTCTTTCTCCTCTTCTTTGGTATCAGTCTCTTATTCGTTCCTCTTACCTTTCTTGTAATTTTCCTGCTATTTTTAAGGTTGTCTTCTGTTGAATGTTACCGTTGCAAATGACACGTCTTTTAATAATAATAATGGACATTTGTAAAGCGCCTGCCCTGCGGCTCGAAGCGCTGAACAAACATAATATTACACATAATGTATACCGAGATGGCAATTTAACAAAAAACTAACACATAATGTAGACATCAACAAGGGTTCAAGCATAACCATGTGAAAGATGCACACACACACACACACACACACACACACACACACACACACACACACACACACACACACACACACACACACACACACACACACACACACACACACACACACACACACACACACACAGACTTTACAGACTGATAGGGCTGAAGCAGTCATTGTCCTTCACCCCTATCAGTCACCCATGTCCGTAAGGTTGTACGTATTAGGAACATGTGACAAAGGAACGCTGCAAAATCAATCTGAAGCTTCGCTTTGGCGTTTGGTTGTGTTTGTGTTCGCCATTGTGGTGGTGGCGTGGTGTGTGTAGATACGTTTGCTTTTGGACTCGCATGAATAGACGCAATCGTCAGCATTTTCGCCAAATATAAAAAATGTCCGTACATTACAAATTACTTTGACCTTTGCTCATGTTCAAGGTTATAATTAAAGCTATTCTGACGTTAATTGCGACGGAAAGTTGTATTAAAAATAAAATAAAATACATTTTCATTTAGAGTACGAGTCGTCTGAACATTTCAACAAGTTTGCTTTGATTTCCACAGACCTTAGAACATTACGGGTACGATGTGTTCCGACAAAGGCTGTATACAATCCTGCCAGAAGGAGGTAAGGAATACAGACAACACTCAGTACCGACATTTCAGACATGCTGCTGCTGCTGCTGCTTCTGCTGCTGCTGCTATATTTGTAGACAATCTTACACCGATTGGATGCTGAGCGTTCTTGCGCGGATTGATTTCAAACAGAACTAAATATGACAGAAAAAACAAACAAACAAACAAACAAACAACAATCTGAAACAAAGTTGATTGCTAGCATTCTTGAAACAGTTGTACTTTCGCTCACTGATTCATACCTCTTTGCATGGCTCTGTCCCTGTCACATCCACTACACCCGTGACGGTACTGGATAATGACCAGGTGACACGGTTGTTAGAACAGTACCGTCAGTGACTCATAATTCTCGTAGACCTTGCTATTTAGTTATTTCAGTATTTTCTGTAGATTTACTAAAACAACGAAATGACGAATGGATTAGTTGGATATTGTGTTGACCCGTGAGGTATTCGTGCACCCACCCAGCTAACGTTGTGTATTTCAGAGCTGTTCAAAACGTTCATTTCTGTAGTTTTAGTGAAATAACGAACCAAAGAATGGATTATTGGCTATTGTGTTGACCCGTGGGGTATTCGTCCGTGCACCCACCCAGCCACCATTGTGTGTTTCAAAGCTGTTCAAAAAGTTCATTTCTGTTGTTTGACTAAATTTGATATTTAACCAAAGAATGGATTATTGGTTATTGTGTTGACTCGTGGGTATTCGTCCGTGTACTCAGCCAGTCACTATTGTGTATTTCAGAGCTGTTCAAAAAGTTCATTTCTGTAGTTTTACTAAAATATTGAACCAAAGAATGGATTATTGGCTATTGTGTTGACCCATGGGGTATTCGTCCGTGCACCCAGCCAGTCACCATTGTTTAGTGCTGTTCAAAAAGTTCATTTCTGCAGTTTTGGTGAAATAACGAACTAAAGAAAGTGTTATTGGCTATTGTGTTCACCCGCGGTGTATTCATCCGTGCACCCAGCCAGCTAACGTTGTGTATTTCAGTGCTGTTTAAAAAGTTCAGTTCTGTAGTTTTACTAAAATACTGATCCGAAGAATGGAATATTGGCTATTGTGTTGATTCGCGGGATATTCGTCCGTGCACCCAGCCAGTCACCATTGTGTATTTCAGAGCTGTTCAAAAAGTTCGTTTCTGTAGTTTTAGTGATATAACGAACTAAGGAATAGATTATTTGTTATTGTGTTGACTCGCGGGATATTCGTCCGTGCACCCAGCCAGTCACCGTTGTGTATTTCAGTCCTGACACTCAGCTGCTCAAGAAGCCCTTTCCGCGCTCTGGAGCTTCTGATCCCGGAAAGCCCGGATGAAGATGTCATGTCCATCACCAGTATGCTAGTGGTACGTATATCATGTCAGAAGTGGCAGACGTCCTTAGTTCCTTGTTGTCTGCCTGTCGGTCACATCAACCCAGATGTAGACAGATCTCGCAAGCGCGGGTGAAGCTGAAGTTCATTATCCCATTTATTTCAAATATATTACAAATATCCACGAGTACGCACGCACGCACGTACTTACGCACCACGCACGCACGCACGCACATACACACGCACGCACGCACACCTACACACGCACGTACGCACACACTGTCAATAGGACAGCTTGAAGAAGAGAGATTTGAAAAATGATTTAAAAGAGGGCGTTCACTCTCAAAACGTGTCTTTGCTACATTCTCTCCTTACCTTAGATAGATGCCTTATTTTTCTTATTTTTTTAATAATTATTTTGTTGTTCGTGTTTTCATTATTATGATTAATAGAAGATGAACAGAAAAAAAGTCACAGCAAATGTTGCTTGACCTACATTATGATCTGACTCTCGTTTCATTTGCAGGGTGTTGGAACAGATCAGCATTGCTTTGAGACTGTTGCCATTTTCATCGGCCTGCGAAATGGCCAGGTACTAGTATGTCTCCGTTGCTTCCTTCTTAGGTAAAAAATAAAACAGTATTTTACTCGCTTAAGAGAGCCGGTTTGACCTAGCGGTAAGGCGTCAGGCTGGTAAGCAGAGGGACCTCTGTTCGAATCCGCTTCCGCTCTCCTTTCTCTTCAAAAGTTGTGGTCTGTGGACATTGTCTTGTGACTTTGTTCCTCCCAATTAATTAAACATTAAAATGTCATTCATCGCTGCCCATCTTAATGCAGAATCAAGTCATTCTGGTGGTGACAGTGTAGCGATAGGTATATAATCTCCCTCTTCCCTACCTCCATACACACACACACTACAAATACATGCATTACCGGTGATGGGTAATTGGTACAATGAGAAGAAAACGACAGAACAGTATGCAGAAGAGAACAGATGGGTTTTCACTTTTGACTTTAAAAAAGAAAAAGAAAAAGAAAAAAGAAAAAAAGAGAGTGAAGACGAATGGCCTAACAGAGAGAGGAAGAGAGTTCCGGATCACAGGTCCGGTGCAGTGAAAGGCTCTATCTGTTACCATTAACTGTGTGTCAGATTGAGTTGCTGGAGTCGGAGTGTTTTCACATGGCGCACACGCTGAAGGCGCACCACGGCAGCGTGGACTTCCTGGAGTCGTTGACGGAGGTGATGCCGGGAGAGGAGCAAATGTGTCACACGCGCCGCATCCTCGTCTCCGCAGGCTCCGACCTGTTCATCAGGCTGTGGGAGCTCCAGCTGCTGGCCCGAGATGGCCTCCAGTTCGAGATGCAGCTCATCCAAGTTGTAGCGGTAGGCTACTAATATATAATGATAAATGATAATAATAGTGTAAGAATGTCTGCTTACAGTGTTCCGTAGTTGATCGGTTTGTTTGTTTATGCGTGTGTAGCATTTCCCATGCTTACAGTATTCGGTAGTTGATCGGTTTGTTTGTTTATGCGTGTGTAGCATTTCCCATGCTTACAGTATTGTGTAGTTGATCGGTTTGTTTGTTTATGCTCGTGCAGCAGTTTCCATGCTTACAGTATTCGGTTGTTGATCGGTTATGCATGTGTGACATTTCCCATGCTTACAGCATTCGATAGTTAATCGGTTTGTTTGTTTATGCTTGTGCACCATTGCCCTTGAAAAGGAATGCTGCACTTTAGCTTAAACTGTATTTTGTGTGAACTGTGAGCGCACCGTATTTTGTCTTGGACTTGTTTGAAGATGTCGGGCTTGCTGACTTCAGTATCGTTAGTAGTACCTTTTTTTTCTTCGGTTCAAAAGATTTTATTTTTCGGTAACGAGAATATTATTCCTGTGCATAGGAACGCTCAGGAGGTCTACCTGCTCACCGCTGTCTATATGAAATAACTCTTGCACACACACACTGAACAGGTAGACCTGCTTACAGCAGCAACAGAGGATTGTTAAGACGCACCCGACCTGTTCAGGAACGTACGTACCTATGAACTAACTGAGGGAGTCAAGTGGCGCTCGAACACACAACACTATTCCACTGTGGATATTCAAAACGCGCTATAAAAAAGCTGGTCCCTTATTTAGAATCACATGCGACAAGAGCGCGGTGAGTCTGTTCTAGAGTGGAGAATAGCGCTATATAGAAATGATCAACAGTAACAATCTTATCCTCGGTGATGGCAGTTTCTTCTCCCATCAGTGTTCCGCAGGTCTGG